>CM075980.1:50324678-50548138 GCA_038087875.1 Malacoraja senta
AATGTTTTAAGAAATGTTCAATATTGCACAGAACTGGAATGTATTTTGATCATGACAATGTTGATATTTCTTTCAAAAAGTAATGCTGCAAAGGAGCATTAATCAATTAATCAATTTGAGTTTGCACAAATTATCTCTGCCATTATAAATTCTATGTGCAAACTCAGAATAATGCCTGCCTATACAAATGGGTCATATTGTAGATAAGCTTCTTAAATCTCATGTCAGGAGTAGAATTAGGCCATTCGGCCCATCAAGTCTACTCTGCCATTCTATCATTGCTGATCTATCTCTCCCTCCTAACCCCATTCTCCTGCCTTCTCCCCATTACCCCTGACACCTGTACTAATCAAGAATCTATCTATCTCTGCCTTAAAAATATCCATTGACTTGGCTTCCACAGCTTTCTGTGGCAAAGTTTTCCAGATTCACCACCCTCTGATTAAAGAAATTCCTCCTCATCTCCTTCCTAAAGGAACATTCATAATTCTGAGGCTATGACCTCTAGTCCTGGACTCTTCCACTAGTGGAAACATCCTCTCCACATTCAAAAAAAACAAAAAACAAAAAACAAGAATATATCTAAACAATATTCATAAACAATATTTATAAATAAATGAAATCGTATGTGTCCGAAAAGGAGCAGGAAGAAGCCAAAGCTTATTAATTCCCACCCCTTATTCAACTGTTTATAATTATCTTATACAAATTTAGCAGCTATAAACACCTATTTCCATATGTACACCAAATTATTTACATTTATACACTAATCAAATATTTACAAAGCCATACAAAAAAAGAGAAAAAAAAGAAAAAAGAAAAAACCCTCATATACTATACAGTATCTCTTAGTCATATATACAACCCACCCTATAATTACCCTTCCCAATACAATCAGTATAACAAATATCCCACTCAAAATCACCTATCCATCCCAATATCCTTTAAAAAAAGTGTTTTTGTACATCTTTTTAAACTGAATTATGTTTGTGCTAAGTTTTATCTCCTATTCCAGACAATTCCACATAGTAACTCCCATACTCCATTTTCAAGTTTCTCCAAAGTGTTGCACTTTGCTTTTTAGTTAAATAACAACACTTGAAGGGCAAATTATATGATCCTAAAAAGGGATCTGAATGTCCTGGACCTTTGTATGTGCTTCATCTTGGTTGACCTTACTTTTACTCCTCTGTTCATATCACAATAGGCGATCAAATAACCATCTTAGAAATGCCACAGCAGTGCTGTATTTTTGCTTGGTAATTCAGTTCATTGTTCTCTAAGTAAATGCAGCACATTGAAGGTGATCTATTCAAATTCTATAATTGGAATAAGTGAGAATGCATTGTGAGGCAAATGTATGCATGGGATTGGCAGAGACAAAAAAAAGGTTTGTAATATTGTTCACAGAAAATCATGCATTTCATTAAAGTCTTATGTGGGAACACGATACAGGTCAGTTTAGAGCAAATATGCACAAAGATTATTTCCATTAACTTGGATTTAAGATTAAGGGTGATCTTATCAAGTTACTGTAAGAAATAAAAGGTTTCACATGATAGGTGATTGGGAAAGTCCTATCAAAGGAACAAAAGTGTGAAACACAGTTAGGGCATTTATGAGTGAGAAGTACTTTATCCACACAAGCCAAATGAATGAACTCATTGCCCCTACAAGGTTGTGGTTGTCAGGTAATTTTAAGATTAAAACTATTGATGTTTGTGTTAGATTATGAGCAAAGAAACCAAGATGGTTATGAAGAATGTAGATTATATTTCTACTGGATGACCACAAGAAATTGCAGAGAGTAATGGATGTAGCCCAGTCCTTCATACATTCTAGACTCGCCACCAGTGTCTCCACCTACCCTTGACGCTGCCTCAGGAATCCCAGCCATTCCTTTTTCCCCTTTCTCCCGTCAGGCAGAAGATACAGAAGCTTGAAAGAGTGTACCCACCAGACTCAAGAACAGCTTATTCCCTTCTGTATCGGGCCCCAGAACAGTCCTTTCATAAGCGTGGGTACAATCCAATTCTCCTCTACCTCAGGGTGGACATTGGTCTTTGTCGGTGGAACTATTGTGCTACAATGCTGAGAATATATTCTGCACTCTGTATCTTTTCCTTCGCTCTACCTATTGTATTTGAGTTTGACTTGATTATATTTATGTACAGTGTTATCTGATTTGATTGGATAGTGTGCAAAACCTCAGTATATTGGACAATAATAAATCTCAATATAACAGTCAGTATTTGAGTACTCTCCAATCAATATAGAACTTCATGGTCTTGAACTGATCTTCTCATCCGACAACTCCACTTGTGCCCAAAAATCCTCATAAAACTGGAGTGTGAAAGTGAAAACTCTCCCAGTAAGCATCAACACCAGTTTCAAAAAGAAAATACCTATCTTCCAATAATTGCACTAGACGTTATTCACGTTATTTCCTTTACCATGGCTCGACTGTAATCATTTTTGGTCTTTCCGCTGACTGGTTAGCATTCAACAATAGCTTTTCACTGTACCTCGGCACACGTGACAATAAACTAAACTAAACTAATCCAACTGTTATTGTGATTTAATTTATTTTGCCAAATAATTCCAGAACAGTTGCATACTTCATATTTAGTTCCTTTCTAAGGGGAACATTTTGACAATAAAGAATGGTATCCAGGATTCTAAGTTTACAGAATGGTTAAAGTTGCCGTCGTTTTAGTATTACAAAGAATTGTAAAATAATTGCATATTATGCAGGGATGGAAACTGGTTCTACAGCTCCAGGAGCGAGGGAAAATAATAATAATAATCTTCCAGGAACAAATCCAAGCAATCTTATTTCATTGAGCCTGGACACTTCTACACACATTTTCCTACATTACTTTATTTGAGGATAGTCATTATTTTCCCTTACATTCCAGCCTCTGGCTCAATGTGTGTAATGCCCTAAAGACATGCCAATATATTTAAAGCAAATGTTGTATGTACTTTGCATCCAGATTTCACATGGACAGAGATACAAGACTTTCTCCCCCAAAAATAAGCCTGTTGTAGACTTAATCACTAAACTTTGTAAGCTTAGGAAGGAAACTGCAGATGCTCGTTTACACCGAAGATAGACACAAAGTGCTGGAGTAACTCACAGGATCAGGCAGCATCTCTGGTGGAAAGGAATAGGTGACGTTTCAGGTCGAAACCTTCTTCAGATTCCTTTTTCAGACGGAATCAAGCAAACTTTGTATGCTGTGCTTATGGCTGATCTCATTAATTTACAAAAGATCCTGATTGCCTTTGCCTAATATAAACTGATGCAGAGTAGGGGGCCATTCTGCCATCGGTGCATCTCTTTGATGGTTTATACAAGTTTTCCCACCACCATGCACTTTCCCCATAAGCCTTCAAAACCTTCTTCATGGAATTAACCAATTTCCTTCAGAAGGTAGAACTGAATTTCTTATCACCACCAGCTGCCCCCCTGGTTCAGATGATTTTTCCACGATCATAGTGAGAACAGTGACATGGAAGGGTCAGGTTGGATTATCAGTGCCTCGGCTCATGACATGAGAAGCAGCAGAGAGATCTCCTGCAGTCATCTAAACCACCACAAGGCAATTGAGCATTGAGATTTCAGAAAATGTTGATCAATAGCTTTAGAAAATCATCTTATCGCATTTGAGTGAAAAATTGCCAATGATGCATCCTTTCTCTTATCAGTTGCACTATTTCTGAGAAGCCCAGTGAATATAACCTCATAGCTGGAAATTAAAATAATCCATAATTAGTTTTAAAAAACTGGTGTTAAAATGCATATTCAGTAAAGCTTCAAAAATGTAATGATATAAACTACTAGGCAATTTAGTATTGCAGCAATTTCACAGCTGTAAAGGTTTGTAAGCAATTTGATTCTTTACAATGTAAAGAGAAGCCTCTGGCTCTGATATAGGTTCCAGCTACAACATACTGTATCTATATCTTAATATTATCCCACAGGGATAGGTTTGTTGCATCACAAATTGCAATTTTACAGTTATATTTATCCATGGATAAGGAAAATATTGTGTCCATTGATTCTCGTGTGGTTATCACAGGTTAGAAGGAAACAAATGTAACCACTATCTACGAAAAAACGGAGAGAAAACAGAGAAAGACAGCCCTACCAGCCTAATGAATAAATGAATGAATAAGTTTATTGGCCAAGTTTGTAGGCATACAAGGAATTTGCTTTGGTGCTCCGCTCGCAGGTAACAACACGACATAGAAATTAGGTGCAGGAGTAGGCCATTCGGCCCTTCGAGCCTGCACCGCCATTCAATATGATCATGGCTGATCATCCAACTCAGTATCCCGTACCTGCCTTCTCTCCATACCCTCTGATCCCTTTAGCCACAAGGGCCACATCTAGCTCCCTCTTAAATATAGCCAATGAACTGGCCTCGACTACCCTCTGTGGCAGAGAGTTCCAGAGATTCACCACTCTCTGTGTGAAAAAAGTTCTTCTCATCTCGGTTTTAAAGGATTTCCCCCTTATCCTTAAGCTGTGACCCCTTGTCCTGGACTTCCCCAACATCGGGAGCAATCTTCCTGCATCTAGCCTGTCCAACCCCTTAAGAATTTTGTAAGTTTCTATAAGATCCCCTTTCAATCTCCTAAATTCTAGAGAGTATAAACCAAGTCTATCCAGTCTTTCTTCATAAGACAGTCCTGACATCCCAGGAATCAGTCTGGTGAACCTTCTCTGCACTCCCTCTATGGCAATAATGTCCTTCCTCAGATTTGGAGACCAAAACTGTACGCAATACTCCAGGTGTGGTCTCACCAAGACCCTGTACAACTGCAGTAGAACCTCCCTGCTCCTATACTCAAATCCTTTTGCTATGAAAGCTAACATACCATTCGCTTTCTTCACTGCCTGCTGCACCTGCATGCCTACTTTCAATGACTGGTGTACCATGACACCCAGGTCTCGCTGCATCTCCCCTTTTCCTAGTCGGCCACCATTTAGAAAATAGTCTGCTTTCCTGTTTTTGCCACCAAAATGGATAACCTCACATTTATCCACATTATACTGCATCTGCCAAACATTTGCCCACTCACCCAGCCTATCCAAGTCACCTTGCAGTCTCCTAGCATCCTCCTCACAGCTAACACTGCCCCCCAGCTTAGTGTCATCCGCAAACTTGGAGATATTGCCTTCAATTCCCTCATCCAGGTCATTAATATATATTGTAAATAGCTGGGGTCCCAGCACTGAGCCTTGCGGTACCCCACTAGTCACTGCCTGCCATTGTGAAAAGGACCCGTTTACTCCTACTCTTTGCTTCCTGTTTGCCAGCCAGTTCTCTATCCACATCAATACTGAACCCCCAATGCCATGTGCTTTAAGTTTGTATACTAATCTCTTATGTGGGACCTTGTCGAAAGCCTTCTGGAAGTCCAGATACACCACATCCACTGGTTCTCCCTATCCACGCTACTAGTTACATCCTCGAAAAATTCTATAAGATTCGTCAGACATGATTTACCTTTCGTAAATCCATGCTGACTTTGTCCAATGATTTCACCACTTTCCAAATGTGCTGCTATCCCATCTTTAATAACTGACTCTAGCAGTTTCCCCACTACCGATGTTAGACTAACTGGTTTGTAATTCCCCGTTTTCTCTCTCCCTCCCTTCTTAAAAAGTGGGGTTACGTTTGCTACCCGCCAATCCTCAGGAACTACTCCAGAATCTAAAGAATTTTGAAAGATTATTACTAATGCATCCACTATTTCTGGAGCTACTTCCTTAAGTACTCTGGGATGCAGCCTATCTGGCCCTGGGGATTTATCGGCCTTTAATCCATTCAATTTACCCAAAACCACTTCCCGACTAACCTGGATTTCACTCAATTCCTCCAACTCCTTTGACCCGCGGTCCCCTGCTATTTCCGGCAGATTATTTATGTCTTCCACAGTGAAGACGGAACCAAAGTAGTTATTCAATTGGTCCGCCATATCCTTGTTCCCCATGATCAACTCACCTGTTTCTGACTGCAAGGGACCTACATTTGTTTTAACTAATCTCTTTCTTTTTACATATTTATAAAAACTTTTGCAGTCAGTTTTTATGTTCCCTGCCAGTTTTCTTTCATAATCTATTTTTTCCTTTCCTAATTAAGCCCTTTGTCCTCCTCTGCTGGTCTCTGAATTTCTCCCAGTCCTCTGGTATGCTGCTTTTTCTGGCTAATTTGTACGCATCATCTTTCACTTTGATACCATCCCTGATTTCCCTTGTTATCCACGGATGCACTACCTTCCCCGATTTATTCTTTTGCCAAACTGGGATGAACAATTTTTGTAGTTCATCCATGCAGTCTTTAAATGTCTTCCATTGCATGTCCACCGTCAACCCTTTTAGAATTAATTGCCAGTCAATCATGGCCAATTCATGTCTCATACCCTCAAAGTTACCTTTCTTTAAGTTCAGAACCATAGTTTCTGAATTAACAATGTCACTCTCCATCCTAATGAAGAACTCAACCATATTATGGTCACTCTTGCCCAAGGGGGCACGTACAACAAGACTGCTAACTAACCCTTCCTCATTACTCAATACCCAGTCTAAAATAGCCTGCTCTCTCGTTGGTTCCTCTACATGTTGATTTAGATAACTATCCCGCATACATTCCAAGAAATCCTCTTCCTCAGCACCCCTGCCAATTTGATTCACCCAATCTATATGTAGATTGAAGTCACCCATTATAACTGTTTTGCCTTTGTCGCACACATTTCTAATTTCCTGTTTGATACCATCTCCAACTTCACTACTACTGTTAGGTGGCCTGTACACAACACCCACCAGCGTTTTCTGCCCCTTAGTGTTTCGCAGCTCTACCCATACCGATTCCACATCCTTGAACCTAATGTCCTTCCTTTCCATTGCGTTAATCTCCTCTCTAATCATCAATGCTACCCCACCTCCTTTTCCTTTCTCTCTATCCCTCCTGAATATTGAATATCCCTGGATGTTCAGCTCCCAGCCTTGGTCACCCTGGAGCCATGTCTCCGTGATCCCAACTATATCATAGTCATTAATAGCTATATCATAGTCATTAATAGCTATACAGTAAACAATTAAGAATAAGACATAAAACATTAAAATATTAAGAATAAAACATTATAGTTTAAACATGTGAATGAAATAAAATACCAGAGCAAAAGGAGGCTACAGACTTTTGGTTATTGAGTAGAGCTACTGCTCGTGGAAAAAAAACTGTTTTTATGTCTGGCTGTGGCGGCTTTGACAGTATGGAGTCGCTTACCCGCTCTTACCCACTCGCTTCCTGGGCCTTACAGTGTACTGGCTTCGTCAATGGGAGGGGGAGGTTGCAGCCAATAACCTTCTCAGCTGATTCGATGCAGCCTCCAGGTGTCAAGCTTGGTGGGTGAGCCAAACCAAACCATGATGGAGAAGGTGAGGACAGAGTCTATGATGGCAGTATAGAATTGGACCATCATTGCCTGTGGCAGATTGTGTTTCCTCAGCTGCCGCAGGAAGTACATCCTCTGTTGGGCCTTTTTGACTGCGGAGTCGATGGTGGCCCCCCATTTAAGGACCTTGGAGATGATGGTTCCAAGGAACTTAAAAGATTCCATAGATTTGACTGTGGTGTTGTTGATGGTGAGTGGGGGGAGGGGAGGGGGAGCTCTCCTAAAGTCTACAATCAATTCCACTGTCTTAAGAGCATTGAGCGCCAGGTTGTTACGAAGGCACCAGGTCGCCAGCTGTGTCACTTCCTGTCTGTAGGCAGATTCCTCCCCATCCTGGATCAGTCCAATCAGGGTTATGGCGTCCGCAAACTTGAGAAGCTTGACAGAGGAGTCTGTGGAGGTGCAGTCGTTGGTGTAGAGAGAGTAAAGGAGAGGGCAAAGTACGCAGCCTTACCCCTATGCTGAGGGTCTGCGGGTCCGAGATGTGCTTTCCCAGCCTCACATGCTGCTTAATGTCCGTCAGGAAGCTGGTAATCCACTGACAGAGGGGTTCAGGCACAGTCAACTGGGAGAGTTTGGAGTGTAGTAGCTCTGGCACAATCGTATTGAATGCAGAGCTAAAATCCACAAATAAAATCCCTGCACAGGTCCCTTGGCGGTCTAGGTCCCAACGTTAGTAATAGAGAAAATAGCATAAGCTATTAATAAGAAAGTTATAGTAAGGCATTTAGTAATTAATAATAGGATTGGACAGCATCAACGAGAATTGTAAATGGGAAATCGTGCTTGACAAATCTGATTGAAAGAATGAAAGGTACAGCATGGAAACAAACCCTTCGGCCCATGCGTCAATGCCGACCATCAATCACCGATTCACACTAGTTCCATGTGACAATTAAATACCATCGAACTATTGAACTATCATAATAACCCAGCAGATGTACTGGACGAGGCAATGCAGATAAAAGCGGAATCAGCAAACTTAATATCATATTTGTACAATATTATCTTAAATGTACAAATACCATCTACGGAGGGTATCAGAAGAGACTGGGAACAAGAGTTAGCTATTAAAATTTCAAAGGAAAGTTGGAATGAATACTTATTAAAAGTACATAAATGCTCGATTAATGTAAGACACACTTTAATACAATTTAAAATTTTACATAGATTATATTATTCGAAAACTAAAATTCATAAAATTTTCCCAAACGTATCATCTATTTGTGATAAATGTCAATCCCAAGAAGCAACTATAGCGCACTCATTTGTCTTTTGTACAAAAATTCAAAAATTTTGGAATGAAATTTTTGAAATCTTTATAAAGTTATTTAAAACAAGACTGATACCCAAAGCAGAATGGATTATCTTCGGAATAACGGAAGATGATCCAGAACTAAATGTGTTTCAAAAGAAATTAATGGATTATGGGTTAATAACTGGAAAAAAGCTAATTCTAAAATTTTGGAAGAAGGCTCCAATACCAACTATAAATATGTGGATTTCAAATATGTTTGAAACACTACACCTTGAAGAGATAAGACTCCTCCTAGCAGGTAAACCAGATCACTTCCACCTGACGTGGTCTGCATTTATAGAATTATTACAAACATAGGGTGCAAAAGTACTTTAAAAAAATAAAAAATTGAGGTCGGGTAAGGGGGGATGATAGTTGAAGAGTTGGTATGTCCTATTTACGTGATGCTCAAAAAAAAAAAAATATTTGTTTTTCTTTTTTTCTCTTTCTCTTTTCTTTTCTTAGGGCCTATTTCTTAACTATTTTTCTTTTTGTTTTTAATTTCGCTCTCATAGGGTCTTCGTCCTTTTTTGTTGTTACATTTTCTACACTTTTCTACACTTGCACTTTTTCCTTCACTTTCTTCTCTCTTTCAATCTTTTCTTTCTTTAGTGTAAAAAAATAAATAAAGGGAGTACATTAATTGTAAGAAGATATAAATGACGAGTATTAATGTATGTGGCTGTGATGTAATGTACTTCTAATAAATAAAAATTAAAAAAAAAAAAAAAATAATAACTATTGAACATTACCCCATTTACACAGCCACTCTCTACACATCAGGGGTAATTTACAGAGGCCTATAACCTACAAACCTGCAGGTCTTTGGGATGTGGGAGGAAACTGGAGCACCAGGAGGAGACCGACATGGGGCGAACATGCGATCTTTAGAAATATGAAACCTAGATGGCAATGGAGGGTCGGACGCATGTGTATATTGGAACATAGAACATAGAAATGTCCAGCCCTTCAGCCCACAATGTCTGTATCGATTATAATGCCAAGATAAACTAATTTTTTCTGCCTATTGACAAGAAGCTGATGTTTTTTTGGTTATTGAGGGAATAAAGGGATATTTGGATTTGACCAAAGGGTCTCTTTCCATGCTGTATCACTAAACAAAATTAAACTACATTAAACATGGGATCACACAGCAAGAAAACAGTACGTTCTGCTCATTGGGGATCATTAATTATCAAGCACACATTTATGGTAATCCTACACTAATCCTATTTTATTCTTCCTATTTCCTCATCAACTCCCTCCAGATTTTGCCACTCACCTACCTAAAGTTGTTGTGTAAATAAACAGTGGTCAAAATTAGTTTACCAACCCACGTGTCTTTAAAAGGAAACTGGAGTACCTCGGGGAAATCCATGCAGTCACAGAGATAATATGCAAATTTCACGTGGATAGCACCAGAGGACCACAGGTCAGGACAGTATTACAAGCTGTGCCTCTGTATTATCCTTTCACAACAGATCATAACAAAAAGGTGAGATATTAGGAAAGTCTGACAAGGAGTCTTTGACCTAAGACATGAATTTTGTCTCTCCACAGACACTGCCATGCCTGCTGAGGCCATCTGGCATTTTTCTGTTTTTATTTTAAATTTCTGGAGTGTTTTTTGATTTTGAATTTGTGTGAAAAGTGATCTGGTGCAGGGTTGCTGCAGGGAAAGGGAGCAATCAATCGATGCACAACAAACTCCTACAAACAGCTATGAGGTAAATGACACAAGAACAAGGACAGGAATTTTTTTGTTGAAAATAGCCCTGGGTAGAGAGGGAATGAAATTTAAAAAGAATAACCTGCTCTGAACAAAGTGTGCACATTTTCTATCAGCTGGGTTATACAATCCACTGTGCTGTCAATTTTTCCTTTGTTATAGAGCAGATCTCCTGTGCCAGTACAGTCAAGGCTGTCAGCTATCTTTTCAAGTTCCTGGATGCTGCCGTCTGTTTCCGCAATTGCATGTCCAAAAATCAATGTGAAAAGTGGTAACTTTAACTCTTTCCATTATTCATTCCTTTGAGTTGCTCTTCTTGTCTATGTTTGGCATTGTTTTGGACTTCAAAACAACAGCCACAATCATTTGAAGGAAGATAAATAACTTCTGAAACATTTGGGGGAGTGGGCAGATGCATGGCAGATGAAGTTTAATGTGGTTAGATGTGAAGTTATCCATTTTGGTATCAAAAACAGGAAGGCAGAATACTATCGAAATGGTGTCAAGTTGGGAAAAGGGGAAGTACAACGGGATCTGGGGGTCCTTGTACATCAGTCTATGAAAATAAGTATGCAGGTACAGCAGGCAGTGAAGAAAGCGAATGGCATGTTGGCCTTTATAACAAGAGGAGTCGAGTATAGGTGCAAAGAGGTCCTTCTTCAGTTGTACAGAACCCTAGTGAGACCACACCTGGAGTATTGTGTGCAGTTTTGGTCCCCTAATTTGAGGAAGGACATTCTTGCTATTGAGGGAGTGCAGCGTAGGTTTACAAGGTTAATTCCCGGGATGGCGGGACTGTCATATGCTGAGAGAATGGAGCGGCTGGGCTTGTACAATCTGGAGTTTACAAGGATGAGAGGGTATCTTATTGAAACATATAAGATTGTTAAGGGTTTGGACACACTAGAGGCAGGAAACATGGTCCCGATGTTGGGGGACCCCAGAACCAGGGGCCACAGTTTAAGAATAAGGGGTAAGCCATTTAGAACGGAGACGAGGAAACACTTTTTCTCACAGAGAGTTGTGAGTCTGTGGAATTCTCTGCCTCAGAGGGCGGTGGAGGCCGGTTCTCTGGATAGTTTCAAGAGAGAGCTAGATAGGGCTCTTAAAGATAGCAGAGTCAGGGGATATGGGGAGAAGGCAGGAACGGGGTACTGATTGGGGATGATCAGCCATGATCACATTGAATGGCGGTGCTGGCTCGAAGGGCCGAAAGGCCTACTCCTGCACCTATTGTCTATTGTCTATCTGAAAATCCCTGCAGTGGGTGAAAATCTGAACAACACAAATAAGGTAGACAGTCAGAATCTTTTTCTCAGGATGGAAACATCAAATACTGGAGGGTATATCCTGATCTGGCCTCCTTTATATCGGCGAGACCAAGTGTAGACTAGGCGACTGTTTCGTCGAACACTTTTGCTCTGTCTGCCAAAGCCTGCTGAATCTCCTGGTTGCTAACCATTTTAACTCCCTTTTTCACACCATCCATTCTGTCCATGAACACATCCATTCCAGAGTAAGTCAACATGTAAATTGGAGGAACAGCACCTTATATTCCGCTTGGGTATCCTACAATCCAACAGTATAAACACTGAAGAAGGGTCTCGACCCGTAACATCACTCATTTTCTTCTCTCCAGAGATGCTGCCTGTCCCGCTGAGTTACTCCAGCATTTTGTGTCTATCTTCGATATAAATACTGAATTCTCCAACTTCAAGTAATACCTCTTCCACACATTCTTTCCTGTAACATCCACCCCAATTCGGGTGTACATACATTTCTCCCACCATCTCCTTTCAGTCACCCTCCTCCTTTCCCCTCCTTCATATACTCATCTCAGAGTTCCCTATTTCCTTCCGCCCCCCCCCCCCCCTCACCCCCCTTCCCTCTTGCCCCTCCTTTCTGTCCCTTTCCACCCACATCACACCCTCTGGCTTTATATTTCACTCCGCTTCTTCTGTCCTTATCTGACGCACATTTGTCTTCTTTTCGCCATTAGTCTTTGTTATGCGAACCCCTTCCTCACCTGTACCCATCTATCACTTGCCTGGCTTTGTTCCACCCCACCTCTCTTTTCCAGCTTTCTCCCTTCCCCCACCCTACTCCAATCAGTCCAAAGAAGCATCCTGACCCAAAAGGTTGCCTGTCCATTCCCTTACCAGATGCTGCCTGATCCTACTCCAGCATTTTGTGCCTGTCTCAGTTCCTCCAGCACATTGCGTTTTGCTTTTCATTTTGCCATTTGATTGCCAGCACATTATGTGCTGGCAGTGTTTAGTTTTGTGAAGTGCTAGCATGTCAATGGAGAAAAAAGTGCTTGTTTCTGCTGCGGAGAGACCATTATTGAACCCAAGCTGCTCTCAATCTCATTTTATTTCCACAGTGTTACTGATAAAACCCAGCATTGACGTACGGGACTTCCCAATGTGAAGTTTAAAGTTTGCCTTGTCCAATAAAAGTCGAATGGACAATAAGCTCTTTCGGGACTGAAAGCATTCACAGATTGAGAGATGAAAATAACAATGAAGAAATCCACGACACCAGACATTGCCAGTTGGCCCTTCCCCTGGTATCCCTCCTACTTCTGCCTCCCCAACGCAACATGCTCAAATCAGTGTGGGATCATAACAAGGCAGACTTCCACTGTAACGATCATTACAACCATCAGGAGGGTTGGCGTGGCAGATAACTATATGAAAATATAATAAAAATACTCAACGATTCAGTTGCCAACTGCAGACAGCTAGAGGCCAGTTACTGGGCGACACAGTAGCACAGTGGTAGAGTTGCTGTGTTACAGAGCCAGAGACCCAGATTCAATCTTGACCACAGGTGTTGTCTGTACGTAGTTTGTACGTTCTCCCCGTGACCTGCGTGGGTTTTCTCCAGGAGCTCTGGTTTCCTCTTACACTCCAAAAACGTACAGGTTTGTAGGTTAATTGGCTTTGGTACAGTTGTAAATTGTTCCAAATGTTTGTAGGATACAGTTAGTGTGCGGGGATCGCTGGATGATGCAGACTTGGTGAGCCGAAAGGCCTGTATTCGCCCCTGTATTTTTAAACTAAATAAACTAAACTAAACTACTGGTGCATAAACACCCCATCTCAGAGATGTGGCAAAACTGGTCTAAGGCATCCTGATCTACAGGAAACTAGGTTTTGAATGAGTTCCAATGCATCACTGTTTGAAGAAATGAAAAGCTGGTTTTGCAATTCTCCACACTTAGACCAGCAGCTGTAAAAATAGTTGTCTAGGTACATTCCAGACATCTTAAAGAATTATAACTGCCATTGTGCTTTGTGGCTAGCTTCCATCAGAACATTTTCTGGATAATTTCAAAAGCCAGATTAATGTTGTACCATAATGCATCGATGACCCAGAGCAGAAATAGTGCAGATTTTCAATGTGAATCATCACTATATTACAATTCCAAATGGATTTGGCAAATATTTTTATCATGACAAATAAAGTTCTGATTTGACCAACATGTTAAAGTACGAAATGTCTCCAACATCAGCTTATCATGAACCAGGAAGCTGCCCGAGTGTGTAATTCTTTTATTGATCCACAAGACTTGAGCACCCTCTCACAGTTCTAACAATCTGAAGCTGTCTGTATGACAAGCACAATGAAATCTTAATGCTCATTGACATAATCAATTTGGCATCATGTACAAACACTGGGCTAAAGTAACAAAAAAGTGCATTTAATTATTTTTGTTAATTGTTCCCAATTGAATATCAAGGAAGAATAAAGGGGAAGAAATGTTGATCAAGCAAGAACAGAGGTTAATGCAATCTGAGCCTCTCATCCTTTATATCGATCCTTTCAATTTTTCTTTAATCCACACTTCTTTTCATCCAGTCAGTCATCCCTACTTGCATCCATACCTACCTTCCGTCAAGTATGTCCATTCTTGCAATTTCTTTCCTTCTCTCACTTGTACCCCGCTGTCTTTTCTCATCAATCACCTCTCATCTTCTCTGTCTGTGTCCCAGGCTTTCTCCTTACTCCCCAGGCCAATTTCCTCCAACTGATAATTACCTCCAACAAAATGCCATCCTCATATTCCGCTTACAACCCAATGGTATGAAAGTCAAATTCTCCAAATTTCGATAATTGCGTAAGCCTCTCTCTCCCATTGCATCTTTCCCCCATATAACCCCCCTTCTTCTTTCCTCCGCCCTCTCGCCCCACCTGGACTCACCTATTTCCCCTCTCCCACTCCCCTTCCACCTACGTTCCTTCCTCACCATTTGTAACTCTTTTGTCTTCGCCTTCTGTCTTTTCATCTCTGGCCTTTGTCCAACCATATGCCTTTCAAAAACCCCTCCTCACCTCTATCAGCCTATTAGCTGTCAGGCCTTGTTCTGCCCCTCTTCTCTTCTATTTTTCACTCCCCCACCGCCCACCCCCCCCCCCCCCTCCACCACATTCAGTCTGAGGAAGGGACCTGATTCAAAACGTCACCTACCCATGTTTTCCAGAGATACTGCCTCATCTGCTGAGTTACTCCAGCACCTTGTGTCTTCTTTTGCAAACCAGCATCTGCAGTTCCTTTCTACACAAGGTGTACACCGAAGACAGACACAAAGTCTTGGAGTAACTCAGCGGGTCAGGCAGCATCTCTGGAGAAAAAGGATAGGTGATTTTTTGGGTCGGGGCCCTGCTTCAGACTGACATTTTGGAGCAAGACTAACGTCTGAAGAAGGGTCCGGACCCGCAATATTCCCCATCCTTTTTCTCTACAGATGCTGCCTGACCCGCTGAGTTATTCCAGCACTTTGTGTCTATCCACAGATCATTGTTTCTACAATGCTATCACAATCATCACAACCTTTGGGTACTAATACACGAATGGGGATATGCAGGAACTGATCCAAAAAAACATAATTGCCTTACAAAATTGAAGGCAGTATTCTGTGCCAGGAACATATCATTTGAAAACACAATCTAAATTTTTGAAAAATAAACATTTTTCTTAATGAATATTAATTGCTTCACTCCTCCATCACTAATCGTCTTGGATGAAATACGGCACCACCTAATCTACCTGGAATCTACCTGTCCAAGGAATGATTGGGTTAACATATGATGTGCGTTTGACGGCACTGGGCCTCTACTCGCTGGAGTTTAGAAGGATGAGGGGGGACCTTATTGAAACCGACCCAATAGTGAATGGCCTGGATGTAGATGTGGAGAGGATGTTCCCACTAGTGTGACAGTCTAGGACCAGAGGCCAAAGCCTCAGATTAAAAAGGACGTACCTTTAGGAAGGAGATGAGGAGGAATTTCTTTCATCAGAAGGTGGTGAATCTGTGGAATTCATTGCCACAGAGGCTGTGGAGGCTGTCAGTGGATATTTTAAGAGTATGAAATATTCTTGATTAGTAAGGGTGTCAGGGCTTATGGGAAGAAGGCAGGAGATTGATGTTGAGAGGGAAAGATAGATCAACCATGATTGAATGGCAAAGTAGACTTGATGGGCCGAATGGCCTAATTCTGTTCCTAGATCTTATGAATTTATGAAACATAAGAGTAATAGAGATGAGGAATTCCAATGGAGAGCCAGGTTGCAGACTGCTCCACAAACTGTGCTGTGAGGCTGGTCTATAAAAACAACAGTCACCGTTGACGCAGGAGCCTTGCACATCTGACTCCAAATACAATCAAATTATCATTAGCAATGTGTCATTGAATGCAGTGTCACTATGAAACAGAGATTATGTGACAAAAGAAACTGCCACCTTGCAGGACTTCATTAATTTTGAAACCGCTTCATAATGTTGTCAAAAAATGTTATATGACAGATGGTATCGAGTACTACATGGACATGTTGCCACTTTCACGATGGGCAGCGCGGCCTGAAGACTTCCCGATGGGCCACGGCTGTGAACTGGGAATGTGGCCAGAGGCCTTTATCGAGGCACCGCGGTCTCGATGCCTCCCAGATCGACATGTAGAAGCCTGGGTCGGGGCCCGGCCGGAACCTCGCGGGTTGAAGCCCGGGTCGGGCGAATGGGCCGACGGAGCCCGCGGCTGGGACCCGGGTTGGCACCATGGAGGCGTGAAGTGGGGCGTCGACAGCGGTGAGGCCTCGGCGGCGGCATTGGTCAAGCCTCGCGATGATGGGGCCTCGGCGGTGGTGAAACCTCGCGGGTCGACCCACGGTCGACGAGAGCATGGAGGACCACTGTGAGGGGGAGGGGAAGAACCTTGGAGGACCCGGCGTGGGGGGACAACAGTGAGGGAGGAGGGGGGAGAACAATGGACAATGGGGGAGGGGGGGGCAAAGGACAATGGGGACCTGGCGTGGGGGAACTGTTGGGGGGGGAGGAACCAAAGGGGGAGCCGGCGTGCTTTGTAACTTTGTCAGTACCGTAGGTGGCTGCTATTTGTATATATTGTATGCAAGCAAAGAATCTCACTGTGCCTAGTCACATGTGACAAAGTATTCCTAAGTATGGATAACTTGGAGATTCTCTTGTGGTTCACTCTATAAGTCTCTAGTGTATCTGCCTGCCATTAAATAGATGGGTACATTTTAGTAATTATTTTAATGACGCAGTAGGGTTGCCCAAGTCATGGATAGCACCATGAAGGCCAAAGGCAGATGGTACATGGAGCATTACCACTGTTCTCCTAGTAGTGTTCCATCATCATCATCATCATCTAGACCCTGGAACTCTCTATTAAACAACATGGTGGGAGTGGTTTTGCCAGAAGGATTGCAGCAGTTTAAGAAGGCAACTCTCGCTATCACCTCCACAAGGCCAGTGAGAGGTGGACGATGGCTGTCCATGGTGTACAGTTCTGGTTGTTCCAATGCAGGTAGGATGTGGAAGCTTTGGAGAAGGTGCAAGAGATTTACCAGGATGTTGCCTAGAGAGGGTATTAGCTGTGAGGTGAGGTTGGACACTCTGGAGAATTGGAGGCTGAGGGGAGACTTGATGGAAGTATATAAAATTATGAGAGGCATAGATATAGGAGACTGTCAGAACCTGTTTCCCAGGGTGAAAATGTCAAAGATTGGAGGGCATAACTTTAAAAAGGCGAAGTTTAAAGGAGATGTGCGGGATAGTTTTTTGTTTTACTCAGAGAGTGTTGGGTGCCTGGAACGTACTCGCCAGGAGTGGTGGTGGAGGTAGATATGATGCTGATGTTTAAGAGGCCTTTAGATTGGCACATGGTTGGGCAGGGAATTGAGGGATATGGATCACTTGCAGGCAGATGAGATTAGTTTAGTTTAGCATCATGTTTGGCACACACATTGTGGGCTGAAGTCCAAGTTCCTGTGCTGTACATATTTTATGTTTTATGATCTATATTAGCAATTCCACAACCAATAAATACATACAAAAGGTCTTGCAAGAGTAAGTTTTTATTGCAAATAGTATTACAAAGGGCCCTGTTATCAACACTGAAACTGCCTCAAGATGTGGGAACTCTCAGAGGGACAGGGACGAGATCTCAACATCCAGTTAAAGTTTGGACATGGCCCAGTAATCCAGCAGCATTGGGTGAGAAGTCCCGGGAATTCTGTAGAGGTTTTCCGAAAGTCCAGGCAGTTCTGGGCACATTGTCGTGGACGCATTGGGACTTGGGATCAGGGCAGGAAGAGGAATGTAGACCACCAAGAAAGAGTCCTGGGAGGTTGGCATGGAGAGGAGATTGGCAAAGGGGTACTGAGATACTGGGCACAGACTGCCCTTCATCCGATTTGAACCAGTACGTTCAGTTCTTCTACCATGTTCCTGGCTACAAGCCACCAACATATCCACAACTTTTTTGTCATCAGGTATCCCAAATCACTGTTCACCAAACCCTGTCCATGCTCCAAACTAATAACATACAACATAGAACCGTACAGCACAGGAATATGCTCTTTGGCCCACAATGTCCATGCCAGGTAAAACTCTGCCTGTACATGAGCCATATCCCTCCATTCCCTGCTTATCTCTACAAGCATTTAGGAATCCATCCTTTAGCTTTCAATTTTATACTGCAGTATTTGTTTTCAGTGTTTGTATCAATGTTTTCCAGCTTGAAAATCGACAATACTTATTTCTGGATTATTGCACTTCAGTCCAGAATTCCCACTAGGGACATCCTGGAGTGATTTACCCTCTCACTTTCTGGTGTAACTCCTGCATCAGTGGCAAAGGGGATGAGGTCATTTGCCATGTAACACTGCTTTTCGAGCACTGTTAAAGGGAACTTGGACAAGCTGTCTATAAATGGGTACATTTTAGTAATTATTTCAATGATTTGCAGCAGGGTTGCCCAAGTCATGAGTACCATAAAGAAGGCCAAAGGCAGCAGGTGCATGGAGCATTACCATCTACAGGCTCCTTTCCTGGTAGCGTTCCATCATCATCATCTACCCTGTGGAACTCTCTATTCAACTCTTATGGGCGACACAGTGGCGCAGCAGTAGAGTTGCTGCCTTACTGCGCCAGAGACACAGGTTCGATCCTGACTACGTGTGCTGTCTGTACGGAGTTTGTACATTCTCCCAGTGACCTGCGTGGGTTTCCTCCCAGGATGGTGTTAGTGCGCGGGGATTGCTGGTCAGCGCAGACTCGGTGGGGTGAAGAGCCTGTTTCCGCATCCACCGTTAAACTAAACAGCATGGTGGGAGTAGTTTTACCAGTAGGGCGGCGGCAGTTCAAAAGGCAACTCTCTCTATCACCTCCCTAATCAGTCCCAACACTATGTTTATAATCATACATCGTTATGTTGGGAGCCACTGTAAGTCAGCCCCTATCATACCTTTGAAATTGTGCACACCCTTCATTACAAGGCCACAGTGTCCCCAATCACACTCCTAAATCCAGGGAGGTCCAGGCGCTGTCTGTCAAATCCACCAACCAGTTCATTCCAGGACCCAGATCCCAACGTTGTGATATCTGAAGATCTCCAATGGAGAGTAACATAGAATGCTGCTTCCCAAATACCAAGAGTTTGGATTTTTATCAGAATTCAAAATACTGGATAAAACTCACAAGCCCTGAGATATGGTAGGGCTACCTAAATACCACAGACAGGGGAAGTGCAAAAAAAAGGCCGAGGTAAACCATCCATTTTGCGAAATGTAAGAAAATCCCAGCAAGTTGTTTTGCCAATTTTCGTTGGTACAGCGGGTGAAGGTGAATTTTCCAACAGCTGAGAACATCACGTTGCTAAGGCAACATGAATTACATGGCCACTGTGTTTTACAAAAGGTATTCTATTGAAAAAAATACATGGGAATAAAAAATACATCGATTTGGAAAGAATATCCCACTTCTATTTTCTTTATTAATGATAAAAATTTTAAACATATTTATGGTTGCTTCTAAAAGCTCAGTGTGCACCTAAGCTCCTAACTGGGATGAAGCACAACAGTTCTAAACCACGACCAATAATGTTAGAAAATAAACAGCAAATGCAATGAATTTGCAGCAGATCGAACATCAAAGGTTTCAAAGATCTTTTATTGTCACATGTACCAATTAAGGTACTGTGATATGCAAATTACCATACAGCCATAAGAAAAAAAAGCAACAAGACACACAACTACATAAAAGTTAACATTAACATCAACCACAGCGGATTCCCCACATTCCTCACTGTGATGGAAGGCAAAAAACTCCAATCTTTTTCTTCTTTGTGAAATGAACAGATATGGTTCGGTTCAGTTCAGGGAAACAGCCATGTAAGCAGGCCCCTCAGCCCACTGAATCCATGCCAACCACCGGTCACCCATTCACACTAGTTCAATGTGATCCCACTTTTGCATCCACACCCTACACATTGGGCAATAATAGAGCTGTCAATTAACATACAAACCCGCATGTCTTTGGGATGTGGGAAGAAACCAGGGTACCCGTCGGAACCCCAAGCAGTACAGGGAGAACGTGCAAACGCCACACAGACAGCACCCGAGATCAAAATCGAACCCAGATCTCTGTTGCTATGAGGCAGCAGCTCTAACAGCTGCGCCACATTGCCACCCCCATTAAATCGAGCCTGGTGCCAGGCTTGTTTTTATGAAGAAGAATGTGTTCCAACTATTGACCCATCTTCACTCTTCAGTGAGACTGTGGCAAATATCCAGCATTTCCTGCAGGAACGATGGCCTATCATCTTTGGGTGATCCCCAACACTGGATGTAGAAAAATGACAAATCATTCCAGCAAGCTTCAATGGTGGTTCTTTTTATTATCAGATGTACCAAAGGTAAAGTGAAATACATTTTTTTGCATATAGCTCAGTGAGATTATTGTAATACATAGATAAACCCAGATTAAGTACCCCATGCATGAAAACACCCCACTGAATCCATATGCGATAGTCGCCAGATTTTGGCGCCATTTTGCACAGTCCAATAAAGGCTCATTGCAGCCATCACCTCATTCGGATCGCCAGCAAACCATCCTTCACCTCTCCAGGCCTTCAGCCTTCGTGCCCCGGGGGGCGCCTCCCGTAGCCGACTTTAGGTTAGAATCTCCGCTTCACCTACCAGTCCTTTGTCTACAACTCCGGCAATAGCCATGTGGTGTGGAGTACAGCAGATACAAGTGAAAAAACAATCTGAGCACATGCATTCTGGATACTTGGCTGAAAACCACTGCAGGAGCAAAGTTCATGGTTTGAATAATACAAAATCGTGAGAATCCCAAGAAAGACGAGCACAAAGTACAAATTTTGCTAAACTAATATAAGCAGGAGTGGGCCATTTGACTCTCTGCCATTCAATTAGATCATGGCAGACTTTTACCTCAGAACCAGTTTCTTGCACTAACAGCATAATCCCTCAAATCCCCAAATGAAGGAAAATCTGTTGACCTTGCGTCTTGAGCATATTTCTGCACTAACTCACTTGACATCTTCCATTGGGTAGAAAATTTCAATGATTTATTTTCCCCTGGACAAATAAATTTCTTCCCAAATGTTCCCCAATGGCCAACCCCTTACTTTGAGGAGCATAGGAACCAAAACACTTGGCTTAAAACAAGGGCAGACTCTTATTGTCTGACAGCTTCTGGAGATTGGGTAGGGGCCAATGGAAAGAGAACAGAAACTTGCATAAGTGATAAAATCTCTGCTTATAACAAATGTCAGGAATCAATCTTGTGGGTTATTCTTCCAGACAACTCACAAGGCAGAACTGTTTGGCTCCATAGATATGCCCATCCTTTCCTACGCTGCTGTCTTTTCCCCACCTAATGAAGCCAGTGCAAGGGAACTAAGGGAAGAAGTGCACTATCCTAATTTGGTAGATGACCTACCATCTACCTCATCGGACTTCACTGGACTTGCACCAAACATTATTCCCTTTATTCTGTATCAGTACACTGTGGATGGTTTGATTGTAAACACGTACAGTCTTTCTGCTGACTGGATAGCATGCAACAATTTTTTTTTTCACTGTTCTCTGGTACACGTGACAACAATAAACAAATAAAGCAAAACTTTTAAAACTTGAAGGTAGACAAAAATGCTGGAGAAACTCAGCAGGTGAGGCAGCATCTATGGAGCGAAGGAAATAGGCAACGTTTCGAGCCGAAACCCTTCTTCAGACTGATGTGAGAGTGGGGGGAAAGTGGGGGGGGGGGGGGGAAGAAGAAAGGAAGAGGAGGAGCCAGTGGGCTGAGGGAGAGCTGAGAAGGGGAGGAGAAAGTAAGGACTACCTGAAATTAGAGAAGTCAATGTTCATACCACTGGGATGCAAACTGCCCAAGCGAAATATGAGGTGCTGCTCCTCCAATTTACGGTGGCCTCACTCTGGCCATGGAGGAGGCCGAGGACAGAAAGGTCGGATTCGGAATGGGAGAGGGAGTTGAAGTGCTGAGCCACTGGGAGATCAGGTTGGAATGGTTTTAAATAGGATTTTGAAAGGACTCCATTTGCAGTTGCCCCAGCCAAATTAGTTTAGTTTAGTTTATTGTCACGTGTTCAGAGGTACAGTGAAAAGCTTTGGTTGTGTGCACCAAATTATGCACCAAATTACCACGCCTTAAGAGCTTTCAATAAAGGAGCCTTCAATATCATCGGTATCAGTATTGAAGCTCATGTGTCCTGTGGCCAATTAGTTATAGCGGTGTGTCTACAAAACATCTCAGTTTTAAAAATATCTGGTACTCGCTATCTGCTGTACATCTGTGGTAGTCCTTTAGTGGGTGGGTGCTGCTGGATTGTGCACATGGTAAAGGTGATACTTCAAATTGAGTCATCAGTTTAAATATTTTTGAGGACAGGGTTGTCCCTTCAATAAAAGGTCAGTCGCTGGAAGCATTCGCTGCTTCTCTCCCAGCAGGCACTGCCTGACCTGCTGAGTATTCCCAGCATTTTCTGCTTTAATTATCCCTTCAGGTGATTTGATTTTTGGAAGGTGCCACCCAGAAGCTGGCTGCAGGAAATGTTTCAGCACGTTAATCACTTCTAGCACCCAACGGACTGGGTAGATTCAAAAAAGGTAATTTGAAATTTAGTCCAGTTACAACTCATTACACATTCTCCTTAAGGGGTATATAGATAGGCAACGTTTTCATTCGGGACCCTTCTTCAGACTGAAGGAGGGTCCGAAGAGAGGCTCCAACCCAAAACATCCGTCTATCCATGTTCTCCAGAGATGCTGCCTGACTTGCTGTTCTGCTCAAGATACCAGCATCAGCACTTCCTTGTTTATCCTTAGACAACCTAGAGTCCCAGCTTTGTTAAAATTTAAAAACAGGCCCTGAGGCCCACTGCGTCTATGACAACCATAATGCCTGTCTATACTAATCCTACTTGCTTGTATTATTACATCTCCTTATTAGCCCTGTTCATTCAAGTACATGTCCAGGTGGCTCTTCTATGTTGTTATGGTTCCTGCCTCCTCTGACAGCTCATTCTAGATACCAACTATTCAATGCATGAAAATAAATATCCATCTGATCTGATCTCCTATGAGAAAGGCAATAGATCATTTGATATCCTAATTGCTTCCTATACATGGATGTTAACTTTCAATGACCCATTTACAAGGAATTCACACAGCTATACCTGGTACTCTCTTCAATAGCTAAATATATGATGCCACTGCATACCTAGCATTAGGGTGGTAGAGGGATCAATGTACTAGAATATAACACAGGAATGCAAGAAACAGATACAGGAGTAGAGCATTTAGCTCCTGCCATTCATAAGGTCATAAGTGATAAGAGCAGAATTAGGTAATTTGACCCATCAAATCTACTCCGCCATTCAGTCATGGCTGATCTATATCTCCCTCCTTACCCCATTCTCCTGCCATCTCCCCATAATCTCTGACACCCGTACTAATCAAGAATCTATCTATCTCTGCCTTAAATATCCACTGACTTGGCCTCCACAGCCTTCTGTGGTAAAGAATTCCACAGATTCACTACCCTCAACAAGATCACGACTGATTTTTTCCATGATGCTACTTTCCTGCACATCTTTCGATTTTCTTAACATCCAAAATTCTACTCATCTCTTCCTTGAATATACTCAGCCTTCGTGGGTAGAGAATTATATAGTCATACAGCACGGAAACGGACCCTTTAGCCCAACTCGTCCGTGCGACCAAAATGCTCCATCTAAACTCGTCCCACCTGCCTGCGTTGGGCACATATCCCTCTAAACTTTTGCTACTCATGTACCTCTGCCCAAATGCCTTTTAAATATTGTTATAGTACCTGTCTCTACTACCTCCTCTGGCAGCTCATTCCATATACCCACCACCCTCTGTGTGACAATGTTGCCCCTCAGGTTCCTCTTCTCATCTTGAGAACAGATGCAACAGAGACAGAAACCGTGAGAAAGGGATGGTCCTTGAAAGAGAAAAGGTGGGAGGAGGTACAGTCGAGGTAGCTATGGAAATCAGTGGGTTTGTAGTAATATTCATCAAGCATCAAACTCTTGAACAACACTGCACAACCCTAACTACAACTCTACCTCAGCGACAAACTATGATGGACTTTTTATCGGTTGTACTATGTACTTCAGCTTGCATAATTAGTCTGGTTATGTAGTATAACTGATAATTTATTATATTTTTGCTTATTGTTTACGATATGTTGTTGTATTTATGTGCCTATAAAACTGCAGCAAGTAAGAATTTCATTGTTCCATTCCCATTGCAGATCTCTTGACTTTTGATGTCTGTGTACAGTGTGTCTACTGACAGAGAGATCAACAAAGGGGAAAGAGTTGTAGAGATGATCCAAGTGAACTTGAGGTAGAATGGAAGTTGGTGGTAAAGTTGATGAGTTTTGCACGGGTGCAGGAGTCAGCCCCAAAGCCATTGACGAGGCAGAGAAAGAGGTGGGGAGGTACGGTATAGCTGTGGTACACATATGTGTCCAAGCTACATCTTTGATTTGAAGAAATTAAGATTTGAAGAAAGTAAAATAATTCTTAAAACATGAGAGGTTGAGAAACTAACTAACACTAACAACAGGGTGCATTTAGTGGTGCAAAATTAACCCATTATGGACATTGGACTTTGACTGTGGAACTGATGCACCACAATGCTGAGAACTGTATTCTGCTCTCTACACTCTCTTAGCTCTAGCTATTGTACTTGTGTTTGACCAGATTGTATTTATGCATATTGTATTTGCTCTGTTGGGAGAGCATGTGAAACAAAGCTCTTCGCTGTACCTCGGGTACAAGTGACAATATTATACTTAAACCCTATAAATCTTTTTCTCTGGAGATTTACTCAGGCGACTCTCTCCATTTATCCCTCACTCCAGCTGATACTGAGCATGCAGAAAGCAGGTTTATTTTAACCAAGCACTTAATAACTGATAATGGATTTCAAATGCATTGCATTCAAATCCACAATACCTTCAGTGGACCAGCTCCACTTTCCTTTAATCCTTTACCACAGCTTTTAATGTTCTACTGACTTGTCAGCCGAGTTTGGCAAGTATTCTCTCATTCTACATAAATGTTATGCATTTGTTGTCACACGGCTGGTGAAACGACGAGATAATTCAGCAAGGACTTTCTCACTTTACACATGCCTTTTCCTCATTTCTCATCATTTATTAACCAGACAAGGGTAATCAGCTTGGTTAAAAATTGATGATCATCTATTGATTACAATTCTAACCCAGTTCATATCGCTTTTACCTCCAGGCAACCCAGCAATCATGCTTCACATCAGCAAGATGGTGAATTTGCATGAATTGTTCAGGAGTCCATACTCCAAACTACACCCCACGTCACAATGAACATCGTCTGCATCTACCTCTATAATTTAGGACTGAATCGAGATACTGAAATTAGGAGTGGAGCTGGTAGCTGCCAACTCTGTACCTGACTGGGCTGTGTCTGAACAAGAGAAAAATTCTCCCTTTCACCTTGTTGGCATTTTTCACCTTCCTCCACAGGGAAGGAGTTCAGAACATGAATATGCAGGCAATGGCGGGATCTGAGTCACATGCAGGCAGATAAGATCAGTTTATCTTGGCATCATGTTCAACACAGACATTGTGGGCTAAAGCACCTGTTCCTGTGCTGTACTGTTCCATGTTCTAGAACAGCCCTTCGGCCCACAATGTCTGTGTTGAACATGATGCCAAAATAAACTCATCTAATCTGCCTGCGTGTGATTACATTTACACACCCATTTTATTCTCCTTCCATTCCCATCAACTCCCCCAAGATTCTTCCACTTATCTGCACACGGGGAGCAGCTTACAATAGCCAATTAACCTACCAATCCGCGCCTCTTTGATATGTAGGACCTGGGGGAAACATGTGGTCACAGGAAGACATGCAAGCTCCATACAGTCAACACTCACAGTCAGGATTGAGCCTGGGTCACTGTAAGCGTGAGGCTGCAGCTCTACCAGCTGTGTCACTGCCACCGCCCAGTGAAATGAAAGCAAACTGTGGGAGTATAGAGATAATTCACATCATCCTGCTTCACGCAATATAAGCGCATCTCTCAATTTGCACCCAGTACGCACCGGGTTTACCACACTTCACCTCCAATCTTTCCATCACCACGCACAAGAAGCGACAAGACAGACACCATTGTGTGTAGATGCCGAGAAGTGTGTTCAGCTCTGGCTGAATGACTTCTAATCTTGTGTGTGGACTCGATAAGAAGAAGACCTCCAAACTGTTTTCTGCAGCACAGACATTTATGCAACTGTTTCCCCATCACATGTTATTCCAAACTCCCTCAAATTGAGAGGCCTAGAAATTCTATTGTTTAAAATGGATGATGGAGTGGAGTTGGTTTCATTGGAGGTGGTCTTGGAGGGGAGGATGCTCCTCAAACTGCAGAGCATCTTGGACAACACAGCTCATCCCCTCCATGACACACTGGTCAACCCGAGGAGCACCTTCAGCAACAGACTGGTTCCACCAACATGCAGCACAGAATGCCACAGGAGATCCTTTTTCCCTGTGGCTATCAAACTGTACAACTCCCCCTTCTGTCATGGGGTAGACTTACTCCCCTTCACCCCCCCTCCCCCTCTCCCCAATGTTTGCACATCCCCAATACTGCACTTTCCACTCATCACTTTAATTTCATGTTGTGTTTTATGACTGTGGGCAGACCTGGGAAAAATAAAGTTCTATTGTGTCGTATCTTATATCGACAAAAGAATGATCACTGCTTAATGCAGCAGCAAAAATATCCAGAACTTTGTTCCACGCAGCCTGTACAAATGACAACTATACACATGCTGGGCATGCACTGCACTGTTGCATTTTGTAGCATGTGATGCACATTTGGACATTATTTCCACATAATTGTTCTGTGGATTTGAGCCTCATGAATGATATGGGCCTCACACAGTGGAATGGGCCTCACAGCTTGCTCAACCTTTCCTGATCAACGGCTGGTAAGTCCAAGACCTCCTTCATCTTCCAGGTAAATATTTTAAATGGTATTCTGTGTGTTAACTCTCACCACTCCCCTCTCCTCTTCCTTGTTGTCATCCTCAATGCCTCTCTGCCTAATCCAGTTCATTTTGCTAATCAGCTTGCAATTGCTCCAGAGTCCAATCTTATATTAGACTAAATCTCCCTCAGCCGAGGTCCAGGCTAATCATGTGATCTTCTCTCAGTCACACCTCGCCATCTCCTCAATGCTAAGTGGAAAATTACTTCCCTCACTGGCAAATAACATCCTAGACCTAGCCAACATCCTAGACCTAGCCAGACCTAGTGGCTTCAGCGAAAATCTGGTGTGGGCCTCTCACACAACTTCCCTTTCATATGTATTTTTAACTCACAGATTGTCACATCTTGTCTAAGAACACTACATGTAATAAAGTGAAACCAGAAAGAGGACTGGACAAAGTTCTGCTGATGCACTGCTATAATTCAAGAACTCCACTGGAGCCAAATTTGGAAACTTGTTGTGCAGAGAAAGTCTCCATTCCACCATGTTAGGTCAATGTACTTCATAAATCTGGTCAGACACAATTAGGGAGCTGTCTGCTTCACAGATTAGAAGTTGGCAGAAAAAAAACAGAAAACAAAGTAACTGGAGTTTTGTTTTGATCACATCAAAACAATGAACTTTAAATTTCAAATCAGAGGATAAATTAAAAAAATATATATATATATTTAGGACCCCTTTAGATAAGTCAATGGATATTCTTAATGCAGAGATAGACAGGTTCTTGATTAGTAAGGGTGTCAATGATTATGGGGAGAAGGCAGGAGAATGGGATTGAGAGGGAATGATAGATCAGCTATGATTGAATGGTGGAATAGACTTGATGGGCCAATTGGCCTAATTCTGCTCCTATATCTTATGAACTTATGAAACAATGTTCAGATCACACCACAAGTCAACACATGACCTTAGGGCCAGGAGGGAGCTCAGCAGGAATGACTGGCATGATGTGAACCACTGCTGGTTGAAATGGACGAGCCACACTTACGAGAAGAAGCTGGACCTTTCACAAAGCTTTCAGATGGGGCCATTTAGAGATTCAAGCCATCTCAGACACAGTGAGATCAGACCATGCTCCTCAATCATCACAGAGCGACGTTAAACACAGGCAGAATGTGACGCAGCCAAGGACCACCACACTTTTGGCTGCAGGCGTCAGGAATCCAGCTGGATCTTAAAATATATGTCAACATGTACATACTCATGTCACCGCCTGTTTGAGCTGATGTGCTAAAGTTCCAAGCCACAATAAAACAACAAAAAATATGATAAAAACATTGCAAGATCAGTAACATAAAATGTGTAGGAAGGAACTGCAGATGCAGATGTTGAAAAAATAAGTTGAATTAAAAAGGACATAAAGTGATGGAGCAACTCAGTGGGTTGGGCAGCATCTCTGAAGAACATGGAGAGGTAACGTTTCAGGTTGTGACCCTTCTTCAGTCATGATCTTGAGTTTGACTTGTTTGTATCGATTTATAGTATAATCTGATCTGATTGGATTGCATGCAAAACACTGCATGCTTTTCACTGTACCTTGGTACACGTGACAATAAGAAAACTAAATCAAAACCTGAAACTAAAACTAAAATAAATCAAAGACTGAGGAACGGTCTCCACCCAAAACGTCACCTATTCATGCTCTCCAGAGATGCCGCCTGACCTGTTGAGCCACTCCACCTCTTTGTGTCCTTTTGTGTAAAAAAAACCAAGCATCTGCAGTTCCTTGTTTCTTTACTAAGTTCAATTATGTGGGCCTGTAAGCTGTACTGTAATAGCAAATGAACAGGGGGGTTTATTCGAGACACTTCTTCAGTCTGATTCTCAAATTCTTTTTCTCCAGAGATGCTGCCTGAGTGCCTGTCCCTCTGAGTTACTCCAGCATTTTGTGTCTATCTTTGGTGTAAACCAGCATCTGCAGTTCCTTCCTGCACAGGGGGGTTTATTCATTAGTCTATATAACCATGAGGTTGAAGATAGTATGGTGTCAATGGCACAAATTACGACATGGTTATCATGGTCGCACCATAAAGCATTTTAATGTGATATCACGATGAACAAGTCTGAACCAGCTCACGAATGTGTTTAGTGTTGTCTATCTAAACAAGCAGCTTGGGAGAGGCTTGCTGGCCAATTGAGTGCTCTGTTCTTCATGCAAGTGTGAGCTCTTTAACAGAAATGTTTTGCTGCCTGCTCTCTTGTAACTGCACATTAATCATGTGAAAAGCAAAATAGCCCAACAACCCCCATTTGTTTCCAGAGGGGCTTTATTTGTATGGATACTGGAGTTCCACCTTGTTTGATGTGCTGAACTGAAGGAGAGCAGCACGCAGTGGGGTAACAGCAAACAAAAATGTTGAAACCGGGGAAAAACCTGTTTCTTAAATAAAGACCAGCCAGGTGATTTACACCGCAGGTCACACTGTTCCGAACAGCAGCTGTCGACAGAGCCCACGTGTCATTGACTCGTTGTTCACTAAAAAGAGAGTCAGCTGTTAAAGAAACAATTCTCCATAGTGGCCACAGTGCAACAACACAAAGGCAGTGTTGGAAAAGAGTGAATGGCAGCCATGGAGAGGGCTGTAGGATTGGGCACTGATGGCGGAATGCTGTGGTATGACCCCGCCCTGCGCCACACACGGCCACGAGCCAGTGTTTAGTTTAGTTTAGAGAGATAGCGTGGAAACAGGCCCTTCAGCCCACCGTGTCCATGCTGACCAATAATCACCCATACACTAGGTCTATCCTATGCACTAGGGACAATTTACAGAAGCCAATTCACCTGCAAACCAGCACAATTTTGGAGTGTGGGAGGAGCCGGAGCACTCTGAGAAAGCCCACGCAGGTCACAGATGCTCTAAGGCAGCAACTCTACCGCTGCACCACTGTGCTGCCCCCCTGCAGTCATGGGGTTATTGTCAATCAAGAGCGGAACTCGCTATCAAAACATGGAGGGGACGGGACACAATTTTTTGGCGGCCACGCGCACATGCGCACACTCACACACACGCGCGCGCGAGGCTTCGGAGGCTCAATCCAGCGCTAATTGCAGCTCAACTGCCTGTCTCACCGGGTTAACTACAGCCCTGTCTGGATTGACGGGATACCAGCGCTGCTTCTCTGCGCTGGCCATATTTCCCGCTAGTCCAGGCAGGCTGTAGGCTCACCTGGTGGGACAGGCAGAGTTAGCTGGGTTTAGCGCTGTTTCTCTGTGCTGGCCCGTCTGACCGCCGACCAAAGATCCTATAGCGGAGGATCTTTGCTGCCGACCTCTCTGGCCACCCGCAGGGGGAGTGGGGGGGGCACCCAGGAGGGGACGGGATAGCGCCGGAGAGCCGGCCGGGATCGATCCTGCCTGCGGATGAGGCGCAGGTCTGTGCCACGTCTCCCTCCTCCAATCATCACGCTGAATCATGTCCCGCCCCCATTGCCTGCTGACCGACGTCTCTCTCGTCCAATCAGCGCCCTCGATCATCAGTCCCACCCCCACTGTCTCGCGGAAAGTGGAGATTTAAAAATCCGGATCACAAAAACTTGGGGGGGATGTCCCCCACCTCTCAAAACATGGAGGGGCTCTCTGGCCCCCCCCCCCCCCCGGGTTTTCCTTGTTGACCTTGTTGTCAATGGTGCTTGCAGGTAAAATGTGGAGCACTGAAAAATGAGTCTGACAAATTCCCAGGCCTAGCCTTCTGTTCTTATCTCTGGCCTTTGTTCCACTCATCTGCTTATCAAAAATAAAACTCACCTATGTTGACCTATTGCCTGCCACGTCTCTCGCCTTTTCTAGCTTTCTTCTCCCCCACTCCCAATTAATCTGAAGAAGGGTCTCAACCCACAACATCGCCTATCCATGTTCTCCAGAGATGCTGCCTGACCTACTGAGCTACTCCAGCACTTCGTGTACTACCTTGTACATGAAAATTGCTCACAACTGATATGTACATTTGGGTGCAACTTCAGGGCAAGAATTTCTGTGTTCTGTTTGACCTTTTTGAACAGAGAGACAGAGAGAGCGAGAGAGCGAGAGAGAGAGAGAGAGTTTATCATCATGTGTCCCAGATAGGACACATGACAATAAACCTGTGCCTCATCATTAGATAATCAGATAGATGCCAGCAGTTAATACAAATCTGTAACGAGAATATCACTTAATCCTTAAACACACCTTTAAGTACAATGGTGCAGAAATAATTGATTCCACTTTAGGGCTTTTACACGCACCATAAGACTACTTACCCTGCAATATTTATTGTGCTGTTATCGCCTAACAAAGGTTTTTACCTGGTCACAGTACCAATGCATTCGGATTATTTTGCTGCTATTAGTCAATCATGTTATCCCCACAGATGGCATCAATGGTGAAAAAAAAATGAAGGCATTATAATCTTGATAAGCTGGTTTCAAAACCATCTGTGGGAATTTATACTTCAATGGAAAGTGCTATCCATGTCACTGTACAAAAATTAATAACCATGGTAATTTGCTGTTAAATACACAGGCCAAAAAGCTGCAGTAACCTAATTCCCTTTCCCCATTTCCATCTAGTTTCATCTATCACCTACCAGCTAATATATCCCACCCCTCCCTGGTAATGCTGGATACTGATAATCTTTCGTCCACCCTGTGCCTCACCCCGAAACATCGACTCAAAACCTTTTGCCTCCACAGATGCTGTTTGACCTGCTGAGTTCTCGCAGCCTTCTGATTTTTTTTGCTGCAGTAACCTTCATTTATTGACCTGTTTACAACCAACTCCCTGCATTTCATTTACAATGACAGCCAACAGAGGTCAGTGCAAAAGGATATGGCCTGATGGGAAGAAAGAGCAAGGAGAAAAAATGAGGCTGATCCCAGAACTTGGGTTAGAATGAAGAGGTTTGTTAGTTTAGAAAGGAGAGCAAAAGGTGACCCAATTGAGGACCCTGAAAAGTATGAAGGCGCTAAATTGGATAAGCAGAGACGAGGTGCTTTTACTTTGGGGGTAGGGGGGCGGCGGGGGGGGGGGGGGGTGGGGGGGGAAGGAAGCGGCTCTTTAAAACCAGACGCCACAAATATTGATTCATAGTCATCGAGTCATACTGTGTGGAAACAATCCTTTCGGCCCAACTTGCCCACTCCGACTAACATGTCCCATCTACACTAGTCCCACTTGCCTGTTATAATCTACAGAAACTGGTTTTCAAAACCATCTGTGAGAATTTACACTTCAATGGAAACTTAAGATGGTTTCCAGGAATTCAGGAAAGCCTTCTTTGCACAGAAAGCTATGAAAGCTGTGAAGTGTTCACTTTCAGTGGCTCAGTTGAATGTCATTTAGTTTAGTTTAGTTTACTTTCGTTTAGAGATACAGCATGGAAACAGACCCTTTAGCCTACTGATTCCATGCTGACCATCCACCACCCATTCACACTAGTTCCATGTTGTGCCACATTTTCATCCACTCCTTACACATTAGAGTCAATTTTACAGAGGCCAATTAACTACAAACCCACACTTCTTTGGAACTGGGTGGAAACCGGAGCACCCAGAGGAAACCCACACGGTCCTAGGGAGAATGTGCAAACACCACACAGACAGCACCTGAGATCAGGATGAAACCCAGGTTTCTGGCACTGCGAGTCAGTAGTTCTACCAGCTGTGCCACGGTGGCACCTTAAGAAGAAGGCTGGGTAAGTATCTGAAGGAGGAAGAAACATTTGAATATGCTGATAGGTTGAGTTGAAGCTGTGGGAAAAATTGAACCTATGCACGAGCAAAGACTGGCTGGGCAAAATAGCCTGTTGATGTGCTGTCATTTATAGGTAGATTATTGAGGAAAGTGGAAATTCCGGCAAAATAATACGATATATATGGATGAAATAATCAATAAATTTAAATTTACGATGCAGTGAATAATTAGGTCCATCTTTAATCCATCTTTACCAAGGGAACTCAATGAAACTTTTGCTCTAGTCATTTCACTATTCCTCAACAATATCCCCTCTCCTACCAGGCTGCATCCTGCTTTCCGAAAGGTTTGCACATTTCCACAGAGAGAGAAAAAAAAACATTTGGGTGACAGAAAAATAATTAGATAATGATGGAGTTAAAAAAAAGTAAATATTAGTAGTAGCAATAATATTGGGATATGCCTTTCTAATTACATTTGAAACTGAAAAGTTGACAAGCAAAACTTTTAGCAAATGTAGTTGGTGAAATCCATGCGGTTTCCTCTGGTTTCATTAACAGGAAGAGAAGCAGAATCACATTAGAGGAAGGTACCACATCAGGGATTGTGAATGTAACCATGTGAGTGCTGCGGAAGAGAGAAAGGGAACAGATCGGCTTGCTGATTCATTCATAACAGGAAGGTGACTGACAGACACACAGCAACCACGAGTTTTTTTTATACACTGAGAGCACTCATACTTTAGGAAACCAAAACACCAAGGAAGAAAGAAATGCAGTTCAATTCAGCCATGTCGTTTTTCTAACGTTCAGACAGAATATTTACAATTCAAATGCAGACCATGCATTAAAAACACCACCATATTAAACTGCTTCAATACTCAACAGAATTCCCAATGCCTTAATGTACAAGCAAAGCCAATCTTGTGCCATCAGGTCTCCAACTGAAGACTGCAATTCGCCAGGATCCAATTCACCAGGATTCAGCAGATGTTCAAATTGCAATCTGGTCTCCAAAAAGCTTTTTAGATTTAAAAATATAAGTCAACTATCAATTATTGATTTCACTGCCAATAAATTGAGCTTCCCCAGCATGTCTGAGGAAGGTATAAAAAATAACCAACTGGATTGGATATCCACGCTCCCTTTGTATCACCACTCTCGGCAGTAGTAGTTGGGTTTTGCCAACACATTTGCGTTTCCACCTGGGTTATCAGACACTCAGATTAGTTTTGTTTAATTTAGAGATTAGCGCGGAAACAGGCCCTTTGGGCTACCGAGTCTGCACCGACCAGCGATCCCGCACACTAACACTATCCTACACACGCTAAGGACAATTTTACATGTAAACCAAACCAGTTAACCTAGAAACCAGCACGAGTTTGGCGTGTGCTACGAAACCGAAGATCTCGGCGAAAACTCACGCAGGTCACGGGGAGAACGTACAAACCCTGTACAGTCAGCACCGGTAGTCAGGATCGAACCGGTGTCTCTGGCACCGTAAGGCAGCAGGTCTATAGCTATGCCACCGTGCCGCCTGTGCAAACTATACAGCTCAGTTGACATAAAACATTGTTAATTCATGCTCAGTTTAACACAAGGGTATAATAATCTAGAGTGATACTCTGCTTCGGGGGAGTGCTGCGTTATCAGAAGCAACCAACATTCAGAAGGGATGTTGAATCAAAAGCCTGTCTGCATTCTCAGGTAGACAGAAAAGATTCCATGATGCTGTTTTGAAGACAAGACAGAGTTATTCCCCATGGCTTAATCAATGTTCACCCTTCATTCAACATCACTAAAACAAATTAGAGTCATTATCATACAACTGCTTAATAATGAGCCAGCTGCGTGCACATCATTGCTGTTTCCCACTTTACAACAGTGACGACAATTCTGCGTACAACTCTGGTGCTCCTTCATCCAAATCATTGATCAGCACGATGAAAACTTGAGACCACGTAGATCACAAGGAGATTAACACACAGAGGGGTTATTTTTAAATCTTTGACCCATAAAACATAGAACTGTACAGCACTGGATCAGGCCCTTCAGTTCATGAAGTCTATATCGAACATGATGTTAAATTAAACTAATTTCCTCTGCCTACAGGAAGGAACGGCAGATGCTGGTTTACACAAAAGATAGACTCAAAATACTGGAGTAACACAGCAGAACAGGCAGTATCTCTGGAGAGAAGGAATGGGTGACGGGGAAGTAATGGTCTGAAGAAAGGACTCGATCTGAAACATCACCCATTCCTTCTCTCCGGAGATGCTGCCGGTCCTGCTGAGTTACTCCAGCATTTTGAGTCTATCCTCTGCCTGCTCATGGACAGTATCTCTCCATTCCCTGCATATTCAAGTGCCTAAGTAAATGCTTCTAAAATACTAACGACCCCTGGAGTTTTCAACAATACTTTATTCAAAAGTTCAAGTTGCAGCATACAGGTTTAACAGACACGTCTGGCCACATCGGTGGTCAGCGCTGAACTAACGCGCGCAAGGGGAAAACCGCGCGTAAACGACAGCCCCTCCCGAGTCACGTGACCGCGGCTTCTGAACGCCGGGTTCGATATCTGCGTGCGCTAGCAGGCGCCGCTACATGCCCCCCCCCAGAATCCGCGGTAAGGAAACGCGCGGGTAAACGGACGGTACGACCGGAACGCGTGGTACGAGGACGTGGGGCGAGCGTAACAACAGGACCGGGGGGACGCGAAAAACGCGAACGAGGGACGGGCGTAACAAAGGGAACCGTAGAAACGCGACCGGAGGAAACAGGTGCAGAGGGCCGCAAAACAGCAGGTGGACGTCCTCTACGCCGTGGAGTAGCCACTGTCACTGGGCACTCCTCGTCAATGTGTGCAGGCTTAAGGCAGCACACAGAAACTAATTCCTCCTTGCCACCCATGTCCAAAGTGAACGTCGAAACGCCAGTACTGAGCACCTTGTACGGACCCTCGTACACCCGCTGTAACGGCGAGCGATGAGCGTCTCTACGGAGAAAAACATAAGCACAATCCCGTAACATAGCAGGCACATGCACCGAAGACGAACCATGCCGGGAAGTGTGAGCCGGGACCAAAGCGCATGCCCGCTCGCGAAGGTCCGCTAACAACTGTGAGGTTGGAACCTCCTGGTCCGGAGGGACAGGCAAGAAATCCCCTGGAACCTGCAAAACCGAGCCATAAACTAACTCGGCCGAGGAGGCTTTGAGGTCCTCCTTAGGCGTTGTTCTGATGCCAAGGAGGACCCAAGGTAACTGGTCGACCCAAGCAGGGCCGGTGAGTCTGGCTTTTAATGCCGACTTAAGGTGCCGGTGGAACCGCTCAACCAACCCGTTAGACTCCGGGTGATAAGCGGTCGTCTGGTGTAGCTTTGCTCCGTACAGCTGCGCCATACCACACCACAATGAACACGTGAACTGGGCCCCCCTAACGGTGGTAATATGTGAGGGGACCCCGAAACGAGCGATCCAATGGGATACCATGGCCCTCGCGCATGCATCAGCAGAGGTATCCGCCAACGGGATTGCCTCCGCCCACCTGGTAAACCTGTCTACGATAGTCAGTAAGTGGGTAGCCCCGCGCGAACAAGGCAGGGGACCTACCAGGTTTACATGGATGTGCAGGAACCTGCCGTCCGGGACGGCAAAATCCTGGACCGGCGGGTGTACATGTCTCTGCACTTTGGAGGTCTGGCATGGGATACAGGAACGGGCCCATGCAGCGACCTGCTTCCTCAACCCGTGCCAAACGAACTTCGCCGTGACCAAAGCAGAGGTAGCGCGAATGGACGAATGTGCTAGGCTGTGGATGGTGTCGAAAATCCGATGACGCCAAGCGACAGGGACAATCGGACGGGCTTTACCGGTGGAAATACCACAAAGGAATTGCACGCCGGAGTTGTCGCATGGCACTCATACCAGCTTCAGTTCTGATTCAGCATTGCGATAAATCTCCATACCGGCATCTGCCCGCTGGGTGGCTGCCAGTTCCTCGTAATCAACGCCTAGACTAAGCGCGGAAACTTCGGGCAGCGCTGGACGGGACAACGCGTCGGCCGCAACATTCAGCTTACCTGCCACATGCCGAATATCAGACGTGAATTCGGAAATGTGGGCGAGTGCCGTTGCTGTCTTGCGGACCAAGGGTCGGAAACCTTGGACATGGCGAAAGTTAACGGTTTGTGGTCGGTGAACGCAGTGAAAGTGCGTCCCTCCAGGAAATATCAAAAATGACGGATTGCTGGGTAAAGCGCAAGGAGCTCCCTGTCGAAAGCGCTGTATTTAACTTCGGGGGCTCGCAGCTGCCTACTGAAAAATGCCAACGGCACCCAGCGATTACCTACCCGTTGCTCGAGGACGGCGCCTACCGCGATGTCGGAGGCATCCATGGTGAGGGCCATTTGGGCCGTAGCCCTAGGGTGTACCAGCATAGTGGCGTTGGCCAATGCGGTCTTAGCCCCCTCGAACGCCTTCTGTGCCTCTTCGGACCAGACCAGGTCTTTGGGCTTACCGGCCAGGCATTGGAATAGCGGCCGCATGATGGCAGCTGCCGACGGGACGAATTGGTGGTAAAGGTTAACCATCCCGATAAACTCCTGCAGACCCTTGACCGATAATGGCCTGGGGAATTGCCAGATAGCGTCGACTTTCTCGGGCAGTGGTTACGCTCCCTGAGAGGTGATGCTGTGCCCTAGGAACGAGATGGAGCGCAGACCGAACTGGCACTTCTCGGGGTTGATCACCAACCCGTGTTTGTGCAGCCGTTCGAAAAGTAGGCGAGGTGCTTGGTATGCTCTGCCTGCGAGCGGCTGGTTACCAGGATGTCATCTAGGTAGATGAAAATAAACGGCAAACCCCGGCCGACCTGATCTATTAGCCTCTGGAACGCCTGAGCTGCGTTCTTCAAGCCAAAAGGCATTCTGAGCCACTCGAAAAGGCCGAAAGGGATAATGGTGGCCGTTTTAGGGACGTCGTCGGGGTGAACCGGGATTTGATTATACTCGCGGTTAAGGTCGACCTTCGAGAAGATGGTCGCACCTTCCAGATGGGCCGAGAAATCCTGGATGTTCGGGACTGTTGGCTGTAGTTACTGCGTTCAAACGCCTGTAATCGCCACAAGGTCTCCAGCCCCCGGACACTTTGGGCACCATGTGTAACGGGGAAGCCCAAGGGCTATCCGACCGCTGGACAATCCCCATGTCCTCCATAAGTTGGAACTCGTCTCGTGCGATGCGCAGTTTATCGGGCGGGAGACGGCGCGCGCGGGCGTGCACCAGTGGACCCTCGGTGGGAATGTGGTGGACCACGCCATGACGGGGCGCGGCTCCGTCGAACCGGGGCATGAGCAACCCTGGAAAGTCGGTGAGCAGGGCTGCGAAAGGTTGCTGGATCTCAGCTACCTCGGCGAGTTGCTGCAGGGGCGTTGACGGGTTGCGCGGCTTGGTAGGGCGTTGTCCCGGCGCAGAGATCATGCGACCACCCCGTACATCTACTAACAGGGAGAACGCGCGCAAGAAATCGGCGCCCAGGATCGGTAGGGCGACGTCAGCAATGATAAACTTACACCTGTCGAAAATTTAGCTTCGAATATCCTAGCTTCGTAGGTGCGAATATCGCTCCCATTAATGACCGAAAGGACAGGTCCCACCTTACCGGCATGGACATTTCGGGCGCTTGGAGGCAGGATACTGGCATGGGCACCTGAGTCCACCAGGAAGCGGTGGCCGGAGTGGCGATCACGGACGAAGAGGCGTACGTTGGGGCCGATCGCGTTCGCCTCTATGGACGATCGGCCTGGGTGTTTCCCGGAAACGAACAAGGGCTCCGAAATCTTCGGGCTTCCGTTCCGTAGCGCTGGTGGTATTAGCACCATCTGCGTTGGGTGTAGACCACTGGCCGTGGTGATTCGTCTTCGGCACTGGGCTGGGTCTCCTCCTCTTCCCGATGTCGGTTCGGCTGCACCCATTGTATGACCATGGGGCGGGAGACGGCGTGTACGTCCCGCCGTCTGAGCGCCCACAGCCCGTCGGCTCTTTCCACGAGCCGCTGCGGGTCGCTGAAATCGGCTCCCGCTAGCATTAGCTGCACTTCATCGGGCATCTGCTCTAAGAACGCTTGTTCAAAAAGCAAGCAGGAGCGGTGCCCGTCCATTAGGGCCAACATCTTTGCCATGATCGTTGATGGCCTTCGGTTGCCGATGCAGTCCATATGTAGCAGTCTTGCTGCCCTGTCTCTACGGGTAAGACTGTAGGCATGAAATAACAGGGCTTTCAACCCTTCGTACTTGCTACTGGACGGAGGTTCTCTGATAAAGGGCAACAGCCTCGAGGCACAGTCCTGTGATAATGCTCCTACCACATGAAAATACATGGTGTCGTCATGATCGATGCGATGTAGATGAAACTGTGCCTCCACATGGGCGAACCACACCTGTGGTTGATCGGGCCAAAAAGCTGGCAGTTTGAAGGCCGGTGAGCCCTGCCTCGTGCTGGCCGATTCTGCGGGAAGACCTTCTTCTTGCATAATTCTATTGTCTATCGACGGCTAGACAGGTCGGGGTCACCAATTTAGTGGTCTGATAAACAACCCCTGGAGTTTTCAACAATACTTTATTCGAAAGTTCAAGTTGCAGCATACAGGTTTAACAGACACGTCTGGCCACATCGGTGGTCAGCTCTGAATTAACGCGCAAAAACGACAGCCCCTCCCGAGTCACGTGACCGCGGCTTCCGAACGCCGGGTTCGATATCGGCGTGCGCTAGCAGGCGCCGCTACAACATATTATATCTCTTCCACCGTCACCACTGGTGAGATCCAGGAACCCACCACTCTCAGTTTAAGAAAACTTGCCATATGCATCTCCTTTAAAGCTATGTTAAAGCTATACCCTCTAGTATTTGACATTTACACCCTGGGACTGTCCATGCAATCTATACCTCTCATGGTTTTCAGGTCTTCTCTCATCCTCCGGCACGCCAGAGAAAACAATCCATGTTTATCCAATTGCTCCTTGAGTCATAGAGTACGGATTCAGTCCCTTCGACTCAACTCGTCCATGCCAACCAAGGTGCTCCATCTCAACTAGTCCTATTTGCTCGTTTAGCTCACATCCTTCTAAACCTTTCCTATCCATGTACCTGTCCAAGTGTCAATTGAACAGTTATAGCATATGCCTCAACTACCTCCTCTGGCTGCACATTGCATATACCCACCACCCTCTGAGTGAAAAAGTTGTCCCTCAGCTTCCTATTAAATCTTGTCCCTCTTTCCTTAAACATACGTCCTATTGTTCTTGATTCCACTATCCTGGGTATAAGGCTCTGTGCATTCACCCGAGCTATTCCTCTCATGATTTTATACACTATGCTCCTCATATGTTTCTCATAGCTAATACCCTCTGATCCAGGCGCCATTACTGTGAACCTCTTCTGCACTCTCTCCAAAGCCTCAACATCGTTCCTGTAGTGGGACAACCAGAACTGCACACTATATACAATGGTGCTTGCAGCTAATCAACTGTGGTGATGAACCGTATCATATGGTTTCTATATTGATAACATCTACTTGTCATCTGGTCAGTGAACACCTCAAAACAAAATCAGCTGTTCCTCTATAATCAGCTAATTCTTCAACTGTTCAGTCACTCTGACCACAATAATTCCTTCTCTCCATAGATGCTGCCTCACCGGCAGAGTTCCGCCAGCATTTTTGTCCACCTTCGATTTTTCCAGCATCTGCAGTTCTTTCTTAAACAATAATTATTCCAATAATTCACATCTACAAAAAGATGTTACACTACGGTAGTTTGATTTTCCTTTTCTTTTTCCCTTAAATGACTGAGTGCCACTTGCAACCCCCAACAATTCAAAAATCGTGCATTTGATTCTCTGCTGCTTTACCATCTACCATTTTAAAATAAGGGGTTGTCCATTAAAGAAAGAACTGGTGATTTTTTTTCTCTCGGACAGCATGTGAGCCTTTGAAAAGCTCTTGCAAAAAAAAGTGGTAAATGTAAAGTCTTTGGATATTTTTAAGACAGTGGTAGACAGATTCTTGATAAGCAAGCAGGTGTAGGATTATGGTGGTTAAATTGGTGAGGTTACATTCTCAGAGTCATAGAGAGAGGTTGAGTGTGGTTACAGGCTCTTCAGTTCTCTGCATGCACACCAACCATCAACCACCCATTAATACTAATCCTACATGAATCCCACTTTTTATTCTCCACATTCTCATCACATTTTTCCACCACCACTCTTCCCCACCCCAGGTCACGTCTACTGATCATGTACACTAGATGATGTCCAATTAACCTGCCACTCCACATGTATTTAAGATGTGGGAGCAAACCGGAGCATCCAGAGGAAACCCGGAGTCACGGGGAGAATGTGCAGACTCCAGGAGGACAGCATCCAAGGTCAGGATTGAATCCGGGTCACTCGAGTTACTACTGGCTGCACCCCTGTGTTGTCCTATTAATGACAGCCAATGTCTTGCCCCTGTTCCTTGATACATATACATGTGTTTTTTGTGCCGTGTTCATCCAGCTAAAGTGAATGTTATAATGATGAATGCAGTTGGTGCAATGCCAGACTATTTTTTTTCAAACATTCTCAAAATAGTGATTATCATCACTTCCCCTTCTTAAGTTTCTTCTTTCACGTCAGATGTGCTCTCCCTTATCTTCAAGGATAATTAGTTTTTTTGGAAAAAGATGCAATTAGTGTCAAATTAGCATGAATGCGACTTTTTGAATAGAAGCTGGTTCAAATATTTTGCCTTTTTGCTGATTTTGACGATTTCTGGTCTGTTAGATTCATACCCAACTGTGATCCCCTGAGTTGTCTCTGTGAATTAAACACCCACATCAGCTGAATTGTCAGGCCATGAATCCAGGAAGATCTTCTTCAATTCTAAAAACCAAAACCAAAAAAGATGGATCATCACCATATGCAGAAACATTACTGAGTGAGACACAACTTTGGAGACCCTATCGAGTTCCTGGTGTTTATGATGAGCTGGGGAGAACAGAAGAAGTGGAAAATTAGAAGGAGTATTTTCCAAAAAGAAACCCGGGAGAAAAGTTTTCCCAGACCTCTTGCAGAAATTAATTGCAGAAAATAAAAATATTTTTCAACTGGTTTCTTGTCTGACAGCTGGTCAGATTAGCTGCCTGGATGTCTGCAGCTGAGGAACAGATGTTGAGTTGCAGGATGATTAGTAGGGATGAATCGGTGCGGACTCAACTGATGGATAATTGTTGAGACCCGTGATGGGTCTCTTTCTGTGACTGGATGGATTAACTCCGGATCCCCAATCGATAATTGATGGCCAGCGATTGGGGGCCGCCAGAGTACAAAGGGGCAGGTTCAGGAAACAAGGACCATTGCAGGCCCGTATGACATAGAAGGAAGCCATTTAGCCATTAAAAAATAGACTTTAGACTTTAGAGATACAGCACAGATACAGGCCATTTGCCCACCAAGTCTACGTCGACCAGTAAACTCCCCATGGTTTGTACACGCTCTGTATAATTTTTTTTTACAATTTACCAAAGCCAATTAACCTACAAACCCGCATGTCTTTGGAGTGTGGAAGGAAACCGGAGCACCCGGGGAAAACCCACGCGGTCACTGAGAGAACGTACAACTCAATGCAGACAGCACCCGAGGTCAGGATCGAACCCGGTCTCTGGCACTGTAAGGCAGTAACTCTACCATTGCGCCACTATGCCGCCAAAATCTTTGCCCATCGAATCAGCGCCAGCTCACACAGCAATCCAATTCCCACACTAATCTTTCATGAAATCTATTCTCCCGAAAGTCCCAACAAGTTATTCAGTGCAAACGTGCTTGGCATAGACAACAACTTAGTCAGATTGCACAAGTTGGGCTGAACAGCCTGCTTCCATGTTATATAGCTCTATGACTCTGAACCTCCTTCTTCACCAACAATTCTACCATTCACTTACACACTGAGGGCAATTCAGAATGCTGGACACTTTTGGCTGTGGGAGGAAATTGGGGATCCCAAGTTAATCCATCCAATCACAGAAAGAAGGGATAACTTGCGCACAGATGGGCAGGATTGAACTCTGGTCACTGGTGCGTGGAGCAGCAGTCTACTAATTGCCCCACTGCATTGAATAAAAACAAAAAACTGACAAAGAATCTTCAACATGAAATGTTAATTCTGTTTCTCCTTCCACAGATGCTGTCTGACCTGTTGAGTGTTTCTAGCATTTTCTCTATTTAATTTTAGATTTTTAGCATTCTTCCTTGGTCTCAGAAATCTGGTGAACCAGACAAGAGCAGCTCAAAGGGCTGACCTCTTCATTTTGCTACTTGTTAGCTTAGTTTAGTTGAGAGATACAGCGTGGAAACAGGCACTTTGGCCCTCAACGTCCGTGCCGACTAGCAATCCCTGTTCACTAACACTATCCTTCACACATTAGGGACAATTTACAATTATACAAAGCCAATAATTAGCCTACAACCTATACGTCTTTGGAGTGTGGGAGGAAACCTGAGAACCCGGAGAAAACCCATGCAGGTCACAGGGAGAACGTACAAACTCCGTACACATAGCACCCGTAATCAGGATCAAACCCAGGTCTCTGGTGCTGTAAAGCAGCAACTTTACTGCTGCGCACCCATGCCACCTTTGTTCTTGAGGTGGTTGAGATGCTGGCAAGGTTTATTCACAGGACTGGTTGTCCACAGATTCATTGATGTTGCTCTCACCCTGGTATCATGCAGACTTTTGCAGAATATTGTCCTGCCAAAAATGATGGATTCATCAGGGGGAGAGGTAAGAAAACAGAAGAGAAAAGACGAAAGAGATTGCAAACGCTGGAATCCAGAGGAACAAACAATCTGCTGCAGGAACTCAGCAGGTCGAGCAACATCTGTGGAGCGAACTGGAGGTCGTATCAGGTCACGACACTTTATCCAGACTGCTGGATGATGGCCCAGGTGAAGGATCCCGAAACATCGACTGTCTCCTTCCCTTTGCAGATGCTGTCCAACCCGCTGAGTTCCTCCAGCAGATTGTTTGTTGCCGAAATCAGGAGAGAACTTGTATTTATTGTCCACTGGACTTTTTTTGAAGGAACTAATTGCAAATGCTTCAGCCTCATCTCTTGTAGTTGTGCTTTCGGTTCAACCATGGTCAAGAATGGAGAGCATTGTGGATTACCACCTCTTCCAGCTAGTTGTCCAATTGTTAGCAATCCCTAAAAGGACTAGAGAACTCTGCTCCTACCTGACCATTTACCATCTACTACCCTTGGGGTCAGGCAAGCTTCTCCTGAGAATCTCTCCATCACTACTGTCAACATCTTACCCACTGAGTTTACTCTCTGTGACATTAAGAGCCAGCGGATTACACCACATCGAACAAAAGCTCCAGTGCCTCACCAGTGTCGGTATTTCAATCTAAGTTTACCTGATAATGCTCCTTGCATATTTTTCTAGTTCATGGATGAACTTTAGAAGTTCTCCCCATAGTGGATGATAGCAATCTGTGGAACATATCAAACTATCCAGCTATGGAGTGATGTTTCAGTGGCCATGGTATTTCAAGGATGTTAAGATGTGTCTCAACTCTGCGTCATTCTGCATAGCTCCCAGATTCAGACGCACACATTCAGATTCAGCTACAGTTTCTACCCAGCTGTTATCAGGTAACTGAATCATCCTCCCACAACCAGAGAACAGTGCTAAACTACTATCTACCTCATTGGTAACCCTCGGACTATCGATTGAACTTTGCTGGCTTTACCTTGCACTAAACGTTATTCCATTTTCATGTATCTATACACTGTAAATGTCTTGATTGTAATCATGTATTGTTTTTCTGCTGACAACACACAACAAAAGCTTTTCACTGTACCTCGGTGCCACATGGCAATAAACTAAACTGAACTTATTTCTCTTTCTCAACCAATCTTTAGATGGCTGAAGGGTCCAGCTGATTTCAGTTCCAGCTACATGCAACCCAAACTCAGGGTAAAAAAAGTACTCTGATTGCAACTTCTGTACTCCTATCCAATGAAGTTGACTGAAAATCAGAATTAAGTTTAACTGCAATGTCCTTTACATCATATAACTAACTGCGGAACAGGCAACATCTCTGGCGAGAAGGAATAAGTGACGTTTCGGTTCGAGGCCTTTCTGAAGAAGTCTGAAGTCTGAAGAAGAGTCTCAACCCAAAAACGTCACCCATTCCTTCTCTCCAGAGGTGATGCAAGTCCTGGTGAGTTACTCCAGCATTTTGTGTCTATCTTTGTTTTAAATCAGCATCTGCAGTTCCTTCCTACACATTTAGCTAACTGCATTCACCATCTGGACCCGCACTAAGGAAATGGCCACTTGGTATAGAAACTGGAAAGTTGCCAGCATCACACCTGACTCACTGGGTGAATGTTCACGTCTTACAAACAGAACATCATAGCCACCTGGCTGGCTGAGTAAAGAGATAAACGTCTTTACATGAGGCCGACCACAGCTTACCCATTTCCGCATTCAGTGGAGTCACTGATTGCTGTCTCACTCCCGATAAAGACATTTGCTGCATTTTATTTGCACATTAACTGATCTGCATGGTGTTGTGTATGAATAGGCCAACCATTTGTGCGTTATAAAGATGAGATTGCACCATGAAAATGCACAATACGGTCATCTCTTGCTGAGTGATCAAACTTTAAGATCACTAATTATTAGGCATGCAAATCCTGAGATTAATTGGATCTGATGTCATAGATTCTCAGAATGCCCTCAATTTCTCAGTGGTAACCAAGCTGACAAAAAAAGTGATACGTAAATGTTAGTCAGGAAGCTTATAGCTAGGTAGAAATTAGTGTTCCACAGGGATCGGTACTGGGATCAATGTTCTTCATAATTCATAGTAATGATGCACACATGAGAACGTTAAAAGTCAATGTCAAAACGTGCAGCTGATATCAATGAGGAAGGCAGTGGGATGGGGCGAGATGGAGTGTAGCTAACACTGCAGACTGGCTGGTCAAGAAGCACGTTCATTTAACGTGGAAAAATATACATGCTAATAAATGTTGGTTGGGAAAATGGAAATGAGAAAATAATGGCCCTGAAAAATTGTAGAATGTTAAAAGCAGCCAAAGCACATCTCACAAATGCCATTAAAAAAAACCATAAATATATTGCAGTACCAGTTCCAATTCAATATTGAGAGGCTCTCTCACGTAATCTTACTCTGATTCATGGAGGATGGGTTTTAGGTGTTGAATTTCCCATGTTCTTTGCATCTTTACTCCCGGGTCTGACCTCAGGAAGTTGTCCTTGAAGGGTTACACCACAACAGAAGCAGCACACCTTCAGCTACTACGGAGGAATGGTATGGAATGTGTAGGAAAGAACTGCAGATGCCTGCTTACACTGAAGAAGGGTCTCAACCCGAAATGTCACCCATTCCTTTTCTCCAGAGAAGCTGCCTGTCCCGTTGAGTTACTCCAGTTTTTCGTGTCTATCAATGGTATGGAATGAATGCACGCCACCGTGATGGGAGAGGTGTGACTGACTTCTCTCAGAGGAGATGAGAAACATGCCAATATAGTGCACTCAGGAAGTTGCTAAAGAGAATTTATGGCAGGAAGTTGCTAGGAATGATGGTATTGAAAATCTTGATGGTGATGATTTTTTTTCCGCATTCCACCATTATTGATATCATTTGAACAAGCTGGACATTGGGAAAAAAAGAGCCAGGGTTCAAAAAAATCTCTCACCATAGGTCCATAAGATATAAACAACCTCAGGAGAGTAGTAACTCTCCTAAGAAATAAGCAAATTGGTTAATGCGATCTTTGCATCAACTTGCTTTTTCTGGTGTTCTATTAGCAAATTTCTAGGCTGAGCAACTGAATGGAATTGAAGTACAAAGATACATAGATACATAGACAATAGGTACAGTAGGCCATTTGGCCCTTTAAGCCAGCACCGCCATTCAATGTGATCATGGCTGATCACTCACAATCAGTAGCCCATTCCTGCCTTCTCCCCATACCCCTTGATTCCGCTAGCCCTGAGCTCTATCTAACTCTCTTTTGAATGCATCCAGTGAATCAGCCTCCACTGCCTTCTGAGGCAGAGAATTCCACAAATTCACAACTCTCTGTGTGAAAAAGTTTGTCCTCATCTCAGTTCTAAATGGCCTACCCCTTATTCTTAACTGTGGCCCCTGGTTCTGGACTCCCCCAACATCGGAACATGTTTCCTGCATCTAGCGTGTCCTATCCCTTAATAATTTTATATGTTTCTATAAGATCTCCTCTCATCCTTCTAAATTCCAGTGAACACAAGCCCAGCCGCTCCATTCTTTCATCATATGACAACCCCACCATCCCAGGAATTAACCTCTTGAACCTACGCTGCACTCCCTTAATAGCAAGAATGTCCCTCCTCAAATTAGGAGACGAAAACTGCACACGATACTCCAGGGACCTTTTTGCTCCTATATTCAACTCCTCTCATTATGAAGGTCAACATGCCATTAGTTTTCTTCACTGCCTGTTGTACCTGTATGCTTACTTTTAGTGACTGATATACTGGGACACCCAGGTATTGGGATACAAGCAGGAGGAGGCAATACAATACAAATGGTGGCAAGGCACTTTGATTTTTTTGTAGGGATACAAAACAATCAGAAAGTTAGGGGATGGTAAAATTGTACAGGACTGTGAAAAGTTTGAACTTGGTAGCTATGCAGAGATCTGATCTCCACTGTATAGAAAACATGATAAAAATGCAAATATGAATTGCATCAGAGCTAAGAGGCTAAAGTCATTGGGAAAGATTGAGCAACTTGGAGGGGGTTATCCTTCAGAAAAGAGAAGAAAATGGGCTGGGAGGATTATATTGAGAGAAAATGTTTTTATCTGCGGGGTAAAGCCAAACCAGGAGACATAAATGCAAGGCATGAAAGTGAATAAAGGGAAGTAAAGTATACTTCTACTAATAGAGTGGATAGAATGTGAAAATCATCACCGCAAAAAGTGGTTGAGGCATGAACTTAGACATAAGAGAGGCATAGAGTCATACAATGTGGAAACGGGCCCTTCGGCCCAATTTGCCCACACCGACCAATATACCCCATCTACACTAGTGCCATCTACTTTAGAACATACAACAGCACAGAACAGAAAGAGGCCCTTCGGCCCACAATGTCCATGCCAAACATCTGTCTGCACATGACCCAGATCCCTCCATTCCCTGCATATCCATGTGCCTATCCAAAAATATTATAAGCACTTCTATTGTATCTGCCTCCATCACCACCCCTGGCAGTGCATTCCAGGTACTAACCGCCCTCTATGTGGGATGTATCTACCTCTATATTTGGCACAGACACTGGAGCGAAGGGCCTATTCCTGTGCTGTACTGTTCTACGTTCTATGCTCTACAATGGCTGGCCTCCCTTACGCAGTAATGAACCACAAATGGAAAAATTGTACAGGTCGACCGCAGGGATCCCAAGGATGGGAAATCCAGAGTGACCTTGACCAGGGCCTCCACTGGCGAACCAAACCAGGCGCATGTGTGAGCTTGTATTGAGGAAATCACAGATATCAGCGAGGACAAAGAAAGCAGTTTGAATGTTGCCCTTTCAAATAGCGTGCTTTCAGGTAGACCAAGGTTATTAAAATCTGGCTGTTATGCGAGTAAATAAGGACTGTCATTGTTCGGGATGGCTAGGTTGAAAAGCTCTGCTGGAAAAATAACTTTTGGCATTGCACTACTGCTGGCACTATCTGGGAGACTTTTACGTCTAAAAAATGAATGTCTGTTGTTCATGAAAAACCTCCGCAAAGTCAGGGACTGAATTTCCTGCCAGGGGTGTGGAAGCCCAGGAATTGGCATCATGTCCTTCTGCCCAGGTTACATTGTTCTTCAATGCACAGTGTTGTTTCTTTCTGGAGCTGTGCAAAGTAACTCTGAGCCCACCATCTTGGGAATGTCTCTCACAGTTGAGTATTGGGCGGCATGGTGGTGCAGCGGTAGTGTTGCTGCCCTGCAGCACCAGAGACCCGAGTTCGATCCTGACTGCGGGTGCTATCTGTACGGAGTTTTACGTTCACCCCATCACTGTGTGGGTTTTCTCCGGGAGCTTCGGTTTCCTCCCACACTCCAAAGATGTACAGGCTTGTAGGTTAATTGGCTTGGTATAATTTTAACTCGTCCCCAGAGTGTGTTGGATAGTGTTAGTGTTCGGGGATTGCTGGTTGGCATGGACTCGGTGGACCGAAGGGCCTGTTTCCACTCTGTATCTTTAAACTAAACTAAATTAAAAAGCACAGTTGCTTACAAAAAGTTTCTTCAAATAAAACCATGTGGTGTTAGCGTTAAAATTGAACTCTGCAGTAATTTGGCACCTTCATCAAATATTCCCGTCTTTATCGGCTGATCTTAAACTTGAATGATGGCTTGTTTAGACTAAGCAAGAAATTTGTGTGGAGCTGGCACTGACTAAAATACATTTGTTATAGTTCATGAGCTGGATAATGCCCACAACATGGGACATGCAACGCCTCCCTGCTGAATGTTTTAGAAACATAGAAACATAGATAGAAACATAGAAAATAGGTGCAGAAGTAGGCCATTCGGCGCTTCGAGCCAGCACCGCCATTCAATATGATCATGGCTGATCATCCAAAATCAGTACCCCGTTCTGGCTTTTCCCCCATATCCCTTGATTCCCTTAGCCCCAAAAGCTAAATCTAACTCTCTCTTGAAAACATCCAGTGAATTGGCCTCCACTGCCTTCTGTGGCAGAGAATTCCACAGATTCACAACTCTCTGGGTGAAAATGTTTTTTCTCATCTCGGTCCTAAATGGCCTACCCCTTAAACTTAAACTGTGACCCCTGGTTCTGGACTTCCCCAACATCTACCTGCATCTACCCTGTCCAATCCTCTAAGAATTTTATATGTTTTTGTAAGATATCCTCTCATCCTTCAAAATTTCAGCGAATACAAGCCCAGTCGACCCATTCTTTTAGCATACGTCAGTCCCGTCATCCTGGTGAACCTACGCAGCACTCCCTTAATGGCAATAATGTCCTTCCTCAAATTAGGAGACCAAAATTGCACACAATACACCAGGTGTGGTCTCACCAGGGCCCTGTACAACTGCAGTCGGACCTCCTTGCTCCTAAACTCAAATCCTCTCGCAATGAAGGTCAACATTGTGGATTACTGATACACACAATTACTGATTGTGGATGATCAGCCATGATCACATTGAATAGCGGTGCTGGCTCAAATGGCCGAATGGCCTGCTCCTGCACCTATTGTCTATTGTCTAACATGCCATTGGCTTTCTTCACTGCCGATTGTACCTGCATGCTTACTTTCAGTGACTGATGTACAAGCATACCCAGGTCTTGTTACACCTCCCCTTCTCCTAATCTGACACCATTCCTGTTCTTACCACCAAAGTGGATAACCTCACATTTATCCACATTATACTGCATCTGCCATGCTTCTGCCCACTTACCGAACCTATCCAAGTCACCCTGCAGCCTCATAGCATCCTCCTCGCAGCTCACACTGTCACCCAGCTTTGTGTCATCCGTAAACCTAGAGATGTTATGTTTAATTCCCTCGTCTAAATCGTTAATATATATTGTAAACAACTGGGCTCCCAGCATCGAGCCTTGCGGCACCCCATTAGTCTCTGCCTGTCATTCTGAAAAGGACCTGTTAATTCCTACTCTTTGCTTCCTGTCTGCCAAACAGTTCTCTATCCATGTCAATACCTTACCCCCAATACAATGTGCTCTAATTGTGTGGGACCTTGTCAAAGGCTTTTTGAAAGTCCAGATACACCACATCCACTGGCTCTCCCTTATCCATTCTACTTGTTACATCCTCAAAAAATTCCAAAAGATTAGTCAAGCATGATTTCCCCTTAATAAATCCATGCTGACTTTGACCGATCCCATCACTGCTTTCCAATTGATTGTCTGCCATCCCTTGCCCAACCCCTCTCCTCCTCACCTCTTTCTACTAGCCATTTCCCCTGTACTCTTTCAGTGCAGTTGAAGAGACTTGACACAAAAATATGCTGTCTGACTCGCTGAGTTTCTCCAGCAGCTTGTTTTTAGCTCCAGATTCTAGTATCTGCAGCATTTTGGTCTCCAAGCAATTTTCATAGTCCTCTTTTACTTACTGTCTTGACAAAAATACCTGCTAAAAAATGTTAACACGTGCTGTGTTCTGGCCTCTGCTTTGTTACCGTGACAAAGAGGAGGCCACTTGGCCCATATGCAGAGGAACACCATCACTCGTATTCCCCTGCTCCTTATATCCCTGTCTTTTCACCTTCCATTTGATTCTATTTTCCAGTTAACTACTCTATGAGCAAATTCCATGATAACCTAACTAACACACGACTATAGGCTCTGTCTTACCTGTTTGCGGTCATCGGCGGTGAAGCGCGGCGTCGCCGGTAGCGAGGACCGCGCGGCAACGGCGAGAGCGTCGAGCTTATCCACCGGAGCGCCGCACGGATGGTGCGCGGGGGCCGAGTTAATTCAAACACGGCGGGTCCCATGTGCTTGCGGTAAGTAAAAAAAGGGCGGGCCGACTGCGATGACGTCGGCCCGCCGCACGTGACTCACCAGCGGCGGCTGTGGCGGCTGCCGTCCAGATCGCGGCGCTGCAGCGGTGGCTGTGCCTGCGGCCGTGCAGCACATGTGCGTCACTGGCGGCGGCACGTGCCTCACTGGCGGAGGCTGTGGCAGTGGAGGCTTGACGCACGGCACTCGAGCCATACTGGCGGCGGCCCGTGCGAGCGGCCGTGCGAGCGGCCGTGCGCACTCGTGCTTCACTGGTGGAGGTTGTGCGGTGAGTATTTAGTTTTGGACATTGTCGGATTTATTTTAGCACCGCGCGGTGTTGGGAACACCGACGCACGGCCCGGGAATTGTACTTTCTCACGAGTGCGCGGTCTATGGCGGCAGATTCTTCCCGTTTCGCCGCCATAGACCGCAGACTCGTGAGACAGGCCTTTATGTCTATGGGAGGTGAGAGGAATCCAGAGCACAGGACAGAACCCCACGTGGGCTCAGTGGGATTGTGCAAACCACACCGATAGTACACGAGCCGTGAAGCAGCAGCACTAACTGCTGCACCATCACGCCACCCACTTCAGTGTAGTTTGTTTGGGTCACCATCTTCACATAACAAATGTTTTAATTAGGTTTTATGCTTCCAAAAAAAAAACTCCACTCCCCACTTTGATCATTCCTGCCCGTGCTATATTTACCAATCAGTTACCAATGATGCCACTAAGACTTCCTGTTAAATAGCTGTAAACTCACAAAAGGACTTGAATTATTTTCTTAGGCAAGGACTCCATTTCAGTATCAAGGAGGGAGGGTGTGCAAACAGGCCTCACAGCTTGAAACAGAGGTTGGTACATGAAATACCAATGGGCCAGCACAGTGGCACAGCTGGTAGAGTTGTTGCCCCTTGCACAATCACCAACATGCCAAGAAATGCTTGAAGAGTCACAACAGCTTCATGGAACTAGAGCCAACCGTGCCAGGCACAAAAACCAAACAACAGTGCCTTGCTTCCTGTCTGCCAACCAGTTCAATACCCTACCCCCAATACCATGTGCTCTAATTTTGCACACTAATCTCTTGTGTGGGACCTTGTCAAAGGCTTTTTGAAAGTCCAGATACACCACATCCACTGGCTCTCCCATATCCATTCTACTTGATACATCCTAAAAAAATTCCAAAACATTAGTCAAGCATGATTTCCCCTTCATAAATCCATGCTGACTTTGACCGATCCCTTCGCTTAATTTTTGGTAGATTACTTCGGAAATTATTCTTCATAGTGCAGTTGATCATTCTGGTCACCATGGAGAAAACGGCATTAGGCGGCACAGTGGCACAGCGGTAGAGTTGCTGCTTTACAGCACCAGAGACCCGGGTTCAATCCTGACTATGGGTACTGTCTGTACGGAGTTTGTATGTTATCTCTGTGACCATGTGGGTTTCCTCTAGGTGCTTCAGTTTCTGCTCACATCGCTAAGACGTGCAGGGTTGCCGGTTCATTGGCTTCTGTACAATGTCATTAAAGTGTATAACAGAACTAGTGTATGGTTGATCAGTGGTTGGCGCGGACTTGGTGGGCCGAAGAGCCTGTTTCCATGCTGCATGTCTATATACTAAATTTGAAATTCTGTGCATTTAGGGACTTATTTACAATGGAGGTGATAAAAGACCTTCAAGTTTACAGGCACAAGACAGCAGTCATGGAGTCATACAGGGTGGATCAGGCCCTACATCCCAACTTGCCCACACCAGCCAACATGTCCCAGCTACACTAGTTCCACCTACCTACGTTTGTCCCATATCCCTCCAAACCTGACCTATCCATTTACCTGTCTAACAGTTTCTTAAATGTTTCAATAGTTCCTGCCCTTACTGGCAGCTTGTTCTGTACACCCACCACCCTCTGTGTGAAAGGGTTACTCCTCAGATTTTGAATGAATAGTCAATCACGTATCCTCAATCAATGGAACACAGTGCCTTGTTGAATTTGTATGCATCACCACCACAGATCTCCTTGAATTAAAACCAGACTGCATCCTGCCTGCAACATCCATTCATTATGCTTTTGGAAGTTGGCAACTTGCTTCTCTGCAAACCTGCAAGACCCAAAGCTGATCATGCAACCAAAGTGTGACAATAAGAAACAACATCAGAACATGATCAGATGGGTTTCACGTGAGTGGGATACTACTTAAAACAAAGACCATGTAAAAGAAAATTTGATAATTGGAGGAGATTTAAATTGTACACTAGACTATTATTTAGATAGATCATCAAGACAAAGAAAAGCAAAATCTAAAACAAATGAATTAATAAACTCATACATTAACTCTACTAATATCAAAGATGTTTGGAGAATTGAAAACCCATCTGGAAGGGAATATTCATTCTATTGACCGGTACATAAAACTTACTCAAGAATAGATTACTTTTTAGTAGACTCTAAGCTTATCCCATTTACTTATAACTCAAAATATCATAATATTATAATTTTGGACCATGCACCTCTAACATTTATGATCAAACTAAGTGGAATGACTGAGAAGCAGACACAATGGAGATTTAATCCTCAGATTTTAATGATAAAGCATGTTGTGAATATCTTATCACACAGATAAATTTTGAGCCCTGAAATATGTCCCTCCCTTTTTTGGGAAACATTTAAAGCATTTATACGAGGAGCCTTAATCTCTGCGCAAGCCTTTCGTAATAAAGAGAACCGGGCCGAACAACAGGAATTGGAAAAGGAGATAAGGCAATTAGATATGGAAAATGCAATCACGCCCTCTACGATATTACATAATAAAATTGCAGCACTTAAATATAAGTTAAATCAACTATATTCAGATCAAATCATAAAACTTTATCAAAATACTAAACAACTATACTTTGAGTTTGGTGATAAACCACAAAAATTACTAGCATGTCAGCTCCGGAAACAGGAAGGGGAAAAAACAATTTATAATATTTAATCTGATACGGGAGAAATGCTAACATTACCCAAGGATATTAATGATAGATTTTCTCAATACTATCAAACACTTTATTCATCCAAAACGATAGTGGGCTCTGCAGGAATGGAATCATTTTTACAGAAATGTAATCTTACAGGTTTAGATCTGAAAGAGAGGGAATTATTAGGGGCCGAAATATCAGTAAAAGATATTGAAGAATCTATCAGATCTTTAAAAAATGGAAAGGCCGTTGGCCCGGATGGTTTAAATAGCAAATTTTATAAAAAATGTCATGACCTGATCTCCACACACTTAAAGACACTATATACTCATGCCTTCATGCAACAGAAACTACCAGAAACTTTAAACGAATCAACAATAATACATACCCAAAATGGATAAGGACCTTGAAGATCCAGGTTCATATAGAGCAATCGCTCTCCTAAACACCGATCAGAAAATATTAACTAAAATTTTAGCCCATAGATTAAGTTTAGTGATTCATAAATTAATACACCCTGACCAAACTGGCTTTATTCCAAAACACTACTCATATTATAATTTGAGATGATTATTTAATATTATATATTCAAACAGAATAGCTAATGTAGATTTAGCAGTCATCTCGTTAGATGCTGAGAAAGCATTCGATCAAGTGGAATGGCCCTATTTATTTTCGGTGATCGAAAATTTTCAATTGGGTGAGAAGTTTTGCACATGGGTTAAGCTTTAATACACTAACCCAACAGCTAGAATAATGACAAATCAAATGCTATCAACAAAATTTGATTTATCTAAAGGTTGCAGACAAGGATGCCCGTTCTCACCGTTATTATTTGCCCTTGTTATCGAACCACTAGCAGAAAGAGTTAGAGCACACCCAGAAATATATGGGTACAATACTAAAAATACAGTTAATAAAATCTCTCTATACGCAGACGATGTATTATTATATATTACAAACCCAGAAATCAGCATTCCAAACTTGTTAAATCTTATAACTCAATTTGGTTTATTTTCAGGATCTAGAATTAATTGGAACAAAAGTGAGATTATGTCAATAACGGAATCTAATTCATATATATTGCAACATTCACCTTTTAGAATAGTTAATGAAAAATTTAAATATCTTGGAATTTATGTGACAAAGAAATATAACTCTCTATTTAAATCAAATTTCATGCCTTTACTTAATAAACTGCATAAGAATATTCAATACTGGAAAACACTTCTCATCTCAATGCTCGGTAGAATTAATGCCAAAAAAATGATTTTCCTTCCGCAATTGCTATACCTCTTTCAATCTATCCCGATATATCTCCCCAAAAAAATCTTTTAAAAAGTTGATTCTATTGTGACAAGTTTTATTTGGGATTATAAGAATCACAGAATATGCAAAAAACACCTATGTAAACCCAAGACCAAACGAGGATTAGTTTTACCAAACTTTTAATTTTATTTTTGGGCAGTCAATGTCAAAAACATGAATTTTTGGTTGGAAGATATGGATCAACAACCAGACTGGTTAAAGATGGAAAAGGAAGATTGTTTACCTTTTGAAATTGGTCCGATCCTGTTAGCTCCTACAAAACTGAATTTAAAAATCTATAATGAAAACCCTATAATATATAGTGGAATTCAAATTTGGAAACAATTAAAAAAGACATTAAAATTGGATAATTTATCATTTTCTCTCCCCATTGCAAATAATCCTTCATTTAAACCCTCAGTGTTGGATAAAGGTTTTGTACAATGGAAAAATCATGGAATTAAAAAGATGGGACATCTTTATAGAAACGGTATTTTTCTTTCGTTTCAGGAACTACAACTGAATTATGGATTACATTCAAATAATTTTTTTAGATACTTACAACTTAAAGATTATGTTAAATCACATACACAAGAATACAGAACTAGAGAACCAGAGATTCTAGATGAATGTTTGAATAAACACCCTAATACAGATAAATTAATATCTTATATTTATAATACTCTTTTAGACAGTGAGACTCCGTCGACGGAATTATATAGATTAGCTTGGGAAAAGGAATTAGCCCAACCTATAACAAAAGATATTTGGGATGAAAGTTTACAACATATACATCAATGTTCATTAAATACCAGACACTCTTTAATGCAATTTAAAGTACTACATAGATTGCATTATTCAAATACAAAATTAAATAGAATCTTTCCTAATATCTCCCCTATTTGTGATAAATGCCAACACTCATCGGCTAATTTAACCCATACTTTTGTAAATTGTATAAAAATTAAAAATTATTGGATGGATATTTTAAAAATAATCTCTGTAGTTGTTAATATTCAACTGGATCCCGATCCTAAATTAATAATATTGGGCATGTCAGAACAATACCTAAACCTTACAACAAACCAAAGACATTTTCTTGACTACAGCATAATAATTGGGGAAAAATTAATATTAAAATTTTGGAAAAATCCTGCAACCCCCACAATTAAGATGTGGATTATGTCGGAGACCTTATATTTGGAAAAAATTAGATATGTCTTAATTGACAAACCAGAATTATTTACTAAAATATGGGCTCCATTTATAGATTATCTGAAGGGGTAGACTGGGCCGGCGCGGAGGCCTGACTGAAACCTGAACCCAGGACTGGATGAATAGTTACGTTTTCTGACCTATGGACCTTTCTCCTAAGTTGTATTATTGATAGTTTATCTTACTTTTTTAATTTCTTCTTTTTATTTCTTTATTTCTTTATTTTTATTATTTATAAATATAAATAAATAATTAGAGGCAACGTTAATATGTAACCGATAAAGGAGGACCCCAGCTGCTTTGGTAACTGGGTACCCGGAACCCTGGATACTTAATATGTAATCATTATACAAAGTTTATAATGGGTTGGACTATGATATGCAGATACCTCTAATAAAAAATTTAAATAAAAAAAATTTAAAAAAAGAAAATGGTGTCGAATCTCTACTTAACAGAAGGGACTCTGGAGACTTCTTGGGCAATAACATACTGATGACTAACAATGCAAATTGTTATTGAGAAACGACAAAGAATGGATGGCACAGTAGCTTAACTCATAGAGATGCTGCCTTCCTGTGCTGGAGACCTGGGTCATCACAATTTTCCTCTGGTGTTCCGGTTTATCCCATATCGCAAAGACATGCGGGAGTCAGGAGTCAATAGTATTTTATTTGTAATATGTCCCAAAATGGAACAACTACATTTTTATTTGACAGACAGACAGACAGACAGACAGACAGACAGACAGACAGACAGACGGATCTGACCTTGACAACCACTGCACACACCCACATATACCCAGGGAGCCAGGCACCTTACAAAGACATTCAAGATAGAACATAAATAAGAAAAAAAGGGGAAATAATACAATGAAATCATATTTTAAATATCCTTCATCCATTCATCACCCCTGTTAATCCTAAATCCAGTTTTGAGGCAAAAAGTTCATTGTGACAAATATTTTTGTTCGGTACAATCAAGACAATTAAATAGAGAAAGAGAGGCTTAAAAAATGGTAAAGGAATGTTTAATGCACCATAAAAAGTACAATGCTTCACTATTTTCAGAATATCTCAAATACTGTATGCTCGTTGTCATGACAATGATGAATATAGGATAAAGAAAGGAACAGGACCTTGGATTTTTAACTGCCTCATACTACAGTGTTTTCCTTGCGCTGTTACATTATTATTTCTGAGAAGAATAGTCAGGTCTGAGAAGAATAGTCAGGGCATAGAAGGCCACAGACCAAGGGGAAGTGAATGCAATTAGTGTTGATGAATAATTGTAGCCAACATGAATATGTGGGCCGAAGCATCTATTTATCTGCTCTGTGTCTCTAAAGCGTATCATTGGGCACTTCCCTTAATCTGACAAATTGAACGTATAGTCATGGGAGGGCAAAATGTGAGCACAAAATATGATGAACAGAATTCCTCAGTCATGCCAGAATTAACAACGATTATTTTAACTTTTGTCACTAGGTTTAGGTTTATTTTTGTCATGTGTAAAGCTTTGTTTTGCATGTTATCCAATCAACTTAGATAATACTATACATAAATAAATCAAGCCAAACTCAAGTAAAATAGGGTAGAGCAAAGGAGAAGATACCGAGTGCAGAATATAGTTCCCAGCATTGTAGTTTCAGAGACTAAGTCCAATGCCCGCATTGGGGTGGAGGTGAATTGGGCTGTGCATTAACTGATATAAGGATCATTCAAAGGCCTGATAACAGAGGAGAAGAAGCTGTTCCTCTGGTGGTGGGTGCTTTCAAGCTTATGTATGTTCTGCCTGACAGAAGCGGAGAAAAGAAGGAATAATCGGGATGGGACAAGTCCTTAATTGTGTTGTCTACTGTTCCAAGGCAGCATGAAGTGTAGACGGAATCATCTGCCTGCTCTCTGCCTGATGACAGGCTGCTTATTGAATGGAAAGCCTCCAGTAACAGTTCACAGCTGGTGGTGGGGCGGAAAGGGGACGCGGTGGCAATGAAGACAAGATGCAAATTCAGATATGAAAGCGCGTTTAAGTTGAATCTGACATTGTCTTGAACTCTAAAGAAAATATCTTCCTTGCAATCGGCATAATTGGGGAGTGCAGAAAATTAAATATTTGTACTTTCTTCTATGCAAACATAACAAGACCCAGGAATAGAGCTTAGAATCCATTGTCTTTGTACTCTGGCTAGTCGCAATACATCACATCATATCAATTTCAAAGAACATATTCATATTCAGATTAGTTTATTGTCAGGTACACCTGGGTGTAATGAAATTCCTTGTTCACATGAAGCTCATAGAGTAAACAGCATGTATACAATGATATGTATAACATTAAATATGACAATAGTGGCGTTTAAGAGGCTTTTAATTAAGCACACAGATATGCAGGGAATGGAGGGCTCCAGATCATAACCAGGCTGAGGAAATGAGTTTAAATAGGCATCATGTTCAGCACAGACATTGTGGGCCGAGGGGCCTGTTCCTGTCATGTACTGCTCTATAGACACAAAATGCTGGAGAAACTCAGCATCTCTAAATGCTGCCTGTCCTGCTGAGTTAACCCAGCATTTTGTGCCTATCTTCAGTGTAAACCAGCATCTGCATTTCCTTCCTCCACTGTGCTGCTCCATGTTCTATATTGTGCACAAAACATCAGAATGGTGCAAGACTGTGGTGTAGTTGTAGTACATATAGACCAAAACCTAGTCAATAAATTAATAGACAACTATATTTAACATTAAACAATAGTGTTTGGTAGAAGTAGCACACTTATAGTGAAAACAAACTTTACCAGTCTCCTTCAAACATCCTTCAAATGCCCAGCCTTTAACACAGATACAACGTTCAGCTAAGCCAATGCACAATTTATTGTGGCACGAATCCACTAAGACTGCAGAGCTGTATCTAGTTCTGATTTAACCAAACCTTTTACGCTTCTTATTAATGTACCAGACATTGAGGCTCTGGCCCTGTTACAGCATATGAATTGAGTTTTCATGTTACAACAGCACATTTTTGCTTGAGTACCAAGATAAAAATGCAAGTTGATACTGAATTATTGATTATAGAGAGACATTTATTTCAAATGGCTATCCTTCTCCCAGGTTTCCACCCATAATATACTTCAACTCTTGTGTATGTTCATTTACAGCCTGCTTAAAGGATTTCCCGTTCAGAAAAGCTGGCTGGGTTCAGTTGGTAATGTAATTTAAGCCGCGGAATATGGAGAGTGATCTTTAAAAGCACCGCAGATTTCCCCCATGGATTCTCACGAAGATTAAATGATCCAGAAGTCATATAATCAAAGCAATATTTATCTTCCTACTGCAAGCAACCCATTGCCATTGGAAGCTCTCGGTTGTAAGCCATTTTGATTTAACTTCCCATTCCCACACTGATCTGTCTATCCCCAGCCTCATCCACTGTGAGGTTAAGCTAAACACCAAACTAGAGGAAGAGCACCTCATATTCCACCTGAATAATCCACAACCCAATGGCATGCCCACTGAATTCTCCAATTTCAGATAACCCGCTCTCCCTTGGTGCCTTAGATCGACACAAAATGCTGGATTAACTCCTCAAGCATCACCTCTGGCGAAGGAATGGGTGATGTTTCAGAACTTGATCTGAACATCACCCATTTCTTCTCCGCAGTGATGCTCCCTGTCCCATTGAGTTACTCCAGCATTATGTGTCTATCTTCAGTGTAAACCAGCAGCTGCAGTTCCTTCCTACGCTCCCTTGGTCCCTTTCTCTCTTCTTCTGATCTACCCGAGTCCTCCCACACATACCCTTCCTTCAAATCACCTCACCCTCCTCTTCCCACCCAATTTCTTTTCCCTTCCCCACTTACCCCATTTGCCCATTGCCCACATATGGTTCCCATTGGGTGCCCCATCCCTTCCCTCACACTGCTCCCATCTGGACATTATCCCACCCTTATTTGTTTCCACTCTTCCTTTGTCCATAAACCTGTAGCCCTCTATTGTCCCCAAGTATTCCTTCCCAGCCCCTGTAGCGCCCCGCACCTTTTTATCCCCCCCCCCCATTTTGCTCCATTTGCCAATCAACCCCTCCTCATCTGTATCCACCGATTAGAAACATAGAAAATGGGTGCAGAGGTAAGCCATTTGGCACTTCGAGCCAGCACTGCCATGCAATATGATCATGGCTGATTGTCCAAAATCAGTACCCCGTTCTGTTTTTTTCTCCATATCGCTTGATTCCGTTAGCACTAAGAGATAAATCTAACTCTCTCTTGAAAACACCCAGTGAATTGGCCTCCACTGCCTTCTGTGGCAGAGAATTCCACAGATTCACACAGGGCTCGAAATTAGCGGTTGCCCGGGTGCCACTGACCACTCAAAGCGCCGCCGGGCATCCTAAACACCGAGTCATTTTGCCCGGCTTGGCAACCAGATACTGGTTTGTACCGAAGATAGACACAAAAAACTGGAGTAACTCCGCGGGTCAGGCAGCATCTCTGGAGAAAAGGAACGCGACGTTTCGTGTCGGAGGCGGCTGTGCGGGTCAAAGATACTAGGTGCAGGGTGAGGAAGGGTCGGAGCAAATGACGGGCCCCACACAGCGGCAGCAGCGGCCGCGAACAGCGGCTCCATCTCCTCCTCCGCCCGCCCTGATAAGGGCCTCTGCTTGCAAACCCGCTAACGGCGATAACCGCTTTCAAAACAAACCCTCCCGCACGCCGAGGCAGGGAGGAGGGAGGGGGGTGGGCCTCGTGCGGGAGGGAGGATTTGTTTTGCGTCGTTACCGGATTTACAAGCAGAGGCCCTTATCAGGGTGGGCGGGGTGCGGGAGGAGGAGGAGATGGAGCCGCTATCGCGGCCGCTGTGCGGGGCCCGTCATTCGCTCCGACTCGTCTGAAGCAGCTGCACCAAAGATCTTATAGCTATAGGATCTCTGAGCTGCCCCGCCCGGCCCCGCACCTTGTTGTTGGCTGGCAGAGGAGGGAGGCGGTGGCGAGGAGTTCCCAACAGCCAAGGCAGCGGGGCATGTTGTCCGAGGAGCTCTGACCTTCCTTCCTCCCCAGGTACACAAAAATGCTGGAGAAACTCAGCGGGTGCAGCAGCATCTATGGAGCGAAGGAAATAGGCAACGTTTCGGGCCGAAACCCTTCTTCAGACTGGAGAAGGGTTTCGGCCCGAAACGTTGCCTATTCCCTTCGCTCCATAGATGCTGCTGCACCCGCTGAGTTTCTCCAGCGATTTTGTGTACCTTCGATTTTCCAGCATCTGCAGTTCCTTCTTTAACACTTTCCTTCCTGCCCACCTCGCCCCCCCTCTCCCTCTCTCTCTCTCTCTCTCTCTCTCTCTCTCTCTCTCTCTCTCTCTCTCTCTCTCTCTCTCTCTCTCGTACGCCCCCTCCACACCCTTATCCTGGGACCCCTCCACTCCATCCCGCACTGATCCCCATTCCCGCCTCTATTCAGTCCTCACTGACATCCCCTGTGCTCCCCTCCCCATCTACACTCCCCCCCCCATCTATTCATCCTGCGCTGATCACCCTATCCACCTCGCATTGATTCTCCTGCCACCCCCCATCCATCCTACATTGGTTCCCCAATTCACCCTGTACTTACCCCTTTCCCATCCATCCTGCACTTCTCCTCCATCCATCCTGTACTGATCCCCCATCCTTCCTGTACTAATCCACGCATTCATCCCGTACTGACCCACCCTCCATTTACCCTGCACCTTCCCCCCTTCCCCTCATTCATCCTGTAGTGATCCCCCATTCATCCTGCACAGACCCTCCGATCCACACTGTAGTGACCCCCCCCATTCATCCTGCTGATCTCCCCCCCATCCATCCTGTACTGATCCTCCCATTCAAGAAGAATGGGGGGAACAGTCTGAAGAAGGGTCTTGACCCGAAACGTTGCCTATTTCCTTCGCTCCATAGATGCTGCCTCACCCGCTGAGTTTCTCCAGCACTTTTGTCTACCCCCATCCATCCCGTACTGAACCCCCCATTCAACACCACTGACATCCCCAGTGCTCTCCCCTCACAATTTTACCTACTCCAACCAACACGTACTAATTCACCTACCTCAATCCATCCATTCTGCACCGACTGGCTTCTAACCCCCCCCCCCCCCACCCCCGCCATCTATCCAGCCCGCACTGATTCACACACACCCCCCTCCCTGACCCTATTGTGCTGGAAATGTCTTCAGAGCGAACATTGACTATGTTTGATAACGGAATGCAATCAAATGTGTTTTAATTCCCAATGTTATTATTTGTTTTAATCCATAAAGATGGATTAATTAAATTGTGAACACGTGAAACATTAAAACCGCAGTGTTCGATTGTCACTGCTGCCGTTGACACGTTATTACAGAATTCATTTTAACGGCAAATCAATGCTCTTAATATGGAGTATCAGTCCTGTAGTTATTTAATGAGCAACATCCACAACTATACGTACGCATATATGTTACCATGGTCCAGGATTTATTGACACGGGTTGATCATACGCTGAATAATCCAACCACATTTTTGTTTGGAAGTGGAAAGAACTAATAGAAATTGCATTCATTGCAATGTGTAAAAAGAGTTGAGATACTGTCTTATAATTTTGCTGCATGTCATTGTGGGATATATCATGTCTTGATTGGTGAATATGTTTAGTTTGTGTGACTTTATTTGAAGCAGTAATAACATGTGAATGCTTCATTGAGTATAATTCTGACTGGTAACTACGCACTTCGTCCGAGCACATTATGGCACGCGTCATGCAAGCCATCTTAAATGACCACCTAAACTGTCATTTGGCAACCTAAAAAGCTGCCAAGGTTGCCCGGCTGGCAACAGGGAAAAAAAGTTAAGCAAGAGCCCTGTTCACAACCCTCTGGGTGAAAACATTTTTCCTCATCTCAGTCCTAAATGGCCTATCCCTTATTCTTAAACTATGATCCCTGCTTCTGGACTCCCCCAACATCGGGAACATTTTTCCTGCATCTACCGTGTCCAATCCTCCAAGAATTTTATGTTTCTATAAGATTCCCTCTCATCCTTCTCAATTCCAGCGAATACAAGCACAGTCAACCCATTCTTTCATCACACGTCAGTCCCGCCATCCCGGGAATTAACCTGGTGAACCAACGCTGCACTCCCTCAATAATAATTTCCTTCCTCAAATTAGGAGACCAAAATTGCACACAATACTCCAGGTATGACTCACCAAGGCCCTATACAACTGCAGTAGGACCTCCTTGCTTCTAAACTCAAATCCTCTCGCAATGAAGGCCAACATGCCATTATTGGCTTTCTTCACTGCCTGCTGTACCTGCATGCTTACTTTCAGTGACTGATGTACAATCACACCCAGGTCTCGTTGTCCCTCCCCTTCTCCTAATCTGACACCATTCAGATAATAATCTGCCTTCCTGTTCTTGCCACCAAAGTGGATAACCTCACATTTATCCACTTTATACTGCATCTGCTATGCTTCTGCCCACTCACCCTGCAGCCTCATAGCATCCTCCTTGCAGCTCACACTGCCACCCAGCTTAGTGTCATCTGCAAACTTGGAGAGCCTACATTTAATTCCCTCGTCTAAATCGTTAATATAAATTGCAAACAACTGGGCTCCCAGCACCGAGCCTTGCGGCACCCCACTAGTCACTGCCTGCCATTCTAAAAAGGACCCGTTAATTCCTACTCTTTGCTTCCTGTCTGCCAACCAGTTCTCTATCCATGTCAATACCTTACCCCCAATACAATGTGCTCTAATTGTGTGGGACCTTGCCAATGGCTTTTTGAAAGTCCAGATACACCACATCCACTGGATTTCCCTTATCCATTCTTCTTGTTACATCCTGAAAAAATTCCAAAAGATTCGTCAAGCATGATTTCCCCTTAATAAATCCATGCTGACTTTGACCGATCCCATCACTGTTTTCCAATTGATTGTCTGCCATCTCTTGCCCAACCCCTCTCCTCCTCACCTCTTTCTACTAGCCATTTCCCCTCTACTCTTTCAGTGCAGTTGAAAAGATTATGTCTTTGGGAGGTGAGAGGAATCCAGAGCACAGGGCAGAACCCCACTTGGGCTCAGTGGGATTGTGCAAACCACACCGATAGTACAGGAGCCGTGAAGCAGCAGCACTAACTGCGGCACCATCACGCCACCCACTTCAGTGCAGTTTGTTTGGGTCACCATCTTCACATAACAGATGTTTTAATTAGGTTTTATGCTTCCAAAAAAAACCTCCACTCCCTACTTTGATCAAATGATACCAAGCATTCCTGCCCGTGCTATATTTACCAATCAGTTACCAATGATGCCAACTAAGACTTCCTGTTAAATAGCTGTAAACTCACAGAAGGACTTGAATTGTTTTCTTAGGCAAGGACTCCATTTCAGTACCAAGGAGGGAGGGTGTGCGAAAAGGCCTCACAGCTTGAAACAGAGGTTGGTACATGAAATACCAATAGGCCAGCACAGTGGCACAGCTGGTAGAGTTGTTTCCCCTTCCACAATCACCAACATGCCAAGAAATGCTTGAAGAGTCGCAACAGCTTCATGGAACTAGAGCCAACCGTGCCAGGCACAAAAACCAAACAACAGATGGCACCAAGACACCACCTGCCTTATACCACCTGGAAAGCCTTAAACCACCTCCGCGCTGGAGTGGGACGTTGCGAACTCAACCTGAAGAAGTGAGGCTTCTCAGACTCTGACAAGTGCAACTGTGGAGAGGTACAGACAATGACCCACCTACTGACTTGCGGCGGAGAGGCATGCACCGCGGACGATCTCTGCAGAGGCACAGATGTCGCACTGGCTGTGGCAAAGCGATGGCAGAACGTCGTCTGAGACGCGAGCGAAGTGCCAGAGACCCAGGTTGAATGCTGACCTCAGGTGCTGTCTTGTGTGGAATTTGCACATTCTCCCTGTGTCTGCTTGGGTTTCCTCCGGGTGCTCCAGTTTCTTCCTACATCCCAAAGATGTGTGGGTTTGAAGGTTAATTGACCTCTGTAAATTGCCCTCTAGTGTGTAGGAAGCGGATGAGAAACATAGAACTGGTGTGAACGGGTGAATGATGGTTGACGTGGATTCAGTGGGCCGATGGGCTGTGTCTTTCAATCAAACGGGTTTAATGATCTCGTGAGCTGTCTGTGTGGAGTTTGCATGTTCTCCCTGTGACTGTGTGGGTTTCCTTCAGGTGCTCCGTTTCTTGCCCTCCCAAAAATGTTTAGGTTTGGAGATTAATGGGCCTCTGTAAAATTGTCGCCAATATGTAGGCAGCGAAATAACAGTGTTGTTGGGTGATCGAAGGTCAGTGTAGCCTCGGTGGGCCAAAGGGCCTGTTTCCATGTTGTATCTCAAAACTAAAACTAAACAATCAATTAATTATAATTACCAGGGAGGAGGTGTGTGAAGGAGATGTATCAGAGAGAGAACTGACAAAGAGGAAAATACTAAAACCTTTAAAATGTAGCAAGCCAAGAAAGGGTGCTTTCGTTGCTATATAAGGCAAAGGCCAAACTCTGTCTGGAATGATGTGCGCTGTTTGGGTCAACTAATTCATATGATTGAAGGTAGCGAGCCAAGCGATGATTCTGGTTATCAGGAATTTAAGTTATAAGCAAAAAGGTTAAGAGAGTTGGACTTTGTTTTTTTCAAAATGACAAGTCCTAATTAAATCTTCCAATATATGAAGAGAATGACCCAAATAAAATGTACTCATTTAAAATGATATAAAATTACAATATAAAACACATTAAAAAAAATAGAGTTGATGTATTTGACAAGAAGGTGAATAAATATTCTGAATATGCAATAGAGTCCGATTTATTGTGGTGGTAGCTTTCTTCTAATTCCGACAATGCATTCTTATTAAAAAGCAGGCTAGAAATAAATAAATAAATTCTGCCATCTCTCTGGTGTACCAGGGAATGTATCAAACGGAACTAAATAGAGTGTTTTACTTCCAACTATGCAACTCCTAAAAGCCCTGTCCCGCGGTACGAGTTCATTCCAAGAGCTCTCCTGAGTTTGCCCTGATTCGAACTCGGAGATTTACGGTAATGGCCACTCGTCAGTACTCAGGGCTCTTGTGGACATTTTTTAACATGTTGAAAAATCTTCACGAGTCTTCCCGTGCTTACCTGCCATTAGCGAGTCTTCCCGAGTACCTGCCGTTAGCGTTACGAGCCGCTAAGAGACGTCCCCGAGCTCCGACGTACCCGCTACGTTCATTCTCTGTGCTTACCATGAGTTTGATTTTTTTTAAACTCGGGAGAGCTCTTGGAATTAACTCGTACCGTGGGGCAGGGCTTTTACCAGGAGAGTTCAAGATAGACACAAAATGCTTGAATAACTCAGCAGGACAGGCAGCATCTCTGGAAAGAAGGAATGGGTGACGTTTTGAGTTGAGACCCTTTGTCAGACTGAATCTGAAGAAGGGTCTCGACCCGAAATGTCACCCATTCCTTCTATCCAGAGTTGCTGCTTATCCCGCTGTTACTCCAGCATTTTGTGTCTATCTTTGGTGTAAACCAGCATCTACAGTTCCTTCCTACACAAGGAGAGCTCAATATTGACATTGGATGCCCAAACGGGAAGCATTCCATTGTCCCTAATTACACGGTGCTCAAACATGGGTCATCTGTCCCAACTAGTCATTGTGGGAATTTATACCACTTCCCTTTCACATCCTTCCTCATCTACTACCACATCCCTCTTTTCCCTTCCCTTTGTTTTGCTTGTCAAGCCTTCTCATGGGCACAGTCAAAAGCACCATTGAACCATTGATTGAGTCTATGCTCTTCATCTCAACTACGAGTGAGTTCTACTTATTCAGGACTTTGGATAGGAAAGTTTCTTCCGAATTCTTCATTTGATTTGTAGATTGAACCGGCCCGTTCGCGGAGCACGGTTGAGCCGCGGGACTTACTTAACATCAGAGGTCACAACATCAGAGGCCTGGATCCCCTCAGCGCAGAGGGAGAACAAGGAGGGAAGAGACAAAGACTTAAGATTTTTGCCTTCCATCACAGTGAGGAGGTGTCTGGTGAACTCACTGTGGTGGATGTTAAATTTGTGTTTATTGTGTGTTTTGTTATTTTATTATATGTATGACTGCAAGGCAACGAAATTTCGTTCAGACTGAAAGTTTCCAAGATTCCAAGATGACTACGTCATAACAATGACCTCTGTCTCTAGAGAACAGAAATTGAAAAGTAGAAGACGAAGGATATAGTGTCAATGTGAAAAAAAACACCTTTATTTTACACAGAGTGGCTCTGGCACTCACTGCCTTTAAGCATGGAGTCTGTCAGAACTCTCAAAAGGTAGATAGGTGGGAATTGAGGGGAAATAACAGTGCCACGGAGAAAGAGTGGTGGAAAGGGAAAATGGATGTTCTACGAAAAAGTCAAAGAATTTATGAGCCAAATTACACAATAATCCTATGATTCTAATTTTGTATTTTTCCCAAGGGACACTTTGCCAACTTTTTCAAGAGAGATCCAGGCTGTTTCAATCTCCAGCTATTATCAATATTATTAACAAAAAACAACTAAATAACAGAATATTTATGCCTAACAATATTGTCCTTTGCTCATTACAAAACAATTGACTAATGAGACCGCCAGGAGACCTACGCAAGGATTTTGTATGTGGATTTTAGCTCTGCATTCAACACCATTGTGCCAGAGCTACTACACTCCAAACTCTCCCAGTTGACTGTGCCTGAACCCCTCTTCCAGTGGATCATCAACTGCCTGACAGACAGAAAGCAGCCCGAGGCTGAGAAAGCACATCTCAGACCCGCTGACCCTCAGCATAGGAGCTGCATACCCTCCCCTCCCCGTACTCACCATCAACAACACAACAGTCACATCTGTGGAGTCATTTAAGTTCCTTGGAACCATCATCTCCAGGGACCTTAAATGAGAGGCCAACATCGACTCCACAGTCAAAAAGGCCCAACAGAGGATGTACTTCCTGCGGCAGCTGAGAAAACACTATCTGCCACAGGCAATGATGGTCCAGTTTTATACTGCCATCATAGAGTCAGTCCGCACCTTCTCCATCGTGGTCTGGTTTGGCTCAGCCACCAAGCATGACATCCAGAGGCTGTAGCGCATCGTTCGATAAGCCGAGAAGGTTGTTGACTGCAACCTTTCCCCCATCAACAAACTGTACACTGCAAGGGCCAGGAAGCGAGAGGGTAAGCTCATCTCTGACCCCTCTCACCCTAGTCACAAACTCTTTGAAGCACTTCCCTCTGGTAGGCGACTCCGGACTATCAAAGCTGCCACAGCCAGACATAAAAACAGCTTTTTTTCCCCCATGATCATAGAAACATAGAAACATAGAAAATAGGTGCAGGAGGAGGCCATTCGGCCCTTCGAGCCAGCACGGCCATTCATTGTGATCATGGCTGATCGTCCCCTATCAATAACCCGTGCCTGCCTTCTCCCCATATCCCTTGACTCCACTAGCCCCAACAGCTCTATCTAACTCTCTCTTAAATCCATCCTGTGATTTGGCCTCCACTGCCCTCTGTGGAAGGGAATTCCATAAATTCACAACTCTCTGGGTGAAAACGTTTTTTCTCATCTCAGTCTTAAATGACCTCCCCTTTATTCAAAGACTGTAGCCCCTGGTTCTGGACTCGCCCAACATTGGGAACAATTTTCCTTCATCTAGCATGTCCAGTCCTTTTATAATTTTATATGATTCTATAAGATTTCCCCTCATCCTTCTGAACTCCAGTGAATACAAGCCTAGTCTTTTCAATCTTTCCTCAAATGACAGTCCCGCCATCCCAGGGATCAATCTCGTGAACCTACGCTGCACTGCCTCAATCACAAGGATGTCCTTCCTCAAATTAGGAGACCAAAACTGTACACAATACTCCAGATGTGGTCTCACCAGAGCCCTATACAACTGCAGAAGAACCTCTTTACTCCTATACTGAAATCCTCTTGTTATGAAGGCCAACATTCCATTAGCTTTCTTCACTGCCTGCTGTACCTGCACGCCAATTTTCAGTGACCGGTGTACATGCACACCCATGTCTCGCTGCACCTCCCCCTTACCTAACCTAACCTCATTGAGATAATAATCTGCCCCCTTGTTTTTGCCACCAAAGTGGATAACCTCACATTTATCTATATTATACTGCATCTGCCACGCATCTGCCCACTCACTCAACCTGTCCGGGTCACCCTGCGACCTCATAACATCCTCTTCACAGTTCACACTGCCACCCAGCTTTGTGTCATCAGCAAACTTGCTAGTGTTGCTCCTAATTCTCTCTTCCAAATCATTAATATATATGGTAAACAGTTGCAGCCCCAACACCGAGTCTTGCGGCACTCCACTCGCCACTGCCTGCCATTCTGAAAAGGACCCGTTCACTCCTACTCTTTGCTTCCGGTCTGCCAACCAATTTTCTATCCATGTCAACACCCTACCCCCAATACCATGTGCTCTAATTTTAGTCACCATTCTCCCGTGCGGGACCTTATCAAAGGCTTTCTGAAAGTCTAGATACACTACATCCACTGGCACACCTTCATCCATTTTACTTGTCACATCCTCAAAAAATTCCAGAAGATTAGTCAAGCATGATTTCCCTTTCATAAATCCATGTTGACTTGGACTAATCATTTTGCTACTATCCAAATGCCCCATTATTACATCCTTAATAATTGACTCCAGCATCTTTCCCACCACCGAAGTCAGGCTAACTGGTCTATAATTCCCCGTTTTCTCTCTCACTCCTTTCTTGAAAAGTGGGATAACATTAGCTATCCTCCAATCCACAGGAACTGATCCTGAATCTATTGAACATTGGAAAATGATCACCAATGCGTCCACTATTTCTAGAGCCACCTCCCTGAGGACCCTGGGACGCAGACCGTCAGGCCCAGGGGATTAATCATCCTTCGGTCCCATTAGCCTACCCAATACTATTTCTCGCCTAATGAAAATTTCTTTCAGTTCCTTTACCCCCTTAGATCCTCTGTCCTCCAGTACATCTGGGAGATTGTTTGTGTCTTCCTTAGTGAAGACAGATCCGAAGTACCTATTCAACTCTTCTGCCATTTCCTTGTTGCCCATAATAATTTGTCTGCCTTTAAGGGACCCTCATTTGACTTTGCTACTCTTTTTCCCTTAACATATCTAAAGAAGCTTTTACTGTCCTTCTTTATATTCCTGGCCAGCTTCCCCTCGTACTTCATCTTTTCAGCCCGTATTGCCCGTTTTTTTCCTTCTGTTGTCCTATGAAAGTTTCCCAATCTTCTGGCTTCCGGCTACTCTTTGCTGTGTTATACATCTTTTCTTTTAGTTTTATTCTATCCCTAACTTCTCTTGTCAGCCACGGTTGCCTCCTATTCCCCTTATAATCTTTCTTCCTTTTTGGAATAAAATGATCCTGCGTCTCCCGGATTATGCCCAGAAATTCCTGCCATTGCTGTTCCACCATCATTCCTGCTAGGATCCCGTTCCAGTCTACTTTGGCCAGCTCCCCTCTCATGCCTTCATAGTCCCCTTTGTTCAACTGCATCACTGCCACTTCCGATTTAACGTTCTCCTTCTCAAATTGCAGATTAAAACTAATCATATCATGATCACTACGTCCAAGCGGTTCCTTTACCTCGAGTTCTCTTATCATATCTGGTTCATTGGACAACACTAAATCCAGAATTGCCTTTTCTCTGGTCGGTTCCATTACAAGCTGCTCTAAGAATCCATCTCGGAGGCATTCTACAAACTCTCTTTCTTGGGGTCCTGAACCAACCTGATTTTCCCAGTCTACCTGCATATTGAAATCCCCCATCACCACAGTGGCATTACCTTTGTTACATGCCAGTTTTAACTCCTGCTGCAACTTACACCCTACATCCGGGCTACTATTTGGGGGTCTGTAAATAACACCAATTAGTGTCTTCTTGCCTTTACAATTCCTCAACTCAATCCACAGTGACTCTACCTCGTCAGTCCCTATGTCTTCCCTCGCAAGGGACTGAATTCCATCCCTCACCAACAGAGCTACCCCCCCCCCTCCTCTGCCCACCTGCCTGTCATTTCTATAGGATGTATAACCCTGAATATTAAGTTCCCAGGCCCGATCCTCCTGCAGCCACGTCTCAGTAATCCCCACAGTCATATCTACCAACCTGTAACTGAGCCTCAAGCTCATCTACTTTACTTCTTATACTTCACATATTCATATACAATACTTTTAATTCCTTACGCATCTCACCTTTCACATCGATCCCTATTACACTTGGCCATACTCTCCTATCCCTTTGTGAGCTTCCTTTCCCGTTAATTCTGGGGTCCTCAAATTGTGCTTCTGATTTTCTTTTTTTGTGTTTTTGGAAGGAATTCTGTCCCTGATTTATGTATTGGTCTTTATAACCTATTTTTTTTAATTCTGATTATATGTTTCCTATAAATCTCTGTAAGGTGTCCTTGAGACCTCGGTATAAGGCGCCCGTAAATAAAATCCATTATTATTATTATTATTAACCATCCCTTTACTCTCTTTCCCTTTAACTCCATCCTCGACTATCCCATTTGACACCCCTCCCCCCTTATTCAGTTTAAAACCACCCGTGTAGCAATGGCAAACATGCCTGCCAGAACGCCGGTCCACCACCTGTTAAGATGCAATCCGTCCCTTTTGTACAGTTCCTTCTTACTCCAAAACAAATCCCAGTGATCTAAGAATCTAAATCCCTGCCCCTGGCACCAGTTCCTCAGCCACACATTCAGATCCCGTATCTCCCTGTTCCTGCTCTCGCCAGCACGAGGAACTGGAAGCAAACTGGAGATAACAACCTTGGAGGTCCTGCTTGTCAGCATTTTTCCGAGCTCTCTAAAGTCACGCTGCAGAATATTCATCCCCTTCTTTCCGACATCGTTTGTGCCGACATGCACTACCACTTCCGGCCCTACTCAGTAGCCCTACTCACCAACCAAAAGTTTGTAGCCTCCTTTTGCTCTGGTATTTTATTTAATTCTTCACATGTTTAAATTATAATGTTTTATTCTTAATTGTTTACTGTATATCGTGTTGTTACTTGCGAGCAAAGAACCAAGGCAAATTCCTTGTATGTTTACATACTTGGCTAATAAAATGTATTCAAATTCAAATTCAAAATTCAACTATGTAGTATTTTTTTAAAGGAACTGCAGATGATGGTTTATACCAAAGATGTGACACAAAATGCTGGAGTAACTCTGTGGGTCAGGCAGCATCCATGCAGAACATGGATCGGCGATGTTTCACGTCAGATTCCTTCTGAATTTTTTATCTAATGATGTAAAATTAATTTTATTAATTTGATTTATATCAATTATAAATTGCGATTTTTTTTCCCTCAGGTTTGAAAATATGTAGCATTTACAAAAATATAACAACATTTATTAACAATCGCAATCACAAATAAATTTACAAAATGTATTAACAATTGCAATCACTGTTCGACAAGGTACAGGAACTTCTCAATCTTTATGTCTTCAGAAGCACGCAAGCTACACATTGCACATTTAAAAGACCAGTTACTCAACATGCACTGCTTTAATGACTGTACACATATTCAGGGTAGATCAAATAAGCTTTGAAATCTCTCTGACTGCCAATAATTAAAATGTGTCATCCAATGTGTTGTTGGACTGCCCCACATACTGAGCTTTAAAGGAACAGTTTAGCAGCAACATTGAAAGTTTATCAATTAATTCTGGCCTTATTACCCAACGGTTGAGAGATCCTGCTATAAAGTGCCAAGATACAAGTCCATCAACATATTCATTGCCCGTTCACACTTTATTTTCAGCAATAAAATTTCTACACTTTTATTGAAAGTACAGCTCAACTTCACTCCTTATCCTGAACCCAATGTCAACTGATGTTTAGGATCTAGGTATAGCCTCTAGAAACACATTAATGTTGATGGGATGAACCTGATCATCAAAACTAATGCAACAGCCACCCTCAATGCTGGCACATCTGCCTAGAGATTAGGTTTCACCCATCAATGGAGTTACCCTGATAGAAGTATACAAGATTTAGAAATGGAAGAAAGGAGTTTTAAAGGGGATGAGGGGTATTTTATTTTTACACAGTGAATAGTTGACATTTGGAATAGAACATAGAACAAAACAGCACAGGAACAGACCAGCGGTCTCAGGTTGTCTGCGTCGAACATGCCATCAAATTACATTCATCCCTTCTGCCTGCATGTGCTCCATATCATTCCATTTTTTGCATATTCAAATCAGTGGCGCAACGTATCTTAATCACCAGGACCATATCTGCTCCCAAAGCGTTCAAAGCACCTATCACTCTCTGTTTAAAAAACTTGCTCCGAACATCTCCTTTAAACTTTCCCTCTCTCACAATAAATCTATGCCCTTTACTATTTGACATTTCCATCCTTGGAAAGATATGGACTATCTACCTCATCTATACTCTCATAATTTTATAAACTTCTACCAGTTCTCTCCTTATTCTACAACTTTCCTGAGAAAACAATCCCAGTTTGTCCAACCTCTCCTGATAGCTAATACCCTCTAATCCAGTCAGTATTCTGTTAAATCTCATCTGCATCCTCTCCAAAGCCTCCACATCCTCTGTAATGCACTAAAGTTTTGCAAAGCTGCAACGTGACTTCTTGACTCTTATACTCAATGCCCCAACCAATTAAGCCAAGCGTACCATACACATTCCTTACCACTCTAGCTACTTGTGGTGCTCTATTCGGGGGGTTATGGACTTGGACCCCCACATCCCACTGGACATTAATGTTATTAAGAGTCCTGTCATAAACTGTATACTTTCTTTCCCTTTACATCCAACCTCCCAAAGTGCACACTGATTTCACTATAATTCAGATCCTTCTCCTTGGTGAATACAATGCAAAGTACTTGTTTAGTCATTCTGTTGCAACCCCTGATTCTAAGCATAATTTTTCTCCTTTTTCCTTGTCCTACCCTCTTCCTAGTTACCCTGTTTTTTTAAATATATGCATAAAAAGCCATGAGATTTTCTTTAATCCTACTTACCAAGGATGTTGGATGGCGCCTTTTACCCCACTTAATACCCTGCTTGAGTTCTTTCCTGCTTTAAAAAAAAAATTCCTTAAAGGTTCTGTCTGATGTCATCTGCCGGAACACAAATCTGATTACATTTTGACCAAATTCCAACCTCTTTTATCATCCACAGTTCACTTATCTTTCGATCCTTGTCCCTCCTCCTTGCTGGAACATGATGGTCATGAACTCTAATTAGCTGGCCTTTAAATGACACCCACACGTCAGATGTGGGCTAACTCAATAACAGATGCTCCCAACTTACTCTCCCTAGCACTGCCTAATAATGTTGTAATTTGCCCTGCCCCAATTTAGTACCTCTCCCAATTCCTGACCTATCCTTATTCATAAATATCTCTGTTCCCAAAATGTTCTCACTGAAATGCCAGTGAAAAAAAGTCCAGTATGCTCCTTCTTCCAGTTGAACTATCCACTTAAATGCAATGCCAGAAGTGATGGTGGTATCAAGTATGGTTTCTACACTTAGGAGGCATTTAGACAGACACTTAATAGGCAAGGCATGGATAGATATGGTCCTAATGCGGGCAAATGGAATTAGTACAGATGAGCAAAAGGAATGCATGGATGTATTAGTCCAAAGTGCCCGTTGTTTGTGCTATATGACTCCATGACAATCATGAATACCAGGTGGCGCTTCGATGGCACCCTCGCCTACAGTCTGTCTGTCCTTTTCGTCTTTTTGTTGTTATTTTTAGTGTGTTTAAAAAGTTTGTGTTAATGTTCTCAGGTTTGTTTTATGTGGGGGTTGGGCAGGGGGATTGGGGAAAACTTTTTTTCAATCTCTTACCTTGCTGGAGATGCGATTGTTTTCTGGGTTGAATCTCCGGTTGCTCTGCGGCCTAACATCGTGGAGCTGAAGGCCTTGCTCGGGAGTGACTTTGAGCCCCACCACGGGGTGTGGACTTGCCATCGGAGCCGATCCCTTGCCTGGAATCAACGCTCCAACCGCGGCCTGCAGACTTTAACATTAAGGAGCTCGCAGTCTCGGGAGAGACCAAGTCGGGAAATTCCAAAACCGCATGACTTTCGACTAGCCCCGACCAGAGGTAGACCACCCGGCGCGGGGGAGCTCCCGATGCAGGAGCTTGATCGCCTCGACGAGGAGGCCCGACGAGGAGGCCCGCCGCCGGCTACGGGAGTAAGATTGTCCCGTCAATGGAAGGTTAGAGGCCCCCGACCGCTGGAGGACAAAGAAGGGAAGAGATTTAACTTTTTTTCGCCTTCCATCACAGTGAGGAATGTGGAGGAGTGACTGTGGTGGATGTTTATGTTAAAATGTATTTTGTGTGTTCTGTTGTTTTTATTAGTATGACTGTATGGCAAATCAAATTCCTTGTATGTTGCAAAATATACTTGGCTAATAAAGTATGATTATGATTATGACCTTTGATGACCTGACTGGCTGAACAGATAAGTGGGAACCAGTGCAGACTTTTCAGAAAGATTTCGATAAGGTACCACACACAGGAACTTCATCAACAAGGTTAGAGCACATATTATTAGGGATAGTGCGAGGAATGAGAATTATTTTACAAAAGGAAGCAAAGAATGGGAATTAAACAGTTCCTATCGGGTTACGACTTGCGGGGTACAACAGGGATGGGTGCAAAGTTCTTATGGGGGTTGGCAGGTTGGATACAGGGGAGGAGTGGGGATGTCGAGGCATCCCACAACACAGACTTAAAATAAGGGGCAAGACATTTATGACCGTGATGAGGAGTAATTTATTCATGCGGAAGGGGATTGATCATTAGAATTATTTACGCTGCAGGGCTGCTGAGGCTCAGTCAATTTCCTTCAAAAACAGAGGTCAATAGATTTCTGATATTAATGCAATCAGAGAACTGTGCGAGAAAGTAAAGCCAAAATCAATCATGATCTTGATCAAAGGCAGAGCAGGCTCGTAGGGCCAGATGGCATACCCTTGCTCCTGTCCTGATATACATGCTCCTATGTTTATGTTCTTACACCCAGGCCCAATGGGACCGCATCCAATTTCGAGCGCCTGGAAACACTCTTCTTGCAGCAATCAGACCAAGACATTAGCTCTTAAAAGGTAGACACAAGAGACTGCAGATGCTGCAATCTTGAGCCTAAAAACCAAGGAGTTTAAAGGTACATGTTCCTTGGTGGTCAGACACCATGTTAGCTGCCTATAGGATGAAGGGATCTGCCTAGATTTAGTGGGAATTACCTGAATATTCTCATCAGAAATATAAACGGCAACATCCAAAGGTCTTTCCAATTAATGTCACACACCTTAGAGATGAAAAGCTGAGCCTAAGCCTGAGAAACATTATTCACCAGGAGGATTTGGGTGTGACTGAAGAATCTCTAGTAGAACACTCTTCGCTGACAGCATCTCATTGACTCCAGCTCAGGAGTCCCCAGCTCGCTGCTTGGTCAGTCATTGATATAGGAATGCCCCAACCATGTTGCCAACCAACCACCGAGTTAATATCTCAGCGGCTGAATGTTACAAAAACACTTCCTGTTTGAGTTAGCACACACTCGGTGGACTCAGAATGTCTGAATCGCCTGTCCAGCTAGGTCACCGCATGGACTCAAATGCAAGTCAGTAACAGGGCCTCCCCTGACCTGTATTGTACTGAAAATGGCCAACATGCCGCCGAGGGGAAAACATGGTGTGCAACTTGTGACAGAATCAAGTGTTAATTGGACATCGGGTGTGAAATGGACATAAAAATATCCAGGCCAATTTTCAGCTGGCACAATTACACCCCAAAATGATTTCTAGCAGTGTCTAACCCAGGTTAAAAAAAAATCTAAATCTCGCCCATGCAAAAAAAGAGTCCCATTGTATCCAAATTCTAATCCTTTAAAAAAAGACAATAGGTCTTGCTTATGTGTAGAATTTATATAGTCACGAAGTGAGAAACAGTTTCAAATCCGCCATAACACTTAGAACATAGAGAAATACAGCATAGAAACAGGCCCTTCCACCATAATGTATAGGCCAAACATGATGCCAAGATAAACTGATATCATCTGCTGGCACATGATATCTATCCCTCCATGCCCTGCGTATTCATAAACCCATCAAAAAGCCTCAACACCACAATCGTATCTGCCTCCACTGCCACGCAGCAGATTCCGGATACCCATCATCCTCTGTGGCCAAGCATTTTCCCCAACACATCCCCTTTAACTTTGCCCATCTTGCCTTAAAGCCATGCCCTCCAGTCTTTGACTACTGGCTTTATAATCTTAGCAGTGTGAGCAGAATTTACAAAATTTGGGGATTAAATTACGTTAAACATTTTTCTCTCTCACTTCAAAGTCATATCCTTTCAATTAACAACCCTTAAATGGTCTTAACCTTGACCAGAAATAAAAACTAAACTGGCTTTAAAAGTAGATATTTCTGCTGATTACATTTAAAAAAGACAAACTTCAGATATAACTAACCAAATGTTACAACTTCAAGAATAAATAATCACTTTTTATCATTTCAACAATTAAAATAAAAATTTAAACTGAATAACAACCAATACTTTAAATATTTACAGATATGTGACTTTATGAAGAAATATACACCAAGATTTCAGAGCATAATGATAGATCCACTGGAAGAAGCAATGAATATTAAGGCGGATTCACAAAAATTAATATCATATCTATATAATAGTATTCTTAACAGAGAATTGCCATCAACAGAGGCAATTAGAGAAGACTGGGAAAAATAATTAAAGCTATAAATTTCCAAAGAAATATGGCAAAAGTATTTGATATATATACATAAATGTTCGATTAATGCTAGACACAATTTAATTCAATTTAAAATATTACACAGATTATATTATTCAAAAACTAGGTTGAATAAATTCTATTCAAATATTTCTCCCATCTGTGACAAATGTCTTTCTCAAAATGCCAATATCACACACTCTTTTGTTTCTTGCACAAAACTTCATAAATTTTGGTGTGATATATTTGATATATTCACTAGTCTATTTAAGATTAAAATGGAACCTAATACTGAAATGATTATATTTGGAGTAATGGGAGACGGGAACAAATTAAATATACCCCAAAATTCATTTTTTAATTATGGTTTAATAGCAGCAAAAAAAAATATATTACATTTTGGAAAAATGCTACTATACCAACATTAAAAATGTGGACCAGTAATATGTTGGACACAGCCCACCTGGAAGAAATGAGACTCCTCCTAATAGACAAACAAGACCAATTCTTAACGAGTTGGTCTCCATTTATTGATTTTTTGGATTCATGTGGTGCAACAGTATCGTAAAAATTAAAGGTGTCAGGTATGGGTGAAAGATGATCAAGAATATAAAAAAGCATCTCCTTATGGCGAGTGGATAATCTCCCTCCTGCTTCACTTTCTTACTTACTTATTTTCTTTACTAGCTCTTTTTCTCTCCTTTTTTTTTTCACACACACTAGACTTTTCTCTATTCTTTACTATCTCTTTCTTTCTTATCTCTCATAAAAAAAAAAGGAAGTTGTACAGAGAATGTATTATGTTAACATAATTTTGGGAACCTGTAAAAAGGTACCACTGTATTGTACTTCTAATAAAAAATTTTTTTTAAATAATAATAACAATAATCACAAATTAATACACGCACACTTCAAACATGGAAAATTTAACGTTATATGGAAACGAAAGGCTGAACCTTCTACAGCCCCCATTTATTTTCAGTTATGCATGTGTCTTTCCAAACATTTCCTCAGGTAATTATTAGTAAGAGCATGCTAACTACATTTTCTTTTACGCTGAAAGTCTCCCAATTGATTTAGTGCTTAAAGCCAGTATTTTCCAAGGAGGGAGAGATTATTGTGTCAGAGGTAATCAACATGATTTATTTTCATTTTCAATACGTGCCACTTGGAAACCCACCAAGATGAATCACAATCGGGTTTAATTCCTTGCGCTACTTGCCGTGGTTATGTACATTTATGGGAACACAGACAATAGTTGCATGAGTGAGCTCAGTGGGCCCATTGCACACGATCACAACTTATCATCCACTTCAGTACCTTGTTCCCGCCTTCCCCAATATCCTGTCAGCATTTCAAGATACAGCTACTTCCTTCTTGAATAAATTTAATGACAACCCCCAAAGCTTTTTGTGGTAGAGAATTCCATTGGTTCACAAATATCTGGGGGAATACATTTCTCCTCATCTCTGTTCTTAATGGCCCATTGTCCTAAGGCTAAGTGCTGTGGTTCTGGACTCCCTTGCCTCCAGTAAACCAGTCTGATTAGACACAATGTGCTAGAGTAACTCAAGTTGCATCCCTGGAGAATATGGATAGGCAATGTTTCGGGTCAGGATTCTTCTTCACACTACCCAGTCTGATTCTACTAAGTTACAATGAGGTTACCTCTTAATTTTTCAAAACTCCAATGAATATAGTCCTGACCAACTCGATCTCTTCTCCTATATCGGGAACATTTAACATAGAAGATAACCACTTTGTGGTGGTTTTCAAATTGGGACATCGGGGGATTAAAAATCTCTCTCTAAAATGAAGCAACACATTATTATTGAAAGTTGGAATGATGTCTCTACACAACTGCTGTTTATTTTACCGTTCAACACAAAATAACAGGGCATCGCTTTGGAAACCAAAACAGGAAGGAAAAGGGGCTATTTTCTACTTTAAACATTGCTGCAACTGCCTTCTGATAAAAAAAACACAATTTGCTGAAGAAACATGTAAAACGTGGCTCCTTGGACTTTGACACCCAATTTTAAATAATTGCAAAATACATTTAATGTCATACAGCACCATTACTGGATGGACTAAACTCATGCAACTGAAGGGACTAAATTACCTAACCAAGTTTGTTCAGGTTACCATGAATTTTCTCAATGCCCAGTGAGTTCTTGAAACAAATGACCCAAAGCAGAGCAGCAAACCTCCATCTTTCACACACTGACTGCCAACCACAATATTCATCAATTGCAGACAGGAGACTGCAGCACTGTCAATAATATGACCCCATCAAAGACTGCTTAATAAACCTGTCACTGCATTAATATACTGTCGACATTAAATTAAAATAATTAATGTAATGTTTAAAAAAGAAAAATGAGGTTTATAGTATTATTCTGGGTTTTAACTTTTTATTTAAATTATAAAAATGGAATAAGATGTTGCAATAAGCAACATCTTATGTAATAATTAATTATCACATGTGAAGATCTTCATTTAATTCTGTGTGGTAGATTCTAAAATAAACACACATACAATGGTCTGAAGAAGGGTCTCTACCCAAAACGTCACCTATTCCGTTTCTCTAGAGGTTCTGTCTGACCCGCTGAGTTACTCCAGCTTTGTGTCACATATACAAGAAATTCCAGTATCTTAATAGTAATATCTTAACACCTGCCTTTTCGTGCCTAGTAGAAACAAGGAACTGCAGATGCTGGTTTATAAAAAAAGACACAAATTGCTGGAGTAACTCAGTAGATCAGGCAGCATCTCTAGATAACATGGATAGGTGACATTTCGGGTTGGGACCTTTCTTCATTCTGATGCTGCCTGACTCGCTGAGCTACTCCAGCACTTTAGGTCTGCCTTTTCTCACCTACTTGGTTTAGTAGCAGTCCAAAATACATGCTGCTTTCTGCATCTTTTCATATTGTACCAGGAAAGCTTTTCATTTTTAGCATATCATTTTGTTTGATTGCAGTTTTGCAAAATGGCTGCTTTTTTAAAGCCAACTCCTTCACAAACTGTAATTTCCAGAGTTTCTCAATGTTTAGAAACTGTCTAGAAATAGTAAATTTCTCCCATTATTGGCAAGGAATGTTATGAATTGTGTCGTGAAATACCTCTGATAATTTTGTGAAGACTTTTGCAATTATAATTAAAAACAACAGAGGGAAATTAGCTTTCTAAAGGATGTCATGTGCTTATTTCTCACTGATCCAGTGGGTAGAGCATTATCAAAGAGTTCAATTTGTTTATTTTGCATGACTAAAGTGCCCTGGTCATTTATTTCAAACAAAGCCTGATCATCTTATTTTACCAACTCCTTTATAGTTTCACCCTGAATTAAAATCACCTCTTTATTGCACGTATAAATACATAAAATGCTGGAAATACTCAACAGGTCTATCAGCCACTATGAAGACAAAAACATAGTTAAAGTTTCAAGTCAATTACTTATCAAAAGATTAAAAATCAGGTGAACAATCGATCATCGACCTCAAACGTCAACTCCATTTCGCTTTGCTGTTCTCTCTCTAGTGATACTACCTGAACCACTGAGTATTTCCAACGTTATCAGTTGCTATTCCAGTTTTCTTACATCTGCAATTGTTTTTGCTTTTCGGTTTTTATTTTAGTTGGTGGCTTGCTGGGAACTCCAGGCTTTCCTCAAAAGTAAAGAAATAGAATCAAAGGCACCTTGCCATATGCAATTTAGAAAATAATAATCAATAGTTTAATGTTTCTGAAAACCCAACAAAATGGTGCAGGCCAAACAAATGATAGGATTACTTCTCCCCACGTTCCTTTGCCACTGAGCCTTCTCAAATCCCAGGAAGGAGACCGTCAAAAATTTTATTGGAGGGCTGCAGCAGAAACTGTCCCGCACTACTTCCAACATTGGTCAGGTAGCAGGAGCAAAAGGCCTGGATCAGATCAAATGAAAACAAAATAAAGCAATATTAAAAAACTCCCTTGTTGCATCTCTTGCAACAATAACTGATCCTTCCGGGACTAATTACTATTTCACATCTTCACAGAAGTGATCCATTAAATTACATACCTTCCTTCTGCAATCATCAATCCCTCAGAACCTAATGGAGGCACTTCAGGTAGTCTTTCCGAGTCTTTATCCCAACATATTAATATATTTGATTCCTAAGGTGGTAGACTCTATAGGTAGATAAAACCCCCATCCATCGAAATACAACTTTTTCATCTCCGACACACATGAGTTAAGAGATACAGCATGGAAATATGCCCTTCGGCTCACCGAATCCACGTCGACCATTGATCACCCGTTCACACTAGTTCTATGTTACCTCACTTTCTCATCCATTCCCCACACGCTAGGGGCAATATAACAGAGATCAACTAAGCTACTAACCCACATTTGGGATGGGGGATGCAACCGGAGCACCCAGAAGAAACAAACGCGGTCACAGGAAGAAAGTGCAAAGTCCACACAGACAGCAGGAATGAACCCGGGTGTCTGGTGCTGTGAGGCAGCGGCTCTACCAGCTTGGCCACTGTGCCGCCCCTGCCTGACCTTTGGTTCTCCTTTTTTTTTGAGAGACACTTCTCAGGAGACAAAATGTGAAATCCTGTGGTGCTGCACTTCTACTGAGAACATTGCCTTTAAATGGAGTGGCCCATGGCCCACCTTTTTCAACCAATACTGATGGTGATGGTGATTATTCATCGGAAGCTTTAATTAGCAAAAATTAAGATTAAGAATGTAGGACAAGGTTCATGTTGTATGTTTTTAGAAGAGTATATTGGTTTGCTGCACTGCAGGCTTCTCCCTTTTGTACCTCCCTTCTCCTTTTCCATCTTTGACAATTGATTGCCTCAATTCCATCATTCATAGCTTTGACCATTTGGTAATCCATCTTTGCAACGATCTTCATTCTTTCCCCACCATATGCTTAGATTTAACTTGTAACCTCTCCTCATGCTGTGGTCCTCACCAAAAAAATTAACCAGAATGTTTGAATTTTTTACCAGCTAACAGGACACTTCTGCTGGCAGATATTAAATATGCAATCTTGGGTGTGATGTGACTGAGACAGTGAACCACAGAACAAATCAATTTCCTTACATTCTGGCATCATGCACCGGAGATCACATGCTTGACTTGGCCAGTTTTTAGTGCAATTAATACCACATTGTCAAGCCATTGCACTCAAACTGAAGCTGATAATCAGAATTATTTACATAGCAGATAATTACGCAGCCTGCCATGTGTCATGCTTTGGAACCAGTTTGCTGTAGCTGAGCAATGTACACCCTAGAAATGTATGCCCAAGAATTTCTGTGGGACGTTAGTTGTTGTGGCAGGTCAATTTCATACCCTGATCCAAGCTGTGATTATATTTTTGCCATCATCCTGCTTACTTAGATTCTAAGTCTAAGACTTCGACTCTAATACTCTGAGTCTTACAGCTTGGAAACAAGCCCCTTGGCCCAACTTGCCCACACCAGCCAATATGTCCAATCTACACTGGTCCCACTTGCCTGCCTGCCTTTGACCCATATCATTCAAAACCTGTCCAATCCATATATCTGTCTAAATGCTTCTTAAACGTTGTGACTACCTGCCTCAACTACTTCGTCCAGCAGCTCGTTCCATACTACTACCACCCTTTGTGTGAAAGGGTGGTGGGTGTACAATCGCCCATTACTGATGCAAACCCAAACCCGCAATTATGTCTGCAAATCGGTAGTAGGACCTACCGTGTTATTTGTTTCGTTGGAAAAACTGTGGTCCAAAGATTCAAACTCGAGAAATCTTTGCGAATGGAAAAACCTTGATAAAATCTGCTGCACCAATGTAGGCAACAGTGGTGCTCTGTGTCTTACAAGCTTACTGGGAAGGTTAAACTCAGAGAAGATCTCTGTGACAAACCTCATCTGAAGCCTCTTTTCAATTACAACAACTCTGTTTCCTGTTGAGTGTCAAGGAAGATGTTCTGCCTATTACAACAAGTTGACATCCAGACCTTTTCTCTTCCTGAATAATGTAAGACGTGACTTTCAATGGTGTTGGAGGTGAGATGAAAACAGGACCAAATCTGAGGAGGTTTAACAGAATGATGCCTGGATTCGGGGGTTTTAGCTACAAGGAGAGGTTGGACAGACTTGGATTGTTTTCTCTGGAAAACGAAAGGTTGCGGGGAGACCTGATAGAAATATATAAAATTATGAGAGGCATAGATAGGATGGACCGTCAGAATCTTTTTCCTAGGATGGAAGAATCAAATACTAGAGGGCATAGCTTTAACGTGAGTGAGGCAAAGTTTACATGAGATGTGCAGAGCAAGTTTTTTACACCAAGAGTGGCGAGTGCCTGGAATCTGCTACTGGAGGTAGTGGTTGAAGTGGATACAATAATGACATTTAAAAGACTTTTGGATTGGCATATGGATATGCAGGCAATGGATATGCAGGTTATGTGCAGGTAGATAAGTGGTCGTCTTGGCATCATGTTCGGCACAGAAATTGTGGGCTGAAGGGCCTGTTCTTGTGCTGTACTACTCTGTGTTCTATGTTCTATAGGGGGAAAAATCAACCCAGGATTCCATCTGTGGGACACTGTAACAACTCCTACCTCAGTCATGTACAGTGGCTTGCAAAGGTTTTCATACCCCTTGAACTTTTCCACATTTTGTCACGTTACAACCACAAACGTAAATGTATTTTATTGGGATTTTATGTGATAGACCAACACAAAGTGGTGCATAATTGTGGCGTGCAAAAGTATTCAGCCCTCCTGAGTCAATACTTTGTAGAACCACCTTTCGCTGCAATTACAGCTGCAAGTCTTTTGGGGTATGTCTCTACCAGCTTTGCACATCTAGAGACTGACATTTTTGCCCATTCTTCTTTGCAAAATAGCTGAAGCTCAGTCAGATTGGATGGAGAGCGTCTGTGAACAGCAATTTTCAAGTCTTGCCAGAGATTCTCAATTGGATTTAGGTCTGGACTTTGACTGGGCCATTCTAACACATGAATATGCTTTGAACTAAACCATTCCATTGTAGCTCTGGCTATATGTTTAGGGTCGTTGTCCTGCTGGAAGGTGAACCTCCGCCCCAGTCTCAAGTCTTTTGCAGACTCTAACAGGTTTTCTTCCAAGATTGCCCTGTATTTGGCTCCATCCATCTTCCCATCAACTCTGACCAGCTTCACTGTCCCTGCTGAAGAAAATCATCCCCACAGCATGATGCTGCCACCACCATGTTTCACAGTGGGGATGGTGTGTTCAGGGTGATGTGCAGTGTTAGGTTTCCTCCACATGTTTGCTGTGTCCCCCACATGGCTTGTGGCAAATTGCAAACGGGACTTCTTATGGCTTTTTTTCAACAATGGCTTTCTTCTTGCCACTCTTCCATAAAGGCCCGATTTGTGGAGTGCACGACTAATAGTTGTCCTGTGGACAGATTCTCCCACCTGATCTGTGGATCTCTGTAGCTCCTCCAGAGTTACCATGGGACTCTTGGCTGCTTCTCTGATCAATGCTCTCCTTGCCCGGCCTGTCAGTTTAGGTGGACGGCCATGTCTTGGTAGGTTTGCAGTTGTGCCATACTCTTTCCATTTTCGGATGATGGATTGAACATGCTCCGTGAGATGTTCAAAGCTTGGGATATTTTTTTATAACCTAACCCTGCTTTAAACTTCTCCACAACTTCATCCTCGACCTGTCTGGTGTGTTCCTTGGGCTTCATGATGCTGTTTGTTCACTAATGTTCTCTAACAAACGTCTGAGGCCTTCACAGAACAGCTGTATTTATACTGAGATTAGATTACACACAAGTGGACTCTATTTACTAATTAGGTGACTTCTGAAGGCAATTGGTTGCACTGGATTTTATTTAGGGGTATCAGAGTAAAGGGGGCTGAATACTTTTGCACGCCACACTTTTCAGTTTTTTATTTGAACAAACTACATAAGAATATTCAATACTGGAAAACACTTCCTATCTCAATGGTTGGCAAAATTAATGCTATAAAAATGATTTTTTTACCGCAAATATTATACCTTTTTCAGACAATTCCGATATATCTGACAAAAAACTTTTTTAAAAAACTGGACTCTATTGTTAATGATTTTATCTGGGATTATAAGAATCATAGGATAAACAAAAGACACTTGTGTAAATCAAAAATAAATGGAGGCTTGGTTTTACCCAACTTTTTGTTTTATTTCTGGGCAGTTAATATTAAAAATATGAATTTCTGGTTGGAAGAAATAGATCATCAACCAGACTGGTTAAAAATGGAAAAGGAAGATTGTTTACCTTTTGATATCGGTTCGATATTATTTGCTACGTCTAAATTAAACAAAAAAATTTATAGGGAAAACCCTATAATATTTAGTGCTATACGAATTTGGAAACAATTAAAAAAGACATTAAAATTAGATAATTTATCACTTTTTCTTCCAATTGTGAATAACCCTTTGTTTAAGCCTTCATGGTTGGACGGGGGTTTTACACAATGGAAGAATTATGGAATTAAAAATATGGGACAACTTTATAAGGAAGGCACCTTTCTGACATTTCAGGAGTTGCAACAGACTCGTGGACTTCGAGGAAATGATTATTTCAGATATCTTCAACTTAGAGATTATGTAAAATCGAACTCTCAAAATTTTCGATTTAGAAATTCAGAAATTCTTGATGAATGTTGGAACAAACATCCTAATACAGAAAAATTAATATCTTATATATATAATATCTTACTAGACAGTGACATTCCTTCGACAGAATTACACAGACAAACATGGGAAGAAGAATTAAATCAAGTAATAACGAAAGATACTTGGGAAGAAAGTTTGAAACACATACATCAGTGCTCACTAAACGCCAGACATTCTCTAATACAATTTAAAGTAATACATAGGTTACATTATTCAAAAACAAAACTACATAAAATTTTTCAACATATCTCACCTATATGTGATAAATGTCAACATTTAGAAGCTTCATTATCTCATATGTTTGCAAACTGTATAAAAATTAAAAAATTCTGGGTAAATATTTTCAGTATAATATCTAAAGTAACCGGCACACAAATGGACCCAGACCCAAAACTAATAATACTCGGAATATTAGAATTAAATCAAACATTTAGAACAACACAAAGAAACTTTATTGATTATAGTTTAATAACAGGAAAAAAATTAATTCTAAAATTTTGGAAAGGCCCTACGGCCCCCACAATCAAAATGTGGATTATAGAAATGACGGAGACCTTAAACGTGGAAAGAATCAGATTTTCCCTGTTGGACAAACAGGAATTATTCGTAGGAACATGGTCTCCTTTTATTGATTACTTAAAGGGTCAGAATAGTTCAGCACAGGAACCTGACTAGCACTCGGTCTAAAGAATGGATGAAAGGCTATACTCTGAAATGTACGAACATATCTCGAATGAAGTTTTTTATTTCAATAAATTTTTCCATTCTTCTTTAACTATTTTATTTTTTTTTATTTTTTTTTTATTTTTTTTTTATTTTTTATTATTCTTCTTCTCTTTCTTTTCTCTCTTTACTTCATCTATCTCTTTAGTTCTATCTAGTTTAAAAAAAAAGGCAAAAGGTATTGGAGACAATGTAATAATAATTGATAATATTATCAATTTAAAAATGTCAGACTGTAATGATGTAAATAAATTGTGTACTTATCTCCAATAATAAAAAAATTAAAAAAATATATATATATATTTTTTTATAACCTAACCCTGCTTTAAACTTCTCCACAACTTCATCCTCGACCTGTCTGGTGTGTTCCTTGGGCTTCATGATGCTGTTTGTTCACTAATGTTCTCTAACAAACGTCTGAGGCCTTCACAGAACAGCTGTATTTATACTGAGATTAGATTACACACAAGTGGACTCTATTTACTAATTAGGTGACTTCTGAAGGCAATTGGTTGCACTGGATTTTATTTAGGGGTATCAGAGTAAAGGGGGCTGAATACTTTTGCACGCCACACTTTTCAGTTTTTTATTTGTAAAAAAATTTGAAAACCATGTATCATTTTCCTTCCACTTCACAATTATGCGCCACTTTGTGTTGGTCTATCACATAAAATCCCAATAAAATACATTTACGTTTGTGGTTGTAACGTGACAAAATGTGGAAAAGTTCAAGGGGTATGAATACTTTTGCAAGCCACTGTAAATTCATGAGGAATGGCAGGTCAATATAGTCTCAGCTATAAGTTCAAGCAAACGGTCAAGTTCTCCCCATTAGTCCTTCTTTTCAACTAGGTTTACTCGAGGTTCTATGCTATCTCAGGATGCATCTACTCCCAATACATATGGGGCAATTTTAAAGAAGCCAATTAACCTACAGACCCGCCGACTTTGAGATGTGGTGGGAAACCAGAGCACCGGGAGGAAACCCACAGTCACAGGGTGAACATGAAAATTTCACACAGACAGCACCGAAGGTCAGAATCAAACCCGGGTCTCTGGCATTGTGAAGCAGCAGCTCTATCAACTGCCCCATTATGCCGACTGTGCCTGGTTAATCTTGCCCGAAATGTACGCCAACAAATCCTTGATATTTTGGGGCAGAAGCTGGTTCTAATTGTCTTTTAAAACATGCTGTTAAATGTTTTAATCTCATGCTTTCTCCAAATGAATGATTTAAAAACCCTGAAGACATCTGTCAGCTGCATCCTTTCGTAGGATGTAGGTATGAACCTGTTCCTCATCCCTCATCACCTGGAAACGTAATCCTATCCCTGGCAATCCCGGGGAAAGGAAGCAATAGTTGTAATCAACACACTGGTCATGTCCTCCCCACCCCATGAAGGGGCCTGCCTGAAAAACAAGGTTGGCCCATGATATTTTGGCAGAAGCTGGTGGGAATTACATTGTCAATGTTCTCTTCAATGTTTTAAACTCATGCTTGCGAGCATGAGAGGATGCTTTCTCTAAACTCTGAAGAATGCCAGTGGGACATGGTGTGGCTTCAACCCAACAGTAAGGGGGTTGTGGGCATCAGGTCATACAATCCAGCCTGCTAATTCTGTTTCTCCCTCCGCAAATGCTGCCTAACCTGCTGGGCATCTCCTGGTCTTATTGCTGATTTTCAGCATCTGACATGATTTTTCTTCCAGGGAGTAAAATCTCAAGAAGTGTCAAGAGAGTCAAGAGTGTTTTATTGTCATATGTACTGAAACGGAGTAATGAAATGCTTACTTGCAGCAGCACAACAGGTTTGTAAATACAGTACTTAATAGATTATATAAAAAGGAAAGGAAAAAAAGTTCAATAAATAAAAACCCAATATAGTGCAGAACAAAACAAAGCTCAAAGTCCCTAGAGCAACCAAAGTCAGTTGCAGTTTGTTGTGTTCAATAAACTGAGTTGTTGGGAAGAAACTGTTCCTGAACCTGGATGTCCAATTTCAATGAAACAGATAGGTCTGAGCGTGAGAGTATGGTGAGTTAAGTCAGCAGTGATGACAGATCATCCAATCCTCCTGCACTCTTAACAATATGGTCCACCATAACCACCCGATCATGTTGCAGCCTTCTAGACATCATTTCAAAATCTACCACCTCAGGCAACCTACTGCCACATCTGCTGCAAGACGTTCTCAATTGTTCCTGCTAGGAATGGCTGGCTATAGCCCTTCGTCAGGGAAGGGAGGAAGCTGTGTGCTTCATGCCTCCTGCAGGCACTTTGTAACCTCCCCATTTCCCTGGGAGCCCTGAAGACTGCACCAGTCCCCGATTTCAGTATCCACCCTACAACAGCAAAACTCACCAGTCACTGGAAACATTTTGCTTGCACTGGTATGTGCCTTTAAGAGTTTCCTGCAAATATCACACATGTTGTGCTGCTTGCTGAGAAAAGTGCGAACTTGCAACACATCAATAGTGAACCTCATTCAAACTGAATGTCAGTATTCACTTGCCATTACCCAGCAAAACCTAACAAACACTCTTCTGTGAATTCACAAATAGAATTCGCGGTCTTCATGGAACTTTCACAAATTGTATTTGGGAGACCTGTAGTGTTACATTAACACTGAAGCCATCAAAACCATACACGATGGTTGCCTCAGGAGGTGAATTTTAAGTTGAGGGCATGCAAAGAAATAAAAACTAGCTGATCAAAATTATTTGCTGATTTATTATAAAGAAACAAAAAAGCTATATGCTTTAGGCTTGCAGACTTTAGGGGCACAGCACAGCCCTTCAGCTGACCGTCTGCACCAACCAGCGATCACAGCTTACACTAACCTACACATGGCATGGACAATTTTTACAACTTATCGAAGCTAATTAACCTACAAACCTGTACATCTTTGGAGAGTGGGAGGAAACCGGAGCACCCGGAGAAAACGCACAGGTCACAGGGAAAACATTCAAATTGCATACAGACAGCACCCGCAGACAGGATCGAATCTGGGTCTCTGGTGCTGTAAGGCAGCAACTCTACCATTGCGCCACTGTGCCACATATTAGGTAGTAAGACAGTTTTCTCGGTAAGCTACTTGCCTGCTACTGGCTCGTTAAGTGGAATAAGTGGACGTTCAAGATGAGATACTAAACTCTAAGTAAGTCTACAGTTCCATACTGAAGGACCGGCTGGCTATGGTGTACATGTCAGTAACTCTAGAGGTCCATGCCTACACTGCAGTGTGGACGCACAGAGCACATTGGCGGTTATGTGGTGGCATATCCGACGTCCCGTGTTACTACTGGGTCCAGTCATGGTTCAATAATGGAACTCTCTGGCTGAATACACATTGTTTAGTCATAGCTGGCACATCAAACACAGCCCTTTTATATTAAATGACTTGATGACCTTCTCTGAATAGGCAGGTGATGGCAAGTGGTGGATTTTGTAAAATTTATTTTAATCCATATTCTTTTGTTTTTGTCCTCGTTACCTGCTGATTTGCTATTTGCAAAACTGGCCCCAGGCCCCATCTCTAGGTTTTTTCCAACACATATATCTACACATATGTGCACATGGAGGAACTAATCATTGCATCAGTGCAGTGATCAGCTTCCAGACCACTTGTGTCAAGTGGCTCCCTGCTGTGCATTTTTCTAACAAGGAGCTTTTTTTTTTACACAGCTGTATCTTGTGAGTTCAGTTTCTAAGCCAGAGTAGAAGTTGATTGTTAGCTAATATCATTTCCTTTTAGATTTTTTTATATGCTTCATCATGCTTGTTAATGCTATTTTGATATTATTGGACGTTAATGCTCTTTTGGGGGGTATACTGCGTACAAATAATTGGACCTTAAGATTTGCATCTCAGTGGGAAGACATTCACCTATTCCTTGTCGTTAATGATGATTTAGTTTGCGAATATTTTAAATAATTTACACAAGCAAAAATGTGGTTTTAAATGGACTAATGTATTACCATTTTTAATGACTTACATGATTTTCCATCTGTTTCTAACTATCTCTGCTCATCTGAGAAATTTGGAAACCGATTAATAAGCCTTCTGACAATATGAGCTTCAGGTGATCCATGGGCTTTCTCTCCATGGCCTAGAGCCTCTTTCTGTTTGCAGCCTGCTCGATGGAATGGCAGCAGGACATTGGAAGTCATGATGCCACAAGGGATAGAGGTATCTATAAGCTACCAGTGGAGGTGCAAGCTGGCTTCAGCACCGTCCAGCCTATTAACCAGTGTGGTGTTGCTCTGTTACCAAGCGCTAAGGACTGCTGATCCACTAGGGGCGCCGCATTGAAGGTAGCCTCTGCCTACAGTCTGTTCGTTTTTCAATCTTTTTTTTATTTTTAGTCAGTTTTAAAGTTTGTTTTGGTGATTCCTTTAACTTTTCTATGTGGGGGAGGGGAGGGGGGTAAGGGGGAAACTGTTTCCCAGTCGTTTCCTGGCGAGGACGCGACTATTTCTCCGTGTCGCATCCTCGCCCCCCTCCTCGGGGCCTACCACCTGGATTGGAGCGGCCTTTCCTGCCGGGGACTGGACCAGAGCTTCAACAGCAGCGGCGCAGCGCTGGATTCACCGCGGAGCGGGCGATGCCTCACCTGGATCGCCGTTTGGAGCTCCGGAGCGTTGGGCCGCTGCTCCAACACCACGGAGCTGTGGTTTGGAGAGCATCCAGCGCGGCCGGCGCTGAACAACATCGCTGAGTCCTGGGGCCCTTTGCTGAGGGCCGCCAACGTTGAATCTCCACCCAGTGCGGCCTGCAGATTTTGGGAGCCGCAGACTCCGGTAGGAGGTGCCCGACCTGGATGTCCAAGCCGCTGAGGAAGTCCGACGTCAGGACTGGAGGATTTCCATCACCCCGGCGAGCGGGCCTGAACATCGGGCCGCCCGTAGCGGCGACAATGGGAGGTTCGGGAGCCCCCTGACCACGGGAGGACAACAGAGGAGGATGACTGAATTTTTGGAGCCTTCCCTCACAGTGGGAATTTGATCCCGCTGTGTGGTGATGTCTGTGTTAAAAAACTATCGTGTTCTGTGCTTTTTATTATTTGTATGGCTGTATGGCGACCACACATTTCACTGTACCAATTGGTACATTTGACAAATAAATGTATCTTATCTTATCTTATCTTATCTTATCTTATCATATTTCAAGCGCAGTTAGATTGCCAGTAATCAAAGGAGCAATGTCGACTGATCTTTGCATTTCCAAGCACCTGCCAAGGCCCTAAAAGATTTGAGTAGAATTTCCACAGAACAATACCTGCACATCTTGCCATTTTTCCAGATTCAACTTGCCTCATTCCACAGTCACCCATTTTTCACTATGAAATGTGATATTCAATTCAATTTTGAAAATTATACTTTAAAAATCCTACAGTTTCATCACCGACAGCCTGTAGGTTTAAACGGTTGTGATCAAAAACAGTGAAATAAAGTACTCTTCCAAAAGTCAGTCCATTTTCTAGAGACCAAAGCAATGATCTTGCTTCTCAGATGGTCAAAAGCCTATACTTCAAGAGTACTTTACCCAGAAGTACTCCTTTAAGAGTACTTTATGCATTCACTTGTTTTTTCAATGAGACATTGTTGAAATCCTATGTGCTCTCAGATGGATTTAAAAGATTTGTGGAAGCATTTTAAAAGGCTGAGGAGTTATCCCAGATTCTTACCCAATATTTATCCCTCATTTTACATTACTTAGCACAGATTATCTGGTTCTTACTAAATTGCTGTTTGTGGGACAGTAATCTGCATACATTGTCTGGCCTGTTTCTTAATTTATGATTGTGGTTAGACTTAGTTTACTTTAGTTTAGTTTAGAGATACAGCGTGGAAACAGGCCCTTCAGCCCACGCCGACCAGCGATCACCCGTACAATAGTTCTATCCTACACACTAGGGACACTTTTTACAGAAGCCACATTGACATACAAACATACAAGTCTTTGGGATGTGGGAGGAAGCTGAAGCACCTGGAGAAAACCCACACGGTTCCAGGAAGAACACACAAACTCCATAAAGACCACACCTGTAGTCAGGATGGAACCTGGCGCATCAAGCCAGCAACGCTACCACTGTGCCACTGTGTCACCCAATCAGAAATTTCACTGATTTTAAATGCATATCCTGAAATAGATAAAAGAGGCACTAGAAGATGTTCTTTCTTTTAACTTTTTTGTAAATTCAAGAAAATTCACAATGGATTTTATAAAATACTCTGAATTATTACATTTACTGCATGCTTGGGTACATCATGTCAACAGATATCTGTCCACATGCGATGAAGCAAGTATTCCTTCATAAATCAATAATTTTACAGCTTTCAGATTAAGCATAGAAATTGCGATGCACTTTAGACTGAAGGATGTTAACTGCACAAACCTCCCATCTTAAAGTCAGCAGTATACATGAATATTTTGGCACAAGAAGACATCAAATTAGCACCTCTTCTTCTTGCGTATGGGGGTGCACAGCCTAAAGTTGTCGGACAACTTGTTCTATTTGATCTTATTTGATTGTGCACGCCGGGTTGATTGCATTTGTCGAAACAGGGCAGACCACGTGTACGTTGCAAATTAGCACCTGAGGTTGCCCCAGTACAAGCCAGCATGTTTCCAATAGTGGGAGAGTCTAAGACTAGAGGTCATAGCCTCAGAATTAAAGGACATTCTTTTATGGAGGGGATGAGGAGGAATTTCTTTAGTGAGAGGACGGTGAATCTATGGAATTCTTTGCCACAGAAGGCTGTAGAGGCCAAGTCAATTGATATTTTTAAGGCAGAGATAGATACAGTGCATTCAGAAAGTATTCAGAACCCTTCACTTTTTCCACATTGTTACTTTGCAGCCTTATTCTAAAATGGATTAAATTCATTTTTTATCATCAATCTACACACAAAACCCCATAATAAAACGCGAAAACAGGTGTTTAGAAATTTTTGTAAAGCCATTAAAAAGAAATAACTGAAATATCACATTTACATTAGTATTCGGACCCTTTACTCAGTACTTTGTTGAGGCACCTTTGGCAGTGATTACAGCCTCAAGTCTTCTTGGGTATGACGCTACAAGCTTGGCACACCTGTATTTGGGTAATTTCTCCCATTCTTCTCTGCAGATCCTCTCAAGCTCTGTCAGGTTGGATAGGGAACGTCGATGCGCAGCTATTTCCAGGTCCCTCCAGAGATGTACGATCGGGTTTAAGTCTGGGCTTGGCTGGGCCACTCAAGGACATTCACAGACTTGTCACAAAGCCACTCCTGCGTTGTCTTGGCTGTGTGCTTAGGGTCATTGTCCTGTTGGAAGATGAACCTCCGCCCCAGCGTGAGGTCCTGAACGCTCTGGAGCAGGTTTTCATCAAGGATCTCTTTGTACTTTGCTCCGTTCATCTTTCCCTCATTCCTGACTAGTCTCCCAGTTCCTGCCACTGAAAAACATCCCACAGCATGATGCTGCCACCACCATGCTTCACTGTAGGTATGGTATTGGCCAGGTGATGAGTGGTGCCTGGTTTCCTGCAGACGTGACGCTTGGCATTCAGGCCAAAGAGTTCAATCTTGGTTTCATCAGACCAGAGAATCGGCAAACTCCAAGCGGGCTGCCACGTATCTTTTACTGAGGAGTGGCTTCCGTCTGGCCACTCTACCATAAAGACCTGATTGGTGGAGTGCTGCAGATATAGTTGTCCTTCTGGAAGGTTCTCCCATCTCCACAGAGCAACTCTGGAGCTCTGTCAGAGTGACCATCGGGTTCTTGGTCACCTCCCTGACCAAGGCCCTTCTCCCCCGATTGCTCAGTTTGGCCGGGCGGCCAGCTCTATGAAGAGTCCTGGTGGTTCCAAAGTTCTTCTATTTAAGAATAACGGGGGCCACTGTGCTCTTTGGGTCCTGCAATGCTGCAGATATTATTTTGCACCCTTCCCCAGATCTGTGTCTGGACACAATCGCGTCTTGGAGGTCTACGGACAATTCTTTCGACTTCATAGCTTGGTTTTTGCTCTGACATGCACTATCAACTGTGGGACCTTATATAGACAGGTGTGTGCCTTTCCAAATCATGTCCAATCAATTTAATTTACCACTGGTGGACTCCAATCAAGTTGTAGAAACATCTCAAGGATAATCAATGGAAACAGGGATGAACAGGCTCAATTTTGAGTGTCATAGCAAAGGATCTGAATACTTATGTAAATGGGGTCAAGAAAAGAGCATTCACATCGCGGCCCTGTTTTCACCAATCTTTCCACCACATTTCTTCTTTGGACCCCTTCGGTCATGGCTGACCATGGGCGTCTCCAGGGTGCTATTCCCTATATGGAGGACGCCTGTGCGTGACTTTGTTTAACGTGGGGAGACTGGTGCACAGATAGCCACCCCACGGTCCTTGACAGATCTGGGTCAGGATCCAGTGGCATGGAGTCCAAGACGACCAGAGACCCTTTTCTGCTGCAGCCTTCATCCGCATTCCCAGCCATTGTGACGCTCCACTAAGGTCAGCCATCGTCCTCCGCCTGTTCCACCGTTGAGATCTTGTTTGGATTGCTCTTTGTCAGAGAGCAATTGTTAGTTTCCACCACATTTCTTCTTTGTCCCCTTCGACCTTACCGCCATGGGTGATATGTAAATATGATACTTCAGTTATTTCTTTTTAATTACTTTGCAAAAATTTCTAAACACCTGTTTTCGCTTCTTCATTCTGGGGTATTGTGAGTAGATTGATGATTAAAAAAATGAATTTAATCTATTTTAAAATAAGGCTGTAATGGAACAAAATGTGGAAAAAGTGAAGGGTCCGAATACTTTCTGAATGCACTGTAGATTCTTGATTAGTACAGGTGTCAGAGAATACAGGGAGAAGACAGGAGAATGGGGTTAGGAGGGAGATCGATCAGCCATGATTGAATGGGCCGAATGGCCTAATTCTGCTCCTATCACTTATGACCTTCTGAGCATGGGCCTGTGTGGTGTGGGAGTGGTGACTGGTGCAATGCCTTCACATGGCGAAGCTGAGTAAACCTTTGATAAATGTCTTGGCCACACATTCTGACCAAATGTTTCTAGACATCAAGGACATTCAGAAACATTTAAATACTATTAAAATACTGAACTTTAATAAATATATTTTTCATTTTGTAAATGCAAATAATTTTAAAAAGAGCCAATTAATCCTCTATAATTAAATAAAAAAACATGTTAACATCCTTCCTTTGATCCTGCCAGCCATTCCTTCCATTGAAATGACTGGACTTACTGCTCCTACCCCAAGTCTGATCAGGGATGGAGACATAAGGAACTGCAGATGCTGGAATCTTGAGCAAACACACAGCGCTGGAGTAATTCAGTGGGTCAGGCAGCATCTGTGGAGGTACTGGACAAGCGATGTTTCAGGTCAAGATCCATCTTCAGACTGATTCTTCAACCCGAAACGTTGCCCGTCTGTTTCCTCCATAGATACTGCCTGACCCACTAAATTTGTCCAGCACTGTGTGTTCTTGAAACATAGAAAAAGAGGTGCAGGAGTAGGCCATTCGGCCCTTAGAGCCAGCACCGTCATTCAATATGATCATGGCTGATCATCTAAAAACAGTACCCTGCTTTTCACCCCATATCCCTTGATTCCTTTAGCCCTACCTGTTCTGATTAGCCCTTGCTCTAATCAGGCATGGATTTAGTTGGGGAGCTGCAGCAAGCTTATGCTCCCCCACGTTGATTGTCAAAGCAGTCAGAAACAGCCCAGAGAACGTCTAGAACAATTGTGCAGAAATTATGACAATTATGTATAAAAATGCCAGCAGATCCATACCAAACTGCACCAGTTCCCTAGATGTTCTGGCCTCTTTTCTAGGCCCTGGACCTTTGCAGCTTGACCTTTACAGTAAGTATGGTAGCGCAGAGGTAGAGTTGCTGCCTTACAGTGCCAGAGACCCAGGTACGATCGTGACTATGGTGCTGTTTGTTCGTTCTCCCCGTGCCTGTGTGGGTTTTCTCCAGGAGCTCCGGTTTATTCTCACACTCCAAAGACGTACAGACTGCTCTAACTTCAAGTAACCCTTGCTTTCCCTCTCTCTCCATCCCTCCCCCTTCCCAGTTCTCCGACCAGTCTTACTGTCTCCGACTATATTTTATCTGTTGGCTTTGTTTTTACCTTCTCCCAACTAACAATAATCTATTCTACATTTACCTTGAAACCCAATTCACTTTGTCCTGCTTTCACAACTTACACTTCCTTATCTATGTACCTCCCTCTCCCCTGACATCAGTCTGCATAAGGGTCTCAACCCAAAATGTCAGCCATTCCTTCTCTCCAGAGATGCTGCCTGTCCTGCTGAGTTACTCCAGCATTTTGTGTCTATCTTCGATTTGAACCAGCATCTGCAGTGCCTTCCTACACATAGAGGATGGTATGTTATGTTGCAGTTGTACAGATCATTGGTGAGGCCATACTTGGAATATTGTGGTCAGTTTTGATCACCCTGCTAAAGGAAAGATGTCAATAAGCTGGAAAAATTGCAGAAATTATTGCCAGGACTCAAGGGCATGAGATATAATGAGAGGTTGGGCAGGGTAGGACTTTATTCCTTGGAACAAAGGAGACTGAGGGGTAATCTTATTGAAATGTATAAACCATGAGGGCTTCGACCAGAAACGTCACCTTTCTTTTCTCCAGAGATGCTGCTTGACCCGCTGAATTACTCCAGCATTTTGTGTCTATCTTTGGTGTAAACCAGCATCAGCAGTTCCTTCTTACAATTTTGCCAGAGGAAGTGATTGGGTCAGGAATAGTAACAACAACATTAAAAAAACATTTGGACATGTACATGGATAGGAAAGGTTTAGAGCGATATGCGTCAGATGTAAGCAAATGGGTCCAGCTTCGATGAGCATCTTGGTCAACGTGAATGAGTTGGGCCGAAGGCCTGTTTCTGTGCTGTATGGCTCTATAAAGGATGGGCTTCCCAGCAATATTGATATTAAGAAAAGAAAGAGTGATTCCTAATTCCACTCCTGCAACATCTGATCTGATGTGTAAACATTGCCCTCCGGTCGTTGGCCCTCCAACAGCAGGTAATAGTTTTGTTCCACCCACCCTTCATCATATTTCAATAGTCTGAATCATCTCTTCTCTGCCTTTCACATTTCAGGAAGCACAATTTTAATTTGCATAATCCCTCTTTAACATTTTACCCTTGCAATCCAGATATTTTCTGGGGAATTCCTCACAGAAATAGAACTCCTTCACTTGTACATATTTTTGTGTCTCAGACAAGGTACGGGTGAAAAGACTGAAAATAAAAGCACCGTTTGTGACTTTATCAGATGACTAGTTTATGGAACCAAGGACGTAATAGTGATTCTGTGGCGTTTGTAAGTTATGACAGTGGTAAGAAGGTGCTGACAGAAACTTGTGAGGCAGCACCAGGAAATGAAACTAACATGAACAGATACATTGCCTTAGAGTGCTGTGGATTACACACAAGAATACTACATGTCGGTAAGACTCCAGTTGCATAAAACTCCATAAAACTGTTAGGCAAAAAAAATCAAAATTTATTGGTGAATACAGCTGGCAGAGATAGTCTGGAACGCGTGATTTAGAAAGCAATAATGGTGTTTCAAGGTTTTAATGAGGAACAAGTTTATTGTGAAAAGTAGGTGTTTGAAATAATTTCATGGACAGATCAGATACAAAGCACAAGTGAATGGAGTGGGAAAAAATTATTCACCAATACTTTGGTAGAGCCTAGGTACAGATACGTTTATTGTTTTAGATCCATGTGTGTCAATATTCAAACTGACTTGCTACACCACTGGGGCTCCCTTATGTGCAGCAGAATAGTCAAGCTTTAAGCACCCTCTCCTGTGAGTTTCTGATCTCAGCCAGCTTCTGAGAGTAGACCAGGTAGTACCATGCTGTCTGGTCAACCCACTGGGAACAGAGAAAAGGGCAGATGTTGCCCGACTCTCTCATTAACCTGCTGGTGTGCAGCTAAAGAATTGAAATGCAGGAAGCCGAGCGGCACACCGTCCATTCCCAGCAGTCAGTTGCACAACGTGAGCAAAGAAAGAAAACAATTCCTAGAATTTTATCAAGTACTTTGACTAACTCAAGTCAAGTCAAGTCAAGTTTATTTGTCACATACACATACAAGATGTGCAGTGAAATGAAAGTGGCAATGCCTGCAGATTGTGCAAAACTACAGAACAGAATAGAACAGAATCAGTATTTAAAAAAGACACAACACAACAGTAAATTGTATCCCATATATACAGTAAATTAGTCCTTGGTGAGATAAGAGTTTACAGTCCTAATGGCCTGTGGGAAGAAACTCCATCTCATCCTCTCTGTTTTCACAGCATGACAGCGGATGCGTTTGCCTGACCGTAGCAGCTGGAACAGTCTGTTGCTGGGGTGGTAGGGGTCCCCCATAATGTTGCTGGCTCTGGATCTGCACCTTCTGATGTATAGTTCCTGCAGGGGGGCGAGTGTAGTTCCCATAGTGCGTTCGGCCGAACGCACTACTCTCTACAGAGCCTTCTTGTCCTGAGCAGAGCAGTTCCCAAACCAGATTGTGATGTTGCCGGACAAGATGCTTTCTACAGCCCCTGAGTAGAATCACTGAAGGATCCTCAGAGTGACTCTGAATTTCCTCAGCAGCCTGAGGTGGTAAAGGCGCTGCCTTGCTTTACTCCCAGGTGCGGCAGCGTGAGATGTCCCATGTCAGATCCTCTGTGATGTGGACTCCCAGGTATTTAAAGCAGCTCAACCTGTCCACAGTAGCCCCATTTATCTCCAGTGGCGTATACATTCTCGGATGTTGTGCCCTTCTAAAGTCCACAATCAGTTCCTTAGTTTTTATGACATTCAAGAGGAGGCAAACTTGATTATAGAGTTGGAGCTGAACCTGGCCACACAGTCATGTGTGTACAGGGAGTACAGTAGGGGACTGAGGACGCAACCCTGGGGGATCCTGCGTTCAGGGTGAGGATGTTCGATGTATTTCCTCCCATCTTGACTACCTGGGGCCTGGCAGTGAGAAAGTCCAGGACCCAGGCACACAGGGGAGTGTTAAGCCCCAGTTCCAGGCAACTTCTCAGCAAGTCTGGTGGGGACTATTGTATTTAAAGCTGAACTGAAGTCAATGAACAGCATCCTCACATAGCCCACCTCTGGTTGTCAAGGTGAGATAGAGAGCGGTGTGCAGAACCTGGGAGACCACATCGTCCGTGGATCTGTTCGGACGGTATGCGAACTGTAGCGGGCCATGTTGCGAGGGAAGAAGGCGCAGATGTGGTTCTTGACCAGCATCTCGAAGCATTTCATGACTACCGAGGTGAGGGCCACCGGACGGTAGTCTTTCAAACAAGCTGGAGAGGCATTCTTTGGTACAGGTACAATGATGGATCTTTTGAAGCAGGCAGGGACCACAGACTTGGCCAGGGAGAGGTTGAATATTGTGGTGAGCACTGGAGCTAGCTGAGTAGCACAAGACTTAAGTACTCGCCCAGATATACCATCTTGGCCTACAGCTTTTCTCGTGTTCACACGTGTCAGAGCCCTCCTCACGTCGTGCTCATATCCCATATATCCAGAAACATTAGTTTTCTGGATATATAGGATACCTATAGGCTGCAGATCACACAATCCATATGAGGGAGGATGGGCAGGTGTGGCAAATGAGCGAACAAAAAATTAAGGACAAGAAAATTAAATGCAGAGAGAGAAGCGGAGAGCAAGCAAGACAGGCAGCGAGACAGAGATTCTCAACTGAGGTGTCTTTAAATGTTACGTTGAACAACACCAGATCAAGTAAAAACTTGCTATTTGTATAGAGATATGATCTAAAGAATAGGAATTACGAGAGCATTTGGCACTGGATGCAGGCAAAGAGAATCTATTAATAGACTTGGTAATCCTTCGCATTAAAAAAACATTTGCTGTGAGATTAAAATGAAGGAAAGCATTCCATTATTTTTTTACTAAAAAATCTACTGTCTAGCTCACAAGGGAAGTTTTCCAGCAAATTACTGTGAATTTGCCAGAGAAAGATGCATCAAGCTCTCAGTATAAAGCACACGACATAACATTTTGGGTGTGGGGTTAACGGAGCTACATTTTATTTCATGCCCTGCAATTCATTTGTATACCACAAACATCAGCTGCCCTTGATTAAAGCAGTTCACTCCAAAATAAATTTGTCAACAATTTCAAATGACAACTATCACTTTACAATTGCAATGAAATTTATGTCAATTTTTTTTTTTTTACTCCCAGGGGATTTCTATCTTTTCCTGGCATTAAAGCAATAATTTAATTTCTCATGTCCATTTCAGACTGTCCAGGACAGGATGTTTTTTTATACATCTCACTCACAGACTACTTTTCACTCAGTTAAATCTCACATTAAAAGGAACATTGGATTAAAGGCTACAGTCAGAAAGCTATTATTTTCTGCAAGTGTAAAAATTAACCCATCAGGTCCCTCATCAAAAACTTCACTTTTTATCTTTAATTGTTAGAATTCAGTATTCTCAATAGAGCCTGTTCCAATTATCAGTTTGAAATTACAGTTAGAAATTCATTTAATTGTACGTATAATGCTCATTCCAGTTTCACTGGGAGGTTTTATATTGAGCACGTCTTACTCACTCAGCATTCAAACATAGAGTCCAAAATGTCTTTCAGTAGAATGAAACTTTATTTGTAAGGGCTATTTTTCTCATCAATTGATTTTTTATTTTCTATCTTGATTTCACCATTCCATTGTACTTTCATTTTATTTGAGAGAATATTGCACATCAATTCCTTCTTTTAATGTTTGACTATTTTTTTTGTAATAAAATGTAACGGGTTCTGCAAAACTTTTGGGACAAAACTTATTCGATATTAGTTTGCTTGAAGCTTTGGCTGATTTTATTTGTGAATCTTTTGCAATAGTTAAAGACTGTTCTTATGGATATAAACAAGGTATGTAACAGATAAAATAGACATAGAAACATAATCAAAAAGCAGACTGAATATTTGCAGCCTTGTACAACATAATCCAGCAGCAAGGGATTTGTGTACACACACACGGCAATAAAATTAAATTATGAGACACAAAAAAACGCAGCTGAGGACGCAACCCTGGGGGGATCCTGCGTTCAGGGTGAGGGTGTTCGATGTATTTCCTCCCATCTTGACTACCTGGGGCCTGGCAGTGAGAAAGTCCAGGACCCAGGCACACAGGGGAGTGTTAAGCCCCAGTTCCAGCAGCTTCATGAGCATCATGAGCAGAACGTAAGAAGGAACTCAACAGGTCAGGCAGTTTCTGGGGAGGGAAAGGACCGTTGAATTTTCAGGTTGGGATCCTTCTTCGTTCCCTCTCCAGATGCTGCCTAACCTGCTAAAATTAGTTTAAGATTTGGTTATTTTTCTGAAAATTGGTTATTTTGCAACAAATGCCTAAACCAGAATAATGCTCAAACTGGTTTCAATGCCAACGCCAAAGACACAGGTTCAATCCTGCTCTCAAGTGCTGTTTTTTGTTGAGTTTGCATGATCTCCTTGTAAGCGTCTGGGTTTCCTACGGGTGCTCAGTTTTCGCCCACATCCCAAAGACGTGCAGGTTTGTAGGCCATTTGGCCTCTGTAAATTTCCCCTAGTGTGTAGGGAGTGGATCAGAAATTGGGATAACATAGAACTAGTGTGAACAGGTGATCGATAGTGGTACTCAGTGGGCTGAAGGGCCTGTTTTCATTGTTATATCTCTAAACTAAACTAAAGGTTATACTCAAGGTACTTATGGAAACTGATACAACTTCCAAGCTAACCCTCCTGCTATAAAACATACTGATGAGAGAAAAGGGTGGGGACTGGGTAGAGAATTTGTGGCAGGGGTAGAAAAACAAATTGGTCATTGGATTTTGTGCAATATTTACCTGAGGATAGTTAGTTTTAGGTTTGTTTATTCCATGTATTGCAGCTTCCTTTATTCCATTCTTCATGAACCTGAGGTTATTCAAAACTCTTCTACCCTAATTTATACATTATTCTCTTCATATATCACTCATTTGTTTGCTGATCGATACTGGATCTCAATTAAGCATTGCTTTGATTTAAAGTTCATGTCTCAGTTTACAGATCCTTCCAGGGTCCAGGCTTCTAAATATCTGCAATCTCCTCCAGTCATATAACCTCATGAGATGTCTGTAATCCTCTCATTCTGGCTACTACTTCATCCCAGATTGCATTTGGCAGCCAGGGCCTCGATTTGCTATTTGAAGGTGTTGTTTATTGTTCAGCCATTGGTATTGGTCAAGTTATGAGGGAATTCAAAAAAGTAATGGAGGTGTGACGAGGAGTAGTGTGGTGGCAGATGAACAATAATGGAGCTCTAGAGATGAACACCAATATAAATACAATATAATAAAAAATTAAAATATTGGTCCTGGTCTTTTCTCGCCTCCAGCTCTTCACTCCCTACTTTCAGTTTGAAGACCCAAAATGTCAACCATTCTTTTTCTCTAGAGATGTTGCCTGACCCGGTGAGTTACTCCAGCGCTTTGTGTCTATCTTTGGTATAAACCAGCATCTGCAATTCTTTATTTTTACAGATGAATACCAATGCATTTGATTCTTTAACTCTGACTAGACAGAAATAAATAGAATCAGTCAAAGATAGGTCTAACCAGCTGGCAAAAAGACATTTTAAATTGTATTCAAGGCTAGCAACAAGCCAAAAAAAATAAGGAAGGACAGTGTACTACATACAGCGGTGTAACGGCGATAACAAAAAATGTTTTATCATTTGCCCACAGAATACAAGACACTGACTGGGAAAAACACAGCAACATTGGTTAAAAATAACCCAATCTACCACTGAAACCCTTTTCTAGATCGGATGATAATTTACATTTTTATAGTTTCAATGGCATGACGCACGCTTCAAAGTCACAACTTGTTTTGGACATTTGTAACAACTGTAGTAGCAGGTGGACCAGAAGAACGTGCTTTAGTTTGTCTGTTAACCGTAATTTTAATTCTAACACCCCAGTACTGCAATGGTTGTCTCTGCACCACTGCTGGTGTTCCCTCTTCTGATTACTTTTCCTTGACTTCGGAAGAGGATGCATGTGTGTACGGACTCGGTTCGAAGAGGACATAATCAGATTATGTAAACGGTGAACTAATTCTAGTTTGAAGGTCTTTCCATACTAATGCTAGTGGCGTTGCTTCTCTGTATCTCATGCAGATCCATTCAAGTAACAGCATAGTCTACATGCAACTGGCTCGATATGGAGGCAGAGTTAGACCACTATAGATGCGAGCTGCCCCCCCCCCCCCCCCTTCTACCTCTCCATCAGCCTCTGTCACCCACCAAGATGGGCAACCCTCTGAAATTAAGGAAGTTTGAGGCGTTCTTGCCAGTGTCTCAGGGCAGAAGAATATTCACATATTTTAAGATGTGAATTGATTCAGATGCCAGCTCGGAGTCTCGACCTTTCCTAGAAATATAATCAGCTCCCAGAAGCGATTAAAACCCAAGAAAAAAAGCGGATTGTACTCACGTTCCCAGGACTTCCTTGAAGTCGTACGCCACTTTAATTTCCTCCTTCTTTTTCCATGTTTTGTCCATCTCTCCCAGAGGCATCTTATGTATGTAGAGTGCAGCGTTTCTCCACTGCAAAATAGGAAGGAGGTGGGAATCATATTCTGTGGTACTTACAATGCATGCACACACTAAACAAGTCAGCAACGGCTCAAGTCACCTCCGAGGGTGCTTGTCCACCGACGCGAAGACGCAAACGCGATGGCTTGGCTCTCGCCTTAAGAGATGCACACGGATATGAATTCAGCTATACAGTAGTTCCCTTGTCAGAAACGTCCACGATCCCTCATAGCAACAAAGAGATGATAATTCTGAGGCGCAAGAGTTGCAGCGTCTCCTACCTGGGTTTTGGGTGTGAGATGCGGAGGGTGTCTGGCTGCAGGCTGGTGTGTGTGTGGGTCTATGTGTATAGGGGAGGGGGGGGGAGAGGAGGCAAGCGCTCTATCCTCTCTGCACCTCCCGCTCCATCCAGCGCTGGCCCGGGGCGATTGCTGTTGCTGCTGCTGCTGCCGCAGTGACGTCACTTGTCGCTTGCCCGCCCGCCCCTCCCCCGGGGGCGGGGCCTGGGGCAGCTCGAATGGGGGCGGGGTCTGGGGCAGCTCGAATGGGGGCGGGGTCTGGGGCAGCTCGAATGGGGGGGGGTCTGGGGCAGCTCGAATGGGGGCGGGGTCTGGGGCAGCTCGAATGGGGGGGGGAGGTAATTCTGGCCGTTGGGCGGTGGGAGCGCGCGCTCTGGGGGGGAATCTAGTTGCCCGTAGCCGCGGTGAGGGGAGAAGCCGTGGACCGTCGGCCATGGTGGTGCAGGTCGCCGGCACTGAGGGGCTCAACCATGGGGAGAGGCTCGGCAGTCTGCAGGGGAGCCTGAGCTATAGGGGAGTGGTTTTGTTGAGCCTAGGCTATGGGGAGAAAATGCACAGTCTCTTGCCAAGAGGACGGGGAACAAGAGGACGGGTTTAAGGTGAGGGGGGAAATATTTAATAGGAACCTGAGGGGTAACTTTCACACAAAGGGTGGTTGGTGTATGGAATGAGCTGCCTGAGGAGGTAGTTGAGGCAGGGACTATCGCAATGTTTAAGAAACATTTAGGCAGGACACGTTTAAAGAGATATGGGCCAAATGCAGGCAAGTGGGTCTGGTTTAAATGGGACATTGTGGACATGTGGGCCGAAAGGCCTGATTCCATGCTCCACGACTCTGACTAGAGAGGAGCACCTCCTCCAACCTTGGAGCGCAGGAGAATGAGGGGCGATCTTACAGATCTTCTGGGGAATAGACTGGGTGAATGTACAGAGTATTTTACCCAGAGTAGGGGAAATCAAGAAACAGAAACAAAGAACTGCAAATGCTGGTTTATACCAAAAATAGACACAAACTGCAGGAGTAACTCAGCAGGTCAGGCAACATATTTTTAGTTTAGAGATACAGCGTGGAAACAGGCCTTTCGGCTCACCAACTCTGCGCAGATCAGAGTTGCAACACTAACACTATCCTACTTGCAGAATTAACCTACAAACCTGTATGCCTTTGGAATGTGGGGGAAATTGGAGCAGCCAGAGAAAACCCACGGGGAGAACGTACAAACTCCGTACAGACGGAAGGGTCCCTACCCGAAATGTCACCCATCCTTTTTCTCCAGAGATGCTGCCTGAACTGCTGAGTTTCTCCAGCACATTGTGTCTATCTTAAGGGAAATGAAGAATCAGAGGGCATAGGTTTGTGAGAGAGTTCAGTTTTAATAGGTATTTGAACAACTCGTTCACACAGGGTGGTGGGTATATGGAACGAACTGTCAGAGGAGGTAGTTGAAGTAGATATTTTAACAACTTTTAAAAGATATAAGGACACAAAGTGCTGGAGTAACTCAGCGGGCTAGGCAGCATCTCTGGAGAACATGGATAGGTGATGGTTTGCCTCAAATCATCACCTATCCATGTTCGCCAGAAATGCTGTGTAACCTGCTGACACTTTGTGTCCTTTTGTGTAATCACCAGATCTGCAGTTTTTTGTTTCAACATTTAAAAGACATTTGGACAGATTCATGGACATGAAATGTTAGTGGGATGTGTGCCAAATATGGGTTGGTGGATCTAGTGTGTTTGGGACCACTTATTTGGCCTGGGTAAGTGAAGGGCCTGTCCCACTGTACGAGCTAATTCAAGAGTTCTCCCGAGTTTTCCCTGATTCGAACTCGGAGAATTACGGTAATAGCCGCTTGTAGGTACTCGGGGCTCTCGTGGACATTTTTCAACATGTTGAAAAATCTTCACGAGCTTACCGCGTTTCCCGAGTACCTGCCGTTAGCGATACGAGCCGCTAAGAGACGTCCCGAGCTCCGACGTAGCTGCTAAGTACATTATACGTGGTTACCACAAGTTTGATTTTTTTTAAACTCGTGAGAGCTCTTGAATTACCTCGTACAGTGGGACAGGCCCTTTAGACTGAAGGGTCTGCTTCCATGATGTATGATTGTATGACTATTACAGAAGATAGCAGGGTTTTAACAAATAAGCTCCTTTCTTCTCATACAGACTGCAGTATTTTATATTTTGTTTTAATGCAACTAAATATTTATCAGGAGGAACAATATGTTTGCAGTTAGATTAGACCTAATTAATACAAATATATTTAATAGAGCTGAATTTGGATAAATCTTATACAATTAAATATTTATCCAAAGGATGAACAATAAATTTGCAGTTAATTGGACCTAAACTTTTACAAATTCTAAATTTATACAAATATATGTATGGATGTGAATTTGGATAAATTTATATAACTAAATATTAATCTGAAGGAGGAACAATTCATTTGCATTACTGTAATTGGATCTAAACTTACACGAATCCCAAAACATAATCAAATCCTAAATGTATACAAATATGTGAATACACCATCATTTGGATAAATTTTATACACCTAAATATTTATCTCAAGGAGCAACAATAAATTTGAAAAAAACGTAATTAGACCTAAACTAATATGAACATCTTAAAACTTAATCCAATCTTAAACGTATACAAATATGTGAATAGATATGCATTTGGATAAATTATATACAACTAAAATATTAACCTGAAGGAGGAACAATAAATTTTCATTTATTGTAATCAGACCTAAACCGATACAAATCCTAAACTGATACAAGTATATGAACAGATGTGCAATTAGATAAAAATCAACCTAAATTTTAATACAAAAAGTTGTTTCGCCCTCCTCCCTGGCTGTCGCCTTCTACCTATATCCCACCCTCTGGCTTTACATTGCACTCCTTTTTTCCTTATCTTGCACCCTTTGATCTCTTTTTCATCTCTGGCCTTTGTCACTTACCCCATTCATCTGCCAATTAAGCCCCCCACCCACCTATATCCACCTATCACTTACCAGGTTTTGTTCCGTTCCCACTTCTGTTTTCCAGCTTTCTCCCCCTTAATACAATCAATCTGAAGAAGGGTCCTGACCCAAAACGCCGCCTGTCCATACCCTTCACAGATGCTGCCTGATTTGCTGAGTTACTCCCGCACTTTGCTTGATGCTGTGGATAAAGCTGTTCATGAAGTCATCTGATTGATAGGTTACTAATTAGAGAGAATAGAGGAACACGATGAGACAATATAGGAGTGAGAACATGAAGGAATATAAAAACTGCCAAATGCAGAGCTGTAGGAAATGCAAGAGGGCTTTTAGTTTATATATGTTTTTATGATATGGAAAGAGGCTGTTTGGCCCACTGAGTCTATGCTGTCTCAGAACAATCCCATTTTTCCACCAAATGTACTTGTAATCTTTTTGGAATTCAGATAAACCAATGAGAATGTAACTTACTTTGTAATAAATGGAATAATAAATGTTCAGCAGGTTAGGCAGTGCTAATTAAGATACACAAACTGAGCCAGTGATATAAATGGATGGCATACAGAACTGACCAGTTCTGATTGATAGATAAAGTAAATTTGTAGAATTAAATATTGAGTTTACAATATTTTGTTCCTCAAACTTTGGACTTTGTTAGAATAGTGCAGGAGCGGATAAACAGATAGATGAGAGTGAGAAGGAGAATTAAATGTCAGAGCAAAATGGTAGCTGAGGGTTGCAGGAATTGAACACAGGTGTTCAAAACTATCCGACAGACAATCTGTGTAAGATTTCTCCAATGTAGAATGTTCTCACATGACCACCAAATGCAGAACATTTATTTGGAAGAAGTGTAAGTGAATAGCTGTTTTACTTGGAAGGACTGCTTGGTTCCGTGGATGGTGGAAAGGGAAAGGTAAAAGGACAGATCTTGCATCTTCTGTGGTTGCATGAGAAGGAGAATATTGGAGACAGAATACTGGAGAAGAGTGGACCAGGGAATCGCAAAGCGAATCGTCCCTTAAGAATGCTGAAAGAGCAGAGGATGGAAGGTGTGCTGATGTGGAACCATATTGAAAAACCTAGAGATTTTTTTAAAATATTCTCACATTTTGCCATGTCTTCCCTTTGTGTACATCAAGTATGACAATAAATGGCCAACCTGTTTTTCTCTGTTAATCACTTAAAAAGTTAGCAAATAGCGGTCTCATTAGACTTTTATTTTTACTGCTCTCTGAACACACTGTGAAACTTGCACAGGAATGTGGTAGTTTACTTGCTTTGTAAGAATGGAGCATTGACTGATAAACTTAGTCATAGAGTGGTAGTCACACAGCATGGAAACAGGCCTTTCGGTCCAACTTGCCCATGCCGACCAAAATGCCCCATCTACACTAGTCCCACTTGCCCGCATTTTGCCCGTATCCCCCTCAACCTCTCCTATCCATGTATTTGTCCAAATGATCTGTGACCGAAGCTTAATATTCAACCTGTATCCAGGTTAATGTTCTGCCTTGTAAATAAACCATGACCCCTTTGAAATGTATTGAACTTATCTCAATATATTTGCAAAGACATTACATCCATACAAAGACATAGACCAGCACCTGCAGTTTCTGTAATAACATCCATATTCGATTTTTTTTTAATCGCTTGACAGAGATATTTTTTATACTCCCAAACTAGCCCCTGACCCCAAAAGCTCAATTCCAAAGCCACAAAATCTCGCTGGAGTAACAGCAGGTCAGGCTGTATCATGGAGAAAATCGACAGAGATGCTGCTTGACCGGCTGAGTTACCCCAGCACTTTTACATCTTATGAAATAAACACTCATTCAATTTTAATTATAATCTGGTATAATTGATATTTCCACTTTTCAAACTAAATCAAATTAAGAAGATTGACGGGTGGACGAGTTGTGGAGGCTGATTTGCAGGGGTGAAGTCTGCGGAAGGTGCGGATAGCTGAGGCATATGATTAAGCAGTCACGCTGGCGCTCGCCTTTATGAATGATAGTCTGCCTTTGGCGCGCTGCTGGCCCGGGCAGCAGCTGCTGCAGCGGGGGCTCCCCCTGCTGGGGCTCCTCCCGCTCGCTCGGCACGCCTGCTGCTGGCGCAACCTGCGCTCAGCCCAGGTAAAACACCTCGTTTCACTGCAACATGCCTTCACTCCTTTATACACCGTCTATTTTAACTTTTGTGGTGTTGTTTTATGATAACCTAACAAGTAATCCCAACATTCCATCGCATTTTACTTTATTTAAACTGGTTCCATATTACCGTTACAGCGGCTCGTTGGTCTAGGGGTATGATTCTCGCTTTGGGTGCGAGAGGTCCCGGGTTCAAATCCCGGACGAGCCCAACTTTTGCAAATTTTCCTGGTTGTGAGACCGATTAATCTTGACATCATTTTTCTCAACTACTCACCTTACATTAGGTAATAATTCAAACCATCTCAACGAGAAGATCCCTTTACTCGATGATCTATAATGTGGTGTTGAAGTAAAACGTGTACTCGTAGAAAGAAGGGTGGTTCATTTTACTTTAAAAGTAACAAAAATATATAATGGTCAACAAAAAATGGGCTCGTCCGGGATTTGAACCCGGGACCTCTCGCACCCAAAGCGAGAATCATACCCCTAGACCAACGAGCCGCTGTAACGGACTTTTCGGCGTCAGTTTATATGAAGCTAATGCAGATTAAATGTGATTAGATATCTGTAAAGATGCGAAGAACAGCAGGTGCTGGAATCCTAACCAAAATATAAAATAACGTGGGACCTTAGCGGGTTAGGCAGCATCTGTGGAGGGAATAGAAATTTCGGATCGGGACACCTCTTCAGACTCACGATGACCACGGCCTGAAACGCAAATGTTTCCTACAAGTCTCCCAGCAATGTGTCTGAACTGAACCATTGACCAGCGCCATGTAATAAAAATGGGCTCGTCCGGGATTTGAACCCGGGACCTCTCGCACCCAAAGCGAGAATCATACCCCTAGACCAACGAGCCGAAATATACAGTATGAAGGATCGTTCATTTCCTTAAAAATTCACATAATGTGAAAGTATTGGATTTTTTTTTAATGTAAATATAAATGAGTGGAAAGACTTTGGATCAGCCAGTATCTCAAGGAGGAGAATTAGAGTTAACATCAACTTTTACAAAACTGTTAAATGTTAGGGGCGATTTCAGATTTACAGCTGCTTATTTTCAGAGCAAAAAAATAAACTGCTGGAAGAACTCAGCTGGTCAGGCAGCATATGTGGAAGCAAAGGGATCAGTGTTTCTGGACTGAGAGTGTAGACGAGCAATAGCCAGAATAAAGAGGTTGGAGAGAGGGACGTAGAAACAAACTGCAGATACTGGTTTATACAGAAGATAGACAGACACAAAGTGCTGGAGAAAAGGGTGGGTGACGTTTCAGGTCAGGAGAAGAAGGATCTGAAGAAGGGTCCCAACCGGAAACGTCACCCATCTTTTTCTACAGAGATGATGCACAACCCTCTGAGTTACTCCAGCAATTTGTGTCTGTCTTAGAGAGGGGCGATGAGGAGCTGGCGGACGATGGGTGGAATGTGGTCGAAGAGCAGTAGAAACCAAAGAGGAGCAGCGGTGAGTGAGGAACTCAAAGAACGCCCATCAAGGAGAGGAGGAAAACTTTTTCAAATCAGGCATATCTTGGAGAATTTGTAGTTGGAAAATGGAAATACGAGTGATTGCAGTTGCTGTAATTTAAAGCAATAAAAAAAATTCTGGAGGAACTCATGGAGGCAAAGCGATAGCCCCTGACTCAACCCTCTTAGTCACCTCTTTCCCAGCCCCTTATTCTACGTATTTATACTAACTATCTCCCATCTATATTGATTGGTTTGTATGTTTGCAGATGACACTAAGATTACTGGATAATGGACTGTGAAGAAAGCTGTCAAAATATACTGCAGGATATAGATCAGCTACATAAATGGGCGGAGAAATGGCAGATGGAGTTTAATCCGAGCAAGTACGAGGTGTTGCACTCTGGAAGGTCAAATGTAAGGGAAAATATATAATTGATGACATGAGCCTTATTGAAGTACAGAGTGTTCTTGGGGTCCAAGGCCATAACTCTCTGCAAGTGGCAACACAAGTAGATAGAGTGGTAAATAAAGCATATGGTATTGGTATGCTCGGTTTCATGGGTCGGGGCATCTCTATAATACTAAAACTCTTTGTCTTGTTTGTGGCTGTGTATGTGTGTGTCAATATCTGGTTAATTCCTATTTTCTTCCAAACGCTAGGCCACAGCCTTCCCATTTTCACACATTCTACTCACATTTTCCCGTCGAGGCGATAAACATCTTCCCGTCGCATTCCCACCTATATTTCCGAAGTTGTTAATCTTTTAAAGTTTTAAAAGCAGCCTGAAAACTCACCCATTTCGGAAAAGAAAACCCGAGTGACGTCACAATGCACCCGCAAGGCAGGACGGGACACTCCGGGAGGGAGGGGCACTCCAGAGCTCGCGGTGAACGAGGAGTGGCGACGGCTGCCGGCGCCCAACGCCCAGTGGGGAGGGGGGTGCTGGAGCTGGAGTGAAGGCCGAGCCCGGGGCTTGGGATGGGGCCGAGAAAGAAGCTGCCGCTGGAACCAAGGACGAACCTGGGTCCGGGGTCAGGGACGACCCCCCTCCCTCTCTACCCCCCCTCCCACCCCTCCCTCTCTACCATCCCTCCCTCTCCACCCCACCTCCCTCTCTAGGGATTGAAGAGGGAGGGTGAAGCCGTGCCTGCGCTGTCGGGGGCTAAGCGTGAGTGATGCAATTTTGCGTTGGGGGAACGGTTTGCGTTGGGGGAACGGGTGAGTGGTGGACTCTTGCGTTGGGGGAGCAGACCCAACAGGTCTGCACTTGGTCTAGTTAAGCATAAAAGTCAGGAAATCATGATGCAGCTTTATACAACTTTGGTTAGGCCACATGTGGAGTATTGTGTACAGTTCTGGTCGACTCATTACAGAAAGGCTGTTGAAGAGGTTTACCAGAATGATGACTGGATTAGGGGATATTAGCTACAGGGAGAGGCTGTGCAAACTTTTATTGTTTTCACTGGAATGCTGGAGGTTGCCAGAAGACTTGATAGAAGTATATAAAATTATGAGCTGCACAGATAGGGTGGAAAAATCAAAGACCAGAGGGCACAGCTTTAAGTTGAGAGGGATTGAAAGGGGATTTCTGGACAGCTTCTTTACACAGTGTTGAGTGCCTGGAACATTATTATTATTATTATAAAAACAAAATTTAATGCCGTTTATTTTCATTTGAACATAAGTTCAAACAAAATTACGTTTCTGCAGTCTTAACAACAAACAACATAAACACACAATTCCACAATTCCACACAAACATCCATCACAGTGAATCCCCAAACACCTCCTCACTGTGATTGAAGGCAAAAGTCTTATCTCTTCCCTGTTCTGTTCCTATTCTTCTCCCGCAGTCAAGCAGTCAAACTGCTGCATCGAGCTGATCGAGGCTCTTGATGTTAGATGTTGGAGCCCCCCCGGCGGGCGATGGTAAGTCCCGCGGCCGTTGAAGCCGCGCCGGGCGATGTAAGGCTCCCGCTCCGGGTCGATTTAAACCCCTCGATTCAGGCGGGCGAAGTTTGCCGTTGCGGGAGCTCCGAAAAGCGGTCTCCCACCAGGGACCCACGAGCTCCCGATGTTACCATCCACAGGGCCTGCAGCCGGAGCCTCCGAAGCTCCGAAATCGGGTCGCAGCCGCGCGCCACCACAGCGCTCCGCACTCCGAAGTCGGCCAGCTCCGTGATGGTGAGTCCGCAGGCTCTGCGACTGGAGCCCCAGGTTGATTCTGGTTGGAGGCCACCGATGTTAGGCCCAACGACAACGGAGACTCGACAAGGAAAAAGTCGGGTCCCCGTACAGGGAAGAGATTAAAAAGTTTCCCCCACAGCCCCCGCCCCCCACATATACACAGCTAAAAATAATATAAACTACTAAAACCAAGACATCCATTTAACAGACATTTTAAAAAAGGACGGACGGACTGCAGAGGCCGCTGCCACGAGGCGCCGCCGCGAGGCGCCGCCATCTTACATCTTACATGCTGCCAGGTGCAGTGGTTGAGGTAGATACCATAGTGGCATTTAAGGGACTTTTGGATAGCCATATGAATATTCAGGGATGGAGGGATATGGATTATATGTAGGTAGATAAGAGATGGTCTTGGCTTCAGATTTGGCACAGACATTGTGGGTCGAAGGACCTTTTCTTGTGCCATACAGTTATATGTTCTATGTTAAGTGATAGATGGAAAGAGGTGAGGGAGGTTTTCATTGGCAGATGGATCGAGTAAGTGACAAGGGCAGAATGTGAAAAGGAGACAAAGGGTGTCAGTTTAAGGAGGAAAGGGGAGTAAAATGTAACGCCAGAGAGAGAGATGTAGTTGGAAGGGAACAATTGAGAGGGGACAGGGAGGTGGCATACAAGGGAAATTATGGAGTCTGGGATGGAGATGGAATGGAATACTTTATTGTCCCATGTGACAAGGCACAGAGATATTCTTTGCTTGCATACCCAATGTAAACAAATAACAGCCACCTACAGCACAGACAAAGTTACAAAGTATGCCGGCTCCTCCTTTGTTCCACCCCCCTTCCCAACAGCGGTTCCCCCACGTCGGGTCCTCCATTGTTCTTCCCCCTCCCTCCCCCTGGCAGTTCCCTCAAGCCCTCATTGACTGCCGATCAGGAGCAGTAGATGAGGTTTGAAGAGGCCCATGTGAACCTCTCTCATCTGGAAGGGCTGCTGGGTCCCTGGAGTGAGGTCAAAGTGGTGTTGGATCAAGTGGTATGTTTCCTGAATTGCCAGGAAAAGTACCTGCGGGGGTTTCGGTGGGAGGGATGAATGAACCAAGAAGTTATGAGGGGAGGGGGTTAGTAGTCATTGCAGAAAGGCGAAAGGGATGGGATCACGTTGAAGGTAGAGGGAATGCCGGAGAATGATGTTGGATGTGGAGGCTGGTGGGGTGAAGGGTGACAATCAGGGGAACTCTATCCTTAAAGATAGACACAAAATGCTGGAGTAACTCAGAGGGACATGCAGCATCTCTGGAGAGAAGAAATGGGTAACGTTTCAGGTCGAGACACTTCACTCGGAAAACCAGCATCTGCAGTTCCTTCTTACACAGAACTATCCTCATCTTGTCTGGGGAGAGGGGGAGCAAGAGCAGAACTTCTGGACACAGAAGAGACCTGGGTGAGAGGGATCCATCCACAATAGCAGGGGGAACTATATTTACTAAAGAATTTCAATGTAATGTACTGTTCTGTTACCCCCTCCATGGATGCTCCTTTACAGCATTTACAACACATGGGGGGTCTTATTCCATTGCTTCCCTTTTCCTTTCTGCATTAATCTATTATGACACTGGTAAAATCTCACTAAAGTCTGAACAAAATCTCCAGACCGCTTTGCCTGTCAGAAGCAATGTGGAAGCAATTAATGAGATAATCCTCATTAAAGATTGGATGAATTGTGAGTCACACAGTCTCAAAGAAAGAATCAATTACTTGATTATCTGATATCCGATTATCGTATAAAAGAACCTACAGGAACTTACATGGTTTGAAGATTGTTGGTAATGAAACATCATTCCCAACCCTGTTGATCAAGTCCACAATGCTGTAAGTGCTGCAAGTGATTTTAAGCATGCAATATCCACTAACTGCATTGGCAGCATTTTCTTTACTGGAAAACTTTTTTTTTTTTAATTTTTTATTTATTAGATTAGTACATTACATTACAACCACATACATTAGTACTCGTCACTTATGTCTTCTTACAATTAATGTACTCCATTTGTTTTTTACACTAGTAAAAGGAAAAGATAAGATTGAAAGAAAGAAGAAAGTGCAGGAAAAAGTGAGAGTGTAGAAAATGTGACAACAAAAAAGGACGAAGACCGTCTAAGAACAAAATTAAAAACAAAAGAAAAAGAGTTAAGAAATAGACCCTAGAAAAGGAGAAAGAGAAAGAGGAAAAAGAGAGAAACAAATATTTTTTATGAGCATTACGCAAATGGGACATACCAACTCTTCAACTATCATCACCCCTTACCTGACCTCAATTTTTTTTAAGGTACCTTTGCACCCTATATTTGTAACTACTTTTTATGAGGAAATATTACATTCTTAGATTGACTGTTTTCTAAGTTAACTGTGATGTATAATCAATAGGTGTAGGAAGGAGCGGCAAATGCTGCTTTAAACTGTAGACACAAAATGCTGGAGTAACTCAGCGGGACAGGCAGCATCTCTGGAGAGAAGGAATGTGGGGACTTTTCGGGTCTAGACCCAACTTCAGACTAGAGTCATCGCTCACTTCTCTTTCCACCAACTCTAGTCTGAAGGGTCTCGACCCAAAACGTCACCCATTCCATCTCTCCAGAGATGCTGCCTGTCCCGTTGAGTGATTCCAGCATTTGTGTCCATCTTCATGCATAATCCATAGCTCCCTGAGAATCCAGTTACAAGCTTGGACCTACCTCCAATTGGCTAATGCAGACATACTGCATTTTTTAAATCAATAAAATAGTGAAGTGAGTGACATTTTGTGGGAAACAGGTTTCCCTGGTGGCTCCAGCAGTTATTGTTAGTCTTGGTTGAATAGTGAAGAATGCAGTAACAAAACTTGGGGCTTCGAAACATTTATATGGGAAGGCAGAATGTTATTAAGAAAATAGCTTCAGAACTTCTTAAGAGCAGATTCCTACTTTATGTTAATGAGTACCAATGTTCAAAGTCAAGAAGTTTCTTTGATTTGTAAGCAATGCCGCAGATCATTTATCTCATCTTTTCAGGAGACACGAGGCTGGCTACTAAATACATATTTGACACTGAGATCTAAAATAATCAGTTGACATTTATTGAAACTTTATTTAAGTCCCAGTTAACATCCAGTACACTATTGAGGATTTAACATCACTAATAATAAGAATCTCATTTGCTTCAGATGCAATCCAAAAATTTAGCATGAGCACATTGGGTTTGAGATATCAGAGATTGATGGTCATCATTGGAATTCAGATCAGTGACTCTGTATTATCCGTTTTGAAGGGACATTGTTTAGTTTAGAGATTGAGCATAGAAACAAGCCTTTCAGTCCACCACATCCACGCTGACCATCGATCACCTGTTAACACTAGTTCTAGGTTTTCCCATTTTCTCATCCATTCATAGAAAATAGGTGCAGGAGGAGGCCATTCGGCCCTTTGAGCCAGCACTCCCTACACATCATGGTTTTAAAAAAATGTAAAAGAAGCCAATTCACCTACAAACATGCACATCTTTGGATGTGGGCGGAATGCAGAACACTCAGAGGAATCCCACGTGGTCACAGAGTGAACATGCAAGGTCATGAGTTGGTCATGACCATCCAAGGTCAGGATGAAACCCACATCTCTGGCGCAGTGAGGCAGCAGCTCTAGCAGCTGTACCCGTGCCACCCCTTGTCCAACTTACCGATAGACAGGCGATCAGTGCTGATATCACAGAAGAGATTACGAAATTATGTAAAATCACAAGACTCCTTAAAATGATTGCCATGTTTAGCGATATGATTTAAAAACATTTCTTTAATACAATAGTAGTGAATAAAATAGTATTTTGCAAAACATTTCCACAGCACACCCTCAATCCTCCCACATTTGTTCTTCCTCAATACAGATTCAAGCATCAGCAATCTCATCTTATCCGCCATATTACTGTCTCGTCTACAATACATCGAAGTTTCTAGATATCCACAGGAGTGTGGAAGACTAACACAGCTAAACCTGGCCCATTTCCTAGCAAATGATCCAGCTGTAAAATGAGCTGGATTGTCTGCTACGTCTTTGATCAACTATAAAATATAGCATTAAATTGCACCACTTTGTTCCAAAGAAACACCTGCAGATTGCTTCCCATCCAAACAATGCAAAAGCTAAATTTAAAAGAAATAGCAACCATCTTAGAAAATGTTCAGTGTTAGATGAGATTCATGGAATAGATGTAGGAACACCGATTGTCACTAACCAAAGGTGCATTGAACTTCTTGATCAATTTATCATTGCTAGCTGCTAACTTCAGAGAATGAATCAGGGATTATTCTAATTTGCCATGGAAACTACAAAAGGACACAAAGTGCTGGAGTAACTCAGCAGGTCAGGCAGCATCTCTCAAGACACGGATAGGCAACGTTTCAGGTTGGGACCCTTCTTCAGAGAAACGTCACCTATCCATATTCTCCAGAGATGCTGCCTGACCTGCCGAGTTACTCCAGCATTTTGTGTGCTTTTGTGTCAACCAGTACCTGCAGTTCCTTGTTTCCACAAGGAAACTACAAGCTTTGTATTTACCCAAAGGCTCCACAGCAGAGCACCAAGGACATTTGTAGCAGTGGTACCCTGGAACTGGTCAAGGGTTCTGGTTCCACAAAGATTATGTTACATCCATTTCCGTGAAAATATATTTTTCTCTCTCTCTCCTCCCTTCCCCCTCTCCTCCAATATTTTGACATTAGAATTTTGCAGTATTTCGAAAATCAGGAAGATTTAAATTAGTTACAAGAGATCCACTGTGCATTGGCTTTACAGAGAGGGGAGTGGAAACAGAATAAAAGTAGTTAAAGGAATAATGACAGGTTTGGGTAATAGATATAAGCCGACACATTATTACTGTAAAATTTTATTGGAGTGAGGAAGTAAGCGAGAGACATTCTTCATCAAAACTATTAAAGTGTCAGTTGTTAATGTCACATTTTGAAGTACTGGCAATGGCACACTCTCATGTGAATGTTACACTCTTTTCTGATCACATGGCAGAAACATTACTCTTACATATAGTACAGACTAGCAAAGCACAACATCCAGATTTTTTTTAAATGACAGACATCCATCGTCGACATACAGGACAAGCAAGTTGCAACAGAGACAGCCTGCTGCAGTGGAATGTTACCCGTTCACAACAGGTAGGTTTCAATATCACTTTTTTTTTGTCAGTTCAAGTCCAAACAGCTCGGGAGTGACAATCGCTTCGCCAATATTTCTGAAGTAACAGAGTAACTCGTGTGTTGGCACTTTTTTTTTTTTTTTTAACTGTCCAACAACTTTAGGATGCTCTCCCTTTCCTTTAGGGCTTTCCACGCCTGATCCTTCTCTTTTTTTGTAGGTGTGCGTTTCTTTTGCCGTGCTGCCATGATCTTCCGGAAGGCGTCCATGACTTCATTGTCTGCTATCCTCACCCGCTGCCGTAACTCCTGCTTTTTTAACTCCTCTTTGGCAAGCCTGGTTTTAAACAGCAGGTTAAAGTAAGTTATTATCACTAGAAAGAAGGTCTGAGGACAGTCATCACTCCCCAGCTGCACTTCTTTCAGTCCCATATCAGAATTATTTAGCTGTAGAATTCATTGCCACAAACGGCTGTAGAAGAGGTCAATGGATATTTTAAGGCGGGGATCAATAGATTCTTGATTAGTACAGGTATCAGGGGTTATGGGGAGAAGGCAGGAGAATGCGGTTGATAGGGAACGATAGATCAGCCGTAGTTGAATGCATAATAGACGATGGGCCAAATGCAAGACAGTTAGCTCTGATGGCCATCGGAATCAAGGGATATGGGGAGAAAGCAGGAACGGGCTACTGATTCTGGATGATCAGCCATGATCATATTGACTCATATGGCTCGAAGGACCTACTCCTGCATCTATTTTCTATGTTTCTATGAATGGCCCAATTCTGCTCCTATAACATGAACATGGATTATTATGCAGGGGTATGTATGGTGGTGGTCAGAGATGGATAAGGACTTCATAGACCCTGCAGAACAACATGACTGTTCTACCGGCAGCATTTTCACAATATGAATAAAATAGAACCATCCTTGCCTGAAATCTAACAATTCAGATGAAGCCAAAGAATAATGTTCCATGGTTGTAAAGCTCAAACTTGTGTTATGCGTCACCGAGCTTTCAACACATTTTCTAGTATTGTCAGTTTGCTTTGGAAGGCTTTGCTCAGTTATCTCCGGTCAAACAGCAGAATCACTAATTATGGAAAATCATCATTCATCTGCATTTTAAAGTTTAAGGTGAGAGAGGCAAAGTTTACAGGAGATGTGTAGGGCTAGTTTTTTTTTTAAACAGAGAATGGTGAATGCCTGGAATGCGCTGCCATGGGTGGTAGCGGTGGCAGATACAATAGTGACATTTAAGAGGCTTTTGGATAGGTATATGGATTTGAAGACAATGGAGGGATGGGGATCATGTGCAGGCAGAGGAAATTAGGTTAACCAGGCATCATATTCGGCATAGACATTGTGGGCCAAAGGGCCTCTGCTGTACGCTTCTATGTTCTTTCTAGGACATGTTTATTTATTTTTAAATCAAGAATACAAAATGTCACCAGTCCAGTCTTCAGACCAGTGCTATACAAATCTTGTCTTTCATTTCACCCTAAGCCACTAGCATCGATAGATAATCCTTAACCCAGCCCATTTACGCTACCTGAGAAGTTCCTGTTTCTTTGCACGATTGTGGCTACTGAGGGCTTTCAGTTCTGCCTGGCGTTTACGGAGCTCTGCTAGGACTTCATCCTCGGAGTCTTCAGTAGGACGATCCTCAGAATCCAGCAGACCCTGTGCAATTAGTTCTTCCTTGATTCGAGCTTCCAGAGACTTTGTGTGAGGAACACTGCACCAGATACACAATACCAGTTAAATTAATAGCTTTACAGTGAACAATGACAAATGATCATTATTTAAAAAGGCCATCACAACGGCTCACAACTAATGAACACTAGACACAAAATGTGGACAAGCAGATTGTCAAGAGCTAATTTAGTTGAAAAGGATACATAAACATTTATTATATAACTACACATAAGCCCTGTTTGGAAATGGTGCCAGTTATTGCCAATTGTCTGCTGTTACCATCGTGATTTTATATACCTCTATAAGATCACCCTTCATCCTCCTGTGCCTCAAGGAACAAAGTCCTAACCCTTCCAACCTCTCACTGCAGCTCAGGCCGTCGAGACCTGGCAATATCTTTGGAAATCTTCTCTGCATTCTTTCCAGCATAATAGCATCTTTCCCATAGTGGGGTGACCAAAGCTCAACAAAATACTCCAAGTGCAGACTGATCAACATCTCATATAACTGTAATATAACGTCCTGACTTCAAAATTAAATTCCCTGACTGATGCTCTACAACACTCCCCAGAGCTCCTCTGTTCACTTACCAAAATTCAACGGCTCACATGTTTATACATTAAACTCCATTAGCCATTCCTCAGCCCACTTGCCCAGCTGATTAAGATCACCCTATAATTCTTTTCAACTGTCTTCACCGTCTACAACACCACCTATTTTAGTGTCATCTGAAAACTCACTAATTATGTCTTCTACATTCTCATGCAAATTGTTTACATAGATAACAAACAGCAAATGGGCCCAGCACTGATCCTCGAGGTACACCACTAGTCACAGGCCTCCAGTCCTAATAACAACCTTCCACCATCACCCTCTGCTTCCTCCCATGAGACCAATTGTATATCCGGTTAGTGAGCTAATCCTGGATCCAATGCGTTCTAACTTCCCAGAGCTACCTACCTACCTACCAGAACCTTATCAAAAGCCTTGCTGAAGTCTATGTAGACTGCATCTACAGCCTTGTCGACCTTCTGGGTTACTTTTTCAAAAAAACAAAAAAAATTGTGAGACACGATCTCCCTTGCCGACTATCCCTAATAAATCTTTATTTTCAAATGAATGTATATCTTATCCCACAGAATCCTCATCATAAGTTTTCTAATAAAGATGTTAGGTTTGCTGGTCTATAGCTCCCAAGTTCCCAGGCTTTTCCTTGCAGCCCCTCTTGCATTAGCCCTCTCCAGTCTTCCTGCAGCTCACACATCTCTTAATGATCATTCCTATATCTCGGCTGGATGCTTGCAATTTCTTCTCTGGCTTCCCACAGTGTGCTTGGGTATATCTGATTAGGCCCAGGAAATTTCAAGGGGCCTTATTCTCTTTCTAGCTACCCTTTCTCCTGTAATACATAAAATCTGTGTGGATTATCCTTCAAGAGCTGTCTCATGCCGCCCTTTTGCCCTCCCGATTCCTTCATAAGCAAACTCCTCAATCCCTTATAGTTCTCCAGGGATACACTTGATCCCAGCTGCCCATACCTGGCCCGCACCTGATTTGTCCTGACCAGTGCCTCAATTTCACTCATCATCCAGTCTTCTTTACCTACCTTGTCTTTCACTCTAATGGCATACCTTGAACTCTCACGATCACCCTTTTAAAAGCATCCCATTTCTCAGATGCCCCTTTACCTACAAACAACCTACTCCAATTACTTGTGTGAATAAAGCCGATAATTTTCTTAAACAATGATGTATACAATCTATGATATATTCTTAATATAAAACACCATTTTTCTTTCATTCCACAATCTGTTCATTTAATAATGTCCTGAGATAAAGCTTAAGTGTGCAAATTAACTTAGCATCTCACATTTCCAGGGCAGATGTTTACACTGATCTTTCCCATTTGTAGCCAGTGCAATTCTATTGTCCAGGCACCATACCTAAATGTTTTATTCTGACTTCGAGGAGAGGTGCTTGCTCCATCAGTTCCCGCGTCTTTCCCCATCATCTCTGGTATTGGGGAATCTTCCATGGGTGAAATAATGTTCTCCTGTGAAGGAAGGAAAAAAGACATGAGATACCCAAGAGAACTCTGTTCTAGTCCGTTCAGTCTAGAACATAGAATGGAACAGGCCCTTTTGTTCACAATATCTGTGCTGAACACGATGCCAAGATAAACTAATCTCACCTGCCTGCACATCATCCATATCCCTCCATGCCTGAAAACCTCTTAAACACCTCGATCCTATCTGCCTCCATCACCACCCCTGGTAAGGTGTTCCAGGCACCATGCTCCATGTCAAAACAAAATTGCCCTGCAAAACTCCTTTAAATTTGACGGGATGGGCCAAAGGGCCCATTTCTGTGATTTACAGCTCTCCGATTCCATAATTATTATTTTTTTAATGTAAATATTTTTCAACTGTTTCTAAATGCTTTGGATCATTTACTAAACATTAGAAAGGACCCACCAACAGCAAAAGCTGTCAATGAGCCCTCAGGACAGTTCACAGCCAGCATCTATGATGTTATTCGATTGTGCAGCCGCATAGCAAGGATGCAGTCAACTGGGAGGCATATGGCCACAAGTGGCATGTGTGGCCACTAGCATTCCACAAGAGGGGAATGCAAGATGCAGGCAGGTCCACTGAAATCCTATCATCGAGCGCAAATCCTTTCTCCACGGATGCTGCTGGAAAAGAGAAACACTGAGGATTCCCAGAATTTATTCGCCAGGTATGTTTTGCAACATTTGAGGAATTTGGTTTGCCATAGTCATACCAGAAAAGCAACAAGACACACAACGACATAAAAATGTAACGTAAACATCCACCACAGCGGCTCCTCCACATTCCCCACTGTGATGGAAGGCAATAAAGTCTTATCTTCTTTCCTTCTTTCCTCCCACGGTCGGGGGAGTCGAAGCATCTGCAGCCGGCGATCAAGCTCCCCTATTGGGGCGGTCAAACTCCTGCGGCTTGGAGTCGGTCTCTCACCAGAGACTACGAGCTCCATGATGTTAAAGTCCGCAGCTCCCGCAGGTTGGAGCACCAAAGACCGACCCCTGGCAAAGGGATCGCCCGCTCGGAGTTGTAAAGGCCGCAGGCTCCACGGTTTTCAAACTCTAAAAGTCCCAGCAAGAGGCTGCCAACTACACGATGTTAGGCCGCAGAGCAGACGGAGATACGACACGGAAAAAGTCGCTTCTCCATTGAGGTAAGAGATTTAAAAAAATTCCCCCACCACCCCTCTCAAATACTAATCAAAAGATAAGCTAAAACATACATTTTACAACAAACTAAAAACACAAAGAAGGGAAAGGACATAGACAGACTGTTGGCGAGGCAGCCATTGCGCGCCTAGTCTTCTTTTTCCAAATGAACAACTTATAGTATAATTCCAGCAGTTTACTTTTCCACTTGTTCTGAGGAACCTGCCTCAATAGGCAATAGACAATAGGTGCAGGAGTAGGCCATTTGGCCCTTCGAGCCATTCAATGTGATCATGGCTGATCATCCCCAATCAGTACCCCGTTCCTGCCTTCTCCCCATATCCCCCGACTCCGCTATTTTAAAGAGCCCTATCTAGCTTTCTCTTGAAAGCATCCAGAGAACCTGCCTCCACCGCCCTCTGAGGCAGAGAATTCCACAGACTCACCACTCTCTGTGAGAAAGTGTTTCCTCGTCTCCGTTCTAAGTGGCTTACTCCTTATTCTTAAACTGTGGCCCTGATTCTGGACTCCCCCAACATCAGGAACATGTTTCCTGCCTCTAGCGTGTCCAAGCCCTTAACAATCTTATATGTTTCAATGAGATGCCCTCTCATCCTTCTAAACTCCAGAGTGTACAAGCCCAGCTGCTCCATTCTCTCAGCATATGACAGTCCTGCCGTCCCGGGAATTAACCTTGTAAACCTACTCTGCACTCCCTCAATAGCAAGAATGTCCTTCCTCAAATTAGGGGACCAAAACTGCACACAATACTCCAGGTGTGGTCTCACTAGGGCTCTGTACAACTGCAGAAGGACCTCTTTGCTCCTATATTCGATTCCTCTTGTTATAAAGGCCAACATGCCATTCGCTTTCTTCACTGCCTGCTGTACCTGCATGCTTACTTTCATAGACTGATGTACAAGGACCCCAAGATCCCGTTGTACTTCCCCTTTTCCCAACTTGACGCCATTTAGATAGTAATCTGCCTTCCTGTTCTTGCTACCAAAGTGGATAACCTCACATTTATCCGCATTAAATTTCATCTGCCATGCATCTGCCCACTCCCCCAACTTGTCCAAGTCACCATGCATTCTCATAGCATCCTCCTCACAGTTCAAACTGCCACCCAGCTTTGTGTCATCTGCAAATTTGCTAATGTTACTTTGAATCCCTTCATCCAAATCATTGATGTATATTGTAAATAGCTTGAAGACGGAATTAAAATATTTCACTTATGCAGATGCCGCAGCATCCCTTCTCAGACTGAAATTGTTTTACCTTAGATTTACTAATCTATCAAGTGATCTCACAGGAGAATGCATTGATAACTCATCTTCCGTTAGGTCCCATTTGGATTATTGGATGCAGTTCTGGTCACCACACCATAGGAAGGATGTGGAGACTTTGAAGTGGGTGCAGGACATTGCCTGGATTGGAGTATATTTGTTCTGAGGAGAGGTTGGACAAACTTGGATTGTTTTCTCTGGAGCTTTGGCAGAAGTATACTTGGTAGAAGTATATAAAACTATCAAGAGGCAGAAATAGGTACATAGGTTTTTTCTGGAATACTAGAGGGCATAGGTTTAAGATTAGAGGAAGACTAATTCAGAGGAGCTATCTAAAACAAGTTTCTTATTTACACAGAGAGTGGTGGGTGCTTGGGATATACACCGTGTGCAACGGATGCCATTGGTTAGACTGCATACTGGTTGGTTTTTGACATGGTGCGCTGAAGTGCCTGATCTTGTGCTGTATCGTTCTCTGATGTACATTATAGATTCAGCATCATATGGCATAGAATCAAGCCCTTCGGCCCAAGTCATCCATGCTGACCAAGATACTCATCTATGCTCGTCTCATTTGCCCTCATTTAACCCATATCCCTCTGATCCTTTTTTGTCATTCTGTGCACTGTGGATAACTCGACTGTAATCATGTATAGTCTTTCCACTGACTGGTTAACACTCAACAAAAGCTTTTCACTGTACCTCGGTACATGTGACAATAAACTAAGGTAAAGTTTACGGCAAAAAGATTCAAATCTGCCTTTCGATTTGAATAGAATTTTGTTTTGTTTTTTTAAATCACAATTAAACCGAAATATCTGTCCACCCACCTCCGTGCCAAACAACTTGCCACTCCACCTGTTGCCCCAATTGGACAGTAGGTAAATGCATTATTTGTTAGCACGGAGGTGCAAAGAGATCAGTTGCGAAACACCCAAAATAAAATGGAGCAGAATGGATAAATCTGAAATATCTTGGGGAAATTTAGCCGTCTATGACCTGCCCTAATACTCCAGTCTCACCTCCACCAAAGCCTGGAGCAATCGTTGTGTAAGGGGCCCAAAAGGAGAGCCGTCTTCAGGCTGATCATGTTGTTCCTTCTTCAGGATTGCGTCCACATCTAACAAGAGAAGAATCACTTAAAATTTAAAGAAATCATATACAACCTGTCACAAAAGGGGCAAGGTAATAGAAAGTGAGCCAGCAAGCAAATGGGTGACCATAAATGTAGTCAAGGTTAAAGAAAAGGTAGGCAGCGGGAAACATTGAGAACTTTCACCAGCTGATATCAGTAATACAAGCTTAAGCAGAAAAATGCTCAGGAGGAGGTCAAACAGCACTTTGAGTTGCACTAACATTATCAAAACATATTCCACTAATCCTACTCGCCCTCATTCTTGCATTTTTTTTTCTCATTCAAATTATTTATCCAGCTCCCTTTCGAAGGTCACTGTAAAATCTGTATCCATCAAATAAGCATGCACTCCAAATCCTAACCATTGCAGTCAATTATATTTTTCTGCAAGTCAACTCAGATTTTTAGCCATCATCTTAATTGTGTCTTCTAGTTAGAACCCTTCAGACAACAGAACAGATTGCCTTATTTTGTTTTGTTTCAATTCATCATTTTAAACATGATTACCAAGTCTCTTTTTCATTGAAGCTCCAGATTCATTGTTCACAAATATCACCAAGTCTCTCCCTGCCTTCATTCTCTAAGCAAGCACAATTTTCCATACATGTCGCAAGTTGTAAAAGTCAGCATAGATCTGGAGAACAGTAGAAAGGATGTCGAGATCATGAAGTGACTTTAAGTTCCAGAATTGGGTTTTTGAATCCTTGCACAGGGGTTTGGCAGATTAGCTGGATTGGAGGTGATGGGCAAATGAGATATTTTAAACTTCAGGATGAGGAGTACAATTTTGTTTGAAATATAAATGAGCTGGAGTTATGTATTCAGTGCCAAAACAGAATGAGTGTTTATTTTGGTTTCCGCTCCTGAGAAACGGGAAGAACAGAAAGCGAGGATAGCAAGTTTGGAGGACGGGTGGATCAGAGGTTAAGACTAATGGTTCGTAATTTTGATGGGAATTATTCTGACCCCGGCAGTCCGCCAGTCAAATCAGATACATTAAACAGATCTTTCCCAGTTGACAAACCAGATGAGGCAACGCTCCAGAAAGCCTGTGTAGGAAGGAAATGCAGATGCTGGTTTACACTGAAGATAGACACAAAATGCTGGAGTAACTCAGCGGGTCAGGTAGCATCTCTGGAGAAAATGAATAGGTGACGTTTCAGTATCTGAAGAAGGGTTTCAAGTCTGAAGAAAGGTTCAACCTGAAACGTCACCTATTCCTTTTCTCCAGAGATGCTGCCAGACCCACTAAGTTATTCCAACATTTTGTGTCTATCTCCAGAAAGCCTTCCGGTGGCGCCATGATGGACTGAACAGGCGCAGCATTTAGCTCCGCTCCCGTAATTAGCGATTTTTCGCGTAAAAAAACGTTTGGGAAGTCTGGACCGATTTAAAAAACTTACCGGAGTTGTTTGACGTCGCGCTGATGACGTCATCAGAAATTGCGGCGAAAATAACAGTGATTTAAGGTACTTTTAAATGAAAAAAGCGATTCCTTGCCAGAGCCCTCAGAGATCTGTCTCAAAACGTCTTTTGAAAAATTAGCCAACATCTGAAGAAATTGAAGAATCTGAAGTAACTTCTGAATTAGCCTTTGAAATGGCTACAAGGGCAAAGGCTGAAATGGCTGAAAAGGCTACAAAGGATAGAGTTGGAGGATATAAAGAACTCGGTAAGAGACTTAAAAATTGAACTTTTGGCTGGGAATAAAAGTATGATGGAGAGCATGATGGAGAGCATGAACATTGGGAATCAGAAAGTTATTGATTCAATTGGTAATTTAAATAAACAAATTGATGATGTGCAAGGGAATTATCTGTGAAAATTGATCGGGTGGAAGAAGATTGCACGAAGAAGTTTGATTCTGTTCTCCAAACCATTACATCATATCGGACTGCTATGGAAGATATGGAAACAGCTATGGTACAAATGTCCGAAGATATGCAGAGAATGAAGGATCAGGACCGTGTCGTGGGACAGTTGGCTAAAATGTCTCATAAATGCCTTGATTTAGATGCACGTTCAAGACGCCAGAATTTAAGAATAGTTGGAGTGACAGAGGGAAAGGAGGGAAATGAGCCTCGTGAGTTCGCTGCCAACTTACTTAAACATATACTTGACCTGCCTTTTGAACCGAAAATAGAAGTGGCACATCGGGTGCAAAGGGCAAAATCAAGAGCACAAGCTGTCGTGGAGCCTCCCCACGACAGATTGTGAAATTTCGTGACATTTCAGCTTTGGAAGATGTTATGAAAAAAATCCAGTACGGAAAGAAGATGATGTTTCGGACTGATACCATCAAACTATTTAGAGATTATTCCTATGAAATCGCCAAAAAACGAGAATTGTTTACAAACACACGACAGATCTTGAAAGGACACCAAAAGATCAGGTATGGGATCATGTATCCGGCTAAAAAGAGGATCACCTATAATGGTATTGAACGTACGTTCATCGAACCAGAAGCAGCTTACAAACACGCTCAAGACATTTTAATAGAGATAGCTGATTAAGTACATCATCACGTCTCCAAGACAAGGCTTTTATTCCACAGATATCGGCAGAGGGGAAGCTGATAAAGTGACTTAAAAAAAAAAAAAGACTATGATGGCGGAGCTTCCCCATGTGTCTAGACATTTTATCTTTCAAGGACATTCTTTGTTCCAACTCGAGCAAAAGATGGAATAACAAGGGCATGGCTCAATGGGGAACGTAATACAAACGGACTTGAAAATAAATTTCCTGAATTAAAGTCTTTTAAAATTTTAACCCTATACTAATCCTATACTAACACAGAAACTACTGAATTAACATAGTAATAGTAATTACATCTAATGCGAATTAACATATTAACAGTAATAGTAATTGAATTTAATGCGAACTGTTAAAATGGTAAAATGTAATAATCCATTATATTGATTGATCCCCCCGGGGAGGGGGAGGGGGGGGCTAAATATAAGGAAATAGATTAATAACAGACTAAACAAAACTAATCTAGATAATATAATAGGCTTCAGTTCAAATTATGCTTGGGAGGAGGTGAGGAGATTCAGAACCTTGGCAAACAGCCAGGAGTCTGACTCTGGTTAACCCCTTCCAACCAGCAGTTGATTAGTACTAAAGGGGAAGCAAATGTAAAAATTGTTAGCATAGGTAAATGGTAGATAAGTTGAAGATTTGATTAGATAAGACTTAATTAGATATACAGTGGCTTGCAAAAGTATTCATACTCCTTGAACTTTTCCACATTTTGTCACGTTACAACCACAAACGTAAATGTATTTTATTGGGATTTTATGTGATAGACCAACACAAAGTGGCGCATAATTGTGAAGTGGAAGGAAAATGATACATGGTTTTCAAATTTTTTTACAAATAAAAAAATTGAAAAGTGTCGTGTGCAAAAGTATTCAGCCCCCTTTACTCTGATACCCCTAAATAAAATCCAGTGCAGCCAATTGTCTTCAGAAGTCACTTAATTAGTAAATAGAGTCCACTTGTGTGTAATCTAATCTCAGTATAAATACAGCTGTTCTGTGAAGGCCTCAGAGGTTTGTTAGAGAACATTAGTGAACAAACAGCATCATGAAGCCCAAGGAACACACCAGACAGGTCAGGGATAAAGTTGTGGAGAAGTTTAAAGCAGGGTTAGGTTATAAAAAAAAAATCCCAAGCTTTGAACATCTCACGGAGCACTGTTCAATCCATCATCCGAAAATGGAAAGAGTATGGCACAACTGCAAACCTACCAAGACATGGCCGTCCACCCAAACTGACAGGCCGGGCAAGGAGAGCATTGATCAGAGAAGCAGCCAAGAGGCCCATGGTAACTCTGGAGGAGCTGCAGAGATCCACAGCTCAGGTGGGAGAATCTGTCCACAGGACAACTTTTAGTCGTGCACTCCACAAATCGGGCCTTTATGGAAGAGTGGCAAGAAGAAAGCCATTGTTGAAAAAAAGCCATAAGAAGTCCCGTTTGCAGTTTGCCACAAGCCATGTGGGGGACACAGCAAACATGTGGAGGAAGGTGCTCTGGTCAGATGAAACCAAAATTGAAGTTTTTGGCCTAAATGCAAAACGCTATGTGTGGCGGAAACCTAACACTGCACATCACTCTGAACACACCACCCCACTGTGAAACATGGTGGTGGCAGCATCATGCTGTGGGGATGCTTTTCTTCAGCAGGGACAGGGAAGCTGGTCAGAGTTGATGGGAAGAAGGATGGAGCCAAATACAGGGCAATCTTGGAATAAAACCCGTTAGAGTCTGCAAAAGACTTGAGATTGGGGCGGAGGTTCACCTTCCAGCAGGACAACGACCCTAAACATACAGCCAGAGCTACAATGGAATGGTTTAGATCAAAGCATATTCATGTGTTAGAATGGCCCAGTCAAAGTCCAGACCTAAATCCAATTGAGAATCTCTGGCAAGACTTGAAAATTGCTGTTCACAGACGCTCTCCATCCAATCTGACTGAGCTTGAGCTATTTTGCAAAGAAAAATGGGCAAAAATGTCAGTCTCTAGATGTGCAAAGCTGGTAGAGACATACCCCAAAAGACTTGCAGCTGTAATTGCAGCAAAAGGTGGTTCTACAAAGTATTGACTCAGGGGGGCCGAATACTTTTGCACGCGAAACTTTTCAGTTTTTTATTTGTAAAAAAATTTGAAAACCATGTATCATTTTCCTTCCACTTCACAATTATGCACCACTTTGTGTTGGTCTATCACATAAAATCCCAATAAAATACATTTACGTTTGTGGTTGTAACGTGACAAAGTGTGGAAAAGTTCAAGGGGTATGAAAACTTTTGCAAGCCACTGTATATATATATATGGTAATGGTGATATATATAACTCAGCTTTGAATTGGCCCCAGCTTCCTTTGATAAGATTATTCAAGGGGGCGGAGCTAAATGTAGATTAACAACGGAAGTCAATAAATGTGTAACTACCACCATTAGGTGGATAATTGGTTACAGTGTCGTCATTTTTAGACACTGTAATATCACTTTTTAAAAAATTTTTTGTGTCACAATAATCCACATTTTTTAGTTTTTTTGTTCAAGGACAATTTTAAAAGGGATGTACCAACAGAATTTAATAGTGCAAATGCTCCCCCAACATCCAGAGACCTGAGGTATTGGTTGCACCATATGACTCAAAGGTATTAAAATAATTTAAAATGCAAGACGATAAACAAAAGAAATTTAGAGGAATCACATTTTGCAGTTGGAACATAAGGGGTGCTAATGAACCTATTAAAAGGGGTAAGATTTTCGCACAACTGAAGTCGCTCAATTCGGACATAATCTTTTTACAAGAAACTCATTTGAAATTGCAAGCTCAGACTAGATTGAAGGCAAATTGGATAGGCCAAACATATCAATCTTCATATATCTCTAAATCTAGAGGCACGGCAATTATTATTCGCAAAGGTATACCATTTAAATCAAAGAATATCATAACAGATAAGGAAGGGAGATATCTTATAGTTACCGGAGAGATTCATGCTACTCCAATCACCTTGGTAAATATTTATGCGCCTAATTTTGATAATCCCCAATTCTTTAATAAAATCCTGAATATAATCTGAGTTTAATTATCAAAACGTGATAATTGGGGGAGACTTTAACTGCGTTTTAGATCCGTACCTGGATAAATCTTCACAACAGAACAGGGGTAACACAAAATCTAAAACCAGGGAAATCCTAAATACATACATAAAAAATACAAATACAACAGATGTCTGGAGGATCGCTAACCCTGCAGGAAGGGAATACTCGTTTTATTCAATGGTACACAAAACCTATTCACGTATAGACTATTTTCTAGTGGACACAAAAATAATTCCCTATACATTGAACCCAAAATATCACAACAGCACAATTTCTGATCACTCCCCGTTAACTTTTTTTTTTTAACTCGAAGGAATGCCTAATAATAAATCGTTTTGGAGGTTTAATCCTCAAATCCTAAATGATCCACAAGGTGGTATATATTTAAAACAACAGATGGAACTTTTTTTCGAGACTAATGATACCCCAGAGACTTCACCAACCTTACTATGGGAATCTTTTAAAGCATTTATCAGAGGATCTATAATCTCATATCAAGCTTTTCTAAATAAAAAGAATAAGAATGAACAAAGGAAGTTAGAAGAACGAATTAGACAACTGGATTTAGACAACGCTAAAGAGCCAACTATAGATAAACATAATAAAATAACAATATTGAAAATTAAATTAAATTAAATATTATCAGCAAATGTTATAAGATTATTTCAAATTACAAAACAGGAAAATTTTGAATTTGGGGATAAACCGCATAAACTTTTGTCACGTCAATTGAAAAAACGGGAAAACGATCATACCATTTTAAAGATTAAATCAAATAAAGGGGAATTGTTAACACTACCTAATGATATTAATAAAAGATTTGCTCAATTTTATCAAAATTTATATACATCTAAAGCGTTAGCAGATAGTACTAAAGTTATAGAGTTCTTGGATAATTGTAATCTCCCAAAACTTAATTTGATCGAACAAGAGAAATTAGGAGCACAAATCGCAACTAAGGAAATAGAAGAAACAATAAACTCATTAAAGAATGGAAAAACACCAGGACCAGATGGATTTAGTAATGAATTTTATAAAAGATTCTACGAGATAATTACACCACGGTTACATAAAATGTATACATATGCTTTTAAAGAACAAACACTTCCAGAAACATTAGCGGAATCAACGATTACACTTATACCTAAAAAAGATAAAGATTTAGAAGACCCGGGTTCTTACAGAGCTATTGCGCTGTTAAATACAGATCAAAAAATATTAGCGAAAACATTAGCTAGAATATTAAGTAAATATGTTAGTAAATTAATAAATGCGGATCAAACGGGGTTTATACCCAAGAGATATTCATGCAATAATTTGAGACGCCTGTTTAATATAATGCATTCATATAAAACCGAAGAACAAGACTTATCAATTATTTCATTGGACGCAGAAAAAACATTCGATCAAGTGGAATAGGACTACCTTGTTAAAGTATTGCAAATACTTCAAATGGGAGAGAATTTTATCTCATGGGTAAAACTATTATATGACAGGCCTACTGCCAGAATATTAACTAATAATATGTTGTCCCCGAAATTTCAATTATCAAGGGGAAATAGACAGGGATGTTCACTATCACCTCTGCTATTTGCTCTTGTAATAGAACCTTTAGCGGAAAGCATTAGAATGCATCTGAATATCCATGGTTATAATACAAAATACTCAAATAATAAAATATCATTATACGCAGACGATGTACTACTATATATCACAAAATCACAAATCAGTATACCAAATATATTAAATCTAATAGAGGAATTTGGATCCTTTTCAGGATATAGAATAAATTGGAATAAAAGTGAAATTATGACGATAAAACCTCAAGACTCAACACACCTGTTAAAATTCCCTTTTAAAATTGCTTCAGAAAAATTCAAATATTTGGGAATTGAAATTACTAGAAAATATAAATCTTTATTTAATGCAAACTATATGCCCTTACTTAATAAACTAAACGCACTGATTAAATTTTGGAAAACTCTTCCGATGTCTCTAATAGGCCGAATAAATGCTATAAAAATGATCTTTCTACCACAAATTTTATATCTATTCCAATCAATATACTTACCAAAAAAGTTTTTTTTAAACTGGATGCCGATATCACAAATTTTATATGGGACTATAAATCTCATAGAATTCAAAGAAGACATTTGTGCAAACATAAAGAATTTGGTGGATTTACACTCCCTAATTTTTTGTATTATTATTGGGCAGCAAATGTCCAAAATATGATTCACCTGTTGGACAACTCGGTCCAGCAGGTGGATTGGATAGTAATGGAGAGAGGATTGTTCCCCTTTTAATATAGGAGCGATCCTTCTCTCACCAACAAAATGTAATAATACAATATATAGTAAAAATCCAATTATTCATAGTACAATTAGAATTTGGAAACAAATAAAATTAATTTTAAAATTAACAAACCTATCACTTCTCTCACCTATAGTTAATAATCCGTCGTTTAAACCATCTATTATAGATAAATCATTTACATACCGGGACAGAATAGGAATTTAAACGTTTGGAGACATGTATGATAATGGAAAGTATTTATCATTTCACCAACTACAACTTAAATACAATTTGAGAAGTAATCAATATTTTAAATATTTTCAAATCCGTGACTATTTGAAAAAATATACACAAGAATATCAAAATTTATCTCCAGACCTATTAGACGATGCTATGAATATAAAGGCGGAATCAACTAACTTAATATCATATTTGTATTATATCATCCTAAATATAGAAATACCATCATCTGATACAATTAGAAGAGATTGGGAACAAGAACTAGCTATAAAAATCTCGAAAGAGAGTTGGGATAAACACTTGCTATATGTGCACAAATGCTCGATAAATGTAAGACACATTCTAAATCAATTTAAAACTTTACATAGACTATACTACTCAAAAACTAAAATAAGTAACTTTTATCCAAATGTCTCTTCCATCTGTGATAAATGTCTAACCCAAGAAGCAACTATAGCACATTCTTTTGTTTTTTGTATAAAAATTCAAAAAATTTTGAATGAATTCTTTGAAATTTTTACGAAATTTAAAATAAAACTGAAACCGAATGCAGAACTGATTATTTTCGGAACAATGGAAGCCAGCTTTGAGCTGACTTCATTTCAAAAGAGCTTCCTTAATTACGGCTTAATAATGGCAAAAAAACTTATACTGAAATTCTGGAAAAACGCTCCCACACCAACGATAAAAATGTGGATTTCTAATATGTCCGAACTGTTACACCTGGAAGATATGAGATTACTCTTAGCAGGCAAATCAGACCATTTCCAAAAGATTTGGTCTCCATTTATAGACTTATTACAAGCATAGGGTGCAACAAAAAGTTGAAAATAAATGGTTTCAGGACCTGGTGAGGGGTGTGTAAAGATACGAAGTAGGTACATCCCTTTTATCTTGTCTTATCTTACTTTTTTTTTCTTTCTTTTTCTTTGGTTTTCTGTTTAACTCTTTCTTGTGGTTTATGTCCCTACGGGTTTCTCTGGACCACTCTTTCACTCACTCACCATCTTTGCTAATTCTCTCTATCTTTCTTCTTTTTAAAGTTTAAAATAAGAAGTGGTACAAGAAATGTATGATTTTATTTTTGCTTGATATCACTGCAATGTACAATACTTCTAATTAAAAAAAAAAAAAATAAAAAAAAAAAGATAAATAAATAAATAAATAAAACATTAAGTGAATAAGTAGGCTAAAGAGTAAAATAAGCAAAATGTTGAAGGACTGTTCAATCTGCTAACTTTATTATAAAAAAACAAACACACTACTTGCAGTGAAGTGAATTGCACTGTGAAGTCCAGCTCACCTTTAGAGTCAAGCTCAGTCAAAGCTCCAAGCACGCCTTTCTTCTTCTCTGCTGCGGCCGCAGCACGTGCACCTTCCTTCTGCTCCTCCAGAAGGTCCTCTTGCGCCCAACGTTGCGAGTAATGTTTGCCCAGAGGAGGGATCTGCACACAGAAGGACATAATGAGAAATGATGGGAGATAAGAAAGGCGATAAACGGTTATGGATTACTCACGTCCACAGAATGTCCACAGCAACACCACCCCTCCACAATCAATGCTTCTTTCCTATTGACTGCAACCATTAGAATGCATTACTCTTGCACACTCTGAGGTGTGATTTGTGCTTAGCTGTTTCAATCTTCCCTGCTTTTCCAGTGAATGTGTTTGGCCGTCCCATTTCAAAAATAATTAAAATTAACAGGGCTGTACTGCACCATCAGGGATCTCAATATTCCAGAGATGTACACCAATTTATAGAAATAGGAGTTCAGATTCCATCACAGCGAACAGGGCACTTAAAATTGGAATAGAATACATAATTTAATATTCGAGAGCTATGATCTTTGTCAATATCTTTGCAAAGGGAAATGTGGCATTGTTATTCACAGCCTCTCAATTGTCCACCAAACAGGCACTCGAGCTTGGTTACATAAAAATGACTGTGTCGTGGGAGTGCCTTCAAGGTGGTGGATCATAACAGTGTCTCTCTACCAAACTACTCAAAGACAATCAGGGATATCAAAGATGTTGGCCTTTTTAACAATGCACAGTACGGTTCCACTGGTGCCCAGAATCAGCAGCAGAAGACGATTACTCCAATGAACAAAGCATTGATATGAATTTGGCGTAATGTTTCATACCCTCGTTTTCAATCTTCATCATCCTTCCCACAAAATCAAATCTATGTTGCTTTCAAAAGCTTCCTTAAAAGAGACACAAAGTGCTGGAGTAACTCAATGGGTCAGGCAGCATCTCTGGAGAACATGAATAGGTGGCATTTTGGGTCAGTACCCTTTTTCATGATCTTAAGACTCTGAAGTCTGAGTCTGTGGAAGGGTCCCAACCCGAAAAATCATCTATCTATGTTTTCCAGAGTTGTTGCCTGACCTGCTAAGTTACTCCAGCACTTGTGTAGTAAGGAACTGCAGATTTAAACTGAAGATAGACAGAAAAAGCTGGAGTAACTCAGTGGATCAGACAGCATTTCTGGAGAAAAGGAACAGGCGACGTTTAGGGTCTCGACCTGAAACGTCACCTATTCCTTTTCTCCACAGATGCGGTCTGACCCACTGAGTTACTCCTGCTTTTTGTGTCTATCTTACTTCCAGCACTTGATCTTTTTTGATAAACCAGCATCTGCAGTTTCTTGTGTCTCCTAAAAGTGACATTCCCTTTGGTTGCGTTTTTTTTTTGCTTTCTAACCCATTCTTTAGTCTCACTCCCCAGGTTGGCCAATGTTCGACTTTCACCTTGTAATACTCTGCTTCATCTTCAGGGGGTTTCAGAAGGTCCTCAAGGATACGGATCTCCTCATTAGTTATATCAGCACAGTACGGTTCCACTGATGCCCAGAATCTGCAGCAGAAGACGATTACTCCAATGAACATGCAGCAACTGTGGACAAGAGTACTCAAACACCAAAATAACAACAGGGAACATTGGAGATACTCAGCGGGTCAAATAGCAGAATTTGAAAGAGTACGATTAATGCCAAAGACTTTGTGTTGTCTATCAATTGGGGGGTTTTCTCTGCAATTACTGCATGTCCTGCTGAGCATCTCCATGATTTTCTCTTTTTATTTCAGATTTCCAGCATCTGTAGGGTTTTTTTGCTTTTAAATTTCTCATACAGGATGCATCGCAAAATTGTTAGATTGAACTAAAATTAAAATAATCTGCTTACAATCAATAATCAATCAGTAAGATCAATAACGTATAGTGTCCAATATTATCTGCAGTTGATAAAAAGGTTTCAAAGAAGGTCAAGGACAATATCAGGGGTTTTAAAGCTAACAGCAAAAGCTTATACGTTTGAACTAATTTTGATTAAAGTAGATTATGGAAAATGAATACTTGTTCTTAAAATGGTTGAGATGCAAATAACCTAGATACAGTGATTTTACCAGAAAAATGTTTGGTGAATATCAGCAATTCAATAAAGCATTTGTTTTCCTTAAAAGTGATGACGTTGAGAGCCTACATTTGTGAACATTGGGATTCAAGCAGCAAAAGTGTTTAATTGTCATATGTATCGACAACAGAACAATGAAAGCCAAATAAGCCATTTAGAATGGAGATGAGGAAACACTTTTTCACACAGAGAGTTGTGAGTCTGTGGAATTCTCTGCCTCAGATGGCGGTGGAGGCCGGTTCTCTGGATACTTTCAAGAGAGAGCTAGATAGGGCTCTTAAAGATAGGGGATATGGGGAGAAGGCAGGAAAGGGGTACAGATTGAGAATGATCAACCATTGACCACATTGGATGGCGTTGCTGGCTCGAAGGGCCGAATGGCCTACTCCTGCACCTATTGTCTATTGAAATTCTTACTTGCAGCAGCATAACAGGCCTGCAAACAGAATACACATCGATAACATATAACAAAAAATATCAATAAATTAATAACCCCAATACGAGTGCAAAAAAAACCTCAGTGCAATCAAGGACAATCCACAGCTGATAGTTGAGGTTAGAGTTGTGTAGTGCTCAAGGGCCTGATGGTTGTTGGGAGGATGGGCACAAAATGCTGGAGTAACTCAGTGGGACAGGCAGCATCTCTGGAGAGAAGGAATGGGTGACGTTTCGAGTCGAGACCCTCTTCAGACTTGTTGGAGGAAACTATTCCTGAACCTGGTGGTCACCGCAGCTCGACAGATGTGCAGACTACAATGTTACACACAACTGTCTGGCCCTCAGTTGAGGCCGAGGGGGCAGAAGGCCAAGTCAAACGAACTTCATTGTTTTATTTCTCCCTTCTGTTTACTCACTTCTCGTGGGAGGTGGGGCAGAGTACAATAAAGAATTCTTACCATCTGATAGGAGGTACAAAAGAATTTGTTTTACTCTTACAATAAGCTCCACAGAAGCCTGAAGGTACCACACCTTTCCTGACCTACAGACCCTGCCTGACAAGGCTACAGGTTATCGGTAAAGCAAGATCCTACCTGTTAGGGGCGTCGTTCTTTGGAATTCTGGGAACATCCAAGGGATCATCTGTAAATTCATACTCCTGTATTTTGGGCTGTACATTTTTGGATTTAGGGCGCCCAGGACCAGGTCCACTTCCATGACTTCCTTTTCCATCAATTTTCTGCTTCTTCGGTTTCCCATGTTTCTGTGGCGTTCCATGCTCGTGCTCTTTCACAAATTTTAACAGCCTCTTATCACCTTTTTTATCCTGCCAGTCTGTGAGGATCTGAAATCACAGTTTAAATGCTCTTCAAAAAAAAAGCACTTCTTGATTTAGCATCAGCGTTTCCTCACTCAGAGAACAGCAACGTATGGAAGCTAGAGCTGTCACAGTGATGCTAGTGGGAATATTCTTCTGAAACTAACCATGGGCCAAAGTCACAAACCTTGAAAAAAACTAGCAATTACTGCATTTTCAGTGTCACGCTGGTACATAATAGTTAAAGAAATGTGTAAGAAAGAACTGCAGATGCTAGTTTAAATCGAAGGTAGACACAAAATGCTGGAGTAACTCAGCGAGTGAGGCAGCATCTCTGGAGAGAAGGAATGGGCGAAGTTTCAGGTGGAGACCCTTCTTCAAACTAATTTCAGGGGAGGGGGCGGGACCAAGATAGAATGTAGTCGGAGACAGTAAGACGAGTGGGAGAACTGGGAAGGGGAAGGGGATGGAGAGAGAAAGCAAGTGCTATCTGAAGTTAGAGAAGTCAATGTTCATACTGCTGGGGTGTAAACTACCCAAGCAAAATATGAGGTGCTGTTCCTCCAATTTGCGCTGGGCCTCACTCTGACAATGGAGGAGGCCCAGGACAGAAAGGTCACGTTGGGAATGGGAGGGGGAGTTGAAGTGCTGAGCCTCCAGGGGATCAGGTAGTTTAAGACAGACTGAGCGGAGGTGTTCAGGGAAACGATCGCCGAGGCTGCACTTGGTCTCGCCGATGTAGAGAAGTTGACACTGGAACAGCGGATACAGTAAATGAGGCTGGAGGAGGTGAACCTCTGCCTCACCTGGAAAGACTGTTTGGGTTCTTGAATGGAGTCGAGGGGGGGTAAAGCGACAGGTGTTGCTTCTCAGGTAGGAAAGGAAGAGTTTGTTGAGGGCGTTTTCTCAGGTAGGAAAGGTATCTCCACCCCTTTCTGCTTTCCGCAGAGACCGTTCCCTCCGACACTCCCTGGTCAGCTCGTCCCTTCCCACCCAAATCACTCCTCCCCAGGTTCCATAGCTATCTTGACTACACTTCTTCCCACCCTGCTGGAGAGACTCTACCTCTACTCCCAATTCCTCCGTCTACACCGCATTTGCGCCCAGGACGAGGTGTTCCATACCAGGGCATCGGAGATGTCCTAATTCTTTCATAAACGGGGGTTCCCCTCTTCCATTATAGATGAGGCTCTCACTAGGATCTCCTCGATATCCCGCACCTCCGCTCTTACTCCCCTTCTCCCCATTCGTAACAAGGACAGAGTCCCCCTTGTCCTCACCTTCCACCCCATCAGCCGTCGCATACAGCATAAAATCCTCCAACATTTTTGCCAACTCCAACGGGATCCCACCACTGGCCACATCTTCCCATCTCCACCCCTTTCTGCTTTCCACAGAGACCGTTCTCTCCAAAACTCCCCGGTCAACTCGTCCATTCCCACCGAAACCACCCCCTTCCCCAGGTACTTTCCCCTGCAACCGCAACCCTTTAGTCTGAAGAAGGGTTTCGGCCCAAAACAATGCCTATTTCCTTTGCTCCATAGATGCGCACCCGCTGAGTTTCTGCAGCACTTTTGTCTACCTTTACCTCCCCTCTCGACTCCATCCAAGGATCCAATCAGTCTTTCCAGGTGAGGCAGAGATTCACTTGCACCTCCTCCAACCTCATCTACTGTATCCGCTGTTCCAGGTGTCAACTTCTCTACATCGGCGAGACCAAGTGCAGGCTCGACGATCGTTTCACTGAATACTTCCGCTCAGTCCGTCTTAACCTACCTGATCTCCCGGTGGCTCAGCACTTCAACTCCGCCTCCCGTTCCCAATCTGACCTTTCTGTCCTGGGCCTCCTCCATTGTCAGAGTGAGGCCCAGCGCAAATTGGAGGAACAGCACCTCATATTTCGCTTGGGTAGTTTACACCCCAGCGGTATGAACGTTGACTTCTCTAACTTCAGATAGCCCTTGCTTTCTCTCTCTCCATTCCCTTCCCAGTTCTCCCACTAGTCTTACCATCTCCGACTACATTCTATCTTTGTCCCACCCCCTCAGTCTGAAGAAGGGTCTCAACCCGAAACGTCGCCCATTCCTTCTCTCCAGAGATGTTGCATCATGCACTGAGTTAAAGAAATGTATCAGACAGAGGATAAGCAACATCTGCATGTCCATTTCCCCCCCAAAAATGTTACGTGTGCAGTTTTGCTGAATTAACCTGCATATAGGAATAAGATACTCTATTGTTTATCTCTATTGTCGATTGTTTATGTTCATGATTACCACCAACTTACATCAAACACACATCCCTTCTGAACAGTTACTCAACTGCAAGAAAATGTCCATGTCTTGTTTTAACAAAAAGAATACATCATAACCTAACAGGACCATGTTTGTCGACAAAAGTAGAACAGGAGTCAAAGAAACAGAACTGGGACCCAAGGTAACAAAATCTTACTGCACATAACTGCTAATACACAAAACATGGGTAGTGATTTTTTTTCTTCTGAAAGTAATAATATCAAATATAAATGTCAATGCTGCACGCACAAATTTTGTATTTCTATGAATGAATCGGGCTCGATGGGCAATAAGAGTTTCTTGAAGGGTTGCACAGTGGCGTAGCAATGGAGTTGCTGCCGTACAGCTCCAGAGACCCGGGTTCATTCATAGAAAAATAGACATAGAAAATAGGTGTAGGAGTAGGCCATTCGGCACTTCAAGCCTGCACCGCCAATCAATATGATCATAGCTGATCATCCAACTCAGTATCCTGTACCTGCTTTCTCTCCATACCCCCTGATCCCTTCAGACACAAGGGCCACATCTAACTCCCTCTTAAATATAGCCAATGAACTGGCCTCAACTACATTCTGTGGCAGAGAATTCCAGAGATTCACCACTCTCTGTGTAAAAAATGTTTTTCTCATCTCAGTCCTAAAAGATTTCCCCTTTATCCTTAAACTGTGACCCCTTGTTCTGGACTTCCCCAACATCGGGAACAATCTTCCTGCATCTAGCCTGTCCAAACCCTTAAGAATTTTGTAAGTTTCTATAAGATCCCCCCTCAATCTTCTAAATTCCAGCGAGTACAAGCCGAGTCTATCCAGTCTTTCCTCATATGAAAGTCCTGACATCCCAGGAATCAGTCTGGTGAACCTTCTCTGTACTCCCTCTATGGCAAGAATGTCCTTCCTCAGATTAGGAGACCAATTCCTGACTATGGGTGGTGTCTGTACGGAGTTTGCACATTATCCCTGTAACAGCATGGGATTTCTCCGGGAGCTCCAGTTTCCTCACACATTCCAAAGACATGCAGGTTTGTAGGTTAATTGGTTTCTGCAAATTGCCCATAGTGTATAGGATGCAAAAATGAAATTGGATAGAACTAATGTATGGGTAATCTTTGGTCGGCGTGGACTTAGTGGGCCAAAGGGCTGTTTTCACTGTGTCTCCAAACTTCACGGACTAGCATAATTCCAACCTGGGTCTCTGCCTCTAGGATGCGTAGTCGCCGACTCGCTGAGGAAAGCAGTGTTTCCAGTTCCAACTGTAACGTGTCCAGTTCCTCAATTCCAATCCCATCATCTTCTGAACGAGATAGTACAGCAGCATACCGGGGACACATCTTTGCATGGTCGACTGGCTTGAAGTCATGGAACTGCAGTGGGCAATCCTTTAGTTCGCTCATTTTGAACCAGTGGACTTCTCTCTAAAAACTGCGAGAAAAAACAGGCAATCAGTTTTCTGCTCCATTTACTCATTTTTGTAAGAATGCAGACAATGGTGGCATTTATTGCCCATCCCATACCACCCTCAAGAAGATAACGGTAAGTCACTTTCTCAGACGACCCGCATTGCTCTGGTAAAGCTAACCCTATAACATTGGTTGGGGGAGAGGTCCAAATTCTAGACCCTGCAACAACGGAGCGGCAATATATTTCCAAGATAGGATAGCGTGTGGCTTGGAGGGAAACCATAGATAAGTCATCCTCTGGTATCTGCCCTTGTGATCATTCTTCTTCGTAGTAAAGATCACACATTTTGGAAGTGCTGTCAGAGTAGCTCCTCGCCACAGCATTCCCAACTTCTGACCTGCTCTTATAGCCAGTGTTTATGTAGCTTCTCCACGGGGTTTCCAATCAAAGGAGATGGCACAGGAGGTCAATGTTGGGAACTGTCCTTGCCATCGCCAAGCAGCTGGCTAGATTCCCTCTTATCAGAAATGGTAATTGTCTGGCCCTTTTGCGGTACAATTGCTATTTGCAACACAAGTACAATTTATCTGCATGTTGCCTGGCTTCATTTCACAAATTGCTAATGGAATCCTACTTGGTGCCATATGAGGACATCCCCATTTCTGACCCTCATTGTAGAAAGAAGGTATTGCTGCAATATGTGAGGATGCTAGTGTCCAGAACAAAGGGAATTCCTGCAACAATGTGTGCCGTTGGAATAATTGACCTCCCTCAACAATAATCATCTTCCTCTATGCAAGGCACGACTTGAACCATTGTTTTACCCTCAATTCCCAGTGATTTCATTCTTACCAGGGCTTTTTGATAGTCATTGCTACCTTGATGTCAATGGCAGTCACTCCCACCTCACCTTCATAACCCAGCTCTTTGGTCCTTGTTTAGGCCAAGACCAGAGGTTTGGTGCCATAATCATGATCATAATAAAAAACAAGCATCGATGAGTAGGCTATTGCAATCATGTGCCACTTTGCTGATTGAGCACAGACCGACAGAGTAGTGACTTTCCAAATTGGATCTGTCACTGTACAAATTGAAGCACTAGTCTACATTGTTGGGTAGGTACCAGCACTACCACAGTTTGAACAGCTAGATCTGGAATGTAAGTCGTAAGTACTACAGCTGAGTTGCCATCTGGTCCCATAACTTTTGCTGCGTTGAAGTGAAACAAATTGATTAAAGATTGGATTTTGTGACAGTGGGAATGTCAGGAGGAAGCAGAAATGGATCATTCACTCAACACTTTTGACTTGAGTACACATGTGCTGACAGGGCAGCATTATTAATAGAAGATTAAACAGAATTGAAATGCAGTCTAAAAAAATGCAGGTGATACACAAGTGCTCTGGTTCCACATTACACCCATGTCCTGTGAGCATCTTGTGCAATGTTGAAGTAAATTGGGTCATTTTATGCTTTAACATTAAATTCAGGATTAGTGTCCGGAACTCATCTCACACAAAGACACAAGAGCTTGAGATGCTGGAAGCTTAAGCAAAAAGCAAACTGCTGAAAGAATTCAGCAGGCCGGGCAGCATCTATGAAGAGAAATAGTCAGACAGTATTTCAGGACAGGACTGTTCTTCAGTCTGCCCATTACCCTCCACAGAGGGTTTCTGGCCTGCTAAATTCCTCCAACAGTCTATTTTGGGTCATTTCACTTGAAAGTTGACTGGAAGGGACTGCAATGCATTGCAGTGAGCTGGGTTTAAGGCAGACGAAAGGACATTGTACTCAGGACCAATTAATAAAAATCAGGTGATCACCTTAATATCTGGAATTTCGTAAATCTAAAACACAATCTGAAAAATACCAGAGTTAAAAACTCAGATTAATGGAATAAAAATAAAATTGTAAATGATAGAAATCTAAAATAGGCAACAAAACATGCAGGAAACATTCAGCATCTTTGAAAAGCAAAACAGAGTTACTGTTTCAGGTACAGACTCTTTTGTCAGAAATTGGGAAGAAATATCTAATAAAAGCAATTTTAAATTGCTGAGAAACTGACAAGAGGACTGGATAAGGATGGGAATATCTGTGATAGAGCAAGTCCAAGTCAAATTGGTTAATATGACAAAGTATTAAAGAAGGAACTGCAGATGCTGGAAAATCGAAGGTACACAAAAATGCTGGAGAAACTCAGCGGGTGCAGCAGCATCTATGGAGCGAAGGAAATAGGTAACGTTTCGGGCCGAAACCCTTCTTCAGACTGATAGGGGGTGGGGAGAAGAAAGGAAAAAAGGAAAAAGGCGGAGGAGGAGCCCGAGGGCTGGGGGAGGGGAAGAGACAGCCAGATGGCTGATGAAGGGGAGGGGACAGCAAGGGCTAGCAGAATTGGGAGAATTCAATGTTCAGGCCACCAGGATGTAGACTGCCCAAGCGGAATATGAGGTGCATTTCCTCCAATTTACGGTGTTGCTCGCTGTGGCCATGGAGGAGACCCAGGACAGAGAGGTCAGATACAGAATGGGAGGGGGAGTTGAAGTGCTGAGCCACCGGGAGTTCAGGTTGGTTATTGCGGACCGACCGGAGGTGTTCGGCGAAACGATCGCCAAGCCTCCGCTTGGTCTCACCGATGTAGATCAGCTGGCATCTAGAGCAGCGAATGCAATAGATGAGGTTGGAGGAGATGCAGGTGAACCTCTGTCGCACCTGGAACGACTGCTTGGGTCCTTGAATGGAGTGGAGGGGGGAGGTGAAGGGACAAGTGTTGCATCTCTTGCGGTTGCAAGGGAAAGTACCAGGGGAGGGGGTGGTATGGGAGGGAAGGGAAGAATTGACAAGGGAGTTACGGAGGGAGCGGTCTTTGCGGAAGGCAGACATAGGGGGAGATGGGAAGATGTGGCGAGTGGTGGGGTCACGTTGGAGGTGGCGAAACTGACGGAGGATCACTTGTTGTATGTGACGGCTGGTGGGGTGAAAGGTGAGGACTAGGGGGACTCTGCCTTTGTTGTGAGTGGGGGGATGGGGAGAGAGAGCAGTGTTGCGCGGTATGGCAGAGACCCTGGTGCGAGCCTCATCTATGGTGGAGGAGGGGAACCCCCGTTCCCTGAAGAATGAGGACAATTCAGATGCCCTGGTGTGGAACGCCTCATCCTGGGAGCAGATGCGGCGTAGACGGAGGAATTGGGAGTGGGGGCTGGAGTCCTTACAGGAAGCAGGGTGGGAAGAAGTGTAGTCCAGATAGCCATGGGAGTCGGTAGGTTTGTAGTGGATGTCGGTCAGGAGTCTATCACCTGCGATGGAGATAGTGAGGTCAAGGAATGGTAGGGAAGTGTCGGAAATGGTCCAGGTGTATTTGAGTGCCGGATGGAAGTTGGTGGTGAAGCGGATGAAGTCAGTCAGTTGTGTGTGGGTGCAGGATGTGGCACCAAAACAATCATCGATGTAGCGGAGGTAGAGGTCGGGGATGGGGCCCTGGTACGCATTGAACAAGGATTGTTCTACGTACCCGACAAAGAGGCAGGAAATGGGAGGAGTCAAATGAGAAGTTATTAAGTGTAAGGACCAGCTCCGCTAGGCGGAGGAGGGTGTCAGTGGCCGGGTATAGATTGCTTCTACGGTCGAGGAAAAAACGGAGGGCTTCGAGACCATCCTGGTGGGGGATGGAGGTGTACAGTGACTGGACGGCCATGGTGAAGATGAGGGGGTGAGGGCCCAGAGAGTGGAATGCGCGGAGATGACGGAGAGTGTCTGAGGTGTCTTGAACATAGGTAGGGAGGGATTTAACCAAGGGGGATAGGATGGAGTCGAGGTAGGTGGAGATGAGTTCGGTGGGGCACGAACAGGCAGAGACAATGGGTCTTCCGGGACAGTCAGGTTTGTGGATTTTGGGGAGAAGGTAAAAGCGGGCTGTGCGGGGCTGGGGAACGATGAGGTTGGAGGCTCGGTCGGGCAGGGCGTGGGAGTTGATGAAGTCGGTGATGGTGCTGGAGATGGTGGCCTGGTGCTCGTCAGTGGGGTCATGGTCCAAGGGTAAGTAGGAGGAGGTGTCCGAGAGTTGGCGCGTGGCCTCAGCTTTGTAGAGATCGACGCGCCAGACTACCACGGCACCTCCCTTGTCGGCGGGTTTGATAACCCAATCTAGGTTGTTGCGGAGTGAGTCGATGGCAGTGCATTCAGGGGGGGAGAGATTGGAGTGAGACAGGGGAGTGGAGAAGTTGAGGCGGTTGATGTCACGATGATATGACAGATGATTACACTTCTAAAGGGTATGCCCCTGAAACGTTATTTAACACAATTTTCCTCTTTCCACAAATATTGCCTAACCTGTTAAGTATTTCTAATATTTTGCTTTTATTGAATACAGTAATGTTGAAAACAATTTGCAATCACAAGCAGAATTCTAAAGATTTGATTTCTTCCCAAACTATCCACCAGGTACAGTACAATGTTATATGCAGCATTTAGTAATTCTACCCTATCAAGGGATAACATCCATCCAAACGTTCTTGCTACGAATAGGTAACTTACCATTACCAACACAAATTACCATTAACTGATCAGAATGACCGATAAACAAAAGCTGGGTAGCTCAAAACCACTCAAGATCTGGATGAAAAAAACGAATTTACAGTTCCCAATGTCGTCTCAACACAGTATGCACCTTGCCATCAAATAGGTGACCAAGTTATCACCTGACACAGGATTAACATAGACTCAAGATAGGTTATGTCAAAATATATATCTAATCCTAGCATCTAATGCATCATTTCTTTGCAAGTCCTGGGATCAATAGCAGTTCCAGAATTGTTAGCTGTGCCCTCCTTTGTTTAACAATTCTATTTGCACCCTGTGAAATAAAGCCCAAATACTCAGTGGTTGAAGCACAGCATACCTATGGTGTTGAGGTACAGCACAGAGAGAGAGAACCAACAATGGGGCGGTGAGAGTAGCGGCCAGCTTGTTACTGGGCGCCGCGCTGTTTCACATTGTTGCAAAGGCGAGGTTGTTACATTCACGGGAGACCCAGCTCCGTCCCGGGCTGCATGTGGGGAGGAGGGGGGTGGGGGCTGCCTGCATGTCATAAAGCCGCGCACCACATGTGCATTCGGCCCTCACCCCAGCCCGCTGCTTACCGTGCGCCTGTTGCAGAGTGAGTGAGTGTGCGCCGCGGAGAGCGCCCGGGGTAGAGCGGCATCCACAGGCTAAGCCATCGCGCTCTCCCCCCGCTGTCCGGCCCGGTGGCAGCGCCCGGCGGCAGTGCGCGGCCCTTTCCGGCGCCGGTGCAGGAAGATGCAGCAGAGATCAGTGCTTCACTGTGGGCACCAACTGCGGGGATACCCCGCTTAAAGCCAAACCTTAACAACTACCCGACTGCATGATTGCACAGCAGAGTGCAAAAAATAAAGCCGCACAATGCATAGAATCAGCTACATGCATAATGCGCACCCCCATTCCCATGCAAACATGGTACATTCCAGACAGGGCTGGTGAAAGATAATTTAATGTTTATTGTAGGAGCAACATCAAAATGCATGCAATGGCTTCCTATTTGAAAACAGTGTGCTAACTTGTGATCAGCACACAAGGCCGGTGTAGGGCGGCCGTTCTCTCTCTCTCTGGTGCTGGGGATGGACTTGGACTCGCTCTCCCCTGGCGGGGGGAGGGGAGACGAGACGAGACCCGGCAGTGGCGTGCGCACGCGCACGCGACGTTTCCGCCTTCCGGGGAGACAAGATGGTAAGCGGGGGGAGACAGCGCCGGGCCGCTCGCAGCTCGGGGGGACACTCCGCCAGGGTGCGGGGGAGGTTAGGGTCCGGCTTCAGACAGGGTGAGGCCCCGGTACCATGCTTACGGTGCGGCCAGCGGGGTTAAAGTGTCAGCAGAGCCGCATCCGCCCTCCTCCCGAGGGCAAGGAGAGGTCCACACCCAGTGCTTCCTGCTTCAGGCTGTCATTGAGCCAGCGTTAAAGCCACTGAGGTTTGGGCCGGGCTGAGGCGCATCGGGCTCTGCACGAAAGCCCGTGTGGTGTCTCTTATCACACGACCACCACCGAACGCACCTGCTGTGTGTCCTCTTTGAAATCTATGCATGGTTAGGGAACCATTTTCTACTCGTCCGCAAAACCCCATCAGGGGAGAGAGGGAAGGGGAGGGCGATGGGTAAGGAAGGGAGGGATAGAGGCTGAAACTCGAGGTTGTTTGACTTGTGCAGCTTTTTTAAATCTGAGGGAATGTCACAGCCTAACCTTTATTGCACCTTTGAATGAGAAATTGTCACTAGATCTCTAGTTTTATTAATTTATATGGACCTTACTTTTTCAGAGGTTCACTGATTTAATATCTGTTTCTGATTTAGTTACTTTTTCAGAGGTTCTCTCATTTAGTGTCTGTTAGTTTGAAAGAACAATCTAGTTAACAAGTTTATTTTCTATTTGACACGCTGGCTTTGGTGTAAAACTTTGGTGTAAAACCCTGTGGTTAACTTCCAATTATTTTTCAAATACTCTACTATACAATATTTAATAATACTCTACGGTACAATATTTATGATCTATTTAACTTTTTTATAAATTAAAGCTGATTATGGAATTGAGTAACTTTACATTGCATAATTATTTGGAATTTCCCAATATGAACTATGTGCTTGGATTTCATATAATTGCTGTAACATAAAATCATGCCAATGAAGTTTGAGAATTTGAATTTGGTTTTGAAAAAATACAAATGAAAAGTAAATAGTTTCTGGTACCAGTTAAATAGTTTCTGGTACCATATTTGTTTTAGCTCTAGACCAGGGGTCGGCAACCTTGTTCTGCATTGGGGCCAGGACGCATGTCTGTGAGCGGATGGTGGGCCACATCTATCACGTGTACACATGGATCCTGTCCCGGATGGCAGGCAACAAATCACTTGTTCACATAGATCCCGCCCCTTCGAGGACGCTACCCGGAGCACTGGCCCCTAGTTACGGGCGCTCACGAACATGGCTCGCCTACGGACCATTGCCTTGGCTCTGTCCTGAAGGCGGTGGCTCACTCGTCCCCGGCCTATTGACAACCCCGATCCCGACAGTGAAGCCCAGACACAGAAGGTGCGCGGCCGTGCCGGCGGCTTTGCCCAGGATGCAGTATAGCCAGAGCTCGGTGCTTGGCAGCTCCGCCATTGCAGCCACCAGCGCAGGCCTCCATGCATCCTTGCATCACCGCACCTGAGCGCCGTGGCCTCGTGCCCGGGAGTACCGGAGATGACGAAAGTCTGCGGGCCGGAGGATTTATGGGGAAAAAAATACGCCTGCGGGCCGGATGATTTCGGGTAATGTACCGCATTCGGTCCGAGGGCCGTAGGTTGCCGAAATCTGCTCTAGACTATTCAGTCGTGCGTTGTTTGAACTACATTTTATCAGTTTGTTCAGGGGCTCCCTGCATCCACATTTCTTTATCATGAGAGAAAGCGTGAAATAATGTAGGACACTGCCTTCACAGCCGTCACATCAGTAATTCTACGCATTTCAATAGGTGTCTATGCATTTTGTCCAGTAAAATATATTAAAATATAGTCTAAAATAAGAGTACAAGCCCTTTAGGGATGGAAATACCACCAAAGGCATTCTTGGCCATATAATCTTGACTTTGCTTTTCTCTCCTTTTGAAAAGGCGACACTTCGGCCATACTTGAATGCAGTTCGTGCCACTCTTCAAGCAGCATTATGTCTGGAAAATTTCTCGTCACAGGTTGTGGAGCGTCATAATAAACCAGAAGTGGAAGTGAGGTAGGATTTGGAATTCCGACTGATTTAAATTTTCAGTTTGTTCAGATGCAGCTTTGAGCTGCTTCTTTTCTGCTGCTATCAGATTCGTGAATGACTTCTCGTATGGCAAGGACGAATTCCAAGTCCTCAATCACCTATATGTGGCCCTTACACTTTTTTATTACACTTCCTCTGTAGTTGTAACACTATACCTGTATCCTGTTTTTTTCTCTCTTGCACTACCTTGATGTACTTTGGTGTGATTTGCCTGGACAGCACGTAAACAAAGATTTCCATATCTTAGTATATGCAACAATAAATCATTACCAATCCTTCAGTTATTTGGAAATGAATGTGAGTAAACCCATTTTTTTCACTAGATGAAATCAAAAACCACAGAAAGCTGCGATTCCTTAACAAAAACTTTTCATTCGGTACACGTGACAATAAAGTAAACTAAAAGCTTTATGTCCGAGTGTATATGTCCGAGTATATTTATACAACTGGGCAAATGACCAGGAGAACATTCTTTTAAATAACCCTTTTGGAAATGATTTGTGTGGCAATTTTGAAATATTGATGGATAATATCTACTGTCATTGGTACTTTTGTATTTTCAACGGAATGTAGCGTTCAAAACTATTCCCTCATCACAATTGTTATGTGGAATAATTTCTGAGGCAATACCCTTTCAAAAACGAATTTAAGTAAAAAGCCAACCCTAAATCTTAAAACTGCTTCTTCTTAAACTCAATGCTACTTGTAGAAGTCTGGGATTATGCCATCCCCATGGAACTCTTGAGAATATCTTTATATCAATTCTTTCAAAAATAAGTGGATAAAGAGTTCAGATGAGAGTGGAGAGAGCGTCAGATTTTGGATACTGTATAGTAACAAACAACTGTTTACTTGATTTAAAACAGGAGCAGTAAAGAGTTGCTACTGCAGCCTTTGATCATCAGCAGAAATGAGAAGGAGAAGGTCCTTATTGAGGGCTCAATAAACTCTGTACGAGTCAGCATCGCAATCAAACAGGTCTGTACGTTTTTAAAGTTGTCAATGCATATTTGGCATTGCAATCCAAATATTGCAAATTAAATCTTGTTTTCCCCTTGAATGATCAAGCAGACCCCCCTCCTAATAATGTGTAACTTGAAGTTTGGAAAGTTTCATCTAGTTACTGTAGATTTTCAGGGAAATGTGTATTTTCTCTTGGAAATAGTTGCTGTAACTTTGTCTCATTCAGATTTGAAAAGAGCCACAAGCGTTCTAGGAGTAATGGACACAATTAGAATTTCTTGGCTTCTCCCACTACTTTGTCGAATTCACATTCTCTTCAGACATGCAATGCACACCTTGACTGAGCCTGATGATTAATCTGTGCCAAGATTCTGTCAATTCCAAAAGTTTAAGTACAAACATCATATGGGGCGTATAACTGCTTAAGTCTGCCACATCATTTGGTAAGATAGACACAAAAAACGGGAGTAACTGCAGGACAGGCAGCATCTCTGGGGAGAAGGAATGGGTGACGTTTCGGGTCGAGACCCTTCTTCAGACTCCTTACACATCATTAAGTAAGAGCCTCTTCTGCTTTCCTGCCCAGTCCCCAAATCATTTATTCCTGTTAGGGCCAAAAAAAACATATAATCAGTCTTGGTTTTACTCAGCAGCTGATATTGGTTTTACTCAGCAGCTGAGCATGCACAGGCCTCTTTGGATCATTCCAGATTCTCATTCATCTGAATGAAGAAATTTCTCCTTGGCTTAGACCTCAAGGGACACAGCTTTATTTTGAAATTCTGCCTTCTTGATCTACTGCCCAGACAGGGGAAACAACATTTAATCTTGTATATTCTCTTGGAATTATCAACATTTTACTTCGCATTCTTCTGAACACCAGTAAATATGTGCCCATGATAATTCAATCCCTTCATGGGAGAGTCCTGCTTCCACAGAATTACACTAGTGAATCTATATGAGCCCGTTCATGACCTAGTATGATCTCATTTTGATAAAGAGATCAAACCTCGGTAATCCAGGTGTGGTCTTATCAAAGTCTTATGCAATTGTCGAAAGACTTAATCTTGTACTTCCAGCTGCTTGTAGAAATCCCAGCTGCATCTTATTTTTACGCCACATTTATCTGAATTAAACTCCATCTGCTATTCCTTGGCCCATTGGCACAGGTGATCAAAACTCCATTGCGTTCTTGGATAACTTTTTCACTGTCCACTATACCAATTTTAGTCTTCTGCAAACTCATTAACCATGCCACCTACATGCTCATCCAAATTGTTAATATAAATAATGAACAACAGTGGACCAGCACTGATCCCTGTAGTACACCACTTTTACAGGCCTCCAGTCTGAAAAACATCACTCTACCACCACTCTGTCTCCTACTTTCAAATCAATTTTGTGTCCAATCTGTTAACTCGCCCTTGATTATATGTGATCTAACCTTGGGGACCAGCTTACCACTTAGTACCTATTTAGAGGCCTTGCTAAAGTCTACATAGAAAACGTCCACTGCATTGCTGTGAGTTATGATTTCCGAAGCACAAAGATATGCTGACTATCCCTAATTTGTCTTTGCATTTCCAAATGCTTGTAAATCCCATCTCTCCTCCAGTAATTTACCCACCACTGTTGTTAGGCTCACTGGCTTGTAGTTCCCAGGTTATCTATCCCATGTGACCTTTCATATATAAAGGCAGGTTTATTTGGACAACCTTTCATATGTCACTTTACTGATGGATTTTGAAATTCAGATGCACACATCCACTGATTCTATTTTTTCTCCCCCTTTCTCCTGGCTAGATGTATTTTCCAAATAGATTTTCCTTTCATTAAACAATACTCCGGCTAATCGGATGAAGATCATCTTTGCCTTTCTGCACTTCTATTATAATCGATTCCAACAATTAATGTTAGGTTAACTGGTCTGTAATTCTATCATTTTTCTCTGGTTTCACAAATAGCATTAGACCATTGCATTTAGTCCCTCGGTTAGTAATGTATTTCAATGCTTCCCTCCAGTGTCATGTTCCTACTATTTAATGACAGAACGAGGCCATGCTGACTCCTAGGAGACCAATCCTATTTTCCCCTCCGTATTTTATCTGTATTCCTGCAATTTATCTTTCTAACATGTAGGGCTGTCATCTTCTTTTGATGTTTTTTGCTATTAACCTGTGCTAAGGGGTAATTTATAGTAGACATTTATCCTACCAGCTTGTCTTTGGAATATTGGAGACCTGGCCAAGGAGAGAGTGCAAAGTGCACAGATAGTACCAGGATCGAGATTGAACACGTTTCCTGTCAAAAATAATGCACGGTCTATCAGCAAGAGAATTTTGATTGTATTGTTGGCCAAAAGAAAACATTTTTTTTTTTAATGGACTGGAAATGAATGTTGGATTTTTATAGTATTGTTGTACAAGGCCAAATAGAAGTGATTGCCTTGTTAGTTTCCAGAGCAAATCACTTAAATGGCCTACGCTGTGAACTGGCAGCCTGTGATGGTCGTCCTTGGTAACTTACTCTTTAAGTTTTATGTTTGTTTACTCTTTCTACATTAATTCCATAATGTGGCAACTTGACTGTTAAACCCTAAGTAATTTTAACCTGGGGATTTTTCATGTGTCATTCTTCCACTACATTTTCTGCTGACTCATTTCATTAATACTTCGACTTTGATCAGCAGCAGACAATGCATCTTTAACAAGAGCTTGAGGATATTTTGAACGACTGTTTAATCCTCAATTCTCTGTACTTTCCCATAAATGCCTTCAATGACAGTTGTGCATGTGATCTTGTTTTTTTTATTTTTATTATCCTTGTATAGTTATTACTCTCCTAAATACTTCATTTTTTAGTTTTAAACAGGTTGAAGTATGTACATGTTAAAGTTTCATATTGTTAATTTCAGGCAGATGAGATTGAAAAGATTCTTTGCCATAAATTCATGAGATTTATGATGATGCGAGCAGAGAACTTCTTCATCCTGCGGAGAAAAGCTGTTGAGGTAATGGCACTGCTTAGAATAGCCACTTTATTTGGGGTTTTTTCTATGAAGCATGTCAGATGGACAAAATAGTTGAAGACTGAAAACCAGCTATCTCAGGAAGTCTGCACATTGCACAGCTGCTGTACTCGTCTTGGGAAGTTTTCAGCTGCTCAAATGTAGATAAGTTTAAGCTGAACATCACGTATGAATATTGCTCATCCCATCACAAGAAAATCCTTTTACTTCCAATTGTTTTCTATCTTGTAAAATTAATTTATTTCCAAAAATTATAGTAAGGGAGGATTTTAACTTCCCGTACATTGACAGGGACGGCCATAGTGCTATGGGCTTGCAGGGGCTGGAATTTAAGTGTCTTCAAGAAAGATTTCTCAATCAGTATGTAGGTGGCCCTGCTAGAGAGAGGATAAAATGCCAATTCTTGACAAATAAGACAGGTCAGGTGACTTAAGTGTTGGTTGGAGAGCAGTTTGGAACCACTGCTTTCTACTAGTTTAAACTAGTTTAAGAATAGTTATGGACAAAGGTAAGACTAGTCCAAAAGTCCTAAATTGGGATATACAATAAATTAAATATACAACCAATTTTGATGGTTTTAGATTGGAACTTTCAGAAGTTGATTGTAGGAGAGGGTTCTTTCAAGTAAAGGAATGGCTGGTAAGTGGGAGGCTTTTAAACATGAAGTAGGTCAGGTTGGCAAGAATTGGGAAAATTAATTGACAAGACATTAAGGCACTGGTCAAAGGAATTGGTCACGGGATGTCACCTGTATGGTCGTGAGGAGTCGCCCAAAGAGTCAACCTTTTTCTGGTCGCTGCTGGATTTTCAACATTTTAAATTATGACGGGTCGTCGAAAAAAATCGGGTAAGTGGGACAGGCCCTTAAGGCAACATTTGGAGTACTGTGTACAGTTCTGGTCACCTTGTGAGGGAAGGATTTTATTAAAGTGGAATGGTGCAAAAAAGATTTGCAAGGATTTCACTTTGTGTTATGGGGTAGGCTGGTCTTTTTTCCCCTGGCACTGAGGAGGCTGAAAGGTGACCTTATAGAAGTATACCAAAGGTACGAGCATAGATAAGGTGAATAGCCAGTCTTTTTCCCAGAGCTGTGGAGTAAGAAATTAGGGGCTATAGAGATTTAAGGTTAGAGGGGGAAGATTTAAAAGGGATCTGAGGGGCAACTTTTTCCACACATAGAGCAGTGCAAATATGGAATAAACTGCTAGAGGAATTAGTAAAAATGAGTATAATTATGACATTTAAACAACACGTGTAGGTACGTGGATAAGAAAGTTTTGGAGGGATATGGTCTAACCAAGGCAAGTGGGACTAACGCTGCTAGGTGATTTGGACAAGTTGGGCAGAAGGGCCTGTTTCCCTGCTGTACAGCGGAATGGCTCTGATTCCATCTGTGTTGAGGATCTTCTGGGAGTCTATTGGTGATGTGCTAGGCTTTCTTTGACCAAATAGGCAGCCATTTATCTATAGCATTCTATATCCACTAGTCCACAAACAAACTGAATTTAGTTCTCTCCATCATCTTTGTCCTAGTAATTAAACATATGTGAGATTTGAAACTTATGCACTGATATCTCAAACAGGAGAATGTGGGTGTTGCATACTCTGCATGTTGAAGTGCTAAACCTTTATGCATGCATGTGTAGTGATTGTCTTACTGAAAATATAATTGATGGGAATGTTATGGTGCAGCAAGTTGGCAGACTTTTTTCACATGTTGGAAAAGGATTTCAGCCAAAATTTAATGGTTGTGTAATCGAGTATAAAATTTACCAAGGATTTTAACAAGAAAATGGTATGAATACCAGAGCTTTCTGACAGGAAAAATCTAGAGCTTCAGCTCAGATCTGGTGAATGGGTTGTATGAAAATGTTTGTTATAGAGAGTTGCTGGATAATCAACTATGTCAGTGACTGCAATAAATTAAACACGGTTTCCTCTCTTGCAGGGCTATGATATCAGCTTCCTGATCACCAACTTCCACACTGAGCAAATGTATAAACACAAGCTGGTTGATTTTGTCATCCACTTCATGGAAGAGATCGATAAGGAAGTCAGTGAAATGAAACTCTCATTAAATGCCAGAGCTCGCATTGTTGCAGAGGAGTTTCTCAAAAATGTGAGTTTACCTTGCTTTCTCATTGTCCCCAAAACTAAGAGATTAGCAGTACTTTGCTGAGCTGCTAAATCTATCAGGATGCCAGAAAATTGCATCCTTTGCAACGGCAGGGTTGGTTAGCATTGCATAAATTATGTTGAGTCAGTCTTTGTGCTGGCATTATTGTGCTGTTTGTGGTTTTTGTTTCTCAGAGGAACGAGTTCCTGAAATGTATTTGACTTCCCCTTTAGTGGAAACTGGTCCTTTGGCATTACTTTTATACATGGTGAAACTGTTAAAAAGGAAGTGTCCTAAAATAGCCCACTGACTTATCACTATTTTCTTTTATATGTTGTGTTTTCATTAAAAAACATAATGTTGTCATTACGACATTACTCTTTTGGGATTTTGTTATATCTCCAAAGTGAACACACTCCATTATTGGTTGCAAATAATTTCAGAATTCCTGGAACATGCTGCTGGGAGTGGTGGTAGAAGCAGATTCGATAGTGACATTAAGTGACTTTTTAGGACAGGCATATGGATTACATGTGGGTAGATAAGAGATGGTCTTGGCATCATGTTTGGCACAATACATTCTGGGCTGAAAGACCTGTTTTTATGGTGTACTGTTCTATATTTTATGTATGACTAAAATTATAACTGACAATGCAGCATCCATTCCATGTATAGTTATACTGAAAGGGTGATGTTAACGAACCATCTGTAGTACATCAGTCTTTTGGGAATTGTATTCTAACAATCATATTGATTGGGGAATTCTGTGAAACTTTCTAATGACATTGAATACCACAATATTTCTATAAAAAGTGAATAAGAACATAAAGGTTAAATACTAATAGATTATTATCTTTCAATGCAAGGAGGCTAGAAGATAGAGGGATGGATTTATATGACAATCAAACCATATTTGGACAGTATGTTTCTCCTCTGCACATTGCAACCCAGGAAGAATCCAGTGCAGATCCATCCGATTGATACAGGGGCCAAAATGATTGAATTTAAGACCAGATTACATAGGATAGGCCTGCAGACTCCTTAGGTATTTAAGGGGTGCTGTAATTAATTTGTTAAAGATTAATAACAGATTTAAAAGGGGAGTATATATCTAGAACACTCAAAACAAAAACTTGAAGTCAGGCCAAATTAAAATTTCAAGACTGAGATTCTCTAATGCAATAGACAGTCCCACTGGAGGACCAATTAATCAATGATGAGGATGATAATTCAACAAACTTGTGTAATGGATGTGGCTGCACTTTTTTGATAGTTGTAGCCATTGAGACACATGATGACTGTTGAACTTCTGACTTTGTGAATTCTAGAGTGGCAGGTTGAGAGAAAACTAGTTGTTGCAGTATGTCCAGCCTCACAGATTCATGAGATCACTGGTCCAATTAACTTTTTCATAAATGGTGTCAAGTAGCGGCTGAGTATCGCAGGAATGTGTTGCAAGACTAGTTGTGTGTCTTGCCTTTGAACAGTATATATCCCTTACATGAAGAGATTAGTTTAATCATAAAAATCCAGGTACAAACCAAGGCATAATATATAACATAATAAATAAGCCCTGTCAATGTAATAAGATGTTAAATGTCGATCTCCCAAAGCATTGGTCTGGGATGTAGAATGTTTTACCTCTGGCATCAAGCTCTTAACTCTTTTACCTTTCCTGTCAATTTTTGTTTTGCTTTTGTTTGCTGTATTTGCTTTGCTCGTAGTGCAATTTTATTTCGCTCATTCTTTTACCTGTCTGTTCAGTTGTACTTGTTTAATGTAGCTGGTGAGATGGACATTCAGGTTGCAGTGGTTAGGACACTTGATAGCAGCATGAAATAACTGGTGGTCTTGCAAGCCATGCCCCATTTGGCCACAGCCGGAGTACTGCTTATTTTGTGCATTCATCGTGTTTTACAAGTCTACTTAATTCGATGTCATTTTCCAGCAGTGCTGCAATGTATTGCTCAGATAGTTCATGTTATAGGTAGACACAAAATGCTGAGGTAGCTCAGCGGTTGAGGCAGTATCTCTGGAGAGAAGGAATGGGCGACGTTTCGGGTTGAAGGGTCTCGACCCGAAATGTCGCCCATTCCTTTAACCTTCGATTTAAATGTCGCCCATTCCTTAAACCTTCGATTTAAGTCAGCATCTGCAGTTCTTTCTTACTCATAAGTTATAGGAGCAGATTAGGCCCATCAAATCTATTCCACCATTCAACCATGACTGATCTATCTTTCCCCCTCAACCCTATTATTCTGCATTCTTCCCATAACCCCTAGCACATGTACTAATCAAGAATCTATCAATCTCCACCGTTAAAAATATCCATTGACTTAGCCTCCACAGCCATCAGCGGCAATGAATTCCACAGATTCACCACCCTCTGACCAAATAAATGTCTCCTCATCTCCTTTCTAAAGGTACATCCTTTTATTCTGGGGCTATGGCCTCTGGTCCTAGACTCTCCCATTAGTGGAAACATCCTCTCTACATCCACTCTATCCAGGCGTTTCACTATTCGGTAAGTTTCATAGTCCCCCTCATCCTTCTAAACTCCAGCAAGTACAGGCCCTGTGCCATCAAACGCTCATCACATGTAAACCCAATTATCCCTAGGATCATACTTGTAATGCAGCAGATGAGAATCAGATGTTTTCCTGAATTTTATTTCATCAGTAGCATTGTTCCTCTTGAGGCTTCTTTGATGTTAAGCATTTATGAAAGCATCACATCAATCAGAGCTGCCAAGTTTTGTCAGAGCATTTCTGTATTCTAGTACCTGAAAATCAGTATTTGCTGAGGAAATCAGTATTATTACATAGTGACATTTTGCTGAAAGAAATGTTTTTAATGTGCAGTCATACCCATGTAAGAGTACAAGAATGCATAACTTTGCTACCAATTGACATGTCTTCTACGCACCTTACTTGACAGAGCATTAATTTCCATATCTTTGTATACTGCTATTTGAACAGCTGCTTCCTGCTTTTAGCACCAGATGATGTTTTGGAAGCCTCACCCCCTCCGTCCCTCCCCCCCCTCCCACTCCCCCTCCCTCCCTCCCTCCCTCCACCCTCCCTCTCTCTCCCACCCATTCACACAGAGAGTGGTGAATCTCTGGAATTCTCTGCCACAGAAGGTAGTTGAGGCCAGTTCATTGGCTATATTTAAGAGGGAGTTAGATGTGGCCCTTGTGGCTAAAGGGATCAGGGGTTATGGAGAGAAGGCAGGTACAGGATACTGAGTTGGATGATCAGCCATGATCATATTGAATGGCGGTGCAGGCTCGAAGGGCCGAATGGCCTACTCCTGCACCTATTTTCTATGTTTCCTCTCTTTCCTTTTTTTTCTCCCTCCCTATCTTATTCCCTCCCTGCTTCTCCCTCTCTCCCTCCCTCCCCTCTCCCTCTCTCCACCCCTCCCTCTCTCCACCTTGAGCCCACCCACCGTTCTGTAAAACCAAGGCCAATTCCAATGTAACTGCAATCCCACTGGTAATTTTTCACCACTAAGCTTATCCAGAATTCTACCACTGCCTGAAAATAATCAAAGGCTCAACTACCACTGAGAAAGAGAATTCCAAAGACTCATTGTTATACGAGAATTTTCCTGAACAGTCTGACTCATAGCGCTGTGGCCATAGCGCTATGTGTAAAGCCCATAGCGCTCCAGCTCGTAGTGCTATTTTTAGAACCCATAGCGCTGTAGCTGACAGCTCTTCGTTTAAATTCCCACGCGTTAAAATGATAGCGCTCTGTTTAAACCTGGAGCGGGACAGGCAGCGACTTTGGAGAGAAGGAATGGGTGACGTTTCTGGTGGAGACCCTTCTTCAGGCTGAACTGAACTCCGTATTTAAAATCCGTATTTAACAACAAAAAATTGTACATCTGTATTCTAATCGCATTTCCGTACCAAATACGGAAAATCCGTACTACTTGGCAGCTCTGTGTTATGCATTCAACGCTTCACTTCTCCATCCCAATCATTCTCTCTCCTTCAATTCCCCACTGTTTCCTAAACCTGTCTTCCTCATTTCTTCCATTCGCTTCTGTTAGCCCCAGCCACCCATTTCTTGCAATATGCTCTTCTTTCATTACTCATTTCTTCATACATTTATGTCCTCTTTTCAACTGAAATGGTTACGTGTTTCCAGATGTTGCCATCCTCGTTCCCCTGTTACCCGACTTCATTTCCATCTTGGATTCCTCTCCACCAACAAAAAATAGCTTTATTTAAGGGTCAACAGATATGCAAGGATATGGAATGCCAGGAAGTTATGGGTTTCAGAAATTGGTGATTTTCCATACTACATGCTTTGCTGAAGGAAAAATTGGAGGTGCAGTTATCTTGTGACCCCTTTGAGAGCTTGCCAAAAATTGCTACTTGAAAAGTCTCATTGATTTGGTGATAGGTATACAGCTTAAAATTATTAATGTGGAGTATGTTAGTGACTATGGGGGAGGAGGAGGTGGTGGTAGTACAGACAACTCGACGGACGACTGGAAAAAGCACCAGCTAGTGACAGGGGAGGAAGCCCCATGGTGACCGTGAGCGCGTCCTGTCGTTCACAGTGACCTGAAGAGAGCGCTGATGGCCAGGAGCCACAATGTGAGGCGTAACAATGGCCACGTAAACCGGATCGTGCAGTGGGTGAGGAAGGGCTCACTGGTGCACCATGTGATCCGGGCGTGGCGCAGAAGACGGGGCTGCGAGTGGCCAGGGAAGCGGTGTTAGCCGGGGGTGGCGGCGGCAGGTCTGTCCGCTATAACCAAAATCCTTTATAAAGGGGGCTGTTAAAATAAGGGTTCACTGTATACAAAATCTGATTTTTCTTTCTGTTTACAGTTCTGATGCTGCTTGTGTTTGCTATCGACTGTCAAGACCAAGGTTACGAGGAACTATGTGAAACTGCACTGCTGGAAAGAAGCTTTGGGGCAGGGGTGGGTGTAATCATCTGCTGAAAGGGGGCTCACACAATATCCTGACCAGCTTGCTGGAAGGAGCTTGTATAATAACCCAACCAGACTGCTGGCTTTAGTATTAACAAATCATTTTTCAATTGATACTGTATTTGCAGCAGCTTAATATCTGCTGTCATTAGTTCTTTCCCAAATTGAAGGGACTGAGCTAATACATTTGTATTTTGAAAAATAAAAACTTTCATTCATAGTTTGTGTCATATTGTCTCTGACTTGGCTCCTTCTTACTACATGTGTTTAAGTGATGGTCCATTTTTATTTTAAGAGGGATTTAATTGATGCAATAAAACCTATCACTGACCAACTAGCTCTGGACAGTATTAGGAAAATAACTCTACCCAGTGAAACGATAAGCAAAATATTGCAGATGCTGGGCGTCGCAAATAATACATTTTGACAACACTTAGCAAGTCAGATATGTTTTGGTTAGTTAAAAAGTTACTACCTTTTGGAAGAATTAGTGGATACCCCTTCAAAAGACTGCCAGGCCAGTTACATTTCCTAGCTGTTTTGGTTTCTACTGATACTTGTTCTATAACATTTATAATCCTATTTGAAACGGAGTGCGAGTAATTTATCATTTATATGATCTCCACCACTGTCAATTAGTAAGAAGGGCCACATTCTTTGACTTTCTTTTACTTCTGTTTTTATTCTAATAGCTTCTGAATGAGCTTATTTGTCAAAATTAATATTGTTACTGAAGTCACATAATGGATTTTGTCACCCAAGAATAAAATACTACAGATGCTGGAAATCTGAAAAAATTATAAAATGCTGTAAATACCCAGGAGGTTGGGTTGCATCTGAGAAGTGGAATTAATATTTTGGGTTTGATGACTTTATCAAAATGGTTTTGATGGAAGTTTTGTTGATCTGAATTGTTAACTCAATTTGAGATCAACTTGTGAAAGAACTAATGAGCTTTCATCTGAATTGTTCTTATGAAAGGTCACCAAACTAAAATGTAAACCTGGTTCTCTCTCCACAAATGCTGCCTAATTGGCTGAGTATTTTCTTCATTTTTCTATTTTATACAAGTTTTGTTCTGCTGCAAATGAGTAGATTTTGCTGCTTCTAACTTTTTATGGTTGTAGCTGACAGAAATGCTGTACAGGCCTACAACATTTTGGTAATGAATGGTCAGGATGCAAACTGCAGAACTGTTTGTTTTAGTTTGGTCAATATCGTTCTTTCTGTAACAGATGTTCTAGAGCAGCACACTGAGGTACGATGCTGGCTCTCGCATGTGCTTGGTGCATTCTCAGTTGAAAATAAATTCTTAAAAGTAACTTGAATGGTATATTTAAACTTGGGTACATAATCTTACTGCTGTTATTGCAATTAATATGTATTGACATAATATGCTTCTCAATATTAAAAACCTTTTGCATTTCATCTACCCAATCATTTCTTGTAGATTGTTTTTAGTTTTATTTCTGTACCAAACTACCTTGTGTAATCATCAAATTAGAAAGTTGTAATCGGTCCAAGAAAATTTGTAAATGATGTCTAGCAGCCCAATCTCATACTTCCTTGTCCAATAAGAAACTTCTGTTTGACAATTAAACGTACAAAATTAACTAATTCATTTATCCATTTTAATTGAATAGAGCTTGATACTCATCAAGCTCTTTTGAGTCATCTTCAATCTCCTGCATTTGCATCTTTAAATAACCTGAGTTTTTATCCTAATGAAAACCATCAGTAAATGAAGCAATATATTGAATCTTCTAAAAAGATTACAAACTTTCAAATATGTGCATACTGAAGTTGAATAGAGAAGTTTCAGTCAGACCTTTGATTTCCTTTTAAGTAGTATTGCGATATAGTCAATCTACTTTTTAAGAACCTATATTTTTCACCAAAACATTTATAGAGGTATTTGCATGATTGTAACAGGTAAAATGTTCAGAGGCTGAAACTACGAGATAATAAAAAATTGCAAGAATTAGATGCAATATGAACAATGGTATAAGTACAAATAGAGATAAGTATTTGGTATCAAGGTCTGATTGACTTAGTATTCATTAAATGGATATCAATTATTATTTGATTTTTTTTAAAGCGATCTCAGTAGAAGCAATTATTTGGGCAATGGTGTATTTATTGAAACAGTTCCTGGCCCCATGTTATTGGAAAGTGCCTTACAGCTAATTAAGTGTCTGCTCTAATAAACATATGATTCAGAATGAGGAAGGATGATGATAAATTGGGTTTGGAATGATCCAATAACTTGCTGAATCTATAATTTGAGTATTAGACCATTGGAGCTATGAGAACCGATCCTGTGAGAACTAGTTCAAATTCAGATGTGAAATCTCTGCTAGGTGAGGTGCTGAAAAATCCCAAGGAGGATTATTTTTACAACGATGGCTTGGATCCAAGCAATATCCATGGAACTATCCAAGCAGACACAGGAATAACTCACTTTCATCTTGAAACAACTGCAATTCATTGTAGAAATTTTACCCAACCATCTTGGACAGGTACCATACTGCGTAACTTCAACCCTATTTATGATCAAATCTTATCATTTTAAAGTTTATTTGCAGGAGTCCACACATTGAAAAGTAGTCAGCTCACTTCCCTTTATATTACTAGCCTTGTTTGCTGTCACTACCGTAACCTGGCAATTGTGAAATCGATAATCCTCAATTGTGCTTTTTTGAGTGTGTGCAATCCGGTCGTGTCTACAATGTAACCCTGTTTGGCATTTGCTTACCTTGATGCGATGACCACAATCACAAGGATGTTATAATTCAAGACCACACCTGAAACTTCCACTCACCTGCTCTGTTTTCAGATGCTGACTGACCTGTGTGTATTTCCAGTGTTTACAGATTTCCAGCAATTTCACCCTTGTTTTTGCTTTTAGAGATTGGTAAGTCTTTTGAATTCTCAACCCTGAAAGATGCTCAGCGGTTGAGTTCATGCAAAAAAGCTGAGGTCGATAGGTCTTTGGGCAATGTGAGCGGGGTCATGTGGACCGTGTGGGCAACTGGATGAGGATCAGCAATGATGTGGTGAACTGTAGTGTTTGTGGCTCACTCCTGTTCCTGCCAATTTCAAATTTCCGACAAGTGGGATTAATTGTGCAACGATGGCCGAAAGAAGCAGCAGTCGCTATAACGGGTCGAGCTGACTGTCTATTCCCAATGAACGAATGGTTGACCCGTCGCTCGCATTGAACGAATGCGGGGGTTCAATGGCGGTGACCAAGGAATGGAAATAGTCGCCTCCGGTATTCGGTTTCAGCGATTAATTTCAGGGTGCAGATCAAAATACTATTTGAGTGCAAACACGGCAGACAGAGAGGTTGTGTGCTTGACGTGGACAAAGGGCCGGTTGCTGAGCGGCGACAATTCGCGGTGACTGACTGAAGAGGCCGCGGCCCGAACAAAGATGGCGCCTGACGTCGTGCAATCGTCGCCGTGGTAACCGTAAACAGACGAGGCCGAGGCCTGCGCCGGACGGCGGTGGTAAGAGCAGCCCGGGGCAGCTCTGGCGCCAGAGCCAGGGCCAGAGACACCGCAGTGTGCGCGCGTGAGAGAGAGAGGCACTTTGGGGGGCAGCAAAGAATCATCAGCAAGAGTGAGTACCGTCAGTGGGAGGAACGGGGAACCAGCACGCACAAGGCGACGGGAGGAAGGAATGGTGTCAGCTGTGTAGTTCACGCTTTAGTACTCACCCTTCCAAGGGTTGTTTGTGTGTTCAAGTCTCCCTCCAGAGATTTGAACAACAAAAATCTAGCCCGACATCTCGGTACAGAACGAAGTGAAATGCTACACTCTGACCTCTCAGGTGGATGTTTAAAACCCCCCATAAAATAGCTTCTGAAGATCTTTGATATCCTAATTCATCAACCAACATTGATAATGATGAGCATTTTGCTGTTTGTGGGAGCTTGCTGTGCATCAATTAGCTGTCGTACTTTCCGTGTGACTGCGGAATAATACAACTGTTGCACTAGGCAAGAAAGCCATTTGACGTCTCAAGTGCAAAGAGCAATCCAGCTGGTCAAACTCTACTGCTCAGTGCCAATAGTTGCAAATTCTCTCCTGCGCTTTTTAAAAATCTACATTATTTCCATAACCACCCATATCAGTGCATCCCTGACCATAATTGTTTAAAAGGTCTGTCTCACTGTGCGAGTTGACCCACGAGTGACCCCGAGTTTAAAACAAATTTAACTCGTGGTAATCACGTACAATTAACGTAGCGGGAACGTCGGAACTCGTGGACGCAACTTAGCGACTCTTGGCGCTAACGGGAGGTACACGTGAAACTTGTTAACTCTTGCAAAAGTTCAAACATGTTTGAACTTTTCCACGAGTAAAATGTACTCTTGAGGTTAAAATTTGAAACATTTTAAACTCGTTGTAAGAACGTAGTGGCCCGTGTGTTTAACTTTGTGACTCGTGAGTCTACCGTGGGAACTCTTTTTAGAAACAATAATCAGGGACAGAAATATCAGTTACTTAGACTTTTTAAAGACAAATTCTGCTTAACAAAGTTAAGTAAGTTATTGATAAGGTGACAGAGTGGGTAGAAAAGAAAAAATTGCTTTAAGTTTATATATAAATTTTGTGTATTTGGGACTGAGCTCACAACCTTAAGACAAACCAGTATTGAGGAACTGCGTGAGAACATTTTATGACACTTCATGGCAGCCTAATCTGAGTTTGCCAGTCACGTCCAGAAGCCATCTCTACCAGTGCTGTTGAAGAAGACAGGGTTGTGTTCACCTCTCCTGCACCCCTGTTCCGTAGGACAACACCAACTCTTTCATTATGCGGATGTTAAAGGCTGGGTTTTATTGTCAAGCCATGATGCCAGATTCCCGATCTCTTTACTGAACTTTACTGAATCAAAGGGTTCTATAGGAGGTGCTGCCTCAAAAAGGCAGCCAGCATTGTCATGGACCCACACTACCCTGGCCATGCTCTCATTTCATTCCTGCTGAGCAGAAGGTATAAGAATCTGAAAACCATGACCTCCAGGTTCAAGAACAGCTTCTTCCCAACAACCATCGGGCTTTTGAACGCAACAAATGCTAACTAAACTATGAACTACAAACTGCCTTGTTTGCACTAAGGACTTTGGGATTTTTGCAATAATACTGGATTTTTTAATATATATTTTATTTGTTTAGTATATTATCTATGAGTATTGTGTTTACTGGCCTGTTTTGCTGCTGCAAGTGGGAACTCTTTAACTCAGAGGGCAGGCAGCATCTCTGGAGAGAAGGAATGGGTGATGGGATGACATTTCCAAATTGGGTGAGGGGGGGTGAGGGGTGTGGGGTGGAGGAGAGAGGGTGGAGAGAGGAGGGGGAGACAGATGGGGGTGGCTTCATTCACTGGCTGCGGGTGCCTGTCACTGAAACAGGTAGGTGAGATTTCACATCCACCTTGTGTGTGTGTCTCTCTCTCCCTCCCTCCCTCTCACACAGGCTGAGAGACTGCCTCTGTGAGTGTACGTCCCTTTCTCCCCCTCTCCCTGGGCTCTATACGCTCATTGTTTCCTATGAGAGACTTTGAAAAATAAGAATCACATTTCACACATTGATTTTATGACTTTTAATTCTTTACATGACCATAATCACAACCTTTTACACCACCCATCACCACTCAGTTTTTTTTAACGTGATGATTTTTAAACACTTCGATATACATTGTTGCCTCAAGATTAACGGGAGAGGAACTTGGTAGACTCGGGAGACGAACTTGGAACATCGCAGAAATGAGAAGTAAACGGGAAACTTAGACATACCCGTGGGAACTCGGTTAAACTCGGGATCATAAACTTGTAGTATCGTACGCAACCACGAGTCTTTCACTCGGGGTCACTCGTGGGTCAACTCGCACAGTGAGACAGCCCTTTAAGGCTGTTACTCTTGTAACTTGCATTTTTATATTTGCCAATCACTTTTATTCTGGGTCCCTGGTTCTTGAGCATTCAGTTCAGTTTAGTTTAGTTTATTGTCACGTGTACCGAAAAGCTTTTGTGTGTACTATCCAGTCAGTGGAAAGACAATACATGATTGCAATCAAGCCATTTACAGTGTATAGATACATGATAAGGGAATAACATTTAGTGCAATGGAAAGCCAGTAAAGTCCAATCAAAGATAGTTCAAGGGTCACCAATTAGTTTAGTTTATTGTCACGTGTACCGAGGTACAGTGAAAAGCTTTTGTCGTGTGCTGTGCAGATGAGGTAGATAGTAGTTCAGGACCGTGCCACAGTGAGATCAGGTTCTATATACCCTCTCTATACTCTTCCCAATTTTACAAGGGATTCCCTTTCACACACTCCATTCCAAGAAGAACAACTTCAGCTTTTCCAGACCATCCACATAACAAAAGGAACTCATCCCTAGAATAATTTCTGTAAGGCCCTTCTGTGAATTAGTGTTTCACAAAAATTCATCTTGAATTTCTTATACTTGTATTCCACACCATTATTTAGAAAACTCGGGATCTTATACACTAACCATGTTTTAACCATGTTGTCAAACTTCCTGCCACTTTAAATGAACAATGCACATTTATTCCCCATCTCTATGGTGCATGCCCATTTTAGAGTTGTTTTCTTTGGTTATGTTGTTTGGTCTTAAGCTCCCTAGCAAAATGTATCTTCACATTGCTCAACATTAAATTTTATCTGCAACCAATCTGCCTGTTCCACAAGCTTTATGTATGTTCTTAAAGTCTGTAACTATCCTCCTCACAATTCACTATGCCTTCAAATTGACATGGGAACTTTGATTCTGTCTTCACTAAGGAAGACAGAACTAATCTCCCAGAAATACTAGGGACCGAGGATCTAGTCGGAGGGGGGAACTGAAGGGAATCCACATTAGTCAGAAAATGCTGTCAGGTAAACTGTTGGGACTGAAGGTAGATAATTCCCCAGGGCCTGATGGTCTGCATTGTCAAGTTATTCTTATAATGAGGCTCGTACAACGACGTAATCGGAGTCTGTCTTTATTTAGCACTCTGTACAGCAGCAGCCTCGTGTGCATGCCCGGGCCCGGCACCCACGTTCATCCGGTTACGCCCACAGCGCCAACTTCAGGCCGGATGCCATCACTGCAGCCTTTGGCCCCCAGCGAGTTGTAGTCAGGCAAAACTGGATTCAGCAGGGTTGGAAGGGCAGGAACTGTAGTGCGGAGGCGGCGCCCCATCAACAGCTCGGCCGGGCTATAGCCGTTCTGTAGAGGGGTTGCTCTGTAGGCCAGCAATGCAAGATATGGGTCTGATGCCTTTGTTAGCAGGTTTTTCACGGTTTGTACAGCGCGTTCCGCCTCCCCATTGCTCTGAGGAAACTTGGGGCTGCTCGTGATGTGCACAAAGCCATACTCTGCTGCAAAGGCTTTAAAGTGGCTACCTGAGAACTGGGGCCCATTGTCACTTTTAAGAAATTCACAAATTCCATGATGAGAAAACATGGATTTCAGGTGCACCACCACATCTGTGGACCTTGTGGGTGACAGCAGCGCAACTTCCACATACCTTGAGAAATAATCTACTACTAGTAGATAAGTCTTGTCTTTCAGCGTGAACAGGTCAGCTCCCAAGGTTTGCCAAGGCCTGTCTGGCATCTCCGTTGGCATCAGCGGCTCTTTGACGTTCCTTCTCACTTGGATGCAGGTTCTACATTTCAGCACCATGTCATGCAGCTGGCTGCTGAGTCCTGGCCACCATACCGTCTGTTTGGCCCGGCCCCTGCACTTTGTCACCCCCAGGTGTCCCTCATGTAGTCTCTGCAGCACATCACCTTGTAAGGCTGATGGGATAACGAGCCTCGTGCCCCGCAGCAGCAGCCCATCGTGCACAGTCAGCACTGCTTTATAAGCCCAGTAATGTCTCAGCACTCCCTGCAGTTGGCTTTTGTCGGGCCAGCCGTCTGTGCAGTACTCCATCAGTGCAGAGCATGTGCTGTCTGCCTTCAGGTGCTCACGTAGGCTGCTCAGATAATCTCCACTGACAGGAATGTTGCTGATGACAGAGTCTACATAGATGTTGGTGTCCTCTAATAGGCCTGTGTCTGTGTGTGCTCTTGCGGCTCTCAGAGGAGCACGAGATAAGGTGTCGGCTGTCCACAGGCTTTTGCCAGGGACATGATTGACTGTATAGTTGTACCTCATGAGTCTCATCCTAAATCTTTGGATTCTTGGTGGGAGGTCATCCAAAGCTTTCCTTCCCAACAGACTCACCAACGGCTTATGGTCAGTTTCCAGCTCGAATGGTCTTCCCAGGATGAAACAGCTGAACCTTTCACATGCCCACGTTGCAGCCAATGCCTCCTTCTCTACTTGAGCATAGCGCTGCTCTGTTGGCGTCATTGACCTGGACGCATATGCCACAGGTGACCACATGGCATCGCTCTTCTGCAGCAGGACTGCCCCCAGGTCAAAGGAAGAGGCATCAGCAGAGATCTTTAGAGCACTGTTTGGGTTGTATAATGTGAGCACTGGTGTAGATGACAGCTCTGTTTTTAACTGATCAATGGCGGCCTGCTGCTCTGTCCCCCAGTACCAGTGGTTCTTCTTGGACAGCAGGTCTCGCAGCACTTTGTCTTTTTCAGCCAGGTTAGGCAAGAAGCGGCCCAGCTGATCGACCATGCCCAGAAAACTCCTGAGTTCGCTGACATTTTTGGGTGCATCCATCTCTTGTACTGCTCTCGTCTTCTCTGGATCTGGCTTCACTCCATCTGCTGATATCACATGACCCAGGAATCTGACTGTGTGGCGTGTGAGCTCACATTTGTCCATGTTGAGCGTAATGCCGGCCTTTTGTGCCTTCTCTAGCACCGCATGTAGCCGCACATCATGCTCCTCCTGCGTCTGTCCCCAGACCAGGATGTCATCCATGTGCCACAGTAACCCCTCCAGGCCACCGGTCACTTCTGTCACCATCATCCTTTGAAAGTGCTCGGGAGCTGATGCTATGCCAAAGGGTAGACGGTTAAAATAGTAGCGCCCAAAAGGCGTGATGAAGGTGGTGTATTTGGCAGACTCTTTTGTCAATGGTACTTGCCAAAAGCCCATGTTGGCATCTAATTTGCTGAATACTGTTGCGCCAGCTAGCATGCCCAGAGTGTGCTCGACAGAAGGCAGGATAAACTTTTCTCTGCATACTGATTCATTCATCATTGTGAAATCCACACAAATGCGAACATCACCTGCTTTTTTCGGCACCACCACCATCCCGGCACACCAATCAGTCGGCTGAGGGTGGTGTGGAGAAAATAACCTGCTCCTCAACACCTCAAAGACCAAGGAGCTCATAATAGACTACAGAAAGAAGAAAACGGACATTACACCACTAATCATCGATGGGGACTGTGGAAAGGGTGGCGGATTTCCGCTTCCTGGGAATCCACATTGAGGAGGACCTGACTTGGAGCGTGAACACCTCTGCGCTGCTGAAAAAGGTCCAGCAGAGACTGTACTTCCTGAGGGTGCTCAGGAAGAACAACATCACCCAGAGACTGCTGCTATCCTTTTATCGATGCTCAATTGAGAGCATCTTAACATACTGTGTATGCGTGTGGTACACCAGCTGCACAGCTGCTAAGAGGAAAGCGCTCCAGAGGGCTATTGACAACGCCCAGAAGATTATCGGCTGCCCTCTCCTCACCTTGGAGGACCTACACAGTTCCCACTGTCTCAAAAAATCCCAGAAGATCATAAAGGACATTTTTCACCCCGGTCACTCCCTGTTTGAACTGCTGCCGTCAGGCAGACGGTACAGATAAATGAGGACAAGGACAAACAGACCCAAAAACAGTTTTTATCCCACAGCAATAAATACACTTAATGTAGCCACCAAATGAGTACAGGTGCGCTACACACCAAAGGGACTGTGAAATCGACAGAAGAATGTGTTTTTTTTCATGTTATTTATTTTAGTTGTTTATCTTAGACTTTTGCTCTAAGAAAATGTGTGAATGGTGCACTGACTGGTTGGCATTTCTAATTTCGTTGTACATGTTTACATGTTATAATGACAATAAAGTATTCATTCATTCATTCATTCATTCATCCTCAATCTTGGTGATTACGCCCATCTTCTCCATACGGTCTATCTCCTCCTTCACTTTTCCCATAAGCGGCAGAGGGACTCTGCGTGGTGTGTGGAGAGAGAAGGGCACAGACTCTGGCTTTAATTTAATTGAGTATGGCCTCGGAACAAGACCCAAGCCGCTACACAGCTTCGGATATTGTTGTTTCACTGATTCCATGGTGATGCTGTCAACCCTGCACACAAGCTGAAGCTGTTCTATGGCAGGCCTTCCCAACAGTGCAGTGTGCAGGTCTTTTACTACATAAATGTTCTCTATGGCTGTCTTTTTGCCTCTGCGCAGTGTTTCTCTGGCTACACCTAGGACAGAGAGTGCATTGCCCCCAGGCCCAAACAACGGGCGTGTCGACACTGCCAGGCGCTTCACATCATGCCCCCCTGTAATGTCATGGTACACCTCGGCTGGCATGGCGGTGACATCAGCACCAGTGTCTATTTTAAAGCACACTTTTTTTTGTCTCACTTGTAGCTGCACCGTCCACGGGTCTTTTCCAGCATCTACGGCTCCCAGGAAAAAGCTCTCTTCTTGCTCTGTAGTGACAGCATTCAGAGATTTTACACTGTTTCTGCACACTTTGCCATAATGTCCCTTTTTGCCACAGTTGTGACATACAGCATCTTTAGCAGGGCATTCCAATTTTCCATGCGAGGGCATTTTTCCACATCTATAACAGGCCTTTGAACCTGGCTGTGGCCGTGTATTAAGTTTATTTTTGCCTGGTGTTTGTGCTTGTGGCTGAGGCTTTGAGGGAAATTTGGGTTTTCTGTAGCTTTTAGCATGCACAGCATCAACATTAGAGCACTTGCTAGCACCGCCATTTTCTCCTCTTAAGTCAGACCGCTGTCGTCTAACTTCTTCAGACTGCCTTGTCTTTGTTATCGCAGTTCCAAGGGTTAGGTCTCTGTCTAGAAACATAGAAACATAGAAACATAGAAAGTAGGTGCGAGAGTAGACCACCAGGCCCATCGAGCCCATTCGCTCATGGCTGAACACTAAACAGACACCCTTACCCACAAACAGTAGACACAAGACACAGAACACAAGACACTACCCTCCCCTTTATACCGCTATCACCCCTCTCCACCCCAAGAACCGCGTGATCTCCTGGGGGAGGCAAAAAAACGGATAAAAACCCAGGTCCAATTCGGGAAAAAAATCCGGGAAATTCCTCTCCGACCCCAATCCAGGCGATCGACACTTGTCCAGGAGATCACTCAGGTCTTACTATACTAACCATACCTAGGTCCATATCCCTGCCTTCTCCCTGTAGCCCCTTATCCCCTTGGCAGCTAAAAAACCATCTATTTTAGACTTAAATATATTCAATGTTTCTGCTTCCACTGCTCCCTGGGGCAGTGAATTCCATAAATTAACCACCCTCTGGGTGAAGAAGTTCTTCCTCATCTCAGTTTTAAAAGAGCCCCCCCTTATTCTACAACTATGTCCCCTAGTTCTAGTTTCCCCGATCATTGGGAACATCCTCGGTGCATCCACCCGATCAAGGCCCCTCACGATCTTATATGTTTCAATGAGATCGCCTCTCATTCTTCTAAACTCCAAAGAGTAGAGTTCCAGCCTACTTAACCTTTCCTCATATGTCAATCCCCTCATTGCAGGAATTAATCTTGTAAACCTTCGCTGCACTGCCTCCAGGGCCAGTACATCCTTTCTTAAGTATGGACCCCAGAACTGTACACAGTATTCCAAATGTGGTCTCACTAATACTGTGTACAGCTGCAGCAAGACCTCCGTGTTTTTATACTCAATCCCCCTAGCAATAAAGGCCAAAACTCCATTGGCCTTCCTGATTGCTTGCTGCACCTGCATACTAACTTTTAGTGATTCATGTACTACTACCCCTAGATCCCTTTGCGTTGCATTACAACGCAGCTCCACCTCATTTAGAAAATAACTTGCCCTATCATTTTTTTTCCCAAAGTGAATGACTTCACATTTATTAGTATTAAATTTCATCTGCCAAGTTGTTGCCCACTCACCTAGCTTATCTATATCCTTTTGCAGACTCTTCCTATCCTCCTCATCCCCTACTTTTCCTCCCATTTTTGTATCGTCCGCAAATTTTGATATATTACACTTGGTTCCCTCCTCCAAATCATTTATATAAATTGTGAACAACTGGGGTCCCAACACCGACCCTTGCGGAACCCCGCTAGTTACCGGTTGCCATCCCGAGTATGAACCATTTATCCCCACTCTCTGCTTCCTATTTGTTAGCCAATCCTCTACCCATGCTAATATATTACCCCCAATCCCATAATTTTTTATTTTTAGCAATAGTCTCTTATGTGGCACCTTGTCAAAAGCCTTTTGGAAGTCCAAGTATACCACATCCACCAGTTCCCCTTTATCCACCCGGGTTGTTACTTCCTCAAAGAATTCGAGCAGATTCGTCAAACAGGACTTCCCCTTCACAAAACCATGCTGGTTCTGTCCGATGAAGTCATGTTTATCCAAGTGCCCCGTTAGTGTTTCTTTAATAATTGTCTCTAACATTTTACCCACCACCGATGTTAGACTAACCGGTCTATAGTTACCCGCCTTCTGTTTACTTCCTTTTTTAAATATAGGTGTTACATTGGCCATTTTCCAATCCACTGGGACCGTTCCTGCCTCCAGGGAGTTTTGGAAAATTATCACCAATGCATCCACAATCCCCACCGCTATCTCCCTCAAGACCCTTGGATGTAATCCATCAGGCCCAGGGGATTTATCCTCCTTCAGTCTCATTAATTTCCCTAATACCACCTCCTTGGTGATCTTAATAGTATTTAGCTCCTCCATTCCTACCGCCCCCTGTTTATCCAGCGTTGGAATATTTTTTGTGTCTTCTATGGTGAAGACTGATACAAAATACTCGTTTAATGCCTTTGCCATTTCCATGTTCCCCACCAACAACTCTCCAGTCTCACCCTCCAATGGACCAACGTTCACCTTAGCCACCCTTTTTCTTTTTATATAGCTATAAAAACTCTTACTATTAGTTTTTATGTTGTTCGCTAAATTCCTTTCATAGTCTATTTTCCCCGTCTTAATTAATCTCTTAGTTATTTTTTGCTGACCTTTAAATGCTTCCCAATCCTCTACCCTCCCACTATCTCTGGATACCTGATATGCCCTTGCCTTCAGCCGAATACTATCCTTTATAGTTTTACTGAGCCATGGCTGACTGTTCTTTCCCTTACCCCTTTTTTTCTTCATAGGAATAAATTTTTCTTGAAGGTTATACAGTAGATCCTTAAACGTACACCACTGCTCATGTACCGTCTTATTCTTGAGTCTGCTATCCCAGTCAACTTTGATCAGCTCAGTCCTCATACCTTCATAATCCCCCTTATTTAGACTAAGTACCCTAGCCTGAGTCTAGCTGTAGCTTTCTGACAATGAGACGTTTCTCAGCCCGACCACTAACCTGTCGCGGATCAGCTCGTTCTGTAACTGTCCATAGTTGCAGTGTTCAACTAATCCGTATAGAGCAGTGATGAAGGAATCCACCGTTTCTCCTGGTAGTTGCACACGCTGATTGAACTTGGCTCTTTCGTAGATTACATTCTTTTTAGGCACAAAAAATGCATCAAAGCCCGCCTTGACATCCGTGTACATCTTCCTCTCATCTGCAGTTAGCGTTAGCCCCTTTAGCACATCTTCAGCTTCATCGCCCATGCAATACACTAACGTGTTCACCTGGTTTTCTTCCGAAGTTGCGTTTAAGTTGCTTGCAAGCCGAAAGCGGTCGAATCTGCTGATCCAACGCTCCCATTCTTGAGGCTTGGTAAAATCGAACGGCTCTGGAGGTTGTATTGTGAACGTAGCAGTTGGTGTAAGTTGCGCCATATCTGCCAGCTCATCTCCCATTTCTCCGCCAAAACGATACACTTTCCTCTTCTTCTTTTTTTTTCCGCTTACAAGTATCCCATTTCTGACACCATGTCAAGTTATTCTTATAATGACGGCTCGTACAACGACGTAATCGGAGTCGGTCTTTATTTAGCAACTCTGTACAGCAGCAGCCTTGTGTGCATACCCGGGCCCGGCACCCACGTTCATCCGGTTACGCCCACAGCGCCAACTTCAGGCCGGATGCCGTCACTGCAGCCTGACCACCGGCAGCAGCGCCACCCTCCGGTTACTACAAAATAAAGGCATTCCTTACACTATTATTCCATAATACCACATGCATCTCTGATTACTCAAAGAGGTGGCCCTAGAAATCGTGGATGCATTTTCCAATGTTCTATAGACTTAGGATCAGTTCCTGTGAACTGGAGGGTAGCAAACATAACTCCACTTTTTAAGAAAGGAGGGAGAGAGAAAACAGAGAATTATAGACCAGTTAGTCTTACATCGATAATGGGGAAGATGCTGGAGTTGATTATTAAAGATGTAATAGCAGCGCATTTGGAAAGCAGTGACAGGATCGGTCAAAGTCAGCATGGATTTATGAAGGGGAAATCATGCTTGACTACTCTTCTGGAATTTTTTGAGGATGTAACAAGTAGAATGGATAAGGGAGAGCCAGTGGATGTGGTGAATCTGGACTTTCCTTTGACAAGGTCCCACACAAGAGATTAGTGTGCAAAATTAGAGCACCCATAAAACAAGCTAAAGAACACTAAAAACATACATTTAACACGTACAAAACAGGCACAAAGAACAGACAGACTGTTGGGCATCCATTGCTGCCTCCACCTGGTGGTAACTAAATAATCAATTAATCAATCAATTATTCAAAACAACAAAAGATGCTTATTTGACATTATTGCATGAAAGGGCCTATTTCCCTGCTGTTTCTTTTAATCACTCAAAATAACAAAAAATATTTATTTGACAATTTTGCATGAAACAAGGGGTGACAGAACCAATGGACAGGACATTTTTTTAAGCATACAGCTATGACGCTGTGGTATTTACTGTTAGAATTAATTATAACAGCAGAAGCTACAGAGTAAAAAGAAGAACTGCTATTTTATACCAGAGATGCTGCCTGACCCGCTGAGTAACTCCAGCACTTTTTGTCTATTTTTCACCGGTATGAAGCTATGTTTGGTAGGGGAACTAAGAAAAGGGGATGAATTGATTTCAGAGAGGGGCAGGTAAATTTAATTAAAACTGTACATTTATGTGGATGATAAGGAACAAAATGGACTGTTTGGGCCAAATGACTTGCTTCTGTATTGACATGTATTTAGTTATCTATATTTTCTGGATGAAATGTAGCGTGCACAGCGCTGTTGGGTTTGGAACAATGGTGAAGAAGATTGACTCCCTATCAGTCCGTTCATCACATTGATACAAACCCCACAAGATGCTAGAACCTAGATGATGCTATTAACATTTTCTTCAAATCCTTGACCGACTTTAATCAGTGCCGTCCAACGTACAGTTTCATGAAATCTTGGCATCTGTTATCACGCTTTGCATCTTTTACCACTTCAGCAGATGGAGTCCCAGTACTCTGTAGTCTGTACTTTATTCTCTGATATATTTTGGACCCAGAGATTATAAAATAACATTATCTGGCAACGGTATAAATGTCCACTAAAATCTCTTTTATTGCAATTTGCGGCCTAATTGCACGAAGGACAGCTAAAATAGTTGTTTAAAGGCAACCTTAAACCATGATTTCCATGCAAGTATTATTATGATTGTTGCAGAAGGGTTCCAAATCTTTTTCATACACTGGCTGAGAGTTCATGTTTGGCTGTTCACATCCTTGGATAAAAGTATTATAGATTCAGCACTATTCATTTATACATGGAGCTCTTTTACCCTGAGGGTGTACTTAATATATTGACAGCAAACGTGACTGGACATGTGCCAATTGTAACAGGAAAATTAATTCCTCCATATAACGTAAAAAGATGACCTCAGAATTTAGAAGCAGGCGCTTTTGCCAACCATCAAGCACCCATTTACACTAATCCTACACTAATCCCGTTTTTTTTATCATTCATGTCAACTCCTAGCTGGTTCCTGTACATCTATTCACAAGCAGCAATTTGTAGTGGCCAATTAACCCCACAAATATGGGAGGAAACCAGAGCACAAGAAAATAAAAACTGTACTCATAGCGAGAACATGCAAACTCCATGCAGACAGCACTGGAGGCCAGGATTGAACCTCAGATGCTGAAATTGAGAGCTGGCAGCTCCATCAGCTGTGCCACTGAGGTGGCCCCCTATTAATAGTCTGTTGTTATGCTAGAGTCTGGTTCAAGTATGACTCACCACTTACAGAGTAGTTAATTAAAACACATTGTGGTGCTGATAATTCAAAATTGTATAAAGAGTAAATTATCCAATAATTTGAATTAAGATACACCAATAACACTTTACATTGGTAAATAAATTATACATTTAGGTGGGGACATGAACTGTGAGGAGGATGCTATGAGAATGCAGGGTGACTTGGACAGGTTGGGTGAGTGGGCAGATGCAAGGCAGATGCAGTTTAATGTGGGTAAATGTGAGGTTATCCACTTTGGTAGCAAAAACAGGAAGGCAGATTACTATCTAAATGGTGTCAAGTTGGGAGAAGGGGAAGTACAACGGGATCCGGGGATCCTTGTTCATCAGTCAATGAAAGTAAGCATGCAGGTACAGCAGGCAGTGAAGAAAGCGAATGGCATGTTTGCCTTCATAACAAGAGGAGTTGAGTATAGGAGCAAAGAGGTCCTTCTGCAGTTGTACATGGCCCTAGTGAGACCACACCTGGAGTATTGTGTGCAGTTTTAGCTTCCAAATTTGAGAAGGCTATTGAGGGAGGCTATTGAGGGAGTGCAGCATAGGTTCACAAGGTTAATTCCCGGGATAGCGGGACTGTCATGTGCTGAGAGAATGGAGCGGCTGGGCTTGTATACTCTGGAATTTAGAAGGATGAGAGGGGATCTTATTGAAACATATAAGATTATTAAGGGTTTGGACACGCTAGAGGCAGGAAACACGTTCCCGATGTTGGGGCAGTCCAGAACCAGGGGCCACAGTTTAAGAATAAGGGGTAAGCCATTTAGAACAGAAATGAGGAAACACTTTTTCACACAGAGAGTTGTGAGTCTGTGGAATTGTCTGCCTCAGAGGGCTAGATAGGGCTCTTGAAGAAAGCGGAGTCAGGTGATATGGGGAGAAGGCAGGAACGGGATAATGATTGTGGATGATCAGCCATGATCACATTAAATGGCAGTGCCGGCGTGAAAGGCTGAATGGCCTACTCCTGCACCTATTGTCTATTGTCTATAAATGGTTCAATTATCAGTCAATCTGCATAAAGCAACTTTAAATTAAAATTATGTTGAATCACTTGCATTCATCGCATTTTCTCTCTTAACATTTAACCTAATCAGCATAGCTGGTCCACTAGCAAATTATGTATTAATAAGATTTGGGGACATCCAAGCACTGATTAAAGTAAAATAGTAAGATTAAATGAGAACTTACCAGTTTGAAGTTTGATCTTTATTTTATGAGGAGTTACGATGAGGGACTACGTGAAGAAGACCCCGTCCAGCCGCATGCGCGTCAATCTTCAAAGCAGCGGTGTGGAATCACAGGTAATAGTAATTGAAGTATAATAGTAAGATTAGAGAAGACTAGAACTACCAGATGACCTTTATGAGGGTTGGGAGCGGAGGGCACGTAGTCCCTCATCGTAACTCCTCATAAAATAAAGATCAAACTTCAAACTGGTAAGTTCTCGTTTAATCTTACTATTTTACTTCGGAGTCACGTGAGTGACTACGTGAAGATTTCAAAGCTCTGTGATTTCATGCTGCAGATTCAAATCCCGGCGTCTCACTGCATCGATTGACTCAGAATGAGTAAATAATCAATAATGCATCAAACCATAACATTGCTTTAAACGGATTAATGGTTTATTTTGTAAAGAATCAATAGCAACCCCTTCTATCCCAGGGGGGAACTATAACACTGAACTCAAAACAGAATGGGCAAATACCCCCGGTTTGGCAATTGGTTTATGATAAAACTTTTGGAACATCAATTCACCGGACCATCCTGCGGCCGCGAGAATATGGTCTATAGGGACGTCCATTGCCCTGGCCGCTGAAGTTGATGCCGCCCTGGTGGTATGAGATTTAAAATTTTCAGTGTCAATACCAGCATAAACAATAACCTGCTTTAGCCACCTTGAAATAGTCTGAACTGACACCTTTCTATGCGTTTTTTTGTGGCTAATAAACAATGCAGATTCCGCACCTCTTAGGGTTCTGGTAGCCTCGATGTAATATAACAAACATGACACCACAAACAGGCGGGAATCCATAGGGTTTGCCGCAAAAGTAATCTTACACCCTGTCGCCCCTAGTCTACTCTGCTTGAGCAAATCATAGATGTAAAAAGTGACAGCATCTGGTGACACTTCCATCCTGTCTAGTTGCAGCTTTTGTAATGTCTGCACTCGTTGGGCTGAAACCAACGCCATAAGCATGACTACCTTCATGGTGACTTTGGCCAAAGACAGGGCTGTGACAGGAGTCCACTGACGAAGGAGCATAAGAACATCGCTTACATTCCAGATTACTGAATACCTGGGCCTGGGAGGATTAGAATTAAAAATTCCCTTCATAAATCTAGAGACTAGAGGGTGTGACCCCTCTGGACATTCCTCTGATCCCATCCATAAGTATGAAGACAGGGCACTTCTGGCTGTATTGATCGCACTATAGCTTAACTTATGATCGAAATAGAGAGTTGACAAGAACTCCAGTACGTCTGGGATGCCTGCCGTTTGATATGAAATATTCTGCCGTAAGCAGAACACCTCCCATTTCCTTATAGAAGAAATGTACTGCTTTTATGTACTATCCCTCCAGGCCGCAGTAATAACATCCACGGTGCGATCGGATAGTCCTCTCCCCAGGTATGGCCTTCTTAGAATCTGCAAATTAATAGATCAATACGATCATGTAAAGGGTGTTGATCGCCAGTTACCGGGTGCACCAGCAGGTTTCTATGTTTGGGCACAATCATAAAAGGCTGTGTGATTATCTGCAACACAAGAGGGAACCATGGCTGAGTAGGCCAGTCAGGTACCACCAATACTCCTGAAGCGGAGTCCTGCTTAATTTTTTGTAGACACCGACTGATGAGGCAAAATGGAGGAAATGCATATAAAAACATTCCTACCCAATGCAGCGAGAATGCATCGACTGCTGTTGCCCCAGGATCCGGTTCCCATGAAACATATTTAGGTAACTGGTGGTTTAGTCTAGATGCATACAAATCGATATCTGGCATACCAAACCTAGCCACAACATCGTTAAATATCTCATGATTCAACATCCATTCTGTGTTGTCATTGAATTGGCGTGACCTTGTGTCTGCCACTATATTAAATCTACCTGGTAGGTAGATTGCTGACAGCCAAATGTCTCTGGTAATACACCAGCTCCAAATCAGATTTGCCAATCTATCACAAGATTCTGACTTGACTCCACCCATATGATTAACATACGCCACAGCTGTAGTGTTGTCGATCTGAACCTGCACATGCAAGTGACTCTTAGTAGAGCAAAAAGCTTTAAGCCCATAAAATGTTCCCAAAAGCTCTAAATAATTAATCCCTCGTAACTGCAGAAGAGGTGCTTCTTGCCTCTTCCATCTGCCTCCACAGCTGGAAATAGTATCCGTAGCACCCCAACCTAGAGCACTAACATCAGTCTGTAAGCCAATGGAAGGTGGGTCAACCAAAATTTTGCTGGAACTACTTGAGACATTCATGATCCACCATTGTATTTCAGCAATGGCTTCAGCTGATAATTCCATGGGCCTGTCAAAATGACCTGAATGTGTCCTCAGTGCCTGTTCTTTTGCTCGTTGTAATTGCTGGTAATGCAGAGGTCCAAACTGCACACCTGGAAAAGAAGCCACAAATTTGCCAATCAAGCTTTTGCCACTTGTCTAATTGAAGGTCGTTGTTCTCCAATGAGCTTAATACAGCCTTCAATTAATTGCAGCCTTTTATCCTTGGGCAGGGTCACTAACATGTGCTCTGAGTTAATAGTGAAACCCAAGTAATCAATAACTTTGTCTGGTGTTAATTTGGACTTAGCTGGGTAAATGATAAACCCCAATTTTTCAAAAGTGAACTTCACAACTGAAATGGATGTTTCAGCTTTGTCCCGAGTCTTTCCTACAATTAACATTAAAATATCGTCCAAATAGGCCATTACAATATGATCCTGAGCACGAAGTAGCCCCAGGATTGGTTTTAACAATTTGGTAAATAATCTAGGAGCTGAGGTTAATCCATTAGGCAGTGCTTTGAATTGCCACAATTGACATCCAGCTAAATTTCAAATATCTCCTGTCATCGCAATGAACAGACACTGAGTAATATGCATCTTTAAGATCTATGCTTGCCATATAACAACTTCTGGAAACCAGTTGTTTAGTCGTAGCAAAAGTATCCATTTTAAAATGTCTAAATTGTACAAAAGGGTTAAGGCTCGTCAGGTCTAGAATGATTCTACATCCTCCATCCTTTTTTGACCTAGGAAAAATATTTGACACAAATTGTTGCAGTTGATGAACCGACCTCTCAATTACCCCTTTATTGCATAATTTTTCAACTTCTGCCGGTATCCCGATATTTTGTTCCTGTGAGAAAATGAGTGTCCGGCTAGGAACATGCTGAGTGGGTGGACATAAATTGGGATAGAATTCAATTTGAAAACCTTCAATACTGCACAGCACAAACGGATCTAATGTTATCTCCTGCCATTCTTTTATAAACAAGTGTAACCTACCCCCAACTTGTAACTCTTTCCCACTTAAAATGTTTCTATCAGAAGCAAAACCACCTACCTGCATGGTTATCGGTGGATCTTGTTGCCCCCGGTTCCTCATGGGAAAATTCATGTTTGCCCGTGTGCCTACAGCAGGGCGCCAGCTGCGCATATTGGGGAATGAACGGCTTGTTCCTTCACCAGCCCCGGTCATTGCACCCCGTCGGTAGGGGAACTGCCTCTGAACCATTTTGCTGCCCATCGGCGCTTTGATTAACCCCACTGTCTTTGCCTCATCATCGAGCTCTTTTACTCGCTTAGCGAGGTCCTCCCCAAACAGCAGATTTGGCAGTTGAACATTGCTGGCCTTGCACAGCGCTGCAAATTTAGGGTGAATCGTAGGGCATATGGCACTTTTTCTCAAACAGTTCACTTTAAAATGTGCACTGCACAGAAGACCTAAAGCATCCTGTTGTGCTTCAGACAGGTGCCCCTTGTCCACCGTTCTGGCGAATGCAGTAATGCCTGCAGTAAGCAGCTTCAGCACCCGCTGGAGATTTAACTCTTGTGCCCGAACACCAACTCCCATTTGGCCCCATATCACATGGTTAACCACCGGTACTTTCAGTAAGCCACAATTAACCGGGGTTTCATACCTCTTTGCGGTATCATCCATTGTCAGTTCTTCGAGCTGATGGGAGAGTAAATAGTTAATCGTTGTGGCCAACTCCTCCCCCAAAGGCTCCCCTGCTTCTCTGGGGATAGCAAATTTTGCTACCAAATTTGGTATTCCAATCTCATGCCCTTCACCCCTTGGGCTCTGCTCACCCACTGATTCCATCAAACTCTCCTCCTCCATGAGGGAGTGACTGAGCAGCCCTATTCCAGGCGCTGCTGGCACAGGCTCTCCATCAGCCTGGCGTGGACACCACTCCTCCTCCCGGAGTGTATCCTTTGCGAGCATCCTCTCCAACAGGACCTCGATTTGAGATAGCCGTTTAAAAGCGGTCTCCCCTTGCGGAGGTGAATCCTCCTGGCCCGACTCGGAGTCAATGGGCCTAACAGACTTAGAAGTAGCCTTACGCCCCAACGGCGCGGCGACGGTGCTCACAGGCAACGTGTCTGCAGTCGCTAGCCCCCCTGCTAACGACCGTACAGGTGAACTAGGCGGGCACCCGCTACCCGCACTCCCGCGGTCTTCCAAGCTTTTAGCTGCGGGTCGCCTCACCTTCACCTTAGAAGCTTTCTGCATATTTGAACTCGCCCTGAAAAACAAGCGTTTCCACCAGAAAGCAACCTCCAACTAAGTTGAGCACTTACCTCGAGGTTTTAAACTTACCCGCTGGAGGAGCGCTGCTGCTCCAACCAGTCGCTGCACCATGCGTCTGACGTAATGACGCGCATGCGGCTGGACGGGGTCTTCTTCACGTAGTCTCTCACGTGATTCCGAAGTAAAATGATGGCCATGTGAGGAGAGAATAATGGAAAAAGTCTGAGTTGACACGATGTTTTCTGTTTCTTATGATGCAGTCCTTCGGGCACAAGAATGACGTCCTACCCTCCATTTCTGTGGGTTCCGAGTTAGCCGATGAGGCCAATGTGGGACTCGCAGACTCTCCCATAAATGGCAAAGAAGGCCATTATATAGTGGAATTTCATGCACGCCTGAGAAATGGAAGCATCCCAATCCACCTGCTCCAGTTTAAGTGTTGGATACCCACTAATTTGTGAGGATGTTACACATTTTCAAAAAAGCTTTTCCTATCTCCATCTGGCAATCTCTTGTCATCATGCAGCTTAGAACAGAGTGTTTGCTAGTTTTCAGCATGCAAATAATGAGCCGAGTGTAACTAGGAGCTCAATGTTGGGGATTTGATCGGGGAGAGGATTTTGCTTTGGTTGCATCTCTCCAATACTTCAAGTTGCCTTGTGTAGATAGTTCATCTCTCAGAAACATATAGAAGAGCAGGGATCAACACTGCTGCCCAGGAATCTATACGTTTTATACCAAGTTTGTGGTCTTAATCCAAGTGGATGGTGAAAGGCACTGAACGCTTGTTAATTTCATCATTGGTGTCTGCCTTTGACGAGTGGTATCATTTAAAAAATGAAAAGTGGCCTATCTTTTCCAAGGACTTGCCATGTAACCTCTTTGTTGGAAGAGTTGTATAACTGGACAGGTTAATGGAAGCCCCCTGTTTTGTGATTGTCCCATGTAGGCCCATCCTTTCATTTGCTTCAGTGAATGATTTGATGATCCTTTGGAGTTTGGAAGCTGGATGTGCACATAGGCAAGCATCATGAGCATACAGTAGCCTGATGATAGATGTTGGAGATACTTCGGTTCTTGACTGGATGTGACATAAGTTGCCTTGTTGATTGGCTCCACCCTAGTGCGATGTAGAGCATTGGGGAAATAGGAGCAAGAATAGGCCTTTTGGCTCTTTAATCTGCTGCGACATTCAACAAGATCGTGGCCGGTCTCCCTCAGTGCCATTTTCCTGCACTATCCATATATCCCTTGATTCCCTCAATATCAAGAAATCTATGTTTCTGTTTTGAATGAACTCCATGACTGAGCATCCACACTCTACCAGAATAGGGGATTTCAATAATCCACTACCTCTGAGTACAGAAATTTCTCCTCATCTCGGTCCTAAATGCACTGCCCCTTATTCCCAAACCAGGAAAACATTCTCCCTGCATCCATCCTGTAGCGCCTTATAGGAATTTTGTAAACTTATGAGATTCTCATCTCGTTCTTCTACGTTTTCAAGAATACGATCCCGACTTCCACAAACTCTCGAAGCCAGCGTAGTGAATTTATGTTTAATAAGCTTCTGGAACTTATAATATTCTCATCCAACTAGATGTGGTGTTTTTGGTAGGAAAGTCAAGAGTTTTAATTTGTGCTAATTATAGTGGCCTTGAGGACAAACCAGATAATGTGGACACTGCAGCTTCAGTTAATTGGGAAGCCATCAGGTTAGTGTTGTGCTGCCCTTGAGTCATTGAACCTTGATTTTCTTGTAGCAGTGTTGCTGTTGTTTTTGGACCAGACTAATGGAAATAACAGAACAGATTAGTCAGTGGGCAGTCCAACAGTCCTCTATACCTCACATAACAGGTATTCAATGATACTTTATTGTCACATGTACAGTGAAATGCTTTGTTTTGCATACAATCCGGTAAAATCATGTAGCAGACCTCACGTAGGCAGTGCACAAGTGTCGCCATGTTTTGGCACCAACAAAGTTATACAAATTCACCAAACATCCCAATCTACTACCTGCCACCTTAACGTGGAAGCAGCCCTCCCCACCTACTCCCCCGGGTCCCTCTTTGTCCTGCAGGGACCCGCATTGAGATAGACATCCCAGCAGACACAAGATATTGTAGATGCTGAAATCTGGAGCAACAGACAATCACTGGAAGAACTCAGCGGCTCAAGCAGCATTTGTGGGAGGAAAGGAATTGTTGATGTTTCAGGTTGAGAACCTGCATCAGGACATTTCGCTTGGGCAGCTAACACCCCAGCGGTATGAATATTGATTTCTCTAACTTCCAAGTGACCTTTGGTTTCCCTCTCTCTCCATCCCTCCCCCTTCCCAGTTCTCCGAGCAGTCTAAAAGTCCCTGATTACATTTAATCTCTGTTTGCTTTATTGTTACCTTCTCCGAGCTAACAATAATTTATTCTACATTATCCTTGAAACTGCATCTCTATTTATGTCTCATTTTCACACCTTCCTTATCTCTATGACTCCCTCTCCCCTGATTCTCAGTCTGAAGATGGGTCTCGAACCGAAATGTCACCCATTCCTTCTACCCAGAGATGCTGCCTATCCCGCTGAGACACTCCAGCATTTTGTGTCTATCTTCGGGACATCCTTACCATTTCTCATTTGGACATAATTGGTATAATTTATAGCATAATTTATGGCATAACAATGGCATAATTTAGCAGATGCCTGGCTTCCTTATCCTAACGGCAATGCAAATCCCTTCAGGATGGTATTTCTCTTCCAGTTTCCCTTCATGGCACACCCACAGCCATGTTGTTTGATTTAGTTTTCTCCTGCCTTTCTTAATCAGAAAGGTTATGTCATTATCAAGGCACTGTTTCCTGGGTAGTGATTGGCTCTGTTGAGATTGGTGAGAAGGATACTGATGTCCAAGATGTGAACTTCATACAGAGGTGTAGAAGTTGTCCATGTGTGACATATTTTAACGTGAGATGACTGTTGCACACTAACTGGGAAGTTGGAGGAGGCCAGGATGGGGGCAGGATAGGGAAAAGGTGGACTCTTGTTGAATTAATGCCTCTCTGCAACTGTTCCAAAGGTTTGTCTTAGGGCTGGTAATTAAAGGAGAAAGGAGGGAGGAGTGGAGTGATGGGGAAAAGATTGGATACTAGAGGGTCAGAAGAAGATGGTGAGAAGACTGGATACTAGAGTGGTGCAGGGCCTTACAGAGTAATGACTAGAGCCACTGGTATGGGGCTCTGCCCCATACACACACACTACAATAATTTGTCTCCCCACCCACGTCACCATGAGCCTGCTCATCCTTGATCTTCTCCTATAGAGTTCCACTGTCTAACTTCATCCCGTCCTCCAACTTCCACATACCGCTTCCTTTCTCTTGCATGCATCCTGCCGTTTGGCTCCCTTCTTCCTTGTCTGACTTAGATAAGCCCTTTTGGGCATTTGCTAAGCAGAGTTCATTCAGCTAAGGTCTTCATTTCCCTAACTCTTCCCCTCATCCTGTGGCTTAACCCAGATCTCTGAAACACTCTGTTATAAATGTCCCTGGTATTCACAGATCAGGACATTCCAGAGCCCAGACAAATAAACCACTGACTGTGAGTTCATTAACCACATGACCATCTTTATATCTACAAGGCCTTGGTGTGAGAAGCTGCCTCTTTTGTAGCATTTAGAAAAATAATGTAAATACAGATCTTAAAAGGGACAAAAACTAATAAACATTAATGACAACTTTAAGAAGGTATTTGATAAGGTTCTCTCATGGGAGGCTGATCCAGATTAAGTAGCAAATAATGCTCAGTAACTGAGCAATTGGTTTCAAAATTGGCTTGTTCATACAGACAGAGGATAGTAATGGTGGAGGGGTGTTATTCTGGCTGGAGGTCTGTGACCAGTGGTGATGCACAAGGATCAGTAATAGGACGTGAAGAAGGGTCTCGACCTGAAACGCCATCCATTCCTTCTCTGTCTGTCCCGCTGAGTTACGCCAGCAGTTTGTGTCTATCTTCAGTTTAAACCAGCATCTGCAGTTCCTTCCTACACAGTATTAGGACCTCTGTTGTTTGTGATAATTATAAATGACTTGGGGGGAAAAACAAAGATGGGCTGATTAGTAAGTTTGCAGACAACATAAAAATAGGTGATGTTGTGGACAATGAAGAAGGTTGTTAAAGGATATAATGGGATTGACCAGTTGCAGATTTGGGCAGAGAAATGGCAAGTGAGGTATTGGAATTGCACTTTGTAAAATCAAATTTAACAGGAAAGTATACAGTAAAATATAGGATCTTTTTAGAGCATTAATGTATAGAGGGGTTTGGGGTCAGAAGTCCATAGCTCCCTAAAAGTGGCAACACAAGTAGATAAAGTGGCAAAGAAGGCCAACGGCCTGTTTGCCGAGATGAGTCGCAGTATTGAGTACAAGGGTCAGAAAATCATGCCCCAGCTTTACAAAAGATAAACATTAAAATGCTGGTTGAACTTAGCAGGTCATGCAGCATCTCTGGAGAAAATGGATTGATGACGTTTTGGGACAGGACCCTTCTTCCAGCTGCAGCTTTACAAAACTTTGGTCAAGAGTCAAGAGTTTTATATAAAAAATAAATTCTTACTTGGTTAGGCTCCATTTGGAGTATTGTGTGCAGTTCTGGCCGTCCAATTACAGGAAGGATGTGGAGTGGGAGAGGATGTGAGAGTGCCTGGATTAGAGAGAATTAGCTCAAAGGGAGATTGGGCAACTTTGTTTTCTCTACACCATTAGAGGCTAAGGTAAGACTTGACAGAAGTTTATCTAATTATTAGACGCATAGATAATGTAATTTTTCCAGGGTGGAAATGTCAAAGACTAGAGTGCTTTAAGGTGAATAGAGAACAATTTGAAAGAGATGTGGAGAGCAAGTGTGGTGAGTGTCTGGTATGCACAGCCTTCCATAATAATGGCATGGAAGTGGCATTTAAGCAGGCACATGAACAGGTAGGATATTGGAGGGATATAGATCATGCGCAGTTAGATGGGGTTTAGTTCAAGTCAAGTCAAGTTTATTCGTCACATACGCATACAAGATGTGCAGTGAAATGAAAAAAGGCAATGCTTGCAGATTGTGCAAAAAAACTACAAAACAGAATGGAACAGAATAAGTAATAACATATTTGTGGGAGAAAAAAAACGAAAAAAACAGCAATTTTAAAAAGACACCACACAACAGTAAATTGGTATAGTAAGTTAGTCCCTGGTGAGATAGAAGTTTACAGTCCTAATGGCCTCTGGGAAGAAACTCCTTCTCATCCTCTCTGTTTTCACAGCATGGCAACGGAGGCGTTTGCCTGACCGTAGCAGCTGGAACAGTCTGTTGCTGGGGTGGAAGGGGTCCCCATGATCTTGTTGACTCTGAATTTGCACCTTCTGATGTATAGTTCCTGCAGGGGGGCGAGTATAGTTCCCATAGTGCATTCGGCTGAACGCACTATTCTCTGCAGAGCCTTCTTGTCCTGGGCAGAGCAGTTCCCAAACCAAATTGTGATGTTTCCGGACAAGATGCTTTCCACAGCCGCTGAGTAGAAGCACTGGAGAATCCTCAGAGACACTCTCAATTTCCTCAATTGCCTGAGGTGGTAAAGGCGCTGCCTTGCCTTACTCACCAGTGCGGCAGCGTGTGATGTCCATGTCAGATCCTCTGAGATGTGGACTCCCAGGTATTTAAAGCAGCTCACCCTATCCACAGTATCCCCATTTATCTTCAACGGTGTGTAGCCCTCCTAAAGTCCACGATCAGCTCCTTAATTTTTTTGACATTCAAGAGGAGGCTGTTGTCCTGACACTAGAGTGCCAGATCAGCCACCTCCTCCCGGTAGGCCTTCTCATCGTTATTGGAGATCAGGCCCACCACCACAGTGTCATCAGCAAACTTGATTATAGAGTTGGAGCTGAACCTAGCCACACAGTCATGTGTGTACAGGGGGCCTAATGGGCTGAAGGGCCTGTTCCTGTGCCATTATGTTCTATATTCTATGATAAAAACATGGAATACGCAAAAGGAAAATTAAGAACAGAGAGATAATGGAAAGTCAACAATGGCCCAAAACTCAGGTTAAATTGTGGAGACATCGTGGCAATCCCAAAAAGAACATGAAAAAACAGAAGTAGGAGCAGGCCGTGACTGGTTAGCACACAACAAATGCTTTTCACTGTACCTCGGTACACATGACAATAAACTAAACTAAACTAAATTACTTGGCTCTTCAAGCTACTCCACTAATCGATATGTTTAAGACTTGGGCAGTTTACACCCCAGCGGTATGAACATTGACTTCTCCAATTTCAGGTAGTCCTTGCTTTCTCCCTCCTTCCCCTCCCCTTCCCAGTTCTCAGCCTACTGTCTCTGCCTCTTCCTTTCTTCTTCCCGCCCCCCCCGCCCCCCCACCTCCACATTAGTCTGAAGAAGGGTCTCGACCCAAAACGTCACATATTCCTTCGCTCCATAGATGCTGCCTCACCCGCTGAGATTCTCCAGCATTTTTGTCTACCACTAATCGACATGATCATGGCTAATTCTCCATCTCAGTTCCAAAATTTCACTCCCTCCCAATACCCGCCGATGCCTTTTACGTTTGGAAAGGAGGCACGTTTACATGTATTACATATAATGAAACAGCATAGGAAATAATGTAACAAGATAGCACACAAGAATATTGGAGGCAGCAAAACTGATACATTCAATCCTTTGTTAGTTGAACAGTAACTGCAGACAAACTTCCTGGAATCAGCGTACAGGATGAAACTTCACGAGGATCTATTGGAGTCAGTGTTTGAAGAGCTTATCTTCTAGTCAAGTCTGAACGGGTTGCCTGCTGAGTAAATTTTCTGGCTAATTTCCAACCACAGGTAAAATTTCGTCCTTTCTTTTCATTGACATTGGTATTTTCTTTCCTCATTCCTTTCAGGAGGGGTGAAACTTTTCGGGAACAGACATTTATCAAGACTGGGAGGGAATTCTCCTTTAGTCATCATTTCAAACTGGCCAACGAGTATGAAATACTTAACACAAAAAGAAAAATAAGGATATCAGATAGATCAAGGTGTTAAACAAGCATCAATACCTCTGGGTAAAGTGAGAGGAAGAAATGAATTAGGTAACAGGTTTAACCCAGATGGCCCCTTGATTCTGCTCCACCATTCAGTAAGATAATTAACACATGGTGTCAGTGAGAGGTGACATTTTGCAAGCTGCATGCAGCAGTACACATGTACACATTCTGACCTCTTAAAATTTAAATCTGCAGCCACATCTACTGAATTGATTGTAACCACAATCTGTCTACCTACATTCAATAACATTTTACCTCCTTGGTTATCATGAATCCATCTACTTATCTTAAAAAAGATATGCCAGGACTCTGCTTTCACCACACTTTGTGGAAAGGTATTCCAAAGATTTGTAAAACTCTGAGGGGAAAATAAATTGCCTCGTCTCAGTCATAAAAGGATGACATGCATTTTTAGATGTTCACCACGATTCCAGATTCTCTCACAAGAAACATCTTCTCAATGTCCACCTTGTCATTCTGAGTGAACCAGTTTTGCGCTTCATTTTCAGGTTTGTAATGTTGTTTCAATACTCCTATAATATTTCAGGATGAGTTTAAATTGTTTTTTAATTAAGCCAAAAGAAAAACTAAGAGGTTGACAGAGTCATGAAATTATTTTTATTGATTGTAATCTTAAAAAAAAAAATTAAGCTTTATCTCTGAAATAGTTTTCTAATTCTAAAAACGTAAATCTTTTTATAATTTTAGATAGTATGCCAGTGAGGAAATAAAATGAAATGCTGCAGCCATTTTGGACACCATCACCAGACACACAGAACCAAATCTTTCAAGAAACTAAAATGTGAGACTTGTTTTGGAAACTGTGTATGCTGACAATTTTTAGATTGTTCTTAGAATAAAAAGAGACATTGAACCAGGAATGACAGTCACCACTGGGTACTGGGAGACTCCTTTAAGTTTCTTGAATTTCTTAAATTGGAAAAAAAGACACAAATTTCTGGAGAAATTCAATGGGTCAGGCATCATCTGTGGAGAACATCGATAGGTGAGATTTTGGGTCGGGGGATGAAAAGGCGAGGTATGAAAAGACAAAGGGGATGGGACAAAATTATTAAAGAGTTGAAAATTGTGAAGATCATAAGATCATGTGATAGGAGTAGAATTAGGCCCATCAAGTCTACTCCGCCATTCAATCATGGCTGATTTATCTCTCCCTCCTAATCACATTCTCCTGCCTTGTCCCCATAACCTCTGACACCCGTACTAATCAAGAATCTATCAATCTCTACCTTAAATATATCCACTGACTTGGCCTCCACATCCTTCTGTGGCAAAGAATTCCACAAATTCACCACACTCTGACTTAAGAAATTCCTCCTCATCTCCTTCCAAAAAGAACATCCTTTAATTCTGAGGCTATGACCTCTAGTCCTAGACTCTCCCACTAGTGAAAACATCCTCTCCACATGCACTCTATCCTAGAAGCTAGAGAAAGGAAAGCAGGTGGAGAGGGAGGGGAAGGGGAGGGGGGAAATAGGTGCAGGTCCAGGTGGGGCACTGGGCAGGGAGGGAGGCGGGGGGAAGGAAGAAAAGGGAAGGGGAGGGTTATGTAATTGCCTAAAATTGGTTTATGTTTATACCACTGAGTTGTAAGCTACAAAAGCGGAATATGAGGTCTTGTTCCTCCACTCTGGCAATGGAGGAGGGCCAGGACAGAAAGGTCAGAATGAGAAAGGGAAGAGAAGTTAAAATGGTTAGCAACTGGGAGATCCAGTAGCCCTTGGCGACCGACGCAGTATAGTCAATTGAGTTTGCTTATTGGACCGATATTGTATGTCATTCTGTTTTTAACCTAAAGAATCTTTTATCAATGGCAATAATTGAAACTGATACTTAGTTGTGTCCTCTCCATTCCCTGCCCCCTCCACTCTGCCTCTAGCACATGCCTGGTTTTAATTGTCATAGCCTGAGCTGCCGCGGCATGAAATTTTGAAATGCCCTCTCCCGACGTCACATTTTTCTTTATTGCCTTAATGTTCTTTAAAACTTATATTGTTGACTAGATTTTGGCAACATATCCTAATGTTTCATTGTGTGTCTCGGTGTCAAACATTTTGTTAGATAATGTTCCTGCAAAGAATCTTGGATGTTATACAACACCAAAAGCACGACCAAAAGGCTAGTGGATATCTCAAATAAATAGGGGTTTTGCTGCTGGACGAGTGGATGTTATCAACACCTTTTTAACAATATAAAATCACAAAGTAAATGAGGGAGGCCTGTTAATAACAGGCACATGTCCATGTTTATCCACTAGCATTATGGTGTCACCAATGTTTTCAGTCCAGTGTTTTCAAACCTGCTCCATCCCATCCCAGGATCACAGCCAGGAAGGTTTAACAATTAAATCCTGTACTACCACCTCATAAAAGGAACAATATATATTTAATAAGGACAACAAAAAGCTGTTGGAGGTTAATCACAATTCTCTGATGGCACTAAATCCCAGAGGGAAGATTCCTTCTAAACATACACAACTTTTGGACCTGGTGTATAAAATAAATTAAGCTGGCTTCCTTGCTTGAGAAGATTTGAAACTGACGTTTAAATGCGGATACAAAGTGTTGGAGTAACTCAGCGGGTCAGGCAGCATCTCTAGAGCATGTGAATAAAGGGTGACCGCTCAATGGATAAAGGGGGGAATTTGTGCTTGGAGTCAGGTGATATATAAATGTATAACTTAAGCATAAACATAGATGGGTTGGTTAGTTAGTTTGCAGATGACATCAAAATTGTTGGGGTCACTGACTGAGGAAGGCAGTCAAAGTTTTCAGAGGGATATAGATCAGTTACAGAAATGGGCAGGAAAATGGCAGATGGAGATTAATCTGAGCAAGTGTGAGATGATGCACTTTGGAAGGTCAAATGCAAGACGAATTTATACAATTAATTGCAAGACCTTTAACTGCACTGGGGGGTCTCTCCATAACTCATTGAAAATGGCAACATGGGTAGATAGAGTGATAAAGAATGCATCTGCGGCATTGAATATAAGAGTCTTGGAAGTCAGGATGTAGCTTTATAGGACTTTGGTTAAAACACATAAATTGACATAAATTCTGCACCCATATCTTGACGTTTAGGGTAGAAGCAAGATGGAAAGAGAGCGGGGGAATAATTAATGTGAAGCCGGGTTTTTTAATTAGTAAGAAGTGAAGGGAGATAGACACAAAATGCTGGAGTAACTCAGTGGGACAGGCAGCATCTCTGGAGAGAAGGAATGGGTGACGTTTCGGGTTGAGACCCTTCTTCAGACTGAAAGTGACGGGAAAGGGAAACGAGCGATATAGACAATGATGTAGAGAGTGACTTTTTGGGTCGAGACCCCTCAGACTGAAAGTCACGGGAAAGGGAAACGAGAGATATAGACAATGATCTACATTATCGTCTATATCTATATCTCTCGTTTCCCTTTCCCGTGACTTTCAGTCTGAAGAAGGGTCTCGACACAAAACGTCACCCATTCCTTATCTCCAGAGATGCTGCCTATCCCGCTGAGTTACTCCAGCATTTTGTGTCTATGGTTTAAACCAGCATTTGCAGTTCCTTCCTACACAAAAAGTGATGGGAGAACATGATGGGTCCGATAAGTAGTAATTTACCCCAAAACTGTGTTGAGTATGACTGGAAATTTTGAAGGTCTATTATAAGCTTACTTACTGAGATGGGATGTGCTTAATTTCAACTTTCTAACATGCTGCTATTTAGATTGCTAACTGTGTCCATTTCTTTGCATGTAATTTTTGTCGTATTTTCGCTTTGAACTGTCCTTTTTTTAGCACTTAACCAGAGCCGTGAACAATTTGGTTACATTCAAATTCGTTACAACAAATGCTGCAGCACATCAGCAAACCACAGGCAAACAGGACCTTAACCTCAAGCCAAACATGGTCATAAGAGGCTGGTTATTTACTTCCCTCATCTCAGCCTCCTGAAACTAGTGTGACTCAGAGTATATTTTACTTCTGGATGACAAATCACAATGAAGAAGGGTTTCGGCCCGAAACGTTGCCTATTTCCTTCGCTCCATAGATGCTGCTGCACCCGCTGAGTTTCTCCAGCATTTTTGTGTACCTTCGACAAATCACAATATTCTCTTCCTCTCACACAATGAGTCTCAGTAAAGAGCAATAAGAACTTTATGTTTTTATTTCATTTTGTTTCATATGATGCAACAAATAAGTTAGCAAATGAGGGAATTCTTTCACAAATTCTGAGCCTCATTTCCCACATCTTGAAAGAGAAGAGCATGCAAGCGGATCCGAGAGATAACAGAAACATAATGACCTTGAGGAAAGGAGACAAATTCAATTAGATAGCCCCCGGGTGGGTAATATGGAAGATACTGCGCTTCTTAAACAATTTTTGCTGGGCATCCATATATTCCTAATGGAGAGGATTAGATGTTCTCCTTGCCATCCTGAGTGCTTTGCCTCCATTTTGAGTGATTTTGGATCAGGAGTTAAAATGTCTTTTAACTGTGTTATAGAAACTGTCTCATCTACCGCCACTTGCAGCTCATTCCATACGCATACCACCTTCTGTGTGAAAAAATTGCTCCACAGGTTACTATAAAATCTTTCCCCTCCCAACTTATACCTTTGTCCTCTGGTTCTTGATTTCCCTACTCTGTGTAAATTATTATTTACCCAGATATGTTATTAATTATAAACCATTTATATAATTGTTGGTATATTTGACTATCTCAGTCAACGTGATAATTCCTTCTAACTTGCTCAAGTAGTACTATCCCAATCAGGCCAGCCCTACACTAACTGAAGCTAACTGAGTCGTGAGGAACAAAACAGAATGTACTTATGGAACTCTTTATTCTTCAAACAGTGCCATGGCATCATTGTGCCTAGTTAACACATTGGAACTGGCAGAGGGAGGTTTTAATCTTGAGGTCAGTGCCACAGAAAATGCAACAATTCCTTGACTAACACACAGAAACATTGTTTTTGGTAATGTGCTCGGGTCCTAATGTAGAACTCAGGACTCAGACCTCCTGACCTTGAAGCAAGAGGAATATCAACAAACTCTGCCTGAGTCACACACTTTTCTCTTCTGCCATTATAAACATGTATGTTGCAGTCTGTTCACCTTTTACACTCGTTCATCCATTGACTTCGCTAGACGATCTTCAGGCAGAAACTTAATATGGAACAATGAGGGATGACACCCGAGATGGAAACAGAGACAAGGTCTCAACCAGATGAATTATATCCCCATCCCCTCTCTCTTTCCTGTGCCCCACCCTCACCTTAATACATGGTAGACAAAAATGATGGAGAAACTCAGCGGGTGAGGCAGCATCTATGGAGCGAAGGAATAGGTGACGTTTCGGGTCGAGACCCTTCTTCAGACTGATGTGGGGGTGGGGGGGTGGGAAGAAGAAAGGAAGAGGCGGATACAGTGGGCTGTGGGAGAGCTGGGAAGGGGAGGGGAAGAAGGGAGAAAGCAAGGACTACCTGAAATTGGAGGTCAATGTTCATACCGCTGGGGTGTAAACTACCCAATCGAAATATGAGGTGCTGTTCCTCCAATTTGCGGTGGGACTCACTCTGGCCATGGAGGAGGCCCAGGACAGAAAGGTCGGATTCGGAATGGGAGGGGGAGTTGAAATGCTGAGCCACCGGGAGATCAGGTTGGTTAATGCGGACTGTGCAGAGGTGTTGGGCGACGCGATCACCAAGCTTGCGCTTGTTCTCACCAATGTAGAGCAGTTGACATCTAGAGCAGCGGATTCAATAGATGAGGTTGGAGGAGGTGCAGGTGAACCTCTGCAGCACCTGCAAAGACTGCTTGAGTCCTTGGATGGAGTCAAGGGAGGTGGTAAAGCGACAAGTGTACCATTTCCTGCAGTTGCAAGGGAAAGTACCAGGGGAGGGGGTGGTTTGGGTGGGAAAGGACAAATTGACCAGGAAGTTACGGAGGGAGCGGTCTCTGCCGAAAGCCGAAAGGGGAGGAGATGGGAAGATGTGGCCAGTGGTGGGATCCCGTTGGAGGTGGCGAAAATGTCTGAGGATTATCTGTTATATGTGACGGCTGGTAGGGTGGAAGGTGAGGACAAGGGGGACTCTGCCCTTGTTACGAGTGGGGGGACTGGGGAGTGAGAGCGGAGCTACGGGGTACCTGGTGAGAGCCTCATCTATAGTCGTAGAGGGGAACCCCCGTTCCGTGAAGAATGAGGACATCTCCGATGCCCTGGTTTGGAACATGTTCATTTTTCCTACTATCTCCACTCTGTCGCCCTGCTTATTTACTCTAATTCGTACACTTCTCCCATCTCCAAGTCCCTCATTTCCTCCTTATCCCCTAGTTCCACTCTTCACAATTATGTACCCTTCCTGGGGTCACACCTGCCTTTAGCTTATCAGGAAACCTCCTTGCCTGAGGTCATCTGTTGCCTGCCCCGATTTGTCCTGTTTTTTCTTCGCATCCAGTTTCTTCTCCCACTCTCCCTACTACAACTAGCTAGAACACAACAACAGCTTTTCACTGTACCTCGGTTCCGACCAGAAACATCACCTATCCATTTTCTCCAGAGATGCTGCCTGACCCACTGAGTTACTCCAGTATTTTGTGTCTATCATCACCAATCTATGTTCTCCAACGATGCTGCCTAGCCCAATGAGTTACTCCAGCACATTATGTCTAAATCTTTTAAAATGTTACCTTCCTAGAAAACATTTGAGTAAGTTATTATCTGGGAAACATTTCCTGCAAGCACCTTGAACAAATCTGAAGAAATGTACACCCATTACTACAAAGAGACCAAAACTATTCGAATTTAAGTGTTTTTACTGCCTAAATCATAAAATGTTTGAATGTAATTATAGTAAAAACAAAAGATGCTGGATAAAGTCAGCATCTGTGGGAAGAGAAGCAGAGTTAATGTTCAGGTTAAAGACCCACTGTCAGTGAGTTTAGGGCCCATGAATAGGACAAGGGAGTGTAATGTCAATATGAATAGGACATAGGGAATATGTTGAGGCCTAGGTTTCCCGAAGGCCTCAATATATTTCCTGATATATCACCATCACCATCTACATCTCTCATGTCCCTTTCCCCTGACTCTCAGTCTGAACGGTCTTGACCTGAAACTTCACCTATTCCTTTTCTGCTGCTTGACCCACTGCAGCTTTGTGTCTATCTCAGGTTTAAACCAGCATCTGCTGTTTCTTCCTACACAATGCTTCATGTTCTCTCTCTCCCTCTCTCTAACACATGCTTCCATTAACGCATTGACCAAATAACTTAATTAACAATTATGCTTCGGGAAACCTAGGCCTCAACATATTCCCTATGTCCTATCCATATTGACATTACACTCCCTTGTCCTATTATAGAGAGATATAGGACAAATGAATGAAAGATATGCAAAAAAATAACGATGATCAAGGAAACTGGCCATTGTTAGCTGTGGGCTAGGATGCACCATTGTTCTTTAAACCGATGGAATGCAGGCAGTTAGAGAGTGGGAACGTAAACAAAGGAAAGTTAGTATTGTAAAATGCAAAGTTCATGACATGCCCCTCTTCAGAGACCCGCTGAGTTTCTCCAGCATTTTGTGTCTTTCCCAGCCGGTCAAGTCGTAACTAAAAGTAAAATTAAGCGAAGACCTAGGGATAACCTGGCCCATCCTGATGTAGAGAAAGTGAGTTACTTGAAAGTGAGTTACTTGAGTTCGATTATGAGGATAGATTTGATTTCATCAATGGTGCAATAATGAATTGAAAACTGAATCTACAAATATTAAATAGGTTTGCAACATAATCATTACAATTAATAAATTAATATTTGGAGCACTACCCAAGTATTTATATATTGAAACAGGAATTTTAAAGTACTTAGATCTATTAGGGGAAAAAATAATTACATCTAAGGAGCCTTAGTTATTTTTTGGTTGAAGGCAAAACTTTGAATGCCACGCCACAAGATTATGCATTTTAATACAATCTAACTGCTGTTAGTTAATTACTGTGACTAACTGTTATGTTACTCTTACAACAGAGCAAAGATACCTGCAGGATCAAGAACAAAATGGCTGGTGGCAGTTGTCCCAAGAGCAATGGTAAGATGTGAAGCATTGTGGAATTATTGCTTTAGATTTTATTTTAGTCAGAGGGTGGTGAATCTGTGGAATTCTTTGCCACAGAAGGCTGTGGAGGCCAAGTCAATGGATATTTTTAAGGCAGAGATAGATAGATTCTTGATTAGTACTAGTGTCAAAGGTTATGGGGAGAAGGCAGGAGAATGGGGTTAGGTGATCAGTCATGATTGAATGGCGGAGTTGACGTGATGGGCCGAATGGCCTAATTCTGCTCCTATCACATCACCTTATGACCTTATGTTGCAGTGCAGGTATTGTCACTCTCCATATTTATATAACATTGCTTTTTTCTTTGGAGAGAAATGTTTACGCATTATTTTGCTAACTCTATCATCAACCCATTATACATTTTCAGTAATAATGACAGCTTTCCATAAGCACTAGTGACAGCTGAAGAAGGCACAGAGTGCTGGAGTAACTCAGTGGATTAGGCAGAGACTGGCTGACTCGCTGAGTTACTCTAGCACTTTGTCTTTTTTCGTAAACCAGCATCTGCAGTTTCTTCTGTCAACCAGTGACAGCTGTGTAGATTTTAATTACCGTCTAAAAAAGCAATCATGAAACCAATAAGCAGAATACTACTTTATCAAGAAATGTAGCAGGTGAGGATTTGGTCAAGACAAGGTTTCCACAGCTGGCTAATCCAGTATATGTGCTTATTGAACATGAGCCAGGGAACTGGTTGCTTGTACCAGTATTCAATGTGGCAGCTAATGTTATACTCCAAAAAGTGTCACCAACTGGATCCATTTCATGTTGACATAATGACAAATTAAATTGAATCAAATTTAATTAAATTGCTAATTGCAATCTATTACTACTCCTCCGATCCATTTCCCATTCTTTTTCTCCGGAGGTGCTGACCGACCCGCTGAGTTACTCCAACACTTTGTGTCTATCTTTGATATAAATCAGCATCTGCAGTTCCTTGTTTCTGCAATCTATTCATTTTTCTTTATAAATAGAGAACAGGGACAAATAAAGGAAGTAGTTTAGTGCTGGCCACACGTAAATATTCAGTGGACAGTCAGAACAGAGACACACCTCACCTTTTCTGTCCATTCTGTTGCCATTTGTTATTGAACCAGTATACAGAAAAAATAGTGTGATTATTCTTGCACCAAATATAATAGGATGCACACTGTAAGTAATAAAAAGTAAATTCTGATTAGGTCACCGCACAGGTTTCAAACATGTCTGCCAAAATAATATACTTCTCTCAACCCACATAAATAAAAATCTCCTGCCAGTAAGTACTACAGATTAAAAAGTCAGAGGAATGATGTTTTATTCCTCTCTAGCTGATTTAGAATTTATAGAATTAGGAACCCATTGTATAATTAGATTTTCTCTTTTGTTGACCCAGTTTCTGAGAAACAGAATGAATCCGTTCAGAGTATGGAAGGAATCAGATTGAAACAGAATTTCAAATCCCAATACTATGAAGCCAAAAAGATAACCAAGTCACCAGGTGAGAAAATAAATTTGTATGTACAGGTGAATCAGCTGTACTATGGTATCTGCAGGGCATCTAATTCTTAGCACTTTTGAGATTTACATTGTATATATATTCCACTAACATGGTATCTTAAATGCATAGACTATGATATTCAAAATTGTATCATAAATATCTTGCAGTGAGTTTATAATTCAAATGGTGCCACTCAAGGTTGTATTAATCGAACAATAAATGCAACAAACCTCCATCACTCCAACTGTAAATGAGGACTACTCACACTCATTTATACTTCCATTGATAACACTATGTAAACAATTCCACAAGATACCCTTATGTATAAATAAAAACAGACAATGTTGCAAATACTCAAGTCAACCATTGTGGGAAGCTGGAGAAGAAATTGCAGGAGCCCTGGTTGACTTATGCATCATTGTTAGTCAGGGATGAGATGCCAGAAGACTGCAAGGTAGTTAATATTATGCCTTTATTTAAGAAGGGTTGCAAAGAAAAACAAGGGAAGAATGGACCAGTAAGTCTAATATCTGTGGTATGTAACTTCCTGGAGGGAAATCTGAGGGATAATTTAGAAATTATGCATTTAGGAAGACAGGGATTGTAAGAGATACACAGCACAGCTTTGTGCGAGGGAGATTGCGTCTCATGAATTTGATTCAGTTTTTTGAAGAAGTAACTAAGAAAGTCAATAAGGGCAGGGACAGGTTGGTAGGTAAGCTGCTCTAAAAGGTTGGATCACCTGTGAGCCAGGAAGAAATGGAAAATTGGATACATAATTGGCTTGATGGTAGGAAATAGAGGGTGATGGTGGTAGGTTGTTTTTCAGACTGGAAACCTGTGATTAGTGCTATGCCCATTGTTGACTCTCATCTATATGAATAATTTTCATGAGAATGGTTTTACTAAGTTTGCACATGACACTAAAATATATAAAATAGTTTAGTTCAGTTTAGAGATGCAGCGCTAAAATAGGCCCTTCGGCCTACCGAGTCCATGCTGTCCATCGATCCCCACACTCTAGGGAAATGTACAATTTTACCGAAGCCAATTAACCTCCAAACATGTATGTCTTTGGAGTGTGGGAGGAAACCGGAGATCCCGAAGAAAACCCACACGATCACTGGGAGAACGTACAAACTCCTTACAGACAGCACCCGTAGACAGGATCAAACCCAGGTCTCTGGTGCTGTAAGGCAGCAACTCTACCGCTGTGCCACCGTACCGCCCAAATGTCATAGAAAGTGAAAAAGATTACCAAGAATAATGGCAGCATTTGATCAGCTCCGTAAGTGGGACGAGGAATGGCAAATGGAGTTAAATTCTGATAAGTGCAAGGTGTTACATTTTGGGAAATCAAACCAGGGTAGGACTTTCACATTGAACAGTAAGCCCCTGGGGAGTGTGTTGAACAGAGGACCAAGGAGTACAGGTGCATGGCTCCCTGTAAAATGACATCACAGGTAGACAAGGTGGTGAAGATGAATTTTGGCAAGCTGTCTTCATCAGTAAGGGCATTGAGTATTGAAGTTGGGATGTTATGTGGCAGTTGTACAAGACATCGGAAAGGCCACACATGAAATATTGTAGGGCGGAGAGATCTAGTACTGGTGCACAGTTCCCTGAAAATTGTGTCACGGGTTAATAGGGTGATAAAGACGGCTTTTGACACATTGGCCTTCATCAATCAGGGAAATGAGTATAGATGTTGGGATCTGTTACAGTTGTACAAGACATGTGTAAGGCTGCATTTGGAGTATTGAGTTCAGTTTTGGTCACCTGTAGGAAAGACACATGAAGCTGAGAAAAAGTGCAGAAAAGATTCACAAGGATGTAGCCTGGAAGTGGTTCAGACATAACAATAGCAAACAACATTTGGATAGGTACGTGGATAGGAAAGGTTAGAAGACCATGGGTCAAACACGGGCAATTGGGACTAGCTTAATTGAGCATCTTGGTCAGCATGGGTGAGTTGGGCCAAAGGGCCTGTTTCCATGCTGTTTTAATCTCTCTCTATAACCAGCATCAATGGAAGGAGAGACAGAGTTAAAATTTTAAGTCAATGATGTTTCTTCAGAAGTAATTCATGTTACTTATGTAGCTGACAATAATCGTTTGTTTTCCATCTCGTACTCAGCACTTGTAGTGTTCCCACATTGGCCACATGCATTCATGCACTCTACAAATTTCACTCTCATCTTTTGCATCAATATCATTCTCACATTACACATATTTTATATCTATATATTGGCAATACCATTCACACTAGTTCAGCTTTGTCTTATAAATTTATTATCCTTAACAGTACTATTAACCAGAAATCTCATTTGTGCATCGTGCCCCACTTCTTCCTTATTTGGAAGCATAGGTGAAGTGTCTGCAGTTAAATTGCAGATGTAGTTTTGAGCGTGGGGTAAAATATTGTTCCTTGGATATGCATGATCTTTTAAGTCAAGGTTTCCACGTGATAAATACCAAGAAACATTGTATCAGGATAAGAGACTGCCAATTAAGCACAGAGATAAGAAATTATTGCAGTAAATTGGATGGTAAATCATTAGATATCTCTACCTTAGAGGTTTGCAGATGTTAAATTGTTCAACATATTTAACCCGAGAGTCAATAAAGGCATCAGAAGATACAGTGTTTGGTTAAGTAGGTGATACAACACAGAATCACCCATTTGCTCATTGACTGGTAGAGCGAGTTTAGTTTAGTTTAGTTCAGAGAAATAGCATGGAAACAGGTCCTTCGGCCCACTGAGTCTACATCAACCTTCGAAAACTCATTTGCATGAGTTCCATTTTATCGCTCTTTTACATCTACTCCCTATATACCAAATGTAGGCCAATTAACCTACAAACCCACATGTCTTTGAGATGTAGGAAGAAGCCAGAGCACCCGGAGGAAACCCATGTGGACACAGGGAAAACATGCAAACTCCACACAGACAGCACCCAAGGTCATGATCGAACCCTGATCTGTGGTGCTGTGAGGCAGCAGCTCTACCAGCTGCACCACTGTTCTGGCGGCTGTTGGCATTTATTTTTTAATTTTTAAGTGATTTAGGGGAGGGTGTGTGTGGCAGAGGGGGTGTGGGGGAGGGGGGTGGTGTGGAGGAGGAGGGTGTGTGGGGAGGGGGGTGTGGGAGGGTGGGGGTTGGGAGGGGGGTGGAGGGGGGGGTTGGGGAGGGGGGTATGGAGGAGGGGGTGTAGGGGAGGGGGGATGTGGGGTGGGGGGGTGTGGGGGAGGGGAGAGTGGGGGAGGGGGGGGGGTAGTGGGCTCACCGGTTCCCGGCTCCGACCGCACTCCTGGCTCCAGGAGCCGGCTCCGGACTTACTCAGCTGCTCCCGTCCCCAGCGCTGTCGCGCTCACAGCCCCCGCCCTCGGAACACAGCCCACACTCCGCTGCTTCAGCTTTATTCTCGGCGGCTTCTGGGCGGGCGGCTTCTGGGCGGGCGGCTCCTGGGCGGGCGACTCCAGGGTGGGCGGCTCCAGGGCGGGCGGCTTCTGGGCGGGCGGCTCCAGGGCGGGCGGCTCCTGGACGGGCGGCTCCTGGATGTGCTCACAGACTCAGCCCCGCCTCCGGGAATTTATTCTCCAGCGTGTGCCGGAAGGGGCGTTACCTTCATGGTGACTAACAGGCGAGAAGACCAATCTGCTGATCTTACGATTTTTTGAACCTTCATAACTTTTGTAATCTTCCACCGATCGGAACAAACCTTGGTGCCCTGGAGCAGAGGTGAACGGCGAGTACCATTTTTGCGCAAATTAAAAAACAACGCAAACTGGAAGTGGTCAAGATGAGAGTTTTAGTAATAGTATAGATTTTATAATCTTGCAGTTATTCTTGCAAATAGCTTTCACAATTCAATTTTTTAAATATATCTCACAAAGATAGTATAAAGTGTGGCTGAAAACAGCATAATGTAGCTGAGGTTATAAATTGACAGATATTTTGCAGTACATGTAGAAATTATTTATGATTATTCATTCATAGAGGAATGTATAACTGACTTTAATTCAAACAATTTGCTGGCACAATTGGAAGCAAATGTGTCTTAGAAGTATATTTCTTTAATTCCACAGAGTCATGGGTTATAAAGGATATAAAATTCCACAGGTCTCAAGCAATTGCACCAGAGATAAAGTCCGACCGACTGAGAAACTGCAAACTCCTCGTGGAGAAAGCAATTAAGGTGAAAATGTTTATCAAACATTTAAAGCTGCTTTTTGTTCAGAGTGGAGCATTCATTACCCTAAAGTCAAGGGCTGGAGTCAGAGGATTTGAAACACACATGGTTTCAGGTGCACACCAACAGTGGAATTTCAGTTTTTATTTTGTTGCAATTCTAAGATGGTAAAAAAATTGTACATTATCTATTTTCAACATGAGTCTGGGTTGGTGATGTATTTATCTCCTCAAATGAGATAGTCTTCCATTAATTGTACCTTCTGAACATGCTCTAGATAAACTTACTTCACATGAAGACATGATAAACTTACATTATCTCTTACATGCTCTCTTCACATAAGGGTAACCATGACAATACTAGCCAGATAGCTTTAAAGGTGTATTCATAAGGTCAGAAGGAATAGTAGAATAAGGCCATTCAGCCCATCAAGTCTACTCTGCCATTCAATCATGGCTGATCTATCTCTCCGTCCTAACCCCATTCTCCAGCCTTCTCCCCATAACCTCTGACACCTGTATTCATCAAGAATCTATCTATCTTTGCCTGAAAAATATACTCTTTGGTTTAAATCCATCTTGCAGCTTCCTGTCTCAGAACAAACAGTTGCAGAATATATGTAACACTATAGTTAAGTCCCAAATTGGTTCTGCTCCTGCACTATCATAAGCATCACTCTGCTTCAAGGTCAACTGAACTCATATTTTTATATTAGTGCATTTTATGGTTTGCTGAAAATGTGTCTGTGTAGTTGATATTCCATTTAATCTATTAGAAACGACTTTCTAAAGCATCTGAGGTAGACAAAATTGCTGGAGAAACTCAGCGGGTGAAGCAGCATCTATGGAGCCAAGGAATAGGTGATGTTCCGGGTCGAGACCCTTCTTCTTTAAAGCTCATGAAGCCAACCAAAGAAATGCATGATTGAATTTCCAGAATACAGAATGCCATAATTTCAACACTATTAAAATTATGGGAATGTCATTGGTGAAATCCACCCATACTGTGGTTAATATTGTAATTTAATACTATACATCGGCGAGACCAAGCGCAGACTCAACGACCATTTTGCTCAACACTTGTGCTCAGTCTGCCAAGGTCTGCTGGAACCCCCCCCCCCCCCCCGATTGGTAACCATTTTAACTCCTCATATTGACCTTTCTGTCCTGGATCTCCTCCATTGTCAGAGTGAGGCCACACACAAACTGGAGGAACACCTCATATTCTGCCTGGGCAGCCTACAACCTAATTGTATGAACATTGAATACCCCAATTTTAGGTAACCACATAAACCTCCCCCTCTCTTCTTCCTCCAAACCCCCTCCCCCCCCATTGCACCCCCTCACCCTTGTGCCCCATCTAGACTTGCACCTATTTCTCCCCTCCTCCCCTTCCTTCTACATTCCTTCCTCTAGCTTCACAATTTGCAACTCTACAATCCTTTTGTCTCATCTTCTGTCTTTTCATCTCTGGCCTTTTTCCAACCATCTTCCCATCAATGCCCCCTCCCCCCCCCCCCCCCCCCATTCACCTGTATCAACCTATTATGTGCCAGATACACACAACGTGCTGGAGTTACTCAGCGGGTCAGGCAGCATCTCTGGAGAAAAACTCTGAGTGCAAGTGTTCAGCGAAAAGGTCGCTGAGTCCGCGCTTGGTCTCGCCGAAGTACAGTATTCATAAGTCTGAAGAAGGGTTCCGACCTGAAACGTCACCCATTCTTTTTCTCCGGAGATGCTGCCTGGCCCGCTGAGTTACTCTAGCACTTTGTGTCTATTTTCAGTATGAACTACATCTGCAGTTCCTTCCTACATATTATGTGCCAAGCTTTGTCCTGACCCTCCTCTCCTCCAGCTTTCTCCCCTGCTCACCCCCACACCTACAATCAGTCTGAAAAATAGTCCCAACCCAAAACATTACCTATCCATGTTTTCCAGAGATGTTGCCTGACCCGCTGCGTTGCTCCAGCACTTTGTCTTTTTCTGTAAACCAACATCTGCAGCTCCTTGTTTCAAATTTGTCATTTTCCTTGATTGGTTTTGGGAGTCACAACATGGTGAGACAGGGGCTGGTAAGAAATAGGTGGAACAGAGTGAGGTATGGTGGAACTGGGTGGGGAAAGGGAGGAAGGGTTAAGAGACAGGGTGGTGGGTGATAAGGAAATATGATGAAAAAAACAATGGGCAGATAGAGCCTTGTGATGGGAGGGGAGCAGGAAGATTTTCAATATCATCTGTGAAGGCAAAGTTGTGCTTGAGACTTGTTCGAATTTAGTTTGTTGTTTTCTATTGTATGGCGAAAATGTTGAAAGTAATTTTACTAAATAATAAATAATTGATCAACGTCCTTATTCCTCAGCTAAAAAAGATATTTACCGTCTTTGGACCATATCCAGTAATCAGACAGTGTCTACGCCACAGAGGCTGGTTGGAGAAGAAGATGTCGAAACCACCAAAAAGCCCTCAGAAAAGGGAGAAGATAACGTATGTGGAAAATGATCTAGATGATGGAATTGGTGATTCTGATGGGTGTGATTCTGACGGTAGGCAGTTTTTTAATCCTAAACTAGATGTGTATGTGCGTGTAAGTTCAGCAATTTATATTGATACAAATTTTAGTATATTTCCTTTGTTTTGCACAATCTTGGGCTTTCACACAGCATTCTGTAAGTAAATGGCATTAACAAGAAGATCTATGCACCAACTCATGCAATTACCATGTGAGTATTTCACACATGATTCATTAACATGCAACCCAGTTACTACGTGAAGTGTCATAAATAGTTTTTGTAGGCACAGGATGATTAACACATTAGCAGACAACATGATGTAAACACAATACAAAACCACAAAGCTTCACATATCCAATATCCTATATGCATTTTGAGCATAGTCCCTTGTAGGGATACACAGATAGCTGGGAGGGTTACTTTTGGTCAGGGAACCCAGAGGTTTGTCCCCAAGATCTGGGAATCATGATAGTCATAGGAAAATCTACAAAACATGATAAAAGAGCTTACAGCGATATTAAACCGTGCACCCGAATCCCACATCAGTAAATATATTCCTGTAACTCTACATCAGAACATCTGACGAAGTGTCTCGACCAGAAACGTCACCCATTCCTTCCCTCCAGAGATGCTGCCTGTTCCGCTGAGTTACTCCAGCTTTTTGTGTCTATCTTCAGTTTAAACCAGCATCTGCAGTTTCTTCCGAGGTCTCATCAATTGATTTGTTCAAAACTCTAGAATTTAAATGTGATTGACCTTAAGCTGTGATGTTTTCTTTTACAATGCAGACAAAGCGGGTGATGAGAAAGACCTCTCTGATGATCCAGATAGTATCCATGACATTGTGGTTAGTGTTGTACAGTTATTAATCTATTAAAGTTTACTGTCAATAATATTTTTTTGAAGAAAGGAAGCATCTGGATAAAACCTGGCAATATAACGGTCAATTTCGAAGTGACTGCATCATTTAATGCAGTTTTAATAACAGCATGCATATAAAACCAAATGAAAATCCTATACAACAATGTATAGATTGGAGTGAACTACCAAAAGCATGCAATGTATCAGTAAAGGTATCCATCTTGGAATGGCTCAGACTGCAAGATAGAACTTCAGATAAATGACTAAATACACAATTCTAGCTTGGTTTTAGGTTGCAAGTTAACTTGGTGAAACGTTTTGTGCTTGCAGTTCTGTGTCACAGTAATTTTGGGAGCAATATTGAATTGGAAGGCTGGATAGAGCTTGGGAAATCAAAATTGTGTATAAGGAGGTAAAAGACAAATAAACTAAGTTTCATGTTCTTTGTGAAAGGATACCAAATGCAGAAAGGTTGCAATGAAGATTCATCTAGATGTGACCATGGTCAGAATCCTGATGGTTGATAGGATTTTATCACAAAATTGAGAAGTTTCAGTAACGAAGAACTTCAAGGTGGCTTATTTTCCATGAGAATAAAGAAGATTAAAATATAACGGGACAGGTGAAAAGGATGATCTTTGGTTATACTTTCTTTCTAACTGTTTGTAGTTTTTTTAAAGAATTAAAGGATTTTTAACAACCTTTTCCTAATTCCAACTACAGTAAAATGTCTTTGATCCCTCCAGTTTAATTAAATCGGAGGGATCGAAGACAACATTTTACTGTAGTTGGAATTAGGAAAAGGTTGTTAAAAATCCTTTAATTCTTTAAAAATACAACAAAGTTAGAAAGAAAAGGAACTATAAATAATTGCGGATACATTTGCAGACCTAATGGGCTCGATGGCCCATTTCTATATTGCAAAATTCTACGACTAAGTAGAAAGAGACAGCAGAAGGGAGAACCATTGTTTTATTTGTTATAATTTTCAATGTCATGTATGATCATCTGTCATCTATACCATTACTCATTAATGTAATATGTGCCGTATACTACAAAGAAATTGTGTTAGCCATTTACATTTGTACTCGTTATATTGAAATACATTTAATTTTATGTTGCAGTCTCGACTATTGAAGAATGAAATGCCACATTTTCTCTGGACAAATGGAATTGATGGGCAGAACCTGCAAAAAGATCAGATTTTCAACCATTTTTGGGGGCTGGTTCCTTCACCACAAAGGTAGGCTATGCTTCATGGGACTCACTCTTTCTTCAATATGTGGCAAGTGCTGTTTTGTATCAAAGTAGAAAATCCATTACATGGAGGACTCCTCATCACAAACACATGACCTCAGTTACATTGCTGACTTCACAATAAATGTGTATTAAGATGAAGGCTTGCAAGGTAAGACTCCTCATTATATTATCTCTCACTACTTTATCAATAAACTGTGATCCCTGCTCTACAGGGTTTAATTTCTTCACCTTTGAAAGTCAGGTTCCAATTGTATTGCAGCTTGTTACTTCACCAATGAAGGTAAAATGTGCTGAAGTTACATTAATGCAACAACATTTATCACAGTTATTTGAACATATGTAAGATTTAGCTCATGATACTTATCAAGGAGCATTCAAAGACTGGAGAGGAGAGGAAGGCAGTTCCTGCATTCACTCAAGGGGAGTAGGAACTCCTCTTGAATGCTGTAGAGCCATAAAACTCTAAAAGGGCTGTCTCACTGTGCGAGTTGACCCACGAGTGACCCCGAGTTAAAACAAATTTAACTCGTGGTAATCACGTACAATTAACGTAGCGGGAACGTCGGAACTCGTGGACGCAACTTGGCAACTCTTGGTGCTAACGGGAGGTACACGTGAAACTTAGTTAACTCTTGCAAAAGTTCAAACATTGTTTGTACTTTTCCACGAGTAAAATGTACTCTTGTGGTTAAAATTTGAAACATTTTAAACTCGTTGTAAGAACGTAGTGGCCCGTGCGTTTAACTTGTGACTCGTGATTCTACCGTGGGAACATCTTTTTAGAAACAATAATCAGGGACAGAAATATCAGTTACTTAGACTTTTTTAAGACAAATTCTGCTTAACAAAGTTAAGCAAGTTATTGATAAGGTGACAGAGTGGGTTGAAAAGAAAAAATTGCTTGAAGTTTATATATAAATTTGTGTTGTGTTGTGTTGTGTTGAAAAGCTTTTTGCTGATCCGTTTGATCTCACTGTTTGTTTACTTCATTGCACAATAAAAGAGAGTTCTTTGCTATCAAGATCAAATTGATGTCTGGAAGTCTTCATTTTAATATCACTACAAAGTCTCATGACTTGAATGTAATATTCCTTTCATCATAAAACACAAAATAGAGGAAGGCAAATATATTCACATCTTGATTCTCACAATCATTTGTGAGATTTAAGGACTCAACTGCCTCATATGCTGTGCTTTTTAAATGTTTAAAATTGTCACCTCTCAGTAGATCAGAAAATAAGACAAAGTCTTATGTGAAAACAAATGTCTTGAATGTGAAACAAAGTCTTTATTCTTGTTCAATATAAAAAACGCGTTTTTGCGCATATTGAGAAACGTAGCACTACAGCAAACACCACTGTCTGAAAAGGGCTTCTCATAAATGAAAATCAACAAATGAAGATCAAATAAAAGTATTTCACTATATACTAAATTCAGCTGAGAAATGCACAAGTCTAAATTCAGGCAATAAAAGATACAATGCAATGCGCTAAATGACAAGTTTTGAGATCTACAATCAGATAAGCAATGATGCATGATAACCACGTTTTAAAGGAAAGACAGATGCAATGAAATTACTTTTACACCACAATAAAAAAATAAAATCCACACTTAAAGTTAAACAATGAAAAGTCAGCAGGATTTAAACTAAACATGAAATTAACTGGATTCTTCTGCATGTGGCTCTCCTCATGCAGTGATGTACCTGTGGTCGGCAGCCGCTCAAAATAAGCTGTCCTGCCACGGCACATGCCCAATTCTGAATTATAGTAGGAGCAGAGATGGTCTCTCTGCTCTTTTGCACTGTTGGTCCCCGTGTTACCTCGAAAACACTGCAGTGGCACCAAAGTCTCGTCGTTTGTACCACTCCTCCACGCACCTAGTGTTATTCTCCCTGTTTGACTGTCCACTAAGTCACCGTCCTGCATGGCTGTTGCTGATCCTGAAGCTGCACCTCTGATAGGGATCAGGTTGTGCAGAACACATGCAGCAAACACAATAGTCTCTACGTTCTTTGGCTGGCATGACATCATTTTTTTAACATGAGATGATTTTCAACACTTCGATATACATTGTTGCCTCAAGATTAACGGAGAGGAACTTGGTACATTCGGGAGACGAACTTGGAACATCGCAGAAATGAGAAGTAAACGGGAAACGTAGACATACACCGTGGGAACTCGGTTAACTCTGGATCATAAACTTGTAGTCTCGTACGCAACCACGAGTCTTTCACTCGGGGTCCTCGTGGGTCAACTCGCACAGTGAGACAGACCTTTAACTCTGGTTAAATGACATAGAGTCACAACCCTATCTCAGCAACAATCTATTATGGACTTTGTCAGGTTGCACTACATATTTTTGTTTGGACTATTGTCTGATTACCTCGTATTACTGATAATTTGTTGTGTATTCATGGAAGCAGAGGGTGGAGGAAGGCTGTTTTTCGGACTAGAGGCGGACTAGAGATCACCTGGGCCCATTGCTGCTTCTGGTTTATATTAATGATTTGGATGAGAATATACAAGGCTTGATGAGTAAGTTTGCAGTTTACAATAAAGTAGGTGGTATCATAGACAGTGAAGATGGCTATCAAACATTACAGTAGGATCTTGATCAGCTGGACAAGTGGGCTGAGAAATGGCTCTTGGAGTTTAATGCAGATAGGTGTGAGGTGTCATATTTGGGAACTCAAAACTGGGCAGGGCCTTGACAGTGAAAGGTAGGGCCCTGGGGAGTTTGTAGAGCAGAGGATCTAGTAATAGACCAACATAATTTCCTGAAAGGGACAATAGGGTGGTAAATAAGGCTTTGATACACTGACCTTCATCAGTCAGGGTATTTGAGTAACTCACAATTGCACAAGATATTGGTGAAGCCACCTTTGCAGTACTATGTTCAGTTCTGTAAGGAAGATGTTATTAAACTGGAAAGAGTGCAGTGAAGATTCATGAACATGTTGCCTAGGATTCGTGGGCCTGAGCTAAAGGGAGAGGTTGGGCAGGCTTGGATTTTATCTTTGGAATGCAGGAGACTGAGGGATGACCTAATAGAGGTGTTTAAAATCACGAGGAGAATAGATAGGGTGAATGCACAGAGCCTTTTACCCATGGTAGGGGAATCAAGAACCAGAAGACATAGGTTTAAGGTTAGAGAAGCAGCATTTAATAGGAACTTGGGGAGCATCATTTTCAGTCAGAGGGTGGTGAGTATATGGAATGAACTGCTAGAGGAGGTAGTTGAGGTAGGCACTGTACTAATAACATTTAAGAGTTACATGGACACATGCATGCATCGGAAAAGTTTAGAGGAATGTAGGCCAAAACATGGGTTAATGAAACAAGCTTAAATGGGGCATCTTGATCGGCAGGTATGAGTTGGGCTGAAGGGTATGTTTCCGTGCTGCACGACTGTATAACTCTATTCATTATTGTATATTTATTTGTTATGTTGTTGCATTAATGTGATTAATGTGCCTGTAAACCTGCAGCGAGTCATTGTTCCGTTCCCTGTACATATGAGAGTTCAACTCTCTTGACTTGCACAGCACAGAAACGGGTCCTTTGGCTAATTTGCCCATGCATCCATGAAGCTAACCTGTTCTTATCTCATTTCCTGCATAATGTTTGTGTGCCTCTCCCACATCCTATCCAAGCACCCACCCGAATACCTTTTAAATACTCTAGCATTTCAGAAGTCCAAATCCAGAACATGAATAATTACCGTAGGTTAGAAAGAAACAATTCCAATCTTTAACACATGATTGCAATGTTCTACAATGGCTTATAAAAGACCCAATGAGTAACTGCAATCCTGTGCCTTGTGCACCAGTAACACAGCTGGAGGATTTGTGTCCAGAGTCTTCTGCATTAGTGTGATGTCTTTCACAGAGTCATGAGTTCCTGTTGAAATTTCATCCACCCTCCCTTCAAATAGGGCCCCCAGATCACAACTCACTGTGTAAACATATGTCTCCTTTGTCCACTAGTTCTTTTTATCATGATGGACAAATAGTGCTAAAGTAACCCAGCAGGTTAGGCAGCATCACTGAAGAAAAAGGATGGGTGATGTTTTGGGCCGGGGACCCTTCTTCAGACTTTGAAGTGTCTGTAGAAAGGTCACAACCCGAAACGTCATCCGTCCTTTTTCTTCAGAGATGGCGCCTGACCCGCAAAGTTACTCCAGCACTTTGTGTCTATCTTCGATATAAACCCACATCCAGAGTTCCTTTCTACACAGTTCATTTATCATGTTTTTCTCAATCCGTTCCCAAGGAATGCAGTCAGTGTTTGAACAGTAAACCATTCTGAGTTCCTCTCTGGAGGCTGGAAGTGAGGAATTTTGGACAAGCATGTATCCACAATCTCCTTAGCCGACTCTTTCAAAATGCTATGCTGAAGTCTTGGGGACCTACAGCACTTCAGTTGCTATACTTTCTCCAGTACTATTTTTTTTTAGCAACTCTAATTTAATTGTAACCCCATTGACTCTTAGACTCTCCACTAATTCTGGGTCTTTTTCTGTGTTTTCTTCTCTGTGGACAAACAGAAAATACTTGTTTAAGTATTAAGAAAATATTCTCTGCCATTTATTTTCCCCAATGTCATTTAGCTATAAAACCATAGAAAATAATTTCACATTTCTATAGCAACATTTAAGGTTGGTTTTTATGTTCCTTTATAGTTTACTATAAATGTATTCTACATCCCATTCCTCACCAATGTCATTCTTCAGATGTTAGTAAATATTAATTTATTGTGGTGGTGGAAACCAGTGCAATAGTGTGTAAGAAGCATTTAGATAGGTACATGAATGTGCAGAAGTGGAAGAGTATGCCACATGTGCAGGCAGAAAAGGTTAGTTTAACCAGGCATTAGGGTCGCCACAGACATTGTGGGCCTGGGGCCTGCTACTGTGCTGTTCTTTGTTCTAGGTACTACACTATCATAGATTTAATATATTTTCACAATCCACCATCCAGTCAACTCACACTTCATGCTTTCATAGCTTCCTTTATTCAGATTTTAGACACTAGTTTCAGATTGAACTAAATCACTTACAAGTTTTATACAAATGATCAGTTTTGCAAAGGGCATTTTACCCGCAGATTATCAAATAATTATTTATCCAATCCTAGATCTAAATAGTCAATCCCTCATTGGTTCTCAGAATATTAATCAAGAATAACCTCACATATATTCCATGATTTCATCCTCCACACTATTACTTCTTCTTGGTTTCTGTGGTTTATATGTTGATTAATGTCCCCATTATTATTGCATTATCCTTGTTACATGCACCTCTAAATTCTATTTTTGACTGTGCCACTATTTACAGGCCAATTTACAATTCCTACCACTATTTTCTGTTGCTTGCTGTTTTTAACTTCACTTAAACTTATGCTACTTGATTTCCTGAGCTAAGACTGGTCCAATAGCTGCCTGCACTCATGACATCCAGCAGTGCATGTGTTTAAGATGTCACCTCTTCAAAATAGATGATGTGAATACTTTTGACTGGTGCAACACAGAATGGGCCCTTTGGCCCACAATGTCTGTGCGGGACCATGATGGCAATCAGCTTATCAGCCTACAAACGATCTATATCCCTCCATATCTGTTCATGCAATCTATCCAAATGTCTCTTAAACATTGCGATCGTATCTGGTTCTATCAATTCCTCTGGTGGCTCGTTCAGACACCTATTGCTCTCAGATCACGAAACCTGCCCTCGTAAATCTTTCAACTTTTATCCCTCTCACCTTAAAGCTACGCCATCTAGCATTTGATATTTCACCCCTGTAAAAACACTCTATTTCTATCGTAACTTTATATACCATGCATACAAACAATCTTTTTTTTAAATTGGTATTATTAATGTCATTCTTCATCTAACTATCTTTTGGCTATTACTGAGAGTTACATAGACTTCAGAGCTCTGCGCACACAGTCGTGTTTGATTTCTTAATCACCATGACTGTAATGTATTTTGCTGTTTTACAGAACAAGGTAGCCAGCCCTGTCCTAACCTGTAGTGCAAGGTGCCTGTTTCCTCAGGCTCCCCCTTTGATCAACTTTGATGGTTGAACTTGCCTGGAGCAAAAGCTCTTGCTAGTTCAAATGTTTAGGATTATTAGATCAAGAATGTAATCCATCACAACAGAAGACCTGCACACTCAGTCTGCAGAGATGACCCTGAGCTTCCAGTTACCTACCACTACAATTCTCCTTCCCACTCTCACTCCATTTTATCTATTTGTTGCTGCTGCACAGATACAATGATATCCATGAAAGCTTGAAGAATAGAACTTCATCTTCCATCTGGGCACATTGCAGCCTTCTCAATTTTACAACATCTGGTAACTATTTACACTGTTGGTATCAAAACTCACAGTCACTATCGATGATAGTGATTCCGGTTTTTCTCTTTGCATTAGCGACAGCCTGAAATGTGTCTTTGTTCACGTTCTCGCTCTCTAACCGCCTCCATTTCATAACTAATGTTTCTTAGTGCTCTCTCTACTCTCCCCCCTCTCTCCTCCCACTCTCTCTCTCTCTCCTCTCTCTCTCTCTCTCTCTCTCTCCCTCTCCTCTTCCCTCTCTCTCTCTCCTCTCTCTATATATATATTATATCTCTATCTCTATCTCTATCTCTATCTCTATCTCTATCTCTATCTCTCTCTATCTCTCTCTACTCTCTACTCTATCCCTCTCCCTCTCCCTCTCCCTCTCTCTCTCTCTCTCCCTCTCCTCTCCTCTCCCTCTCTCTCTCCCTCTCCCTCTCCCTCTCCCTCTCCTCTCCTCCCTCTCCCTCTCCCTCTCCTCTCCCTCTCCCTCTCCCTCCTCCCTCTCCCTCTCCCTCTCCCTCTCCCTCTCCCTCTCCCTCTCCCTCTCCCTCTCCCTCTCCCTCTCCTCTTCCCTCTCCCTCCCTCTCCCTCTCCCTCTCCCTCTCTTTCCTCTCTCTTCTCTCTTCTCTCCTCTCCTTCTCTCTCTCTCTCTCCTCTCTCCTCTCTCTCTCTCTCTCTCTCCTCTCTCTCTCTCTCTTCTCTCTTTCTCTCTTTCTCTCTTTCTCTTTCTCTCTTTCCTCTTCTTTCTCTCTCTCTCTCTCTCTCTCTCTCTTTCTCTCTTTCTCTCCCTCTCTCTTTCTCTCTCTCTCTCTTCTCTCTCTCTCTCTCTTCTCTATCTCTCTCTCTCCTCTCTCTCTCTCTCTCTCTCTCTCTCCTCTCTCTCTCTCTCTCTCTCTCTCTCTCTTTCTTTCTTTTGCTCTGGTTGATTATCCACAGTATCTCATGGATATACAGTTTTAAGCTGCAAGATCTAATCTGAGCCTATTTTGCATTATAGTTGTACTTTTTCAATTTACTATAAACATCCACAGTTCTGGAGAGTGTTCACATTATGTCTGTGTGTTTCTTCATATTCATTAGATTCTCAGTAAGGAGAAAAAATTACATCAACCCAAACATATAAAACATGTTACATTTTAAATTACGTGTTGAACTTCTACTTCTTTCCAGGCTGGACTTTGTGTAAATCTCAGAAACTTCAGTGGTTTCATGGGGTGAATCCAGATAATTTTTTCCCACGATGTTACAGGATTGCAGTGGAAGACGAAAAGCAATCATTTATTGGTATGTTACTTGGTCAACTGGCGCCAATGCAGAATATTCCAAAATTAGCACTGTAATTAACGTCATTTTTTAAGAAACATGAAAGTCTGTAGATTCATTGAGTTAACCTTTTGGTTACATTAACCAAGTATTGTTTCCTTATCATTAAAGTAGGATGGAATAGATTTTTGTTTTCATTTAATGATGAAATAGTCTTGAGGGATAAATACTTTTTCTCCTTCTCCAATATTATTTTATCCCTTTCCAGCAATACATGGAATTTCTGCCTGAATGAATTTATACCCACATCTTCCTCAATCACTATCACTAATTTGTCCTGACTTCCCGAATAAAAAATCCTTAACCAAAATTAACAATATGCCTGGATCAATTTAGTAATTGCTTCTATCATTGTGAAAGCTATTTATTAGATTAGCAGCGAAGAATATTTATGATAGTAATATGTTAAAGAATATAAAAGGTTACAGAGCTGCGATGGTGAACCCCAATATGAGGCAGCAAAGACTGATGACTTTGAGCTGGAATAGTATCTTGCAACTCTATCAGATCCCCTAATTATCTAGAAACTATATTTAGGTTATTGACTGGCTTTCTAAAATGCAAGGAATACAAGCTTTGAATACAATTTTTCTTCATGGTTTTACTGTTGTACATGAATTATTCGAATAACTTCTTGCTCCTTTCCAAAGTTAATACTTCTTCTTGAGATTGTAATGACCTTTACTTCAGATGTGGTTTGGCCAGGTGTTTGTATAATTGTAGCCATGTATACAAGTCTCACATGGCTTCTAAAACCAAAAGTAAATAAGACATAGAAGCAGAGGAGGCCATTGCCTTCCCTCACCAATACCACTGCATTTTAACACTGCATCACTTCCCTGCACATATCCCTTGATTTTTTGTTATTGATAGTACATTATTAATGCATTAGTTCATTTCGTAAAAGATTTAGTGCAGTCACTGTGCATACTACTTGACATAAGGACTAATAATTAAAAAGGACCAATCTTAAAGAAACCTGGTTTTGATCCCTCTCGCTCATTAACTACCGCCCCATCTCAAACCTCCCCTTTCTTTCAAAAACCCTGGAGCGCATCGTCGCGTCACAACTTCATTCCCACCTCCTCGCGTATAACCTATTCGAACCCCTCCAATCTGGCTTTCGCCCCCTCCATAGCACAGAAACTGCTCTCCTCAAAGTCCTCAATGACCTCCTTACCTCTGCTGACACTGGCTCCCTCAATATCCTTATCCTCCTCGACCTGAGTGCAGCCTTCGATACCGTCAACCACAACATCCTGCTCACCAGACTTAGGGACCTTGGCATTGAAGGTTCTGCACTCAGCTGGTTCCGTTCCTACCTTTCCAACCGATCCCACTTCATCTCTCTCCATAACCACACCTCTGCCACAGCCACTGTCACTCAAGGCGTTCCCAAGGCTCCGTCTTGGTCCCCTCCTCTTCATCATCTACATCCTCCCCCTTGGTCATATACTCCGTCACTTCAACTGGACTTCCACTGCTATGCTGATGACACCCAGATCTATCTCAGCACCAAGTCCCCCCACCACACCCCCCTCTCTCCCATATCAACTCCTGCCTATCAGCCATCAAATCTTGGATGCAACTCAACTTCCTTAAATTAAACAGTAGCAAAAACAGAATTTCTCCTCATTGGCTCAAATCAACACTCACTAAAATTAACAACCCACTCTCACTATCGACGGCACCACTGTCTCCCATCTCCTCAGGCACGCAACCTTGGCGTGATCCTTGACTCAACCCTCTCCCTTGAGCCTCACATCCGCCATGTCGTCAAAACATCATTTTTTCACCTCCGCAACATTGCAAAAGTCAGATCCTCTCTCACACCCCCCGCTGCTGAAAGACTCATCCATGCCTTCATCTCCTCCCGACTGGACTACTGTAACTCTCTTCTTTTCGGAATCAATTCCAGCAGCATCACCGACTCCAACTGTCCAAATGCAGCCGCTCGACTCATTACCCACACCAAATCCTGGCACCAACATCACCCCAGTTCTCAAGAACTTCACTGGCTTCCATTTCCCACCGGATCACCTACAAATTCCTGGTCCTCACCTACAAAGCCCTCAACAACCTGGCCCCCTTATCGCATTGACCTCCTCTCCCCCTACCAACCCTCACGGTCCCTCAGATCCACATCAGCTGGTCTCTCCACTCCGAAATCAAACCTCTGCACTTTTGGAGGCAGAGCCTTCTCCAGGGCAGCTCCCAGGCTCTGGAATTCCCTCCCACAACCGGTCCGAAATTCTGAGTCCCTCACCATCCCTCCAGTCCCGCCTCAAGACCCATCTCTTCACCTCTGCATACCCTTAGTCCATGTTCCCCTCCCCTCTGTCTTACTGCTCTATTTTGTTTTGTTTATTCCTGACTCTCAATTGTAAAGCGACTTTGAGTCCTGAAAAGCACTATATAAATAAAATCTATTATTATTATTATTAATAAAAACAAGCATAATTCAGTCTCCAGTGAGAATTGTCATGTATCTCAGTACAGTCTCATCCAGAGTCTGAAGAAGGGTCTCGACCCAAAAATGTCACCCATTCCTTCTCTCCAGAGATGCTGCCTGCCCCGCTGAGTTACTTCAGCATTTTATGTCTATCTTCGGTTTAAACCAGCATCTGCAGTTCCTTCCTACAGCCCTTTACCCCGTACTATCACTAATAATATAGATTTTTATTCTTGCAAATCAGAACCGTTTTGTCTTTCAGAAGCAATGTCAAATATCTAGGCCGAATTTTGAGACCCACATGCAATCACCCTCAGTGCAATACATTCCACTGCCTAGTAACCACCTGTATTGCTGATAACTGGGCTGAAAGCAACAGTCTTTAAAAACAGCAAAATAAGCTTTGGCTGCTCCCATTTTTTGGCCTCCTGAGGTATAGGATTCTTTGAAAACTAATAGCTAAATTGATACTAGTATTGATGGAAGATAGATGCAAAGTGCTGGAGTAACTCAGCAGGACAGGCAGCATCTCTGGAGAATAAGGACTGCTAACGTTTTGGGTCAAAACCCTTCTTCTGACCAGAAACGTCACCCACCCTTTTCTCCAGTACACATATGCATTTACCACCACCAGTGGCAGCTTGTTCCAGGTACACACTACTCTCTGCATTTTAAGAACAAACTTGCCCTGCACATTTTTTAAGCATTGTCCCTCTCATCTTAAACCTATGCCCTTTAGTCTATGACATTTCCACCCTGGGAAACGTTTCAGACTATCTAGCTTATACATGCTTCTCATGAATTTTTTCCACTTCTATCGGGTGTCTCCTCAACCTCCAATACTCCAGAGAAAACAATCCAAGTTTGTCCAAACTCTCCTTATAGCTAATACCCTCTCACCAGGGGCAGCATCTTTGTAAACCTTTTCTGCACCTTCTCCAAAGCCTCCATATCTTTTCTAAATCGGGACGATCAGAACTGAACACAATATTTAAAATGGGGCCTAACCAAAGTTTTATAAAACTGCAACATGACTTCCGACTCTTAAGGGCCTGTCCCACGGGCATGCGACTCCATGCGGCAAGCGTGACCTAACCGCAAGCGGGGCCGCTCGGAGGTCGAGTGATCCCCATAAAGGGCCGGTCCACCAGCATGTGGCTGCATGCGGCAAGCGCTACCAAACCGGAAGCGGGGGCCGCGCGGAGGTCAAGTGACATCAAGACGGTGCGTACGGCGGCGAGGTGGTGCGCACGGCCGTCGATGCAGCGCGCACGGCCACGATGCGGCTGCGGGGCGGCAAGCCGTTGTCCGCGCGGAATTTTTGAAGTGTCAGTTTTTCGGAGCCCCGCGCGATGTCGGGACCAGCTCCGCACATCTCCATATGGCTCCAGCGATCGAAGTGGGACCAGGCCCCGCGACTTCCGCGCGGCCCCCGCACGGCTCCCGCTTGCGGTTAGGTCGCGCTTTGCCGCATGGAGTCGCATGCCCGTGGGACAGGCCCTTAACACTCAATGCTCCGACAATTAAGCCATATGTCTTCTTTACCACTCTATCTTGCACTTTTAGGGAGCTATGGACTTGGATCCCAAGATCACTCTGTACTAAATGTTGTTAACGGTTTTGCCATTAATTGTAAACCTAGACACGGTACGGTGGTGCAGTGGTAGAGTTGCTGGCTTATGGCGCCAGAGACCCGAGTTCCATCCTTGAATCAAACATTTCTTGTGGGTTAAAGTTACATGCACCCTAATTAGGTAAAACATAAAACAGTAGAGTACCAGGCCCTTCAGCCCACAATGTGTGTGTTAAACCTGATGCCAAGCTAAAATAATCTCTTCTACCCGCACACAATCACATCCCTCCATTTCCTGCATATCCACGTGCCAATCTAAAAGCCTCTTACACAGCTGATGCTGGCTGACCCACTGAGCTACTCCAGCACTTTGTGTCCATCTTCGGTGTAAACCAGCATTTGCTGTTCCTTTTGACAATTAGTGTTGATGGAGGCCAGGCAGCAGATGGCATGCTCATATTTTTGGGGAGAGGACTTATGTAATCAATAATATTGGTTGGGAAAAAGCAGACTGACTAATCATTGTTGCAACAGCTGAGGAACAGGCAGCCTGACTCATGATTTTCCAATGCTTGACCAATATGATATAAACAAGCAATAAAAAAAGAATTAGACGATATACAAGCTCGGGAACTCACAAAGTACTTCACAGCCAATAATATACTTTTAAAAGTCAGTCATTTGTAAGTACACTATATTCTCTAAATGTACAAATAAACATAACACAGCATATTGCAATGTGGTAATTCATAGTACCAGATATATCATTCCATTTGCTTACAAGATTTATGTTATATTAGCATGACATGTTTTTGTTCTACATACAATTGGGCGGCACGGTGGCGCAGGGGTACAGTTGATGCTTACAGCACCAGAGACTGCTGCTGTATGTACGGAGTTTGTACGTTCTCCCTATGACCGCGTGGGTTTTCTCCGGGTTTCTCTGGTTTCCTCCCACATTCCAAAGCTGTGCAGGTTTGTAGGTTAATTTGGCTTTGGTAAAAATTGTAAATTGTCCCTAGTGTGTAGGGTAGTGCTAGTTTATG
>CM075980.1:50548338-50670097 GCA_038087875.1 Malacoraja senta
ACGTTTCAATTTCAGCTTTTACCTGTAAAGACTCCTGTTGTGGAAAAAAACAATGTCCGCCTTGGTGTATGTTGTGTAGGTGGACACAATTTGAAAAGAAACTCAATTCGGAACCCCTGGATACTGTCCAGTATAAACGAATCTGATGTTATGCAGCACCATTCATTGAAAAACAAATGCTATCTTCCCCCAACTTGTGACTGATCCATATCTGACCTGTCCTGAACAGAACAAGATCCACCTACCTCCATAGTCGTCGGTGGATACTTTTGCCTCCCGAGTTCTGGAGGGAATGAACGTTGGCATACGCCAATTGCGCACGGATGGCAAAACCCGGCTTGGTCCTTGACCCGAACCAGCCTCGGTGAACCACCTATAAGGGTGCAACCTTCCGAACTGAATTTTACCGGTCGACTGAGCTTTAATGAGGCTGACAGTCTTTGCCTCATCATCAAGGTCTCTGACCTGTTTGGACAGGTCCTCCCCGAACAGCAGGTTTGGTGCCTGAACATTGGTTGGTTTGCACAAAGCTGCAAATTTTGGATTCAGAGTTGGCCGTATCGCACTTTTCCTGTGACAATTCAACTCAAAATGTGCATTGCACATAAGGGCCAATGCATCCTGCTGAACCTCCGACAGGGGCACCCCATCGACCGATCTTGCAAAGGCAGTAATGCCCGACCCAAGCAGCTTTAGGATCTTTTGAAGCCTTAATTTTTGGGCTCTAATGCTTGCACCCATGTGACCCCAGATGGCATGATTTACTGTAGGCACCTTGATTGAGGCACAGTTGGCGGGTGTCTCGTATTTCTTCGCCGTTTCCTCCATCGTCAAATCTTGCAACTGATGGGAGGCCATGTAATTAATGGTGCTAGCCAGGTCATCTTCCAATGGCTCACCAGTCCCAGTTGATATGGCGAATTTTGATGCCATGCCTGGCACCCCTGGTTCTTGGTTTCCGTGCCTTGGGGTATGATGCTCTGCAATACCTCCAACTTCAGAGTCAGAACCAAACTGCCCCGGTACGCTCACCTCCTCCATGAGGGAGACATTATGCAGCCCTTGTACAGGCGCTGCTGACATGGGCCCCCAAGAAGACCCGCGGATATAAGACTCCTCTTCATGGAGCAGATCTTCCCTATACAGCCCCTGACCTGAGGCTGCTGCCACGGGCCCATGGGGTGACCCACGGATACAAAGCTCCTCCTGGAGCATGTTTTGATGAAGCATCCTCTCCATCAGGTGCTCCATCTTTGCCAGACGTCCATAGACGTCGCTCCTAGTGGGAGGGGAATCTTCCTGGCCCAACTCATCAGAGTCCACGGGCCTTACTGATTTCTTAGTGGCCTTCCTCCCCACAGGAGTAGCCACAGTGCTCACAGTCGGCACCGGAATAAGTGCCGCTGGCTGTGCTGCCAGCGACTCAGGAGGCGAAATGGGCGCCCGCCCGCTGCCCGTACTTACGCCGTCTACAGCTGTTTTACCGGCGGCGTGCCTCCCCATTCTTCTCCATGGTCCTGCTCCCTCTGTAAAGAAGACTTACAGACCGCAAAAGACGACCACATGAAAGTGTAAATGGATTAAAGGCCGATAAATCCCCAGGGCCAGACAGGCTGCATCCCAGACTACTTAAGGAAGTAGCCCCAGAAATAGTGGATGCATTAGTGATAATTTTTCAGAACTCTTTAGATTCTGGAGTAGTTCCTGAGGATTGGAGGGTAGCTAATGTAACACCACTTTTTAAAAAGGGAGGGAGAGAGAAAACGGGGAATTACAGACCAGTTAGTCTAACATCGGTAGTGGGGAAACTGCTAGAGTCAGTTATTAAAGATGGGATAGCAGCACATTTGGAAAGTGGTGAAATCATTGGACAAAGTCAGCATGGATTTATGAAAGATAAATCATGTCTGACGAATCTTATAGAATTTTTCGAGGATGTAACTAGTAGAGTGGATAAGGGAGAACCAGTGGATGTGTTATATCTGGACTTTCAGAAGGCTTTCGACAAGGTCCCACATAAGAGATTAGTATGCAAACTTAAAGCACACGGTATTGGGGGTTCAGTATTGATGTGGATAGAGAACTGGGTGGCAGACAGGAAGCAAAGAGTAAGAATAAACGGGTCCTTTTCAGAATGGCAGGCAGTGACTAGTGGGGTACCGCAAGGCTCAGTGCTGGGACCCCAGCTATTTACAATATATATTAATGATCTGGATGCAATATCTCCAAGTTTGCGGATGACGAGAAGCTGGGGGGCAGTGTTAGCTGTGAGGAGGATGCTAGGAGGCTGCAAGGTGACTTGGATAGGTTGGGTGAGTGGGCAAGTGGATAAATGTGAGGTTATCCACTTTGGTGGCAAAAACAGGAAAGTAGACTATTATCTGAATGGTGGCCGATTAGGAAAAGGGGAGATGCAACGAGATCTGGGTGTCATGGTACACCAGTCATTGAAAGTAGGCATGCAGGTGCAGCAGGCAGTGAAGAAAGTGAATGGTATGTTAGCATTCATAGCAAAAGGATTTGAGTATAAGAGCAGGGAGGTTCTACTGCAGTTGTACAGGGTCTTGGTGAGGCTACACCTGGAGTACTGCGTACAGTTTTGGTCACCAAATCTGAGGAAAGACATTCTTGCCATAGAGGGAGTACAGAGAAGATTCACCAGACTGATTCCTGGGATGGCAGGACTTTCATATGAAGAAAGACTGGATAGACTCGGCTTGTACTCGCTAGAATTTAGAAGATTGAGGGGGATCTTATAGAAACTTACAAGATTCTTAAGGGGTTGGACAGGCTAGATGCAGGAAGATTGTTCCCGATGTTGGGGAGTCCAGAACAAGGGGTCACAGTTTAAGGATAAGGGGGAAGTCTTTTAGGACCGAGATGAGAAAATCATTTTTCACACAGAGAGTGGTGAATCTCTGGAATTCTCTGCCACAGAAGGTAGTTGCGGCCAGTTCATTGGCTATATTTAAGAGGGAGTTAGATGTGGCCCTTGTGGCTAAAGGGATCAGGGGGTATGGAGAGAAGGCAGGTACAGGATACTGAGTTGGATGATCAGCCATGATCACAATGAATGGCGGTGCTGGCTCAAAGGGCCGAATGGCCTCCTCCTGCACCTATTTTCTATGTTTCTATGTTTCTATGCATGTCTGACACCAGATTCCAGAGATTCGAGTCATAGCTGGGTACAACAGAATGAACCATGGGATTGAAAAGGGAAATGTCCCTCTGAATTTTGAATGGAGATGGATTGGGAAGGTACGTGCAATGGTAAAATTTGCAGAGAATGATGAGAGGAATGTGGATCTGATGCCGTTGAATGTGAGGAAAAGAGGAAGTCTGTCCTAGCTCTAGCTGGAGGAACTGAAATGAAAGACGAGGCGCAGAGATTATGGGAGATGTGGTTGGGAGCTCTGTCGACCACCGTGGAGTGGAAGTCACAATTAAGAAAAAAAGGGAAGATATCTGAGAGATACAACATGAATTCATTCATGTAGGAATGACTTCAGCCAGATAAAGCTAGTTGGGTGGGTTGGAGGTAAGTATTTTTATTTATTTTTATTTATTTATTTATTTATTCCGAACAAGTAAAGACATTAAAGACATTGATATTAACAAAATCGAAATTATCAAACAATTGAACATTGCAATCAACATTTACAAATGAGAAGAACAAAATCAAGGTTCCAATGTCCAACTCAGAGTCTGTACAAGCTCGAAAAGGAGTGAGAAGAAGAATAACTTATTAAATCTCACCCCTTTTCCCCCAACACTTCTATCATATTTAAAAATCAATTCCTTACTAATAATAATACTGCCCTAGGCAATTTCCCATAATACCTACAGACACATATATACATACAACTATTATGTACATACAATCTTCATATTTGAAGTACCCAAACATCAGTGAACAATAGTAAACAAGATAAACATCAACAATAGTAACAAGATAAACATCAACGATTGTAAACAAGATAAACATCAACCCCCACTTGTCAACCATCCCCTCCATCCCTGTACCCCTTGAGCATTATTTTTTTATATATCATTTTAAAATGATTCATGTTTGTGCATTGCTTCAATTTATTCCACACTCCTACTCCACAAACCGAAATACAAAAGGTTTTCTAGTCGTACGGACTTTTTGTTTCTTAAAGTTAAATATTCCTCTTAAATTGTAACCCCCCACACGCTCGTTAAATAATTTTTGAATGTTTCCAGGTAAATTTTTATTTTTGGCCCTAAAACATTATCTGAGCTGTTTTGAATGTGACCAAATCTTCTAATTTTAATAATTTTGACTCTAAAAATAATGGATTCGTATGACCCAGATACTTAGCATTATGGATAATACGAATTGCTCTTTTTTGCATCATGGTTAATGAGTGTATCGAATTTTTATAATTATTTCCCCAGACTTCTGTACAATAATTTAAGTAGGGTAAAATTAATGTACAATAAAGAATACGGAGTGATTTTGTAATCCAGAGCTTGCTTGGCTTTGTATAATACAGAGATACTTTTTGATAATTTTAATTTTACATGTTTAATATGTGATTTCCAGCTTATTTTATCGTCAATTATAACCCCAAGAAATTTACTTTCATGCACTCTTTCAACTTCCACCCCATTTATCTTTATACTTACTAGGGGACTTATTCTACAATTACCAAATAACATTATTTTAGTTTTACTCAGATTTAATGAAATTTTATTACTATCAAACCATATTTTCAATTTACCCATTTCTTTTATTATTTTATCCAATAGCTTTTTTAAATTTTTCCCCAGAACAAAAAATATTTGTATCATCTGCAAACAAAACCAGCCTCAAGACATTGGACACATTACAAATATCATTTATGTACATGATAAATAATTTTGGGCCCAGCACTGACCCCTGTGGTACACCACACACAATGTCCAAGCATGTAGAATTATGACTACCCAGATTTACAAACTGTTGCCTGTTACTTAAGTAGCTTTTAATCCAGTCCAGTACTATTCCTCTAATTCCATACCTCTCCAATTTTTTAAATAAAATATCATGATTAATTGTATCAAATGCTTTTTTTTATGTCAATGAATATCCCAGCTGCATATAATTTCTTATCAATGGCGTTTGTGATGTCTTCAATTAATTCTAGTATTGCAAGTGATGTTGATCTATTTGTTCTGAATCCATATTGACTTTCTGTTAATAATTTATTATTTTCTACAAATTTGTCTAGTCTATTATTAAACATTTTTTCTAATATTTTGGAAAATTGTGGGAGTAAGGAAACAGGTCTATAGTTTGTAAAATGATGCTTGTTCCCTGTTTTGTATATTGGTATTATTTTTGCTATTTTCATTTGAATTGGAAAAGTACCGGTCTGGAAGGATAAATTACAGATGAATGTTAAAGGTTTGGAGATCCCCTCAATGACCATCTTAACTAGCGACATGTCAATGTCATTGAAATCGGTAGACTTTTTATTTTTACATGTTTTGACAATATCCAGCAGTTCTTTTTCTTCTACTGCCGTAAGAAACATAGAGCAGGGATTTCTTTCCACTAAATTCTCAGGAGTTTCTCCAGATGTCCCTGAATCAGGGATTTGTTTAGCCAGGTCTGGTCCAATATTAACAAAAAAATTATTAAAGCTATTAGCTATATCTTCCATATTGTAAATTTCCTTATCCTTATCAATAAAATACTTCGGGTAATTTGTTCTCCCCGGAACATTTCTGATAATGCTATTAAGTATGCTCCATATTCTTTTTATATTGTCTTTATTGTCATCTAATTTCTTCTTATAATAATCTTTCTTGCTTTCTCTTATGATGTAAGTTAATTTATTTTTATACTTTAACTAAGTAAGGAGGATCCTTCAGACCATTTTGGCATGGGGTGGAGATGTGGAGGAATAGGACGTCCTTCGGATAATAAACCACCTGTGGCCAGAAAATTGGAAAATGTCAAAGTAGCAGAGGGTGCTAGAGGTAACCTCCTTTCTTTCCTCTGCCCACCTCACCCTGGATGCACACATTTCTCCCACCATCCTAGTCACGCTCCCCCTTTCCCTTCCTCAGTAAGATCATGTCATAAGTGATAGGAGCAGAATTAGGCCACTCAATTATGGCTGATCTATCTCTCCATCCTAACCCCATTATCCTGCCTTCTCCCCATAACCTCTGACACTGAGTATGCTCATTTCCCATCCCCAAGGTTAACATTTCCCTTTTATCCCCCATTTTCCTGCACCCATATTCCTCCCTCTGGCTTTACATTTCAACCTTCTCTTCCTTCCTTGGCTGACAACTATTTGTTTCTTTTCCACCTCCCCCAGCCCCTTTGTCACTTACTCCACCCAGCGATCCACAACCATTGTATCCATTTATCACTTGCCAGGCTTTGCCCCACCACCATCTCTCCTCTCCAGCTTTCTCCCCCTACTCCCTCAGTCTGAAGAAGTGTCCCGACCCAAATCGTCGCCTGGCCATTTCTTCCACAGATGCTGCCTGACCTACCTGGTTCCTCCAGGAGTTCTTTTTGCTGGAGATTCCAGCGTCTGCTGTTACTTGTGTTTCCATATCACAGATGTAAGCGTGATGGGACTGAGCAAAGGGAATGGAGAAGGTAAAAATAAATAACTTCTGCGGGGCAAAAAGATAATGGGGCGAGCAGTGTCTTAGTGAGGGATAAAGAAGTGGGCTGTGTGGGGTTGGGACTACAAGGCTGGAAGATCTCCTGAGGAAGTGAGATCTGTGACTATCTGGGAGGCAACAGGTTGATGTTCAGTAGTGGAATCATGGTCCTTTCGAAGTTCTGAGGTGGTGTCTGAGACCTGGCCTCTGGCTTCTGTAAGGCACAGGTCAGTTTATGAAGCCACGACAGCAATGCCCTTGTCAACGGGCTTGGTGATAATGATGGGCTTGGTTCTGAGGGTGCGGTGTGTTGCAAGATGAGGGAGGAATGGATTAGAGTGAGTAATGGCAGTGGAAAGGTCGAGGTGGTCAGTGTTGCGTCAGCGGTTAAGGTGGTAGATCCGCTGAGGGTGAGAGACTGGGAGGGTGATGGTGGATCTGGAATTCTGGAGATGGGAGAAATGGTTTACAGGCTGGGTGGAGATTCCTGGTCAAAGAATTAGGCACGGGAGAGAAGGCAGCGAAGAAAGAACTCAACATCATGTCAGGCACAGAATTCTTGGATAATTAAGCTGAGGCCTTTGACGAAGACAGATCTTTCAATCATACAGCATGGAAACAGGCCCTTCAGCCCAACATGCCCACACCGATCAACATGCCCCAACTACACTAATCCCACCTGCCTGCATTTGACCTATATCCCCCGAAACCTATCCCATCCATATACGTGTCCAAATGCTTCTTAAACATTGTGATAGTGTTCTGCCTCCTCCAGCAACTCATTCCTTATACCTACCACAAAGAAATTGCCCCTCAGGTTCCTTTCCGCCCCTCACCTTAAACCTATGTCCTCTGGTCCTTGATTCTCTTATTCTGGGTAACAGTAAAAGTCAGAGAGAGGGAGATCAGAAAGGACGGTGATAGTCATAGAGTTATACAGCAAGAAAAAGGCACTGCGGCCCAACTCGTCCATGTCAACCAAGTTGCCGATCCAAGCTAGTCCCACTTGCCTGCGCATTTCCCTCTAAATCTTTCCCATCTATTTACTGTTCTCGGTGTCTTTTAAATGCTGTAGTTGTTCCCACCTCTACCACAGCATCTGGTAGCTCCACCAATGTACGCATCTCTGTGTGAAAATTAACTCAATCTTTCCCCTCTCATCTTAAACCAATGCTTTTATTTTTAGACTTCTCTACCCTTGCTAATCTCTCACTATTTTTAGTCACCTCTTCAAAAAACACAAATTGGGGTGACACGATTTCCCACACAACTGACTAATGTTAATCTGTCCTTGTTGTTCCAAGATCCTTGTTGCACGTAGATCCTGTCTCCCAGAATCCCATTCAATAACTTAGCCACCACTTTGGAGTTTATGGGGAGTCAAAGTTGTAAGGGTGGCTGTTGGAAAAATTGAGATGATAATAATGGGGAATAAATTACAGTAGTTATGCAGACAGGGTAAAGATAACTTCAAAGAAACCAATAGTAAATAGAAATAGTTCTGGGATGAAAATGCCTGGCCCAGAATGAATGATGAATGAGTGAAGAGGAGACAAAGTGGTGTCACTGCCCCACCACTTTAGACTTGGAGCGGCACAGTGTCGAAGCGGGAGAGCTGCTGCCTTACAGCGCCAGAGAGCCGGATTTGATCCTGACGATGGGTGCTGTCTGTACAGAGATTGTACGTTCTCCACGTGACCACGTGTGTTTTCTCTGGGTGCTCCAGTTTCCCCCAAACTTCCAATGACAAAAGGATAAACGAGCATCAGTATCTTCTCTTGGGCCAACATCCTCATCAAGGGCCAGTTGAACTCAAGTCAGCCCTATTGAAAAGTCACTTCACCCATCAGTGGATTACTCAAATGGACACACCATTCGAAGCTCCAACACGGGAAGAGGACAGGTTTCAAGGATCTGCGCAAAGCCATTTTGAAGAAATGAAACATCTCCCTTGATGTCTTGGAAATCCTTGGTCCACGATCGTTCAAAGAGGAGAAATAATCGACAGGATACACGAGACCGCGCCAACCAATGATCCCCACAACTAGCACTATCCTACACACACTAGGGACAATTTACAATTTTACCAAGTCAATTTACCTACAAACCTGGACTTCTTTGGAGTGTGCAAGGAGGCCGGAGCACACGGAGAAAACCCACGCAGGTCACATGGAGAACGTACCAACTCCGTACAGTCAGCACCTGTAGTCAGGATCGAACCCAGGTCTCTGGCGCTGTAAGGCAGCAACTATACCGCTGCGCCACCGTGCCAACTTAGGCACCTCTAGACCCATCTGTGGAAAGATCCATCATTCCCATGTTGGCCTCGTTTGTCCACTCAGAGCAAGAGTGAGAGTGAGTCATCTTCAGTCCAGAGGGACTGCCTTAGAGAAAGTCTTCAACAATATTACAAAACACCATTAAGGAGAATGTCCTCCATTCACGGCTGACATGTGGATTTGTATTGAAGCATGCATATCAAGCATAAGCATCACAACCAGAAACAAATTCTGACATGGTCTGATCTGGTTTCACTAGGTTCAAACCAATCGCAAAAAACTGTGCAGAAAAAAGAGCATTGTCATTCAGAAAGGCCATGGGAATGTTTGAAATATTTCAAATTAATGCTTTCACTTGGATGTAAATGTCAAAGATCATTGACATGATATTCATCAGCCTGGTGTGTGAAATTGTCAGCAGAATTAAAACAGTCATCTTGTCAGAATAAAGAAAAAATAACTTATCTGTAGATTATACTGCAGCTGGAACTGAAATATGATCAATATCTCGATACCCGAAACTGTAAATAAGATGCATATGATACATTGATAACTTGTCTTTCCAGTCAATCTAATGTTCATTCTCACCTTCTGTCTACTTATTTCCTGTAGAACCCACCCATCATCTCGTCAAGAAGATATCAATCTGTACTTAAAGATTGTAGGGTGGTACAGTGAAAATACCGCCCTATAACTGAAGTCCAATAGCTACTTATATACTCTATGCCTTCCTTTCTGGAGTTTAGGGAAAACTTGGTAATTAATGAGGAAGGTTGATGAAGGCAACATTTGGAGGCTTGCCTTCATCAGTAAGGATATTGAGTACAGGAATTAGAACATCATGTTCGAGCTGTACAAGACATTGGTGAGACTGTATTTAGGGCATTGTGTGTGTGTTCCGGTCGCCCCACTATTGGAACGACGTCATTAAGCTGGAAAGGATGCAGAAATTATTCTGGGACATTACCAGGTCTCAAGAGCATGAGTTATAAGGAGAGGCTTGATATGCTTGTTCCTAGAGCACGGGCAGCTTAGGGGCAACCTCACAGACACACACAAAATGTTCAGTTTAGTTTATTGTTATGTGTACCAAGGTACAGTGAAAAGCTTTTGTTTTTGTTGTGTGCTATCCAGTCGGTAGAAAGACAATAAATGATTACAATTGAGCAATTTACAGTGCATAGGCACATGATAAGGGAATAATGTTTAGTGCAAGGTTGAGCCAGCAAACGTAGATTCACCAATGAGGTAGATAGTAGTTCAGGACTGCTTTCTGGTTATGGTGGGATGATTCAGTTGCTTGATAATAGCAGGGAAGAAACTGTCCCCAGAGTCGGATTTAGATGAAGAGAGGCCCTAAGCTGTTCCACTTGTGAGGCCCCTCCCAATTCCCCACCCCAACGACTAGAAGAAGGTTGTCCACCAGATTGACACCAATTTGAAGCCGAGCGTGGCCAATGAGATAAGGGGCTGCAAAGCTGTACTTTTATTTATTGCCAGTGCTAGTGTCGAGTTATTGGCTTAAAACACTATTATTCTGAAATGGAGGGCAAGGAAAATTACTGAAGGGTTGTTTAGAGACTACAGTGTGTTGTGACAGCATATGTAAGAAAGGCATATGACAGTGTAAAAAATATTATACACCTTGCAGGGCTCTCACTTAATTTTTTTTCTCTGTTGTCAGCCAGGCAACCTTGGCAGCTTTTTAAGTTGCCAAATGACAGTTTAGGTGGTCATTTAAGACGGCTTGCATGACGCGTGCGATAATGTGCTCGGACGAAGTGCGTAGTTACCTGTCGGAATAATGCTCAATGAAGCATTCACATATTATTTCTGCTTCAAATAAAGTCAAAACTAAACATATTCATCAATCAAGACATGATATATACCACAATGACATGCAGCAAAATTATAATACAGTATCTCAACTCTTTTTACACATTGCAATGAATGCAATTTCTATTATTTCTTTCCACTTCCAAACAAAAATGTGGTTGGATTATTCAGCGTATGATCAACCTTGGTGAGACCAAGCGCAGGCTTGGCGATCGCTTCACACAACACCTCCACTCAGTTTGCAATAACCAACCTGATCTCCCGGTGGCTCAACACTTCAACTCCCCTTCCCATTCCCAATCCAAACTTTCTGTCCTGGGCCTTCTCCATGGCTAGAGGCCCACCACATATTGGAGGAGCAGCACCTCATATTTGCTTGGGTAGTTTACACCCCAGCGGTATGAACATTGGCTTCTCTAATTTCAGGTAGTCCTTGCTTTCTCCCTCCTCCCCTCCCATTCCCAGTTCTTCCACAGCCTACTGTCTCCGCCTCTTCCTTTCTTTTTCATGTCCCCTCCCCCCCGACATCAATCTGAAGAAGGGTCTCGACTCGAAACGTCGTCTATTCCTTCGCTCCATAGATGCTGCCTTACCCGCTGATTTTCTCCAGCTTTTTTGTCTACCAATGGGATCCCATCACTGGCCATATCTTCCTATCTCCTCCCCTGTTGGCTTTCCACAGAGACCGCTCCCTCCGTAACTTCCTGGTCAATTCGTCCCCACCCAAACCACCACCTCTCCTGGCACTTTCCCTTGCAACCACAGGAAATGCTACACTTGTCACTTTACCTCCCCCCTTGACTCCATTCAAGAACCCAAGCAGTCTTTCCATTTGCGGCAGAGGTTCACCTGCACCTCCTCCAACCTCATCTATTGCATCCGCTGCTCTAAATGTCAGCTGCTCTACATCGGTGAGACCAAGCGTAGGATTGGCGATCGCTTCGCCCAACACCTCCGTTCGGTCCGCAATAACCAACCTGATCGCCCGGTGGCTCAGCACTTCAACTCCCCCTCCCATTCCGAATCCAACCTTTCTGTCCTGGGCCTCTTCCATGGCCAGAGTGAGGCACACCGTAAATTGGAGGAGCAGCACCTCATATTTCGCTTGGGCAGTTTATACCCCAGAGGTGTGAACATTGGCTTCTTCAATTTCAGGTAATCCCTGCTTTCTCCTCCCCTTCCCAGCTCTCCCTCAGCCCACTGTCTCCGCCTCTTCTTCTTCCCGTCCCCTCCACCCTCACATCAGTCTGAAGAAGGATCTCGACACGAAACGTCGCCAATTTCCTTCGCTCCATAGATGCTGCCTCACCCGATGAGTTTCTCCAGCATTTTTATCTACCCATTCACACAAGTTCTGTAATCCCACTTTCCTCACCCACTCCCTACACATTAGGGGCAATTTTACAGACAAGTTAACCTACAAAGCCAATGCGTCTTTGGGATGTGGGAGGAAACCCACAAGCTTGCAGGGAGAATTTGCAAATTCAACACAGTCAGTGCCCATCTAGGACAGGATCGAACCCAGATCTCTGGCGTGTGAGGCAGCAAGTCTACCAGCTGTGCCACTATATTTTGTTTTCCAACACATAAAAAAATATACGTTGATAACTTTGGTTACTAAAAAAATGAAAATATCCATTTTCAGTTTTAAATCTCCAAGTGACGCTATGTCCCCCTTTACAGCGACTGTATGTTTTAATTAAGTTCAAGACAATGGGGCAGTACATTGGCCATAAAGTTGCTGCCTAAAAGTGCCAGAGACCCGGAATTGAACCTGAATATGGGTGCTGTCTGTATGGAGTTTGCTCCTTTTCCCTTTGATCGCATAGGTTTTCTCTGGGTGCTCTTGTTTCCTTCCACATTCCAAAGGTGTGCAGGAACCTATTTCAGACCCAACCCAAAACATAATATTTTCCTTTTGTCCAGAGATTCTGTCTGACCTGTTGAGTTACTCCAGCTTTTTGTGTCTATCTTCAGTTTAAACCAGCATCTGCAGTTCCTTCCTACACAGATGGCAGATGCAGTATAATGTGGATAAATGTGAGGTTATCCACTTTGGTGGCAAAAACAGGAAATTAGACTATTATCTGAATGGTGGCCGATTAGGAAAAGGGGAGATGCAACGAGATCTGGGTGTCACGGTACACCAGTCATTGAAAGTAGGCATGCAGGTGCAGCAGGCAGTGAAGAAAGCGAATGGTATGTTAGCATTCATAGCAAAAGGACTTGAGTATAAGAGCAGGGAGGTTCTACTGCAGTTGTACAGGGTCTTGGTGAGGCTACACCTGGAGTACTGCGTACAGTTTTGGTCACCAAATCTGAGGAAAGACATTCTTGCCATAGAGGGAGTACAGAGAAGGTTCACCAGACTGATTCCTGGGATGGCAGGACTTTCATATGAAGAAAGACTGGATAGACTCGGCTTGTACTCGCTAGAATTTAGAAGATTGAGGGGGATCTTATAGAAACTTACAAGATTCTTAAGGGGTTGGACAGGCTAGATGCAGGAAGATTGTTCCCGATGTTGGGGAGTCCAGAACAAGGGGTCACAGTTTAAGGATAAGGGGGAAGTCTTTTAGGACCGAGATGAGAAAATCATTTTTCACACAGAGAGTGGTGAATCTCTGGAATTCTCTGCCACAGAAGGTAGTTGCGGCCAGTTCATTGGCTATATTTAAGAGGGAGTTAGATGTGGCCCTTGTGGCTAAAGGGATCAGGGGGTATGGAGAGAAGGTAGGTACAGGATACTGAGTTGGATGATCAGCCATGATCACAATGAATGGCGGTGCTGGCTCAAAGGGCCGAATGGCCTCCTCCTGCACCTATTTTCTATGTTTCTATGTTTCTATGCATGTCTGACACCAGATTCCAGAGATTCGAGTCATAGCTGGGTACAACAGAATGAACCATGGGATTGAAAAGGGAAATGTCCCTCTGAATTTTGAATGGAGATGGATTGGGAAGGTACGTGCAATGGTAAAACTTGCAGAGAATGATGAGAGGAATGTGGATCTGATGCCGTTGAAGGTGAGGAAAAGAGGAAGTCTGTCCTAGCTCTAGCTGGAGGAACTGAAATGAAAGACGAGGCGCAGAGATTATGGGAGATGTGGTTGGGAGCTCTGTCGACCACCGTGGAGTGGAAGTCACAATTAAGAAAAAAGGGAAGATATCTGAGAGATACAACATGAATTCATTCATGTAGGAATGACTTCAGCCAGATAAAGCTAGTTGGGTGGGTTGGAGGTAAGTAAGGAGGATCCTTCAGACCATTTTGGCATGGGGTGGAGATGTGGAGGAATAGGACGTCCTTCGGATAATAAACCACCTGTGGCCAGAAAATTGGAAAATGTCAAAGTAGCAGAGGGTGCTAGAGGTAACCTCCTTTCTTTCCTCTGCCCACCTCACCCTGGATGCACACATTTCTCCCACCATCCTAGTCACGCTCCCCCTTTCCCTTCCTCAGTAAGATCATGTCATAAGTGATAGGAGCAGAATTAGGCCACTCAATTATGGCTGATCTATCTCTCCATCCTAACCCCATTATCCTTCCTTCTCCCCATAACCTCTGACACTGAGTATGCTCATTTCCCATCCCCAAGGTTAACATTTCCCTTTTATCCCCCATTTTCCTGCACCCATATTCCTCCCTCTGGCTTTACATTTCAACCTTCTCTTCCTTCCTTGGCTGACAACTATTTGTTTCTTTTCCACCTCCCCCAGCCCCTTTGTCACTTACTCCACCCAGCGATCCACAACCATTGTATCCATTTATCACTTGCCAGGCTTTGCCCCACCACCATCTCTCCTCTCCAGCTTTCTCCCCCTACTCCCTCAGTCTGAAGAAGTGTCCCGACCCAAATCGTCGCCTGGCCATTTCTTCCACAGATGCTGCCTGACCTACCTGGTTCCTCCAGGAGTTCTTTTTGCTGGAGATTCCAGCGTCTGCTGTTACTTGTGTTTCCATATCACAGATGTAAGCGGGATGGGACTGAGCAAAGGGAATGGAGAAGGTAAAAATAAATAACTTCTGCGGGGCAAAAAGATAATGGGGCGAGCAGTGTCTTAGTGAGGGTTAAATAAGTGGGCTGTGTGGGGTTGGGACTACGAGGCTGGAAGATCTCCTGAGGAATCTGTGACTATCTGGGAGGCAACAGGTTGATGTTCAGTAGTGGAATCATGGTCCTTTCGAAGTTCTGAGGTGGTGTCTGAGACCTGGCCTCTGGCTTCTGTAAGGCACAGGTCAGTTTATGAAGCCACGACAGCAATGCCCTTGTCAACGGGCTTGGTGATAATGATGGGCTTGGTTCTGAGGGTGCGGTGCGTTGCAAGATGAGGGAGGAATGGATTAGAGTGAGTAATGGCAGTGGAAAGGTCGAGGTGGTCAGTGTTGCGTCAGCGGTTAAGGTGGTAGATCCGCTGAGGGTGAGAGACTGGGAGGGTGATGGTGGATCTGGAATTCTGGAGATGGGAGAAATGGTTTACAGGCTGGGTGGAGATTCCTGGTCAAAGAATTAGGTACGGGAGCGTAGGCAGCGAAGAAAGAACTCAATATCATGTCAGGCACAGAATTCTTGGATAATTAAGCTGAGGCCTTTGATGAAGACAGATCTTTCAATCATACAGCATGGAAACAGGCCCTTCAGCCCAACATGCCCACACCGATCAACATGCCCCAACTACACTAATCCCACCAGTCTGCATTTGACCTATATCCCCCGAAACCTATCCCATCCATATACGTGTCCAAATGCTTCTTAAACATTGTGATAGTGTTCTGCCTCCTCCAGCAACTCATTCCTTATACCTACCACAAAGAAATTGCCCCTCAGGTTCCTTTCCGCCCCTCACCTTAAATCTATGTCCTCTGGTCCTTGATTCTCTTATTCTGGGTAACAGTAAAAGTCAGAGAGAGGGAGATCAGAAAGGACGGTGATAGTCATAGAGTTATACAGCAAGAAAAAGGCACTGCGGCCCAACTCGTCCATGTCAACCAAGTTGCCGATCCAAGCTAGTCCCACTTGCCTGCGCATTTCCCTCTAAATCTTTCCCATCTATTTACTGTTCTCGGTGTCTTTTAAATGCTGTAGTTGTTCCCACCTCTACCACAGCATCTGGTAGCTCCACCAATGTACGCATCTCTGTGTGAAAATTAACTCAATCTTTCCCCTCTCATCTTAAACCAATGCTTTTATTTTTAGACTTCTCTACCCTTGCTAATCTCTCACTATTTTTAGTCACCACTTCAAAAAACACAAATTGGGGTGACACGATTTCCCACACAACTGACTAATGTTAATCTGTCCTTGTTGTCCCAAGATCCTTGTTGCACGTAGATCCTGTCTCATACATAGATACATAGATACATAGAAATTAGGTGCAGGAGTAGGCCATTCGGCCCTTCGAGCCTGCACCGCCATTCAATACGATCATGGCTGATCATCCAACTCAGTATCCCGTACCTGCCTTCTCTCCATACCCCCTGATCCCTTTAGCCACAAGGGCCACATCTAATTCCCTCTTAAATATAGCAGAATCCCTTTCAATAACTTAGCCACCACTTTGGAGTTTATGGGGAGTCAAAGTTGTAAGGGTGGCTGTTGGAAAAATTGAGATGATAATAATGGGGAATAAATTACAGTAGTTATGGAGACAGGGTAAAGATAACTTCAAAGAAACCAATAGTAAATAGAAATAGTTCTGGGATGAAAATGCCTGGCCCAGAATGAATGATGAATGAGTGAAGAGGAGACAAAGTGGTGTCACTGCCCCACCACTTTAGACTTGGAGCGGCACAGTGTCGAAGCGGGAGAGCTGCTGCCTTACAGCGCCAGAGAGCCGGATTTGATCCTGACGATGGGTGCTGTCTGTACAGAGATTGTACGTTCTCCACGTGACCACGTGTGTTTTCTCTGGGTGCTCCAGTTTCCCCCAAACTTCCAATGACAAAAGGATAAACGAGCATCAGTATCTTCTCTTGGGCCAACATCCTCATTAAGGGCCAGTTGAACTCAAGTCAGCCCTATTGAAAAGTCACTTCACCCATCAGTGGATTACTCAAATGGACACACCATTCGAAGCTCCAACACGGGAAGAGGACAGGTTTCAAGGATCTGCTCAAAGCCATTTTGAAGAAATGAAACATCTCCCTTGATGTCTTGGAAATCCTTGGTCCACGATCGTTCAAAGAGGAGAAATAATCGACAGGATACACGAGACCGCGTTAACCAAAGATCCCCACAACTAGCACTATCCTACACACACTAGGGACAATTTACAATTTTACCAAGTCAATTTACCTACAAACCTGGACTTCTTTGGAGTGTGCAAGGAGGCCGGAGCACACGGAGAAAACCCACGCAGGTCACATGGAGAACGTACCAACTCCGTACAGTCAGCACCTGTAGTCAGGATCGAACCCAGGTCTCTGGCGCTGTAAGGCAGCAACTATACCGCTGCGCCACCGTGCCAACTGAGGCACCTCCAGACCCATCTGTGGAAAGATCCATCATTCCGATGTTGGCCTCGTTGGTCCACTCAGAGCAAGAGTGAGAGCGAGTCATCTTCAGTCCAGATGGACTGCCTCAGAGAAAGTCTTCAACAATATTACAAATATATATGCCCCTAACTTTGACAACCCCCACTTTTTCAATAACATTTTCAACATAATTGCAGAGTCTAACTATCAAAATGTTATAATAGGAGGAGACTTTAACTGTGTTTTAGATACGTACTTAGATAAATCAAGCCAAAAACAGAGAGGGAATATGAAATCAAAAACCGGGGAACTTCTCAATACCTATATAAACAATTCTAATATAGCAGATGTTTGGAGAATTGTTAATCCAACTGGCAGGGAATACTCGTTTTATTCAATGGTACATAAGACATAAGACATACTCACGTATAGACTACTTCCTGCTGGATACAAAATTAATCCCCCAAACATCTAACCCAATATACCACACAAATTCGTTTTCAGACCATTTTCCACTAACTTTCTTTTTAAAACTGGAAGGAATGTTTAAGAATAAATCGTTTTGGAGATTTAATTCTCAAATTCTAAAAGATCCACAAGCGAGTATATATTTAAAAGAACAAATGGAGGTCTTTTTTCAAATAAATGATACTCCAGATATATCGTCTACTGTATTATGGGAATCTTTTAAAGCATACATTAGGGGTATTATAATTTCATATCAAGCTTTTCAAAATAAAAAGAATAAGAATGAACAAAGACAGTTAGAACAACTTATTAGACAAATGAATATAGATAATGCTAAAGATCTATCAATAGATAAACATAATAAAATAATAATTTTGAAATTTAAATTAAATAAATTATTATCTGCCAAACTTATAAGACTTTTTCAAATTACAAAACAAGAGCACTTTGAATTTGGGGATAAACCGCATAAACTTTTGGTTCGCCAGCTAAAAAAACGAGAAAAGGAACATACTATACCAAAGATCAAATCAGATAAAGGGGAATTATTAACAACACCGAAGGATATTAATAAAAGATTTGCGCAATTTTATGAGAATTTGTATGCATCTAAAACGACAATTGATTCCAATAATATCACAAAGTTTTTGGATAATTGTAATCTTCCAAAGTTAGAGCTGAAGGAACAAGAGGAATTGGGTGCACAAATCTCAATTAAGGAATTAGAAGATACAATAAACTCACTAAAGAATGGAAAAACACCAGGCCCTGATGGATTTACTAATGAATGTTATAAAAGCTTTTATGATAAAATAATACCAAGATTACAAAAAATCTACCAATATGCTTTTAAAAAAACGAATACTACCTGATACATTAGCGGAATCAACGATTACACTAATACCTAAGAAAAACAAAGATTTAGAAGAACCTGGTTCATATAGAGCTATAGCATTGTTAAACACAGATCAAAAAATATTAGCGAAAACATTAGCTAGAAGATTAAGTAAATACATTAGTAAATTAATAAATCCAGATCAGACGGGGTTTATCCCTAAGAGATACTCATCTAACAATATGAGACGTCTACTCAACATAATGCACTCACACAAATCTGAAGATCAAGAATTATCAATTATTTTGCTGGATGCTGAAAAAGCATTTGATCAAGTAGAATGGAATTATATGTATAAAGTATTACAAAAATTCCAACTGGGGGAGAATTTTATTCTATGGATCAAGTTACTATATAACAAACCTACAGCTAGAATACTAACTAATAACATATTATCCTCGAAATTCCAACTATCAAGGGGAAATAGACAAGGATGCTCATTATCACCACAGCTGTTTGCTCTCATTATTGAACCGCTAGCAGAAAAAATTAGAATACACCCTGATATCCATGGATATAATACTAAAGACTCATATAATAAAATATCTTTATACGCGGATGATATATTACTGTACATTACAAAACCTCAAATCACTATACCAAATATATTAAATTTAATTGAAGACTTTGGATCTTTTTCTGGATATAGAATAAATTGGAATAAAAGTGAAATTATGTCAATAAAACCGAAAGATTCAACACATCTTTTAAAATTCCCTTTTAAAATAGCTACAGAAAAATTTAAATACTTGGGAATCGAAATTACCAGAACATATCAAGGTATGTTTAAGGCAAATTTTGATCCCCTACTTAATAAATTAAACACACTAATTAAATTCTGGAAAACGCTCCCGATGTCTTTAATAGGCCGAATAAATGCAATAAAAATGATCTTTCTACCACAGATTTTATACCTATTTCAATCGATTCCTATATACTTACCAAAGAAGTTTTTTAAAAAACTCGACTCAGATATCAATAATTTTATATGGGACTATAAATCACATAGAATACAAAAAACTCATCTGAATAAACCTAAAGTATTAGGGGGTTTAGTACTACCTAATTTTATGTATTATTATTGGTCAGTAAATATTGAAAATATGATTCAACTGATGGATAACTCTGCCCAGCAAGTGGACTGGATTGTAATGGAGAAAGAGGATTGCTCCTCTGGAAACATTGGATCGATCCTCCTCTCTCCAATGAAATTGAATAATATAAATTATAATAAGAACCCAATTATTCATAGTACAATCCGAATTTGGAAACAAATAAAACAAAATTTTAAATTAAGAAATTTATCACTTTTATTACCTATAGTTAATAACCCTTCGTTTAATCCCTCTATTATAGATAAAGCTTTTACACATTGGGATAGACTAGGAATTAAAATGCTTGGTGACTTGTATGAAACTGGAAAATTACTTTCATTTCAACAATTACAAATAAAATATAAACTCAGAAATAATCAATATTTTAAATATTTTCAAATATGCGACTATTTGAAAAAATATACAAAAGATCATTATAATAACCCAGTAGATGTATTGGATGAGGCAATGCAGATAAAAGCTGAATCAGCAAACTTAATATCATATTTGTATAATATTATCTTAAATGTACAAATACCATCTACGGAGGGTATCAGAAGAGACTGGGAACAAGAGTTAGCTATTAAAATTTCAAAGGAAAGTTGGAATGAATACTTATTAAACGTGCATAAATGTTCGATTAATGTAAGACACACTTTAATACAATTTAAAATTTTACATAGATTATATTATTCGAAAACTAAAATTCATAACATTTTCCCAAATGTATCATCTATTTGTGATAAATGTCAATCCCAAGAAGCTACTATAGCGCACTCATTCGTTTTCTGTACAAAAATTCAAAAATATTGGAATGAATTTTTTGAAATCTTTACAAAGTTATTTAAAATAAGACTGATACCCAAAGCAGAATGGATTATCTTCGGAATAACGGAAGATGGTCCAGAACTAAATGTGTTTCAAAAGAAACTAATAGACTATGGGTTAATAACTGGTAAAAAGCTAATTCTAAAATTTTGGAAGAAGGCTCCAATACCAACTATAAACATGTGGATTTCAAATATGTTCGAAACATTGCACCTAGAAGAGATAAGACTCCTCCTAGCAGGTAAACCAGATCACTTCCACCTGACGTGGTCTGCATTTATAGAATTATTACAAATATAGGGTGCAAAGGTACCTTTAAAAAAAATTGAGGTCAGGTAAGGGGGGATGATAGTTGAAGAGTTGGTATGTCCCATTTGAGTAATGCTCATAAAAATATTTGTTTCTCTCTTTTTCCTCTTTCTCTTTCTCTTTCTTTTCTAGGGTCTATTTCTTAACTCTTTTTCTTTTGTTTTTAATTTTGCTCTTATAGGGTCTTCGTCCATTTTTGTTGTCACATTTTCTACACTTTCACTTTTTCCTTTACTTTCTTCTTTCTTTCAATCTTTTCTTTTTCTAGTGTAAAAAATAAATGGAGTACATTAATTGTAAGAAGACATAAGTGACGAGTACTAATGTATGTGGTTGTAATGTAATGTACTTCTAATAAATAAAAAAAATAAAAAAATTTAAAAAACAATAATAATAAATAAATAAATAAATATTACAAAACACCATTAAGGAGAATGTCCTCCATTCACTGCTGACATGTGGATTTGTATTGAATCATGCATATCAAGCATAAGCATCACAACCAGAAACAAATTCTGACATGGTCTGATCTTGTTTCACTAGGTTCAAACCAATCGCAAAAAACTGTGCAGAAAAAAGAGCATTGTCATTCAGAAAGGCCATGGGAATGTTTGAAATATTTCAAATTAATGCTTTCACTTGGATGTAAATGTCAAAGATCATTGACATGATATTCATCAGCCTGGTGTGTGAAATTGTCAGCAGAATTAAAACAGTCATCTTGTCAGAATAAAGAAAAAATAACTTATCTGTAGATTATACTGCAGCTGGAACTGAAATATGATCAATATCTCGATACCCAAAACTGTAAATAAGATGCATATGATACATTGATAACTTGTCTTTCCAGTCAATCTAATGTTCATTCTCACCTTCTGTCTACTTATTTCCTGTAGAACCCACCCATCATCTCGTCGAGAAGATATCAATCTGTACTTAAAGATATCAATCTGTACAGTGAAAATACCGCCCTATAACTAAAGTCCAATAGCTACTTATATACTCTATGCCTTCCTTTCTGGAGTTTAGGGAAAACTTGGTAATTAATGAGGAAGGTTGATGAAGGCAACATTTGGAGGCTTGCCTTCATCAGTAAGGATATTGAGTACAGGAATTAGAACATCATGTTCGAGCTGTACAAGACATTGGTGAGACTGTATTTAGGGCATTGTGTGTGTGTTCTGGTCGCCCCACTATTGGAACGACGTCATTAAGCTGGAGTTTGGGTAGTTTATACCCCAGCGGTATGAACATTGGCTTCTCTAATTTCAGGTAGTCCTTGCTTTCTCCCTCCTCCCCTCCCATTCCCAGTTCTTCCACAGCCTACTGTCTCTGCCTCTTCCTTTCTTTTTCATGTCCCCTCCCCCCCCCCCACATCAATCTGAAGAAGGGTCTCGACTCGAAACGTCGTCTATTCCTTCGCTCCATAGATGCTGCCTTACCCGCTGATTTTCTCCTGCTTTTTTGTCTACCAATGGGATCCCATCACTGGCCATATCTTCCTATCTCCTCCCCTGTTGGCTTTCCACAGAGACCGCTCCCTCCGTAACTCCCTGGTCAATTCGTCCCTTCCCACCCAAACCACCACCTCTCCTGGCACTTTCCCTTGCAACCACAGGAAATGCTACACTTGTCGCTTTACCTCCCCCCTTGACTCCATTCAAGAACCCAAGCAGTCTTTCCAGGTGCAGCAGAGGTTCACCTGCACCTCCTCCAACCTCATCTATTGCATCCGCTGCTCTAAATGTCAGCTGCTCTACATCGGTGAGACCAAGCGTAGGCTTGGCGATCGCTTCGCCCAACACCTCCGTTCGGTCCGCAATAACCAACCTGATCGCCCGGTGGCTCAGCACTTCAACTCCTCCTCCCATTCCGAATCCAACCTTTCTGTCCTGGGCCTCTTCCATGGCCAGAGTGAGGCCCACCGTAAATTGGAGGAGCAGCACCTCATATTTCGCTTGGGCAGTTTATACCCCAGAGGTGTGAACATTGGCTTCTTCAATTTCAGGTAATCCCTGCTTTCTCCTCCCCTTCCCAGCTCTCCCTCAGCCCACTGTCTCCGCCTCTTCTTCTTCCCATCCCCCCCCACCCTCACATCAGTCTGAAGAAGGATCTCGACCCGAAACATCGCCAATTTCCTTCGCTCCATAGATGCTGCCTCACCCGATGAGTTTCTCCAGCATTTTTATCTACCCATTCACACAAGTTTTGTTATCCCACTTTCCTCACCCACTCCCTACACATTAGGGGCAATTTTACAGACAAGTTAACCAACAAAGCCAATGCGTCTTTGGGATGTGGGAGGAAACCCACAAGCTTGCAGGGAGAATTTGCAAATTCAACACAGACAGTGCCCATCTAGGACAGGATCGAACCCAGATCTCTGGCGTGTGAGGCAGCAAGTCTACCAGCTGTGCCACTATATTTTGTTTTCCAACACATAAAAAATCATACGTTGATAACTTTGGTTACTAAAAAAATGAAAATATCCATTTTCAGTTTAAAATCTCCAAGTGACGCTATGTCCCCCTTTACAGCTACTGTATGTTTTAATTAAGTTCAAGACAATGGGGCAGTACATTGGCCATAAAGTTGCTGCCTAAAAGTGCCAGAGACCCGGAATTGATCCTGAATATGGGTGCTGTCTGTATGGAGTTTGCTCCTTTTCCCTTTGATCGCATAGGTTTTCTCTGGGTGCTCTTGTTTCCTTCCACATTCCAAAGGTGTGCAGGAACCTATTTCAGACCCAACCCAAAACATAATATTTTCCTTTTGTCCAGAGATTCTGTCTGACCTGTTGAGTTACTCCAGCTTTTTGTGTCTATCTTCAGTTTAAACCAGCATCTGCAGTTCCTTCCAACACAGGAGGGAAATTGTGTGTGTGTGGGTATATATATTATACACACACACATACACATATATATATATATAGTTATATATTCATATATAAATATACACCCTTTAGTTTTCTCGTTTATGACATTGTTTACAGAGTACTATGTTTGCATATTCCGTTGTGCTGCTACAAGTAAGGATTTCATTGTTCTAACTGGGACGTGAGAGAGTAAAACACTCTTGACTCTTAACTTGCTCCGCTAATGTGTGGGATAGAACTAGTGTACGGGTGATCGGTGGTCGGCGTGGACTCGGTTGGCCAAAGGGCCTGTTTCCATGCTGTATCTTTAAATTAAAGTAAAAACACTAAAACCAGGGGGATTCTAAAGAAGGGTCTCTACCCGAAACGTCACCCAATTTCTTCTATCCAGAGTTGCTGGCTGCTCCATGGAGTTCCCCCGCACAATTAAAGCATGGAATAGTCTTCACCTTACCATAGTTACCCAACCAGACGCAACTAAATTGAAGGTACCTCTTTTTTCCCCAAGAACGTTTTTTTGCTTAAGTCCAAGTCAAGAGTCAAGAGAGTTTTATTGTCATGTGTCCCAGATAGGGCAATGAAATTCTTGCTTGCTGCAGCACAACAGAATATGTAAACATAATACAGAACAGGAGATAAAAGTTCAGTGTGTTTATATACCATAGACCATATATATACACAATAAATAAACAGATAAAATGCAATAGGCTGTTATTGTTCAGCCCTCCACCACCTCCAGTTTAAATTCCATTTAGAATATTTATGGAAGACCCGGAAACCAGAAGCAAGAGTTACTCCAGGGAGTTACTCCAGATCCAGGGTCAGGGAGTGATTCTGCGTTGGTTTTCAGCAATTGCGGCGAGGCAGCGACCGGACAGCAATGGCGGCCAGATCTCCCACAATTCAAAGCGAGGGAGAAAGTGCCCAGCGCCGACCAGTTGCCGTGGCAGTGCGCATGCGCAGGGCGACCGATTATGTGCTGGCCATGGTTGTGCGCATGTGCAGGGGGGAGGATGTGCTGGCCGTAGCAGTGCGCATGTGCAAGACGGCCTGCCGAGCCGGCGGATGAGGAGCAAGCGGAGAGCGGAGAGCGGAGACCTGGCGGCCCGGACACGGATACGGATGGCGGGCGGGGACGGAGAGTGACAGAGAGAGAGAGATAGAGAGGGGGGGCCGCCTAGAGTTGAACGGCAGGTATCCTGCCTTGGCTAGAGGCCGCCTAGATTTCGAGGCCCTAGGCTTCAGCCTATGAAGCCTAGTGGTAAATCCGGCTCTGCGAGGCCCCCCTAGATCTCGAGGCCCTAACCTTAAGCTTGTCAAGGTTATACGTAAATCCGGCTCTGACTGTCCCTGAATCTGAAGGTGTGCGTTTTCACACTTCTCCCCGCAACTGATATAGAAGAGAGAGTGGCCAGGGTGCTGCTCGTCCTTCATTATGTTGCTGGCCTTGCCGAGGCAGCGTGAGGTATAAATGGATCATGCCAGGCCTAGCTATGATAAACTGTCACGGTCTTTTTCTCAGGGTAGATGAGTCCAGAACTGGAGGCCAGATGTTTATGGTGAGAGGGGAAAGATTTAAGAGGGACCTGTGACAATTTCTTCACACAGTGGGGTGGAGTGTATGTGGAATGGACTGCCAGAGGAGGCTTGTACAATGACAACATTTAAGAGACATTTAGACAAGTATATAGTTAGGAAAGGTAGAAGGATATGGGCCAAAGCCAGGTAAATGGGACTAGTTTGGTTATAAAACATAGTCGACACGGACAACTTGGGCCAATTAATCAGTTGTCATGGAATTTGATTTTATGCAACAGATTGAAGTAAAAATTGAGGCAATTTAAGCCAAAGGTAGGGTATTCGCTCTGCAAATTAGACAGTTTTGTTTCACATCAGTGCTAAGCTTGCTATTAAATTTGAGGTACCTGAGACAAACAACATTTCGATGCTTTGGACGGCCACTCCATGGAGTGCAAATCCAATTAAATGCCAAAGAAATACCGTATTTCCCGGTAATGAAGACGCTATTTTTTACCCAAAAATAAGGCACTGAAATTTGCGTGCATCTTGGAGGCTGAAGGTTAGGTTATTAGCCAAGAAAAATAGACTTGGCTATCCCTCAGTAGAGCAACATCAAGAACGATGTTGCTGTACTCAGAGATAGCCAAGTCTATCCCTCATAGCTGGCAGCTGATGGGAAGCGGCTGTAAAGTGGGAAGCGAAAGGACAGCGCCGCTGGGGGGGGGGGGGGGGAGAGTTCCTTTGACAGCATGTAGGGAGTCTGCTCCGGGTCAGCACGGGCAGGAGCGTTGAGAAGGAGGGGGTCGGGGATCATGCCAGCAACTCACTCAGCTTACTCCTGTGTCAGCGCTATCAAGGGACCAATTGAGGCTACTCGCGCTGACACAGGAATAAGCTCCACCGACCGCTGTCCTGTGATCCATCGCCCGCTGACCCGCTACGCTCTATGATCTTTGCTCTTGAAAGACACGGACTGGGCAGTGAATGCCATGCAGTGTCACCCAGCGCAGCAAGTGAGGCCATGTCCTGCTCCCGGCGGCAGTCGGAATTTAAGGATTTGCGGGAAGCGGCTGACATGAGCGAGGCCGGCGAGTGGCAGGAGAGAGGTGTTCAGACAGAGAGTACTGCCAGAGGTGAGCGGGCCGGCAGAAGGCGCTGACGTGGTCTGGTCCCGGCGGCCACTCGCAGCCACCCGAGCTACTTCCCTCCCTGGCCACAATGCGGTGGCTCCGCGCCCGGAGCCCCACAATGAGTGAGTTGCTGGCATGATCCCCGACCCCCTCCTTCTCAATGCTCCTGCCCATGCTGACCCAGGCCAGACTCTCCACATGCTGTGAAAGGAACTTTCCCCCCAATTGGTCCCTGGAACTAGTATTGTCATTCAATAAGATCACAACTGATTCAACTTGTCCCGGTGTGCTCCCGTTTTTCCCACCATCTCTCCATCTGCCATCACCCACCACCCCTCATCCATTCAGTCATTCGGAATGGAGGAGATCGATGCCTTGGGCAAATTGAATTGTTACTTTCTTTATTTATTTATTATTATTTTTTTTTTTTGAGCGTGAGAAATTCTATGTCCTGCCAGCCTTTTTTCAAAATTTAGCAACTCGATATGGGGGTGCGTCTTCGACGCAGGTGCGTCTTCATTGCCGGGAAATAGGGTAACTCTGTAAATATTGAAACTCTGAAAACAAAATCAGAACATGGTGGAAACAAACAATCAGCATCTGTAGTGTGGAGATGAAAATAGTAAATGTTTTCTAGGCATAACATGGCAGGCATCATGTGCCTACAGAAATACACAGTTACTGTTTCAGATTGTGAGCACTTTGCCAGGAGAAGCTTGTGGTCACAGGGGGAACATGCAAACTCCATACAAACAAGCACCCATAGACAGGATCGAAACCAGGTCTCTGGTACTTTAAGGCAGCAACACTACCACTGTGCCTCCCATTTGTTAGATTTTATATCTGCAATAGTTTATTTTGTATTTTTCTCGGTGATGCTGCAACAAATTACATTGAGAATACTTCACCCCATGAAAAAATCTGACCAGGATGAAATATTGACACTGGTTAATCTCAAGAATCTCCCAATATTTCCAATAGATTCAAGATGGTGCCAGCGGCAGATAAAGGGATTGAATGGTGCCAGTACGAGGATTGGGGTCTTACCTCCAACTTCCTTACCTCTTACCACTGAGTTTAAATGAGGTCGGCTGTGGGAGGTGCCCCCAGGGCACGAAGACTGAACAGTGGCCAGGTGAGGTGAGGAATGGCGGTTCACAGGTCAATGTGTCTGGATCGAGGCTTCGTTGGAGTGGGCCGGTGGAGGAGTGGCTCAATTGGATCAGGAGCCATGCCAGGAAGCAGAGAGCATGAATCAGACATGGCATGTAGTGGCATGGAGCGGTGAAGCAGCGGTGCAAGACACCTACAACTGTGCATGGCCAGGGCAACCCTGCAACACCGCCAGGACAACGGGCCTTTATGACTAAATTAAGAACTCTACATTTAAAACCTCTTTAGACTAGAATCTTAAAAAATAGCGCCAAAACATGCCATTTCTTGTATACCGTCTCAGTGTTCCTTTACACCTGTGCTTAACTGTGATTGTGCTTATGTATCGTAATATTTTTACTGAATTGTATGCAAAAAAGAAATTTCACTGTGCCTCAGTGTATATAACAATAAAGCATCATTGTATCAGTGAATAAATGGCCCGTAATGGTCGCCTCGCTAGCAGTCTGTCTTGTCCCTTCTCTATTTTTATTAATTTAAATATGTCTTGAATGCTTGTTTTAATGTCTCTTGGTATGTTTTATGTGGGGGGTACGGGTCGGGAGGGGGGATCAGGGGAAACATTTTCCAGTCACTTACCTCGATGGAGATGCGATTTTATTCTGTGTCGCATCTCCGTCCCTCCCCCACGGCCTACAACATGGAGTGGTGCGGACTTTCCTGGAGACCGTCCCGGAGCTTCAAGCCATGAGTGCGGCGCGGACTTACCATCGTGGAGGCTGGGATCTTTTGCCGAAGATCACCACTGTTGGAGCTCCGACCGCGGGGCCAGTGGACTTTAACACCGTGAAGCAGCGGTCTCCGGTAGGAAGCGGTTGATTCGGGAGCTCATTGTGTTCCGATCCGTCCCAACGCCGGAGTTTCGATCATCCCGACGAGAGGGCTTGAACAGCGGACCGTCGGCAACGGCCCCGTTCAAAAGTACCGACCACGGGTGAACAAAGGAGGAAGATGACTGAACTTTATTGCCTTCCATCACAGTGAGGAATGTTGATTCCACTGTGGTGGATGTTTATGTTAAACTTTATTTTATGTGCTGTGTGTATTTTTGCTTTTTACTTAGTATGTCTGTATGGCAACTCAAATTTCACTGTACCTTAATTGGTACATGTGACAATTAAATTGAATCTTGAATCTTAAATCTCAATAAACTCACCTTCAAGGAAAGTAATAGAAACATAGAAACATAGAAAATAGATGCAGGAGGAGGCCATTCGCCCTTTGGGCCAGCACCGCCATTCATTGTGATCATGGCTGATCGTCCCCTATCAATAACCCATGCCTGCCTTCTCCCCATATCCCTTGACTCCACTAGCCCCTGGAGCTCTATCTAACTCTCTCTTAAATCCATCCAGTGATTTGGCCTCCACTGCCCTCTGTGGCAGGGAATTCCATAAATTCACAACTCTCTGGGTGAAAAAGTTTTTTCTCACCTCAGTCTGAAATGACCTCCCCTTTATTCCAAGACTGTGGCCCCTAGTTCTGGACTCGCCCAACATTGGGAACATTTTTCCTGCATCTAGCTTGTCCAGTCCTTTTATAATTGTATATGTTTCTATAAGATTCCCCCTCATCCTTCTAAACTCCAGTGAATACAAGCCTAGTCATTTCAATCTTTCCTCATATGACAGTCCCGCCATCCCAGGGATTAATCTCGTGAACCTACGCTGCACTGCCTCAATCACAAGGATGTCCTTCCTCAAATTAGGAGACCAAACCTGTACACAATACTCCAGATGTGGTCTCACCAGAGCCCTATATAACTGCAGAAGAACCTCTTTACTCCTATACTGAAATCCTCTTGTTATGAAGGCCAACACTCCATTAGCTTTCTTCACTGCCTGCTGTACCTGCACGCCAACTTTCAGTGACCGGTGTACAAGGACACCCAGGTCTCGCTGTACCTCCCCCTTACCTAACCTAACCCCATAGAGATAATAATCTGCCTCCTTGTTTTTGCCGCCAAAGTGGATAACCTCACATTTATCGATATTATACTGCATCTGCCACGCATCTGCCCACTCACTCAACCTGTCCAGGTCTCCCTGCAACCTCCTAACATCCTCTTCACAGTTCATACTGCCACCCAGCTTTGTGTCATCCGCAAACTTGCTAGTGTTGCTCCTAATTCCCTCTTCCAAATCATTAATATATATGGTAAACAGTTGCAGCCCCAACACCGAGCCTTGCGGCACTCCACTCGCCACTGCCTGCCATTCTGAAAAGGAACCGTTCACTCCTACTCTTTGCTTCCGGTCTGCCAACCAATTTTCTATCCATGTCAACACCCTACCCCCAATACCATGTGCTCTAATTTTAGTCACCAGTCTCCCATGCGGGACCTTATCAAAGACTTTCTGAAAGTCTAGATACACTACATCCACTGGCACCCCTTCATCCATTTTACTTGTCACATCCTCAAAAAATTCCAGAAGATTAGTCAAGCATGATTTCCCTTTCATAAATCCATGTTGACTTGGACTAATCCTTTTGCTACTATCCAAATGCCCCATTATTACCTCTTTAATAATTGACCAGCATCTTTCCCACCACCGAAGTCAGGCTAACTGGTCTGTAATTCCCCGTTTTCTCTCTCGCTCCTTTCTTGAAAAGTGGGATAACATTAGCTATCCTCCAATCCATAGGAACTGATCCTGAATATATTGAACATTGGAAAATGATCACCAATGCGTCCACTATTTCCAGAGCCACCTCCATGAGGACCCTGGGATGCAGACCATCAGGCCCAGCGGATTTATCATCCTTCAGTCCCATTAGCCTAGCCAATACAATTTCTCGCCTAATGAAAATTTCTTTCAGTTCCTCTTCCCCCTTAGATCCTCTGTCCTCCGGTACATCTGGCAGATTGTTTGTGTATTCCTTAGGGAAGACAGATCCGAAGTACCTCTTCAACTCTTCTGCCATTTCCTTGTTGCCCATAATAATTTCACCCATGTCTGCCTTCAAGGGACCCACATTTGACTTTGCTACTCTTTTTCCCCTAACATATCTAATGCTTTTACTGTCCTTCTTTATATTCCTGGCCAGCTTCCCCTCGTACTTCATCTTTTCAGCCCGTATTGCCCGTTTTGTTTCCTTCTGTTGTCCTATGAAAGTTTCCCAATCCTCTGGCTTCCGGCTACTCTTTGCTGTGTTATACATCTTTTCTTTTAGTTTTATTCTATCCCTAACTTCTCTTGTCAGCCACGGTTGCCTCCTACTCCCCTTAGAATCTTTCTTCCTTTTTGGAATGAAATGATCCTGCGTCTCCTGGATTATGCCCAGAAATTCCTGCCATTGCTGTTCCACCGTCATTCCTGCAAGGATCTCTTTCCAGTCTACTTTGGCCTGCTCCCCCCTCATGCCTTCATAGTCCCCTTTGTTCAACTGCATCACTGCCACTTCCGATTTAACGTTCTCCTTCTCAAATTGCAGATTAAAACTAATCATATTATGATCACTACCTCCAAGCGGTTCCTTTACCTAGAGTTCTCTTATCATATCTGGTTCATTAGACAACACTAAATCCAGAATTGCCTTTTCTCTGGTCGGCTCCATTACAAGCTGCTCTAAGAATCCATCTCGGAGGCATTCTACAAACTCTCTTGGGGTCCTGAACCAACCTGATTTTCCCAGTCTACCTGCATATTGAAATCCCCCATCACCACAGTAGTAGATAGAGGGAGCAGATACAACAGAATTATTACACATATTATTACATATTTAGTTTAGTTTAGTTTAGAGATACAGTGCTGAAACAAGCCCTTTGGCCCACCGAATCCACGCCGACCAGCGATTCCAGCACATTCACACTCTCCTACACACACAAAGGACAATTTACAATTATACCAAGCCAATTAATCTACAAACCTGTATGTCTTTGGAGTGTGGGAGGAAACCAGAGCACCCGGTGAAAACCCACGCAGGTCACAGAGAGAACATACAAACTCCATACAGACAGCACGTTTAGTCAGGAATGAACCCAGGTCTCTGGCGATGTAAGGCAAGAAATGTGCTGCTCTGATCAAAGAATGGACTAAATTAAGTCCAGAAGTAGCTACTGTTGGAATTTTAAGCTGTTGCTACTGGATCAATCCAGTAGATCATCACTGATCATCACGGACAATTCAATGAATCAGTAAAGGCAGCATTCAAGATATGAAAGAAGTGTCAAAAATCACATCATTGACCAAGTGCCAGCATGCCAAATTTAATACAATTTAAAGTAATACATAGCTTACATTATTCAAAAACAAAATTACATAAAATCTTTCAACATATCTCACCTATATGTGATAAATGTCAACATTTAGAAGCTACCTTATCTCATATGTTTGCAAACTGTATAAAAATTAAAAAATTCTGGGTAAATATTTTTAGTATAATATCTAAAGTGACCAGCACACAATTGGACCCGGATCCAAAATTAATAATACTCGGAACATTAGAATTAAATCAAACATTTACAACAACACAAAGAAACTTTATTGATTATAGTATAATAACAGGAAAAAAATTAATTCTAAAATTTTGGAAAGGCCCTATAACCCCCACAATCAAAATGTGGATTATAGAAATGACGGACCTTAAACGTGGAAAGAATCAGATTTTCCCTGTTGGACAAACAGGAATTATTCGTTGGAATATGGTCTTCCTTTATTGATTATTTAAAGGGTCATAATGGTTCAGCACAGGAACCTGACTAACACTCGGGCTAAAGAATGGATGAAATGCTATACTCTGAAATGTACGAATATATCTCGAATGAAGTTTTTTATTTTAACAAATTTTTCCATTCTTCTTTAACTATCTCTTTTGTTTTTTTTTTTTTTTTTTTTGTTTTTTGTTTTTGATTTTTTTTTTTCTTCTCTCTCTTTTCTTTCTTTACTTCATCTATCTTTTTAGTTCTATCTAGTTTAAAAAATTTTTTTTTTTTAATTTAAAAAAAGGCATAAGGTATTGGAGACAATGTAATAATAATTGACAATATTATCAATTCAAAAATGTAAGACTGTAATGATGTTAATAGGTTGTGTACTTATCTCCAATAAAAAAAATTAAAAAAAAATATTTTCAAAAAAATCACATCATTGACCAAGTGCCAGCATGCCAAATTCAGCAAAGCTTCTCGTTAGCCACTGCAGATAGTCCAGTTGTGAATGAATCACATTATATAATCCCTAAACATTGAACTTTGAATGTTGAATCACTGCAGCGTCTGGAGATATTTAGATGTCCTGTACTTAGTTCTCCCAGATTATCTCCTGTCATTATCGAAATGTCAGTAGTGAACAGTGAGGAAGTTAACATACTTATACATGACCAACTAGTGGAAGATAATACATTGGACGGATTTCCCTGCTGTGGTGCCAATTTGTGAATTAGTTAACTGACTACATGGACCAGTACAGGTGGTGCAACTAAAGGGCCTGTCCCACGGGCATGCGATTCCATGCGGCAAGCGCGACCTAACAGCAAGCGGGGACCTAATACGAAGTGGGACCGGCCCCGCGACCCCCGCGCGGCCCCCGCACGGCCCCCGCTTTCGGTTAGGTCGCGCTTGCCGCATGGAGTCGCATGCCCGTGGGACAGGCCCTTAACTTTTCATCTGCTGGCCTGCACACCAAAGGCATTTCATTAAAGTGTCACATTAATGTGTGTGCGCTTAGAGTGTGGCTGAACCCCTGTGGTGAGGGGTTGTTAAGAAGACCCCTGTATACATATCCTATTTTTGAGAACTAATGGGGAGTCCATTCCCAAACATCAACCATCACTAGGGCGGCATGGTGGCACAGCGGTAGAGTTGCTGCCTTACAGTACCAGAGACCCAGGTTCGATCCTGACTACGGGTGCTGTCTGTACAGAGTTTGTACGTTCTCCCCATGACCACGTGAGCTTTCTCCAGGTGCTCCGGTTTCCTCCCACATTTCAAAGACATATAGGTTTGTCGGGTAATTGGCTTTGGTAAATTTATAAATTGTTCCTGATGTGTAGGATAGAGTTCTGGGGGGGTCAGCGCAGACTCGGTGGGCCGAAGGGCCTGATTCTGCGCTGTATCTCTAATGTATCTCCAGCGATGCTGCCTGACCCGCTGAGTTACTCCAGCACTTTGTGTCTATCTTCAGTATAAACCAGCATCTGCAGTTCCTTCCTGCAGAAGAGTAAGTGATAGTTGGACAGAAGAGAGAATGAAGGATAATGGGCAGATGGAGCCAGGTAGGGGTGGGGAGAGTTGGGAGATAGAGGCAGATGGATGATAGATGGAAGCGGGTGGGAAGAGGGAAGGCGGGGATATCTAGGAGGAGGATGAGCTGGAACACAAAGGCTACCTGTGCTGGATGTCAGCACAGTACTCTGGGAGTGCTACCCCTGTGGAAAAGTTGACTTTTGAAAAAGACAATCCATCGTTCTGTATAATTTTAGGTGTCAGAGAAAGATATAATGGTTTAAGTAGAAAAAACGAGGGTCTTATCCTGAGACCTGGCGAAAGATTTTCTCCCATTGTCAGTAAATCTTCAGTCTGCAGAAGAGTCCCGACCCAAAATATCACCTATCCATGTTCTCCAGAGCTGCTGCCTGACCTGCTGAGTTACTCCACCACTGTGCGTCTTTTTTTTTAAACCAGCACCTGCAGGTTTACAGGTTTAAAGTGAGAGGAGATTTAACTGGAACCTGAGGGGCAATTTTGGGTGTATGGAACAAGCTGCCAGAGGAGGTAGATAAGGCAGGTATTCTAACAACATAAAAAAAATATTTGGACAGGTACATGGATAGGGAAGGTTTAGAGGGATATGGGCCAAATGTGGGCATCTTGGTTGGCATGGGCATGTTGGGCCGTTGGGCCGAAGGGCCTGTTGTGGTACTGTGTGACTCCATGCTGTTCCTTTAACAAAGCAAGTAATCTTTCTGTTAATTGCTTGTTTAATTGTTGGGTTCTGTGTGATTGGTTCAGTGTTAATGAACGTGAAGCCATCATTAAATGTGATTAGATATGCAACAGGTGCATATAAATGTAAGCATGTGATCAGTGCTTCCACAGTATAATTCTGGGGTTTGCTTAAAGACTGAGGTAAGTAGAGAGTTGATGGAACCTAATCTTTGTATTCCAAATCCTAGGTAGAGATTGTCCTAGAGACAACATCACTTTGATTAATAAGTGTTGAGGGAGCTTGGTGTTTTGGTTATTTTAACTTAATGTATCGGTGGGCCCGTGGTGGGCAATAGACATTGACTGCTGTGAGTCTTTCAAGTGTGTGGAAAATGGATCTACAAGGTTTTCCTGGAGCCCAGCTTAAATTGTTTTCTGGCTTCAGTAGTTGGGAACATGTGCTCTTGAGATTAACTTTGTAAATGAGGTTGAAACAGGACTGTGGCACAAATATCATCTGGTTTCCTTCCACTATTCCCCCAGATAGCAACGCACTCTGCCTTTGGTAAAGGCCAGATGCTGGGAGGGAAGGAGACTTCTTTGGCAGGTTGCCCAGCATAGAAAGCAGTGCCTGTAGTTTACAAATGTTTTGGTCTCTTCAACTCTAATTATATCCCTCCCTTTGGTTTTATATTACACTCCTCTTACCTGAAATGCTTTTGTCCCCTCGATCACAGCCTTTGTCACCTACACCACCCATCTGCCAATTGAGCCCCTTCACCTGTATCCACCTGTCACTTGCCAGCCTTTGTCATGCCCCCCACTTCTCTTTTTTAGCTTTATTTTCCCACTACAATATTTCTGAAAAAGGGTCCTGTCTTGAAACTGCATCTGTCCATTCCCTCCACAGATGCTGCCTGACCCTCTGAGTTACTCCAGCACTTTGTGCTTTGCTCAATATCTCTAAATGTATTTTTGTTCTCCATGGTGGACCAGTTGAGCCAAGCTTGTGTGCCAGGAATTAAATGTGCTTTAAAAGCTGCCCTGCTGGGCAACGTGACTGAAATAGATCCTGTTCCATCAGTCACTCATTCAAAATAAAATCTTATCTCGTGACATGCGATGTGACGTTGTAATGAGACATTTTTGATTTAGGTCAAGTCTCTTGAGTTCCCATTCTGGGAAGAGTTTTGCATAGAGTTCCTGTTGCTGACTAGGGTGATTCACTGTAATGTTTGCTCTGATTAATTGTCTAGTGCGTGTGCAGAATTGACAAGGATGACTGCTGTCTTTCCTGCCCCCTCCCCATCTCTCAAAACCACTGAATTAATCTAATGCTAAATAGACCATAAAAGGTGCTGCAATCCTCTGTTAGAGTTCCTGAGCTGCAATGGCGTGTCTTTGATTTGGAGATGAAGCAGGGTTACAGGCCCCGACCCACAAAGTTCACTCTAGTTCTGTTATCCCACTTTCTCATCCACTCCCTGTACATTGGGGGGAATATGATAGCCAATTAAACTACAAACCTGCATGTCTGTGGGATATGGGAGGAATCTGGAGCACCTGGAAGGAACCCATGCGGTCATGGGGAGAACGTGCAAACTCCACACAGACAGTACCCGAGGTCAGGATTAAACCAGAGTCTCTGGTGCTGTGAGGCAGCACCTCTACCTCTGTGCCGCTCTAGTTCACATTCATCTACCACCAGACTCTACAATCAGCACTGCAAGTGAGCAGCATTTATGGTTTCAATTTGACCATGCAGGATTCAAAGATTTTGTAGATTAATTGTGAATTTAAAAATGAAAAAAAAAAATTGGTTCATACATAAATCCATGCGTGTAAGGGAGGGCTGAAAGTAAACCAATTTTTTTTTTTTAACGTGTTATTGCCAAATTCACTCATCACCACTCCCTCATTATGCTTACGTGGGAGTATGGAATAAGAATTCGATAACAGAACTTTGACCCACTTGAGTCATTGGTTTTACTGACAGTGAACTTTGGAAAAACAGTCAGAATCTTTAACGTAAGCATATGACAGAGATTTCAAAAACTTGAGACTGCTTTTAAATATATTGGGATCAACTAAAGTGAGTATTGTATTTTTTAAATTAGATTTGTCCCTGTAATGACATGTTGATGCATTCTACTTGAGTCTGGGATATCTAGCAGTGTTGTTGTAGATCAGTACAAATTTGCTTTCTCTGGTTCCGTTTAATCATTCTCCATAAATCATTGAAACTCTCCGGTAAATTGTAGTGTGTAAGCAATCTGTCTGAATTGACATTTCCCTTTTGGGTGTAGTGTACATCCATCATGTAGCCACTGTTTAGTAACCATTTGGGTGTAATCTTGACGTATTATGGCAGAGGATAGTCTTTTAAGTGTAGGAAGGAACTGCAGATCCTGGTTTAAACTGAAGATCGACACAAAGCTTGAGTAACTCAGTGGGTCATGCAGCATCTCTGGAGAGAAGGAATGGGTGACGTTTTGGGTCGAGACCCTTCATGCTTACGTGTGAGTCTTAAGTGTTATGTTTGGCAAATGTTGTTTGTCATTCTGTCTCAAATAAGACTGACATCCTATCTACAATGCTGCTACGTGTAAGGAGTTGGCCAATCTTGGCTCGATAGTTCCTTCTGCACAAGAGGTGTAGGGATGGTAGTGTGGCTCTTGTTTTTTTGAGGTTCTCTTTTCCTCTTTGCTTTCTCCCTTTGAGCTTCCTCATATGAGTAAGCATTGTGTTTTATACCGACATGTTCGATCAAATTCCCAGTGGTGTGTGACAACATTGAAACTCCTCAGGGATGTTCCAAGTCTTTGAAACTTTTTCTGTCCCCTGTAATAATTTGTCCTGAATGATTGTCTGACATGTCCAACCCACCAGATCGGAGATTCTTTCAACAATGTGTCGATGCCCGAGACGTTTGGGACAAATTCAGTGTGGAATCTTGTCTTGCCACTTGATGTGAAGTGGTCGGCACAGACAAATCTTGTGGCAGTAACTAAGTTGAGTGGTATGTCTGTTGTACAATGGTGGGACCCCCCCCTTCAGACTGGTTGTACTAGGAGGAGAGAAAGCAGGAATAGAGGGAGGCAAGATAAAGCCTGGCAAGTGATAGGTGGATACAAGTAGTGAGGGGGGGGGGGGGGGGTGATCGGTAGTTTGAAGTAAATGCAAGTATGGAAATTCTCATTGCTGTAGCAACATGTCTGAGATGTTTAGAGATACAGGCCCTTCGGCCCAACGAGTCCACACCAACCAGCGATCCCCGCACTTTAACACCATCCTACACACACTAGGAACAATTTTACATGTTCACCAAGCCAATGGACCTACATACCTGTACAAGGTATCACAGAGTGGGAGCAGTGAGAGAGGGTGTCATGGGGAGAATTTCAGTTGCCCCTCACCTGATGAGATTTTGGAGTAAAATGGACACGAGGAACTGCAGATGCCCGTCCGTTCATTCTACAGAAGCTGCCTGACCTGTTGTCACTCCAGCACTTTGTTCTGCTCAGGATTCCAGCATCCACAGTTAATTTTGGCTATCCTGTTGTTGACTTTATTATGGGCCTGTCCCACTTGTGCGACTTTTTCGGCGACTGCCGGCATCTGTCATAGGTCGTTGCAGGTTGCCGAAAATTTTCAACATGTTGAAAATTCAGTGGCGACCAGAAAGACGCTACGACTATTTGGTGACTGAGGCGACGACTCACGACCATACAGGCGACCCCCTGACGACCTGTCGCAAGGTGAAGCCTTTATGGTCGTGAGTAGCCGCCCAAAGAGTCGTACCTTGTTCTGTTCAGGAAGTAATAAGTGAACACTGGCAAGGGGATTTATTGACAGGCAGATTGTCGGCCAAAGGCCAGTGATGAAACATGCATGAGCTTAAAAGATAAGTTGTGAATTATGAAGCTTGAGGATAGGAAGGTTGTGATTTGTGCAGCTGGAGGAAGGAATGTCGGGGGAGCAGAGAAACTCGTGCAGTATCAGCCATGTTCAGGGAGGGGAATGAGGAGGACAAATGTTTGGGGGAGAAATGGGAAGGGGGTGTTTGTGGAAGGTATGTAAAATTGGGGAATTCAATGTTCATACGAAGAAAGACACAATGCCAGAGTAACTCAGCAGGACAGGCAGCATTTCTGGAGTGAGGGAATGGGTGATGTTTCGGGTCGAGACACTTCTTCCATCAATCTGAAGAGGGGTCTTGACCCGAAACGTCACCCATTCCTTCTTTCCGGAGATGCTGCCTGTCCCGCTGAGTTACTCTGGCATTTTGTGTCTATCTTCGATTTAAACCAGCATCTGCAGTTCCTTTCTACACACTTGTTGGGTTGTAAGCTACCCAAGCAGACTGTTCCTCCAGACTGCATGTGGCCTCAGTCTGGCAATGTAGGAGGCCCAGGATGGAAAGGTCAGTGTGAGTATGGGAAGGGAAGTGAAACTGGTTAGCAACCGCTAGATTGAATTCTCCACTATTAGGCAACTTCTACAGATGCCCTCTTTCTCCATGACATCCCATTTCTTTCCCCTTCCCTGAACCCTTGCACTAGTTTCTCCTCTCCACCTACATTCCTTCCTCCACCTATGCAATTTGCAAATTTCTTATCGTCCCTTACTTTATCAACTCTGTTCCTTTTGGGCTTGTGCTTTTTTTTTCTCTAGCCTTTGTCCAACAATCTGCCTCTCAAAACCCCTCTTGCCTGTGTCCACCTATTACTGACCATGCTTTGTCCCGCCCCTCTCTTCCATCTTCCTTCTGCCTCCCCCCCCCCCCCACCCTCCCCAACCTTGCAATCAACCTGAATCCTGACTCAAAACATCTGCCATTCATGTTCTCCAGAGTTGCTGCCTGATTTCCCGAGTTACTCCAGTACTTTATCAATCTTTAGTAAACCGGCATCTGCAGTTCCTCGTTATTACATGGAGATTTTGAGAAATGTCTACCTCTGCAAATTATTATTTTAACAGGTCTACCGGTCACTTGTGAGAGTGGGGAAAATGGAATATGCAAAGAAGTCCTTCAGTTTCTTATCTTCCAGTTCCATCTCCAGGTAAAATCTCTATTGATATGATCGTCCTTCAGTGAGCACAGTTCCCTACCTGTGATCACTGGTTATTCGTGACCTAATGCTAAGTGTTCAGAATCTTGTACCTTTGGTTCTGTATCGTTTCCTGCTTGTCCCATCTGCCTGGTGACTGATGTTTATGATTCTTCCATTGCCACTGCTGGACAAGAGCCACTTGCTCTTCAACACTTCTGTGAATCTGCTGGAAGCTAGCAAGGCTTTAACAAACATGTTTGTTTCTTTTTGTTTGAGAATGGCTGTGGGGAAATTGCAAATAAGCTTGCAGTATTTGGCTCAAATCCAAGGAGGACTCAATGTGCTGTACTTGTACATGTACCCACTTCCTCCAAGCCAAGCTGAGTTACTCCAGGTTTTTGTGTCTATCCTTGGAGTTTACTTAACTCCAAGGATATACACAAAAAGCTGGAGTAACTCAGCGGGACAGACAACATCTCTGGAGAGAAGGAATGGGTGATGTTTAGGGTTGAGACCATTAGTCAGACATTTCCAGACAAGTCCGTGACATTTCTGAAGATAAAAAGAGACAGCAAGTGCTAGAATCTGAAAGGGGGGGGGGGAGAGATAATGCAGGAAATTGGCATCTAAGGAAGCACAAAGGTGTAAGTCAATGTTTCTTGTTCATAAGCTGCATCAAGACTGAGGGAGGGGATAGATTGCCAGTATAAAGCAGTCTGAGGGAGTGGAGTGTGATACAGGGGGGTAGGTGGAACCAGTAGGGGGAAGGGAATGGAAAAGTGAACCTGCACCCACTGAGTTTCTCCAGCACTTTTGTCTACCTTCAATTTTCCAGCATCTGCAGTTCCTTCTTAAACAAGGAAACTAAATGGTTGGATGGTCATGCTTCAGAGGAGAACGCTGCAGGCGTGAGGAATCTCACGTGTTAATGTTCATTGTGAGCTGTCTGTCATCCATCTTCTTTGTTTTGAGGCCAAACACAAATTGGAAGAACAATGTCTCGTTTTTAACTGGGAGTTGATAACCCAATGGTATGAGCATTTGAATGATCCAGTTTTGGGTCATCTGCTCCACCCACACACTTGCCTGTCCACTTGGTTTTCTACCTTGGTTCACTCTTCCCTTCCTTTCCCCTCACCAGGTCCCATTTTCCCTTCATCTCCTCCCTCTGGTATCACCTATCACTAATCAGCTTCTACCCAATGCCGCCACTCCAGCCCTGTACTGCTATACACTGGCAATCTTTCTTCCCCCTCAGTCTTGTTGCAGGGTATTGACCAGAAACATTGACTTGCATCCTTGTCTCCAGAACTGATCAGCTGAGTTCTTGCAACATTGACTTTTTTTCTTCCCTCTTGGTCCAGGTGCAGGGTCTTCAAATGTTGACTTGCATTTTTCTTTGTCTCCATATTGAGTGGCCCAAGTTCTTCCAGCATTCTTTTCTACTAATTTCTCTGTGGCAGTTTAATCAACGTCAACCATATTAGTTGACGAGTGTTTTATTGTCATATGTCCCAGATAGAACGATGAAATTCTTATTTGCTGCAGCACAATATATAAACGTAGTACACTGTAAACAATGTAATAAATGAGAAAGAAAAAAAGGTTCAGTGAGTGCATATTCACAAGTACACACATATTCAAAAAACAAACAATAATAGTACGATAATAATTGGGCACTAAATTACTGAGATTTGAACTTGCAAACATTTGATTTAATTGCTTAGGCCAGTAAATTAGAGAGATGAAGAGGGAATGTCAGCTAGAGGGGAGACAGTTGTTTAGTTTGTGGTGCCAACAGTAGAAGATAAAAGAAACAAAGGAACGTTGGAACCAAGATGCAGAACACAAGTTGGTGTTGATCTGAAGCAAGAGAATGCAAAAGTTACCCACCAGATTATTGAACATCTGTAGAGAGGAGAAACTGAGTCAATGAACAAAGACTGACCCAGCTGACAGCCCACAACCACATGTGGCAACAGGCCTGGCTCGTCACCATGAAGGATCCGGAAGGCTGCTGGCTGCAGGGGGGAGGCTCGGAAGCCGCTGAGCTCTGCCCTGAAGATCAGAGTGACGAGGAGGAGGGAGCCGCTGGTGACAACAGATGGTAGGAGCGGGACCGAGATATTACATCCAGCACCTTCAAGGTCGGCTGCAGCAGGTGGCCTGGAGAAACGAAGATGGCTGGGCAAGAAGTGGGAGATCTGTTCGTGGGCTGAGCCGGTTGAAGGTGATAGAGGCCCTGCAGCAGCCTGGTGCTTGCCAGGATTAAGGGCATCCAGCATGTTGACAGGTCTTTGGATGTTTTTTATGCAAATGGTGCTGATTCAAATGGTGCCAAAAAAATGCATGTGTGAGCTGTGCAGAAAGCATTTCACTGTGCAGTGCATACGTGACAATAAAGAACACCATTGATTGGTACAGTACAACAATCGTGTCTGGTTCTCACACAAACAAGAGACTCGTTGCTCCTCTGTGATTTTGTAACAAAGGAACTCTTATTTAGATGTGCTATTGTTTTGATTTGAGCTGCTTCTCTCCACGTGTCCAGCCTTGACAGTAATTATCATCCAATCATGCATCTAGCAATTAAAGTAAAAGACCTTGCAGGCTCCGATGTCAACATAAGCCAGATGCAATAACCAGAAAGATACAATAAATGTAACCTTTCAGAAATCCCTACGTGCTCTCTTTGAGAGAAGATTAAATAATTGAGGCTGAAGATGGTTCATGACCAGAAATATCACCTGTCCAAACCCTCCACAAATGCTGCCTGATCTTCTGATTGAATCGCATTTTGTTTTACTCGAGATTCCTGCATCTGCAGTTTCTTGTCTAGACTTAATGTAAAATTCAGTACATTCTTGATCCATGCTGTGGTCCTTGTTCACTCTTTACCAATTAATCCAATAATACTTGCAAGGTGTTGTTTTCTCAGGTGTGTCTCTGCCCGTGCATCCCACCTGTTGCACAGTGCTCCATCCCAAAGACCATTTCGAGTGTGCAATTGGGACCGGAGTTTGAAGAAGGGCATCATGGCTCTGAGTCTTCAGGATCTACTAGACAAGGTGAAAATTATTTTCTGAATGGTTTTTATTGAAGCTCTGGTGTGGTCTGTAAGCATCCAAATGCTCCTGCCTCGAATATTCAAGAAGCTGTTCACCTCATAAACTCCTATAATCTGGAAATTAGATTTTGTGCCTTTAGTATTGGTCCGGCACAATGGCGCAGTGGTCGAGATGCTACCTTAAAGCACAAGAGATCTGGGTTTGATACTGGCTAAGAGTGCTGTCTGCATGGAGTTTGTATGTTGTTCCCGTGACCACGTGCGTTTTCTCTGGGTGCTCTAGTTTCCTCCAAAACTCCAATAGACAAATGGGTTTGTAGGTTAATTTGGCTTTGGTGTACATTTTCACCAGTGTGTAGGATGGTGTTGGTGTACGGGGATCACTGGTTGGCGTGAGCTGAAGGGCCTGTTTCTGTGCTGTATTTTTAAAATAACTATTAAAGTAGACTTGTAAAATTTGAAATTCGTGTTTGTAAAATGTGGATTACTATCTGGTTATGTCCATTATCAAATTGACTGAAAGGAATGCTCTGTTTGTAGTTTTTTGGAGATGGAGCATGGAAAGAAGTCCTTTGGCACATCGATCGCCTGTTCACGAGTTCTGTTACGCCACTTTTGCATCCACTCCATACACGTAGGGACAATTAATCTTCAAGTGCGCACGTCTCATGGATGTGGGAGGAAATCAGACCGTCACAGGGAGAACATGCAAACTCCACAGACAGCACCTGAGGTCAGGATTGAACCTGGATCTCTTGTGCTGTGAGGCAGCAGCTCTACCAGCTGTGCTGCCACAAACCTTGTTTGAGTTTAAGTCTTGTTGATGTGGATGAGGCCGGTGAGGTTGCTTTTACTGCAAATTGAGTTTTAAACTGCCAAAGACCTTGTACTAATATGTAATACTGTAACCCACACCATATGAGGATTTTTGGCCTGTGACTAAAGTGTGATGATGCATGACTCTGTCACAACAAGAGTTTCCATGAAGTTCTTGGTAGTGAAGTTAGTGCTGAGTTGTCAATATCATGGCACTGAAATAACTTGGTCGGGGTGGGGGTGAATCACTGTCTACTGATCTTTGAAATGCAATATATCAATGTTCCCACATCTCTTTTGCTGGAAACCTAAAGGGCAAGTAGAATTTTACAGATGTTGAAAAAAAAAAGCTGCACTGGGGTCTGCTGAAAACATAACTGATGACCTGCATCAATGTATTAGCTTTCACCTCCATGGAATGGTTTTTGAAAGTGAGCTTATAAAGGATAAACAACATTTAAGTTTGTTTTTTTATTCAACGAGTACCTTACAACCATCAGTATGAACATTGAATTCACCAATATAAAGTAACCTTGAATAACCTTTTGCTGTGCCCCACCTGGACTCTCACCTATTTCTCCCCTTTCCCCTCCCACTACACCTACATTTCTTCCTTCAATTTAAATTTGCAACACGTCAGCCTTTTTGTTTCACACCTGTGATGATGGGCAGATGGCTTTGTCCAACCATCTGCCCATCATCACACCTCCCCCCTTACAGTCGGTCTGAAGGAGGGTCCTGGTCTGAAAAGTCACCTATCCATATTCTACAGGGATGCTACCTGCCTGACCTGTTACTCCAGTACTTTGTGTTTTTCTCTTGTAAACAATCTTCTGCTTTCAGGTCCAAGAATCATTGCACACAACGTCCAGTGTCTCGTTGCTTTTGGAGGAGGATGGTACTTTCATTGAGAGTGAAGAATTCTTTCAGACTGTATTAGATCACACCCTCTTCATGGTCATTGAGAAGGGGCAAAAATGGACAATACCAGAGGTGTGGACGCTCGCATTATTTATGAATTCTGTAACTGCAAATACATTTGCATCTAAATGAGCAGGTCTTTAGATGTTAAAATGGCTCTCTGGCCAGTTTGAATGACACTAGCAGTGACTAGTGGGATGCTGCAAGGCTCTGTGCTTGGATGCCAGTGGTTTACAATATATAAACTATTTAGAAGAGGAAATTAAATGTGACATCTTCAAGTTTGCAGAGACAAAGCTGGGTGGCAGTGTGAGTTGCGATGAGGCTGCAGGGTGACTTGGACATGTTGGGTGAGTGGGCAGATGTAGTATAATGTGGATAAATGTGAGGTTATCCACTTTCGTGGCAAGAACAGGAAGGCAGATTATTATCTGAATTGTGTCAGATTAGGAAAGGGGGAGGTGTAACGAAACCTGGGTGTGCTTGTACATCAGTCACTGAAAGTAAGCATGCAGGTACAGCAGGCAGTGAAAAAAGCTAATGGCATGTTGGCCTTCATTGCAAGAGGAATTGAGTTTAGGAGCAAGGAGGTCCTACTGCAGTTGTACTGGGCCCTGGTGAGACCGCAACTGAAGTATTGTGTGCAACTTTTGGTCTCCAAATTTGAGAAGGGACATTCGTGCTATTGAGGGAGTGCAGCGTAGGCTCACAAGGTTAATTCCTGGGATGGCGGGATTGACATATGAGGAAACAATGGGTCGACTGGGCTTGTATTCACTGGAATTTAGAAGGATGAGAGGGAATCTTATAGAAACATATAAAATTCTTAAGGGATTGGACAGGCTAGATGCAGGAAAAATGTTCCTGATGTTGGGGAAGTCCAGAACCAGGGATCAGTTTAAGTATAAGGGGTAGGCCATTTCGGACTGAGATGAGGAAAAACTTCTTCACCCAGAGAGTTATGAATCAGTGGAATTCTCTGCCACAGAAGGCAGTTGAGGCCAACTAAAGATAGACACAAAAAGCTGGAGTTGCTCAGCGGGCTGGGTAGCATTTCTAGAGAGAAGGAATTGGTGGTGTTTCAGGTCGAGACCCTGGATGTTTTCGAGAGAGTTGGATTTAGCTCTTGGGGCTAAAGGAATTGAGGGATATGGGGGGGGGGGGGGAAGCAGGAACGGGGTACTGATTTTAAATGATCAGCCATGATCATATTGAATGGTGGTGCTGGCTCGAAGGGCCAAATGGCCTACTCTTGCACCTATGTTTATGGTAATTTTCCATAATCTGTCTCTTGTTTCAAGGTCCTGAGTTCCAAACAGATATTTCCTACAATTGTTTTTTTTACAAAAGTGTAACCAACAAAATGGTTCTAGAGAAAAATATACATGGTTGAGATTACATTTTGTGCAGTAAAATTAAAGTTTCTTTTAAAAACAGAATGTTGGCTTTCACCTGGGCTTCCGTGACAAATTGTGCAGAAGAAGAGATGTTGCCAGAATAACCTTTGACCTCTACAAAGAAAATCCTCAGGATTTCATCGGCTGCCTGAATGTGAAGGTGACCCTCTATGGCTCCTATTCACTATCGTGTGATGTGCAATGCACAGGAGCAAAGAAAATAATGAGGTAAGAACAGATTTCTGAGCTGGAAAGCATTGGATCACTGACATTTGTTGCTGTTCAAGAACTGATTTATTTCTTGAATTATTATTGACAATTTGGGATGATAAATATAATTGTCCACTGTCAAACCATTCATTCCAATAAAAAAAACTGAGCACCCTTTATGGGTGACTATTTGCATACCTTGGGTAAGCAAGCAAAGAATGTCACTGTGACTTGTCACTTGTGACAATAAAGTATTCATTCAAATTGTGTTCAATCAATGGGCCACCCAAACATTGGAGAAGTCCTGACTGTTGTTTATTAACTCTCTGCTGGTGTGGTTCATGTTCATGAATGGACATCTTCACAACAGTCTTGGCTTATGAGAATTTGCTTTTGGAATGGGACAACCTATTCCCGATTTGACTGGAAATACAAGCCTCCCTTGATCAATAAAACTAAAGTAATCTTGGATACCATTAAACTTTCTGTTGGCAGTATATATTTCCCTTTGTTTCACATCCCCTGCCAGTGTGACAGGCCCCAATACACCACTTCTATTATGTACCCATAGTACCCAAATTATCAGTTGCCACTTTTTTTTAAATTTAACCACCTACTACTTTAATTACCAAGATCTTCTTGCCTGCAACATGCTACCTCTCAAATCACAGCAAAATATTCTCTTGCCTGGCATATCCTTACACTCTAACTCAGCAGTCATCCATTTCAATTTCACTTCAACTTTTTGCTTTGTTTTTGTGTGGTTTCCACATCAATCTTGTCCCTGCATCAACATTCAAGCTGACTTTGTACTTTTTTTTCTTTTGTTGTTAAATACAAGCTTGACCATCCCATTATTTAGATTCTAGCCTTATCTTCCCCGCCCCTCCCAGTACTTCGTATCTCTCTGCCTCTTACACTTGCAATTTCTCTGTGTACGATCAATAAACATTCTTCATTTCTGTCCCTTTCCAAAGTCAGAAATATAGCATAAAGGCAGGCTCTGTGGCCCACTGTCCAAATCGAACACTCATTAACACCACCCCACTCTAATCCCATGTTCCCCACATTCCCATAAACTTTTTCCCTCTATCCCCAGATTCCACCACCCCCTTGCACACCTGGGGCAATATGCAGTGGCTAATTAACCTTTGAAACCACAAGGCTTTTTGAGAGTGGGCAAAGACCAGAGCATCCACAAGCAATTTGTGCTGTCACAGATCCTGCAAACTCCTTACAAACAGCAACAGTCAGCATTAAAGAGTTGTTGAGCTGAGGGAAATAATTGCACCATCGGACAGCCCATGTGGTGGTGATCTCCTTCAATGGACCCTCATCAGCTTTCGTACTTGTATGATTGGGTTGTCTCAATCAAACTTCTATTGCAGCCGCAAGCATGCTTTTACAGAACTAACCATATCCAACCACCATCTCTTTGCTCCAATGCAAAAAAGCGGCAGAAAAATGGAAATGCAGTGGTGAGAAGTTGTGGTTTCTTCAGCTCAAGGCTGAACTGCATTGCAGAAAATTAGTTTGGACAGTGTGATTGTTCTAGTAGAAATTCTCTGTACAACATTGTTGACTCAATGCTAGATACAAAGTGTTGGAGTAACTCGGCAGGCCAGGCAGCATTTCTGGAGACATGGATCGGTGATGTTTTAGGTCGGGACCATTCTTCAGACTGCTAGCATCTGCTGCTCCTAATTTCTCTTTATTAATACTGCTTTGTTTCATGCTAGGGAAGCCTTGCGATTGACAATGTACACAATGCAAGCTACAGGACACATTCTACTTGGAACCTCAAGCTACGTCCAACAGCTGTTGGATGAGGAAGAGCGGCAGGGGAAATCCTTCCATCGTCTCGAATGAAGGCAACTAGCCTGAATACTCGTAGAATACTTTAATGACATTTTTCATAAACTTGGTTTTGACATATTTTATGAAACTATTGATGCAGACTCTAATCAACATGTGAAGTGGCTTATGGCTCGACTTTGACATTGTTTGCAGAAACATGGTCAACCCTGATCACAGCTGTACTGGAACAAATTTGTGCTTGCTTAGTGTGGCCAAGTGTTTTTAGCGGAATAAACGTGCATGGACTGATCAGATTCTCACATCACTGCACTTAATCAATTTGAAACTTAATTACTAATCACATTTTTAGACTTGTATTTATCTGCTCTGGCAGTGCACAAATGTAGTATTAGTTTCCTTTAGCATCCACTTGCAGTAGAATTAAATATATCCTTAACCACATGTCTGCAGTTTTGCCTAAAACCCGTCACCCTCCTTTTAGATTATACATTCACAGATTTTCCACTGAAGTCTGCAATTGCAATTATTGGTCTAGATCTGCCTATTTATAACAATCATTTATTTTCAAATGCAAAGGAGATTTCTATTAAAGTCAGGGAATATGTGTTTTGCTGAATTGTAATCCATTGTACTTGCTATGGTTGTAGTTAATTTCTAAGCTATTAAACAATCTTTTACCAGCACAAAATCAGTTGGTGATAATGAAGTAATCTATTCGTGTCCAACAGTGGTCATAGCAAAATTCTTCCACCCACAAAAAAAAATGAATTGCAATATAATTGAAAGTTTAATACTTTCTAATTTGTCTAACTTTGTAAATACAAAATATTTATCTGAAATCTAATCTTGGTCTACTTCTCCTTTTTCTAATCTGGCTTCAGCCATATCTGTATTAACTGGTTCAGTACAATAGCAAAATTCACCACTGACTAAAATTTCTTGTTGTCTCTCTTCTAAAGGTATGTCCTTTTATTCTGAGGCTATGGCCTCTGGTCTTAAATGCCCCCACTAGTGGAAACATTCTCTCCACATCCAGGGCTTCCACAATTCAGTAAGTTTCAATGAGGTTCCCCCTCCTCATTCTTCTAAACTCCAGCGAATCCAGGCCAAGTGATGTCAAACGTTCATCAGAGGTTAACCCACTCATTCCTGGAATCATTCTCGTAAACCTCCTCTAGACCCCCTAAAACATCAGCATATCCTTCCTCAGATATGGTGCCCAAAACTACTAAAAATACTCTAAAGGTAGACACGACATGCTGTAGTAACTCAGCGGGACAGAAAGCATCACTGGAGAGAAGGAATGGGTGACGTTTCAGGTCGAGATCCTTCAGACTAATTCACTGGATGTTTGCAAGGTCTCTTGTGGAAAGCAGAAAGGGGTGGAGATGGGAAGATGTGGCCAATAGTGGGATCCCGTTGGAGGTGGCAAAAATGTTGGGGAATTGTATGCGGTATGCGATGGCTGATGGGGTGGAAGGTGGGGACAAGGGGGACTCTGTCCTTGTTGCGAATGAGGGGAGGGGGAGCCAGAGCGGAGCCGCGGGATATCGAGACCCTAGTGAGCGCCTCATTTATAATGAAAGAGGGGAACCCGTTTCCTAAAGAATGAGGACATCTCTGATGATCTAGTATGGAAAACCTCATCCTGGGCGCAGATGTTGCGCAGACGGAGTAATTGCGGGTAGGTGATAGTCTTTACAGGAAGCAGGGTGGGAAGAAGTGTAGATTCCTACACAATATTATAAATGCAGTCTGACCAGTGCCTTTTAAAGCCTCAGCATTGCATCCCTACTTTTGTATTCTAGTCCTTGAAATAAACACTAACATTGCATTTGCCCCATACTACTGGAGAATTGACATTTCATGTTTTGTGCCGTTTGGCAAACCTGGAAGATCCAGGACCTGAAATGTTTACTTTTTCTCACTGTAGCTGCTGTTTAATTGGAGTATTTGAACAATTGTTATATGTCTTTGGCTAACAATATTTAGGAATTCAATCCATATAAATTGTTCACTCATTTAAAATGAGTTGTCCTTTAACCAATAAACCCATAACTACCAAATGAAGAATTTCAAGATGAGTGTCATTGATATGTGCATTAGTAGCCTGCATTGACTCTAAACAATTGGTCTAATCATACAGCACAAAGCAGGTCTTTGGCCCAACTTGCCCACACTGACCAAGATGTCCCCTCTATGCTAGTCCCACCTTCCTGTGTTTGGCCCATGTCCCTCAAAACCTTTCATAATAGTTCATTCCGTCTCCTGTAGATTTTCATATAATGCCTGTAATCTTAACCTGGTATACATCTAGTATTTATTTTTATGAAAAATATTTCTCCTTCCTTTTTAAAAACCAGAAGTTCAGCGACACCAAGTAAATAACACTAATCCTTGGTGGTTACAAAACCACTTGGGTGTGCCAAGTGTTGTGGCTTCTCTAAAGCAACATGTTTGACCTCAGTTTGTTCTTTCTGTAGGGTTTGGCTTTTGTGATCTTTTAAATTCCTTTTGGTGATTTTAAGTAATTTGTAAATAATGTCCCCAAATAGAGTGCATGTTGCTACTCAACGTGACAAAAATAAATATTGCAGTCGGGTTGCAAACTGCTAGTTGTGTAAAAAGCCAAGCAGATATGAGACTTTAGTGATGAGCTTGATAACTTTTCACCCTTAAATAAATTTGAATTGCAACTTGGCTCCAGTCTGGGTTTAAATCTGATTAAGGATCATTTCAATTTCACTAAGTACTGTTGATTTAATAAGGTTAGTGTTACTAAAAGGAAGCCTCAGTGGAATTTGATATAAATTTGATTGTCCTGGGGATCCAAAGATGCTTTTTGTTTTAAAAGACACCTAATGGGGATAGTAATAATGGCCCTTAGTGAAAATTAGAAGATACTGTTTGATTTGAAATTGTACTCAACTACTTTAAACTATTGTAGAATTCATTACATTCCAGATCATCTCCGTTCATTGTACTTGATTCACCTGCAGCCTTTGGCTTCCATGTGATCATTTAACTTTATGTTTCCCATTTGCATGGCCTAATATCCTCTTGTTTCTTTGCTGCATCATTCTCTGCTGGGTCATTGTAACCCACTGCACTTGTATTGTATACAGATGTTTTGTTTGTCTAAACTGGTAACAGGTTGGATATGCCTTGCGTGGCTGCAAGTGGTAACTTTTTTTTTGTAATGCCAGACAGAGCCAGCTGGATTCTAGTTGGCCAGTAGTGAAACCCTTTCAATGCCTTTCTCTTGAATGTAACTCTTATTAGAATAGGAATCAACGGATGTTACTATCTTATTCAAATATACAGGTATAAGCTTGGACAAAGGGTATGGACATCACGTTAAACTTGATCAAGTCCACATCTCCAACTGCACTATTAGTTGTGGTCATGGATTAATTAGAAGTGAGAAACTGAAATATAAACAGAACGCTGGCAAAACTCCATCCATGGAGAGAGAAACCAGATCTTTATTGTCAATGACTCTTCATCAGAACACAAACTTGATTTTTATTTACTTAAATTAACTGGAATGAGGCATACCCAGATAGTTTTGGATTAAAAAAAATATCATATCCAATTTCTTATACTTAATTAAATTACAATTGTTGTGATTTTCCTCAAAATGTAAAGATGGCAATGCAGTGTGTCTGGCTCCACTGTCATCAATATAGAGAAAGTAGAGTAGGGGACTAAGCACGCAACCCTAAGGTGCCCCTATTATAATTGTTTGGTTTTTTTTTTAGTATGTGTGTGTGTGTGTGTGTGTGTGTGTGTGTGTATACACACCACACTGAACTTTTTTTCTCTCATTCATGTACTATGTTTACATATTCTATTGTGCTGCAGCAAGTAACAATTTCATTGTTCTATCTGGAACATATGACAATAAAACACTCTTGACTCTTGAATCTGTCCAATCTCTGCAAGCTGTGATCATCCACTTCCTCATGCGGTGTGTGAGGAATGTTACAAACATGTCCTCATCTTGTGAATGTTTGGATTTCACTGTGTGACTGCTCAGAAGTCTGTCCTTGATCTCAGCTTAGACTTTGACAATCCATGAATGGAGTTCTTCATTTCTTTGTACTTTCTTCAACAAACTCATTCTTTGTTAAACCCAAGAGTTCAAGATTCCTGCTAAAGTAAGGGAGGGGAGCAGCTGTAATGACCGTCCCTGATTTCTTGGTTCCAAATGGTGGAATTGTAAGTCTTTGCAAGTGAAGGTGAATTGGCATTTTCCACATGTGGTTTTGGTCCATATGTAGCTTCTGCAGCAAGGTCTCATCCAGTACCTAACAAGGTAAATACAGATACAGTAAATACAGTGTGGAGATGCTGCCTGACCCACTGAGGTACTCTAGCACATTGTGTCTATCTTCAGTAATAACCAGAGTCTGCAGTTTCTTCCTACACATGGTAAATACAGCGTTATGAAGCTTTGTGCAATATCCAATTTGATGTGTACAGTTCAAAGGATCAAGTGATGCCTGCTGATATGGGGACAGACAAAAGATAATTCAATACCGTGAACTTTTATAAACACTTATTGTCTTGACAATGCAAGTAAAGAGAATTCAATGAGGAGCACAGATGTTAGAACTGCTGCCTCACAGGACCAGAGACCTGGGTTTGATGCTGACCTCTGGTGCAGTCTGTGTGGAGCTTGCACGTTCACGTGCGTTTCCTTTGGGTGCTCCGGTTTCCTCACAAAGACGTATGGATTTGTAGGTTAATTGATCTCTGCAAATTGCTGCTAGTCTGTAGGGAGTGGATGTGAAAGTGGGATATCATAGAACTAGTGTGAATGGCTGGTGTGGATTCAGTGGGCTGAAGGAACTGTTGCCAGTGCTAGATTTAGATTTTTGATTAAGAGAGACAGCGCGGAAACAGGCCCAGCGATCACCCCGTACACCAGCACTATCATACACACTAGGGCAATTTACAATTTTTACCAAAGCCAATTAACCTACAAACCTGTACATCTTCGGAATGTACGAGGAAACAGGAGCACCCGGAGAAAATCCACAGTCACGGGGAGAATTTACAAACTCCGTACAGACAGCCACCGTGGTCAGGATCGAACCTGGGTGTCTGGCACTAAGGCAGCAACTCTATCACTGTGCCATAAGGTCATAAGTGATAGGAGCAGAATTAGGCCATTTGATCCATCAAATCCACTCTGCCATTCAATCATGGCTGATCTATCTCTCCCTCCTAACCCCATTCTCTTGCCTTCTCCCCATAACCCTGACACCCATACTAATCAAGAATCTATCTATCTCGGCCTTAAAAATATCATTTGACGGCCTCCACAGCGTACTGTGAAGGCTTCTGAACTGAATATACTAAAATCATTGATTATTTTTGATGTGAGCACTATCGGTCCAGGTCATTTAAAATCAGTAAGAATAAAGGAGTGAATGGGGTGAGATAAGAAAAGCTGTTACAGAAACCTACAAGTACACACATGCAGCTCTATCTCAGTCTGCTTTGACTCGGGATCTCGCAGCCATTTTCCTTGTTCGACAAAGAGTGTCCAACCTGAAATCTGACTCTGTTTCTCTTCCCACTGATGTGGCCAGACCTGCTGAATATTTCCAGCAGTTTGTGTTCTGGATTTCCAGCTACTGCAGTTTAGTTTTGATTTTCATTGTCATTTCCCTACATCACGTGCCTGGTGTCCCCACGACCACCTACCTTACAAGCAGAACCATACTCTCTTCTCGTCCCATCCTCCCCAACAACATTCTGCCTCTCTTCTGCATCTTTTCCCGTTTGCACTTACCTGAGTTCGAGGAATTACCGATTCCACAGGAAGGCGGAAGGGAACGTCGAGAACTTTGCCCAGGCAGCCAGAATATACATGATCCCCAAGAACTGTGCAGAGTTTGAGAGTGAGATGAACTTCCAACATGCTCTCAAAGGCTGAAAGGAAAAGTACATTAAAAAAAAAGAAAAGAGCTTCACCAGAGAGAGAGAGAGAGAGGGGGACGGAGAGAGGGAGGGAGGGAGGGGGAGAGAGAGAGGGGGAGAGAGAGAGAGAGGGGGGAGAGAGAGAGAAGGGGAGAGAGAGAGAAGGGGAGAGAGAGAGGGAGAGAGGGGGAGAGGAGGGAGAGGGGGATAGAGAGGGGAGAGGGAGAGAGGGGGAGAGAGAGGGGAGAGAGAGAGGGGAGAGAGAGAGAGGGGGGAGAGAGGGGGAGAAAGAGAGGGGGAGAGAGAGAGGGGTAGAGAGAGAGAGAGGGGTAGAGAGAGAGAGAGGGGAGAGAGAGAGAGGGGGAGAAAGAGAGAGGGGGAGAGAGAGGGTGGAGAGGGGGAGGGGGGAGGGAGAGGGGGAGGGAGAGGGAGGGGGGGAGAGGGAGAGGGAGAGGGAGAGGGAGGGAGAGAGAGGGAGAGGGAGAGTGCTTGGTAACAGCCAGAGAGGAAAATTGAATACACAGAGGGGAGTAAGACGAGTTATAGTTTTTCTGTATTTTACTTTAATAAATTGTTATTTATCAATTTGGATCAATAATCATTATCAATTATCTTTGATCCAAATCCTTCATATATTTTGTTATATTTTGGCGTAGTTGGCAGGATCCGTGAAAATGAGGAGAAAGAGGGTTGAAGATGCAGAACCCGAGACTTTGAGTCCCGGGATGGGTAGATAATTCTGAAGGTGATGGTAGTTTGGCCAATGTGCTACGTAAATGGGGACCTCCTGAGTATTGGGAGGAAGAGTTAAAGGATAAGGCAGCAAAGCTACCATATTTGATTATTAAATGTTTCAAGGGAGTGGGCATTCCCAAAAAGAAAGAGGATCTCCCACAGGTGGGATGGATATTTGCGACTGCATTAAGGTAGCAGGGTCTCGTGATTGAGAAATTGAACAGTGAAAATGTTAGATGGAAGGAAAGGTTTACTGCTCTGGAAAGACACTGTGTGACTTTGACTGAGATAGCAAAGACTGCACAGGAACGGGCTGAGAAGGTGGAATGGAAACAAATTAATACCGCATGTAGATTAGCAGCCATTAAAGAGCTGCTGTGCTGTAACAGGCAGACAGGGGATGGCAAGGTCCGTGACCCCCACCAATCGAGTGGGCAGAGTACAACAAGGTTCAATTGTTGAATGGAAATGGTGCATAGCTGAAAGAACTGCTAAAGGGGTGGATGGTGTCAGCAAGTTGCTGAAACCCCCAGTCTGCAGATCCTGACTTGGCCACAGTCCTTGGCTTGCCAGACTCACCTATTGACTAGTGGTTGCCACTCAGATTACTATCAAAATGGCGTCAAGTTGGGAAAAGGGGAAGTACAACGGGATCTGGGGGTCCTTGTTCATCAGTCCATGAAAGTAAGCATGCAGGTACAGCAGGCAGTGAAGAAAGCGAATGGCATGTTGGCCTTTATAACAAAAGGAGTCGAGTATAGGAGCAAAGAGGTCCTTCTGCACTTGTACAGAGCCCTAGTGAGACCACACCTGGAGTATTGTGTGCAGTTTTGGTCCCCTAATTTGAGGAAGGACATTCTTGCTATTGAGGGAGTGCAGCGTAGGTTTACAAGGTTAATTCCCGGGATGGCGGGACTATCATATGCTGAGAGAATGGAGCGGCTGGGCTTGTACACTCTGGAGTTTAGAAGGATGAGAGGGTATCTTATTGAAACATATAAGATTGTTAAGGGTTTGGACACGCTAGAGGCAGGAAACATGTTCCCGATGTTGGGGGAGTCCAGAACCAGGGGCCACAGTTTAAGAATAAGGGGTAAGCCATTTAGAATGGAGACGAGGAAACACTTTTTCTCACAGAGTTGTGAGTTTGTGGAATTCTGTGCCTCAGAGGGCGGTGGAGACAGGTTCTCTGGATGCTTTCAAGAGAGAGCTAGATAGGGCTCTTAAAGATAGCAGAGTCAGGCGATATGGGGAGAAGGCAGGAACGGGTTACTGATTGTGGATGATCAGCCATGATCACATTGAATGGCCTACTCCTGCACCTATTGTCTATTGAGCAAACTATCCATGGCTCAGCAATGACATGCATGTTCACGGACAGCTCTGCTGTATGGAAAAATGGAAAGCTATGCTGGAAGGCAGTAGCTTTTAACCTTTCTACACGTGTTTAAGAAAGAACCAGATGCTGGAAAAATCGAAGGTAGACAAAAATGCTGGAGAAACTCAGCGGGTGAGGCAGCATCTGTGGAGCGAAGGAATTGGTGATGTTTCGGGTCGAGAACCTTCTTCAGACTGATGTGGGGGTGGGGGGGGGGGGGGCAAAGAAAGGAAGGAAGAGGCGGAGACAGTATGCTGTGGGAGAGCTGGGAAGGGGATGGGAAGGAGGGAGAAAGCAAGGACTACCTGAAATTGGAGGTGAATGTTCATACCGCTGGGGTGTAAACTACCCAAGCAAAATATGAGGTGCTGCTCCTCCAATTTGCGGCGGGACTCACTCTGGCCATGGAGGAGGCCCAGGGTAGAAAGGTCAGATTCGGAATGGGAGGGGGAGTTGAAGTGCTGAGCCACCGGGAGATCAGGTTGGTTAATGCGAACTGTGCGGAGGTATTGGGCAAAGCGATCACCAAGCCTGCGCTTGGTCTCACCGATGTAGAGCTGTTGACACCTCGAACAGCCGATGCAATAGATGAGGTTGGAGAGAGGTGCAGGTGAACCTCTGCCTCACCTCGTCCCTTCCCACCCAAACCACCCCCTCCCCTGGTACTTTCCCTTGCAACCGCAGGAAATGCTACACTTGTCGCTTTACCTCGCCCCTTCACTCCATCCAAGGACCCAAGCAGTCTTCGCAGCACAGTATTTCAAACCCTGCTTAGGGAAACAAGTAGATGTTTTCAAAGAGCGCTTTGGGACTAAGAAATTCAAAGGGACCAGTAAATCATGAGGACATCTGCGAGGGCACTAAGATGAGCTTTTCCCAGCTCAGCATCTGATAGGATACATAACTCATGGGCACATAATCACATGTTCCTCTTATTACTATATAAAAACATGCTTCTACCCTTGGGAGAGAAAAGAGCTTCAAGAGGAGAGAGAGAGGGAGAGGGAGAGAGAGCTTGGTGAGACAATAAACAATAGGTGCAGGAGTAGGCCATTTGGCCCTTCGAGCCAGCACCACCAAACTGTGGCCCCTGGTTCTGGACTCCCCCAACATCGGGAACATGTTTCCTGCCTCTAGCGTGTCCAAGCCCTTAACAATCTTATATGTTTCAATGAGATCCCCTCTAATCCTTCGAAACTTCAGAGTGTACAAGCCCAGCTGCTCCATTCTCTCAGCATATGACAGTCCCGCCATCCCTGGAATTAACCTTGTAAACCTACGCTGCACTCCCTCAATAGCAAGAATGTCCTTCCTCAAATTAGGGGACCAAAACTGCACACAATACTCCAGGTGTGGTCTCACTAGGGCTCTGTACAACTGCAGAAGGACCTCTTTGCTCCTATATTCGATTCCTCTTGTTATAAAGGCCAACATGCCATTCGCTTTCTTCACTGCCTGCTGTACCTGCATGCTTACTTTCATAGACTGATGTACAAGGACCCCCAGATCCCGTTGTACTTCCTCTTTTCCCAACTTGACGCCATTTAGATAGTAATCTGCCTTCCTGTTTTTGCTGCCAAAGTGGATAACCTCACATTTATCCGCATTAAACTACATCTGCCATGCATCTGCCCACTCCCCCAACCTGTCCAAGTCACCCTGCATTCTCATAGCATCCTCCTCACAGTTCACACTGCCACCCAGCTTTGTGTCATCTGCAAATTTGCTAATGTTACTTTGAATCCCTTCATCCAAATCATTGATGTATATTGTAAATAGCTGCGGTCCCAGCACCGAGCCTTGTGGTACCCCACTAGTCACTGCCTGCCATTCTGAAAGGGACCCGTTAATCCCTACTCTTTGTTTCCTGTCTGCCAACCACTTCTCTATCCATGTCAGCACTCTACCCCCAATACCATGTGCCCTAATTTTGCCCACTAATCTACTATGTGGGACCTATCAAATGCTTTCTGAAAGTCCAGGTACACTACATCCACTGGCTCTCCCTTGTCCATTTTCCTAGTTACATCTTCAAAAAATTCCAGAAGATTAATCAAGCATGATTTCCCCTTCGTAAATCCATGCTGAATCGGACCGATCCTGTTACTGCTATCCAAATGTGTGGCTATCTCATCTTTTATAATTGACTCCAGCATCTTCCCCACCACCGATGTCAGGCTAACTGGTCTATAATTCCCCGTTTTTCTCTCTCCCGCCTTTCTTAAAAAGTGGGATAACATTAGCTAACCTCCAATCTACAGGAACTGATCCTGAGTCTATAGAACATTGGAAAATTATCACCAATGCATCCACAATTTCTCAAGCCACTTCCTTAAGTACCCTGGGATACAGACCATCAGGCTCTGGGGATTTATCAGCCTTCAGTCCCATCAGTCTATCCAACACCATTTCCTGCCTAATGTGGATTTCCTTCAGTTCCTCTGTCACCCCAGATCCTCTGGCCACTACTATATCAGGAAGATTGTTTGTGTCCTCCTTAGCGAAGGCAGATCCAAAGTACCTGTTCAATTCATCTGCCATTTCCTCGTTCCCCATAATAAATTCACCTTTTTCGGTCTTCAAGGGTCCAACTTTGGTCTTTACTATTTTTTTCCTCTTCACATCCCTAAAGAAGCTTTTACTATCCTGCTTTATAGACCTGTTGTTTTGCATTGTTACTTTATTGATAGTTTTTCTATGTTTTACTTTTGCTTTAATAAATAGTTCTTTGTGCTCTTCAGCATGTGCTTTCACCATTCATTGATCCGAATCCTTGAATGCTGCAAATATTTCATCTTACTTCTGCAGTTCCTTGTATCACCTTAATTCAAAATGAATCTACTTGGGCATCTTTATTTGCAATCAATATTTCTGTAGTTAAAAACTGCCATCATGGGTGAGACAAGGGCTGGCAATAAAAATAAAATTCATGACAAATTGATCATTTTCAACATTTAGAAGACATTTACAAATACCATGAGTAATAGGTTGAATCTTTGAAGCAAAGAAAAGTGAATCAGCTTATGAAACATTTTCCCAAACACTAGTCAAGTTATAGCACTAGAGCCTTATCAGAAACTGCTCTGTTTTTCTTTTTGCAACAAACAGGCTAAAAATCATCAGTGGGGTGACCTAAATTAACCAAACCAAAATGGCACCAGCAGTCTAGAATACTTTAAACCCCTCAAAATACTGCAACATCTGACACCAGATACTCATCTTTAAATACTCATGAGCTCATGTCACATTTCAATAAAGTTAATTTCCATCAATGCTTTTCCCCCTGAAAAGTACAGATACCAAGTGCTGCCTCTTAATTATACCGAGCGCTTAACTAAGTCCGAATTAGGTACCCAGAAACAAGCACTTGCCCACACAGCCCCACCCAATTACAGGTTTCCGTGGCTACCCACTTCTATTTCTGCTTTCTCCTGCATTATAATTACAAGGCGACATGGCCTGTGCTCCATATTTTAATGGCCCAGCAACATTTTTACAGCAGATATCTGACACACTTACTCGCAAGAGGCTGAAGTTGCACTAAAGCACAGCCATTTGCAGCATCCAGAACCTTGTACCGGGTAATTGCTTTCTTTGCTTCTTTCCGTCGAAAGTTTCCAGCAGTTGGGTGAACCACAGGGACCACCTATTGGCATCACAAAGCAAGATAACATTATTTCACTAACAGACAGGGGGCAATTCACAGTGGCCAAATGACTTACCAGTCACCTGTCTTTGGCATGTGGAAGAAAACTAGAACACACCGAGGAAACTCACAGGGAGAACATGCAAATTCCATCGCACCAGAAATCAGGATTGAACCCAGGCCACTGGAGCAGTGAGGCAGCCACGAATGTGCTGCCCACAATTGTGTTGGAATAACATCATTCACAGGTTCTTCTCACGTCTCACAACATCCTGACTTGTAAATGTACATAGAAACATAGAAAATAGGTGCAGGAGTAGGCCATTCGGCCCTTCGAGCCTGCACCGCCATTCAATATGATCATGGCTGATCATCTAACTCAGTATCCTGTACCTGCCTTCTCTCCATACCCCCTGATCCCTTTAGCCACAAGGGCCACATCTAACTCCCTCTTAAATATAGCCTCAACTGGCCTCAACTACCTTCTGAGGCAGAGAGTTCCAGAGATTCACCACTCTCTGTGTGAAAAATGTTTTTCTCATCTCGGTCCTAAAAGATTTCCCCTTTATCCTTAAACTGTGACCCCTTGTCCTGGACTTCCCCAACATCGGGAACAATCTTCCTGCATCTAGCCTGTCCAACCCCTTAAGAATTTTGTAAGTTTCTATAAGTTCCCCCCTCAATCTTCTACATTCTAGTGAGTACAAGCTGAGTCTATCCAGTCTTTCTTCATATGAAAGTCCTGACATCCCAGGAATCAGTCTGGTGAACCTTCTCTGTACTCCCTCTATGGCAAGAATGTCTTTCCTCAGATTTGAAGACCAAAACTGTACGCAATACTCCAGGTGTGGTCTCACCAAGACCCTGTACAACTGCAGTAGAACCTCCCTGCTCCTATACTCAAATCCTTTTGCTATGAATGCTAACATATCATTCGCTTTATTCACTGCCTGCTGCACCTGCATGCCTACTTTCAATGACTGGTGTACCATGACACCCAGGTCTCGTTGCATCTCCCCTTTTCCTAATCGGCCACCATTCAGATAATAGTCTACTTTCCTGTTTTTGCCACCAAAGTGGATAACCTCACATTTATCCACATTATGCTGCATCTGCCATGCATTTGCCCACTCACCCAGCCTATCCAAGTCACCTTGCAGCCTCCTAGCATCCTCCTCACACCTAACACTGCCCCCCAGCTTCGTGTCATCCGCAAACGTGGAGATGTTGCATTCAATTCCCTCGTCCAAATCATTAATATATATTGTAAATAGCTGGGGTCCCAGCACTGAGCCTTGCGATACCCCACTAGTCACTGCCTGCCATTCTGAAAAGGACCCGTTTACTCCTACTCTTTGCTTCCTGTCTGCCAGCCAGTTCTCTATCCACATCAATACTGAAACCCCAATACCGTGTGCTTTAAGTTTGCATACTAATCTCTTATGTGGGACCTTGTCGAAAGCCTTCTGAAAATCCAGATATAACACATCCACTGGTTCTCCCTTATCCACTCTATTAGTTACATCCTCGAAAAATTCAATAAGATTCGTCAGACATGATTTACCTATCGTAAATCCATGCTGACTTTGTCCAATGATTTCACCACTTTCCAAATGTGCTGCTATCCCATCTTTAATAACTGACTCTAGCAGTTTCCCCACTACCGATGTTAGACTAACTGGTCTGTAATTCCGTTTTCTCTCTCCCTCCCTTTTTAAAAAGTGGCGTTACATTAGCTACCCTCCAATCCTCAGGAACTACTCCAGAATCTAAAGAGTTTTGAAAAATTATCACTAATGCATCCACTATTTCTGGGGCTACTTCCTTAAGTACTCTGGGATGCAGCCTATCTGGCCCTGGGGATTTATCGGCCTTTAATCCATTCAATTTACCTAACACCACTTCCCGGCTAACCTGGATTTCACTCAGTTCCTCCATCTCATTTGACCCCTGGTCCTTAGTGAAGACAGAAACAAAGTAGTTATTCAATTGGTCTGCCATGTCCTTGTTCCCCATGATCAATTCACCTGTTTCTGACTGCAAGGGACCTGCATTTGTTTTAAATAATCTTTTTCTCTTCACATATCTATAAAAACTTTTGCAGTCAGTTTTTATGTTCCCTGCCAGTTTTCTTTCATAATCTATTTGCCCTTTCCTAATTAAGCTCTTTGCCCCCCTCTGCTGGATTCTGAATTTCTCCCAGTCCTCTGGTAGGCTGCTTTTTCTGGCTAATTTGTACGCTTCATCTTTTGTTTTGATACTATCCCTGATTCCCCTCGTTATCCACGGATGCACTACCTTCCCTGATTTATTCTTTTGCCAAACTGGGATGAACAATTGTTGTAGTTCATCCATGCAGTCTTTAAATACCTTCCATTGCATATCCACCGTCAACCCTTTAAGAATCAATTGCCAGTCTATCTTGGCCAATTCACATCTCCTACCCTCAAAGTTACCTTTCTTTAAGATCAGAACCCTTGTTTCTGAATTAATTATGTCACTCTCCATCGTAATGAAGAACTCAACCATATTATGGTCACTCTTGCGCAAGGGGCCACGCACAACAAGTCTGCTAACTAACCCTTCCTCATTACTCAATACCCAGTCTAGAATAGCCTGCTCTCTCGTTGGTTCCTCTACATGTTGGTTTAGAAAACTATCCTGCATACATTCCAAGAAATCCTCTTCCTCAGCACCCCTGCCAATTTGATTCACCCAATCTATATGTAGATTGAAGTCACCCATTATAACTGTTTTACCTTTGTTGCACGCATTTCTAATTTCCTGTTTGATACCATCCCCAACTCCACTACTACTGTTAGGTGGCCTGTACACAACCCCCACTAGCGTTTTCTGCCCCTTAGTGTTTCGCAGCTCTACCCATATCGATTCCACATCCTCCAAGCCAATGTCCTTCCTTTCTGTTGCGTTAATCTCCTCTCTAACCAGCAACGCTACCCCACCTCCTTTTCCTTTCTGTCTATCCCTCCTGAATATTGAATATCCCTGGATGTTCAGCTCCCAGCCTTGGTCACCCTGGAGCCATGTCTCCGTGATCATAACTATATCATAGTCATTAATAGCTATCTGCACATTCAACTCATCCACCTTATTACGAATGCTCCTTGCATTGAGACACAAAGCCTTCAGGCTTGTTTTTACAACACTCTTACCCCTTATACAATTATGTTGAACAGTGGCCCTTGTTGATTTTTGCCCTGGATTTGTCTGCCTGCCACTTTTACTTTTCACCTTGCTACCTATTGCTTCTACCCTCATTTTACACCCCTCTGTCTCTCTGCTCACACATTTAACAAACCCACCACCTCTTATTCTGTTTATTATTTTTTTCTTCTTCCCCCCCTACATGTTGGGTCTGAGTGCTTCCCTTCTCTGCCTCCTGCCTCACACACTGTCTACTAGCTTTCTCTATTTGAGTCCCCTCCCCCCAACCGTTCTAGTTTAAAGTCTCCCCAGTAGCCTTTGCAAATCTCCCCGCCAGGATATTGGTCCCCCTCGGGTACAGCTGGTCATTCACTGCCAAAATCGTGGAACTTCCTGCCCAACTGCAATGATAATATTTTCACCAGAAGAACTGCAGCAGTTCAAAAAGGAAGCTCATCATCGCCTTCACTCGAGTAATTCTGGGTTGGACAATAAATGTTGTTGCCAGCAATGTCCATGAAACAAATAGGAAATATGCAAACGTGGATTGGCAGCCGACTGCATTCAAGTTACTCCAATTAATGAGACACAAATTGCTGGAGTAACTCAGCAGGTCAGGCAGCATCTCTGGAGAACATGGATAGGTGACATTTCAGGTCAGGACTCTACAATTAATCTACGTTACATCCCTTTGGAAAAGAAAAAAATGTCGCTCATCTAGAATTGGAATGATAGAGAATCACTTTGGGAGGTCCTTTCGTTGCAGAGCATCTATTATTTTTTATTTTTGCTCTCACTATTCATTGGCAAGCAATCCACTGAGCCAATTATGGAAATCTATCAAGAAGGAACTTACCATCTTCTGCTCGCCAATGCTCTGTTGTTTGAGGGCAATGTTGATCTCACCCGCCTCAGGTTCTGGAACACCCACTGTCACTGCGCTGTGAGGGGACAAAATGCAGTCAGTCCCCAAAAGGAATGGAGACACGAGCAATCAGAACTCCTGAATGATTGGACTTTATCTTGCACTAAGCATTATTTCATTTATCCTGTGTCTGTGCACTGTGGACGGCTTGATTATAATCACGTATACTCCTTCCACTGACTGGATGGAACGCAACAAAAGTACTTTTCACTGTAGCTCGGTACACGTGACGATAAACAAGACTAAAACTAAACTAAACTATTTACACTACCATGCAGCTATGAATTTCAAATTATTCAATTTTACAAGTAAAATTAAATAATCAGGTGTATATGTAAAAGATGATAATTATATATATTTTTTATATTGCCTGTATAACATGCAAAACTAAGTGTTCACATTGCGGTACCTCATTAGACTTTGTCTCTGGAACTGTTGCGCTATAATGTTAAGAACTATGTTCTCCACTCTGTATCTTTCCCATCACTTCCTATTATACTCAAGTTTTGCTTGATTGGATTTATGTACAGTATTATCTTATTTGATTGTACAGCATGCAAGACAACGCTTTTCATTGTGACAATAATAAACCTGAACATAATCCTAAATAATCATAAAGCATGGCAAAAATAATTATCCCATGATCAGCTACAATATTATTGTTAGACAGTTGCAAAAATACTGAGTCTTGAGGGAGAAACTGAAGATAATGGTGTTCCTGAGCATTTTTGAGCGGAATAATGGCACAACTGGTGGAACCGCTGAATCAAGGAAGGAACAAAGGAGGACCTGGCGTGAGGGGGGGTGGGGGTCACAGTGAAATTCTTGCCCAAGGTATGCAAATAGTCACCACATAGAGGGTGGAGACAAAGTTACAGTCAGGTCCCCCTTTCTTCTCCCCCCACCCCCTTCTTCAGTATGAAGAAGGGTCTCGACCCAAAACGTCACCCATTCCTTCTCTCCAAGGATGCTGCCCGTCCCGCTGTGTTACTCCAGCATTTTGTGTCTATCTTCAGTTCTGAATACCCTTGTGTTCTCCGCATCTCTCAACCACACTCAAATCCATATAAGTGCCCTTGCTAACATCCACCATCCCAATCATAACGCCACGCCTAGAGACATAGGTCAAGGCAGTCACATCATTACATGTGAATAGTATTTGAATCCACAGCAAAAATAAACAGGATTTTTTTTTTTCCAGAAAAATTGTTCCACAACATCGTAAATATATTTGAAGTAAATTGAAACCAGCCACATTTGCCACGTGCGACTCTCAGAAACAACAGTTTCATTACTTTGGCAGTAATAGCCTGTCATTTCTGCTGTTCAGTAATATTCAGTTCATGAGAGCCATACCTCACGTTATTTTTATCAATTATAAACCGGTGCCCAATGCTTTGTACCTTGTGCTCAAAAATGTTAAAGCAGTCACATCTGACGCTTCTGCACTTTTCAATATTCATGTCGGAACAGCTTGCCATTCTCAGAACTCACTGACATGCAAGTAGTATATCCCTGTATCCCTTTGCACTGATTAAAATTCAACTCATAACAGTACTGTTACCCCACTATTTTGTTTTAGAGATACAGCATGGAAACGGCCCTTCGGCCCACCAAGTCGGCACCGACCAGCGATCCCTGCACACTTACACTACCCTACACACACTAGGAACAATTTGCAATTATACCCAGCAAATTAACCTACAAACCTGTATGTATTTGGAGTGTGAAAGGAAACCAGACATCCCAGAGAAAGCCCACGCAGGTCACAGGGAGAATGTACAAACTCTATACAGACAAGCAAACATAGCCATTATTGAACCCGGTTCCTGGCGCTGTAAGGCAGCAACTCTACCACTGCGCCACCATGCTGGCCCTTGTTGATGTTCTGTTTCTACCAGCATTTTGTTGGCACGTTATCATTATGTAATAGGTTGTGTGATGTACACATAGCAGAAATTAACAAAAGATGTTATGAATAATACCAATTTCTACAAACCCCTCTGTCCGATGTATATTGTGGATTGGTTGGCCGATGCTACGATTATATTATGGTCGCAAGGATTTGCTCCTTTGATCAGTATTTGTGAATAAGAACCCAGGTTCTGATATACAAGATTTTACTTTTTGGGTTATTTAAAATTTGCACAATAATTCAGCCATTACCAGTAACTTGTTATCACTTCCTTATTTCTGCGAGCCTGAATGAAGGCGTTCTCAATGTGCTGGGTGGTTTGGTGACAGGTGGAGAGCAGAACCAGACCAGAATGGTCCCTGTGAATTAAAGTCAAGTGCAAATAAGCGTTTAGTGAGGGTTAACAGTGTTCAAGTTATCCAGCACACTTTACAACATTATATGGTAGAACACTGGGCAGCACAGTGGCACAGCTGCTGCCCCACAGTGCCAGATACCAGGACACGATCCTGACCTCTGGTGCTGTCTGTGTGGAATCTGCACACCCTCCCCCCCCCCTTGATCGTGTAACTTTTATCTGGGTGCTGCAGTTTCCTCCCACATCCCAAGGACGTATAACGTAGAGAAGTACAGCACAGGATCAGGCCCTTCGGCCCATAAGGTCTGCAGTGAACATGGTGCCAAGCTAGACTAATCTCATCTGCCTCCACATGACTCATATCCCACCATTGTCTGCATATACATTTGTCTATCTAAAATCCTCTTACATACCACTATCGTATCTGCCTCCACCACCACCACTGGCAGAGTGTTGCAGGCACCCACCACTCTCTGCTTAACAAATTGCCCCACACATCTCCGTTAATCTTTGGACCACTCAACTTAAAGTCTGTTTCCGTGTTATATCTCTTCAGAGGTGGAACAGAGGTGGGGGACACCATGGCTACACTTGGCCAGGCTCACCCTGCAACGCCATCAGGACAACGGGCCTTCATGGTCTGGTTAAGAACCCTGCACTTACAACAACTGGGACTTGAAAATGGCACCAAACTGGCGACTCTGGATACTGCATTAGTGTACTACTGCTATACACTTGTACTGTATCAGATATGCTTATCTAAGATGTATCTAAGTGCTTATATATAGTAATACATACTGAACTGTATACAAAAATGAATTTCACTGCACCTTGTACATGTACATGTGACTAATAAAGTACCATAACCATATCTATCTTATACTATTTGTTACTTGTGTCGACAGTGAGACACCTTGATCTGTGACACTTCTACACCTGGTTGTCAAAATGCCATGCAGTCAATACCTGCATATCACTAAAGGACACAAAATGCTGGAGTAACTCAACACGTCAGACAGCATCTCTGAAGGGACTGAACCTGAAATGTCACCTAGCCATGTTCTCCATGGATGCTGCCTGACATGCTGAGTTACTGCAGCACTTTGTGTCCTTTTGTGTATTAATCTGCTTCTGCACGTCCTTGTTTCTACTGCGCATTACTCGTATTTTATACAGTGGTGTACTATAACTTGCACACTACAGCACTGCTAAAAAAGACACAAAGTGCTGGAGTAACTCAGCACGTCAGGCAGCATCCATGGAGAACATGGACAGGTGATGTTTTAGGTCGGGACCCTTCATCAGACTGAAGGAACCTGACCCAAAGCATCACCTTTCCATGTTCTCCAGGGATGCTGCCTGACCCGCTAAGTTACTCAAGCACTTTGTTTTTTATTTAGTAAACCAGTACTTGCAGTTCCTTGTTTCTACAGCAATATTTAAACAATCTCTTGCATGTAATGCGTGATGGGGTTGAATGGTGTTACAGTACCGTAAAAGGGCTCTGTCACATACTTCATAACAGTGAATGCATTTTGCTCACACCACATAAGTCATAAAGTCATATGATAGGAGTAGAATTAGGCCATTCGGCCCATCAAGTCTACTCCGCCATTCAAACATGGCTGATCTCTCTCTCTCTCTCTCTCTCTCCTAACCTCATTCTACTGCCTTCTTCCCATAACCTCTGACAACTGTACTAATCAACAATCTATCTATCTCTGCCTTAAAAATATCCACTGATATCCACTGAAGGCCTTAAGGCCTTAAGGCCTCCACAGCCTTCTGTGGCAAATAATTCCGCGGATTCACTACCCTCTGACTAACGAAATTCCTCCACATCTCCTTCCCAAAAAAAGTCCTATAAAACTGATGCTATGACTATAGTCCTAGACATATTCCACACATTGACTAGCTGTGCAGACAACCTGGTTTTCTATAGATACTCGGCCTATTTCAGCTTACATTTAGTTTTATCTGTATGTCTGGTCATTCTGGACACACTTTGGCCCTGTATGACATCATCACAGTCTGTCTGCATATGTTTCCCAACCTCTATACTTCATTTCAATTCTGCATGGACAACCTGTTTAATATCTTGCACAGAAGCTGGTGGGAACATGGAATGAGCTGCCAAAGGAGGTAGTTGAGACAGGTACTATAACAATATAAAAAAGACCTGATAGGTAAATGAATAGGAACGGTCTGGAGGGTTATGGACCAAACGAGGGCAAATGGGACTAGCTTAGATAGGGGATCTTGGTGAGCATGGATGAGTTGGCCTGTTTCTGTGCTCTATGACTCAATGGTTCCAAAAGGAGACTGTCATATTCCCATAAAAAAGATATCCACCTGTGACTTGCTTTTACGACATGGAGCATTTCAGAAAGCTGAAGTTGCTGCTGAAGATCTGGAAGCAGTGATATCAAGCAAAGGTCTCTACCTGATGGGTATTGGGGGAAAAAAAAAAAGGCATGCTTTATTTTTTAATGAATATAAATAGGAGCACAAGTAGAATACACATTCCCAAGAATCTTTTCATGGCTGATATCATCTTTGGCCTCAACTTAAAACATTCATACCATACCCTATGGTCCAACTCCCCTCCTCTGTCTCCGCCTTGAGTACATTTATAGCATTAGCAGCCAGAGCTCCCCTGGATAATGAATTATAACCAACTGAGATAAATAATTCTTCCTCATCTCAATCTTAGATGGATGACCCGTTTCCCAGAGACTATGTCCATTGGGGCTGGGGACTGGACATTGTGCCTTCCCCCACAGTGGAAATCATTGTGGGGGGATGATTTTTGTTTGTAATTGTTTGTAATTGTATTTGTTAGTCTGTGTTCAAGATGGCAGTCGGAGGGGAGAGTGGACGCTGGCGCGGTTTCGCTGCCGCTGCTCTCTCCTCAAATTGTGTTTCTGATTTTCTTTTTTGTGTTTTTGGAAGGAATTCTGTCCCTGATTTGTGTATTGGCCTTTATAACTTATTTTTTTATTCTGATTATTCTGATTATATGATAACCATAAATCTCTGTAAGGTGTCCTTGAGACCTCGGTATAAGGCGCCCATAAATAAAATTCATTATTATTATTATTATTGTTCTCAGACATTTTTCAGCATCTACTTTGTCAAGCCCGCTCAAGCAGGACTTTAAATGAGATCATCTTCCGTTCTTTAAAACTCCAGGCCCACACCGCTCATTCTTTCCTCACAAGAGAGCACTCCCATTCCAGGAAACAACCCAGTGAATGTTCTGCACCCCACCTCAAAGACAAATATAGCTTTCCTTACTAAGAACGATACAGTACTCCAGATGAGACCTCAGCCAATCTCTGTACCGCTGTAACAAGACTTCCTTATACTTCATCCCTCTTGTAAAAAAAGCCAATGATCCAATTTCCTCTTTAATTACTCACTGCACTTGTGTTGCTTGGACAAGGTCGCCCAGATCTCTCTGATACAATATTTAACTATAGTCAAGAAAGGCCCAAGGAGTGGCGAATTTTCTTGCTTTAACAGGTAACAATTAGTTTCAGTTTGAACACATATGGATTTCCAGCGATTTAATGGAAAAAAGTAACACACTTCAGCTCAACATATACCTGCCTTTACCTGTGATGGAGAGTCCTGCTGGCTTATTAATGCCGATTAGAGGATCTGTTTGAAAACCAGATAGACAGTGATCAGTGGGTCAGTGGAGATTAGTTACAGATTAGACCAGTGAGACAGTGAATCAGATTATTCACAACAAAACGCACAGCAGAAATGGTTGCAGACAATCAAAGTTTGGCCATCTCACTAGCCATATCCCCCCCCCCCCCCACCCCCGCTCCCCTCATCCCTGCAACATTTGGATAACAAGGACATCTATGTCGGACTCCTATTTAGTGACTATAACTGCACTCATTTCCAAGCTCTTGGGTCTGGGACTCAGAACCACCATCCCCCACCCCCCCCTGATCTTCAACTTCCTGAACCATAGATTGCAAACAGAAAGGCTAGATGACAAAACATTCTCAACAATAATTCTCAACAATGGTGCCCTGCAAGGCTGCGTCCTCAACCCGTCACTATGCTCCTTGTACACCCGTTGCTGTGCGGCCAAATTCTGCTCTAATTCCATTTACAAGTTTGCAGATGGCAACACCGTAGTGGGCTGGATCTCAAACAATGACAAGACAGAGTACAGGAAGGAGAGAGGGAGCATGGTGTCATGACAACAATCTCTCCTTCAATGTCAGCAAGAAGTTAGTTGTGAACATCAGGAACGGGATGGAATACATGCCCCAATCTAATGGTGATGGAGATGGTCCACTTCAACACCATTGATTGCTCGTTACAAGTTCCTAGGTGTAAATGTCATCTACAATTTATCCTGGTCCAAACATATCGATGGTTGACTTGAGAAAGCACTACAATGCCTCTCCTTCCTCAGAAGACTGAGGATATTTGGCATGTCTCCAATAACCCTTAGCAATTTCTATAAAAGCACCATAAATAAACAACCTATGGGAATGCATCACAGCTCTCCATGGCAACTGGTCTGCCCAAGACCACAAGGAGTTGTGAACACAACCCAGTCTATCACACAACCAGCCTCCCTCCCCTATGGATTCCAGCTGCACTTCACTGGGAAGCCTTGGGAAAACTGCCAGCATAATCAAGAACCATTCACATCCCCATCATTTTCTCTTCTCCCCTCTCCCATCAGCAGAAGATACAAAAACTTGAAGACACGCAGCACCAGATTCAAGAACAGATTCTTTCCCGCTATTTTAGACTTAGTACGGACATCTCATATGGCAGTGATGAATATCTGATCTCCCAGTCTACTCCATTGTGGCCCTTGCTTTCTTTGCGGTTGTAACATCATAATCTGTACTCAGTTCATTTCCTCTTTTGGACTACATGATGTACTCACGTATGGTGGGATTTGACTGGATAGCAGGCAAAACAAAGTTTCTTTACTGTATCTTGGTACACGGGACAATATTAAACCAATGTCAATATTTTTGTATTTATTCATTCACAGAAGCTGAACTATGTTGCCACAAGCAATGATTATTCTGTCCCTAAATGCCCATTAAAATGTGGAGGTAAAGAGTTCTTGTACCACCACAAACCAGTCAGGAGAAGTTATACCTCGAGTTACTTTTTATAAAAGAAAGTAGGTACGAAATGACAATTAAAAAACTAAGGATATGAAGAAGGATGTGAATAAGGAGGGGTGGTGGAAGCTGGGAGCAACAGAGGGAGGGGTGGGTGGTAATGTGGAGAATGGGATCCAGTAGGTGGAGTATGTGGGGGGGTTGGACAAATGGAGGTTGGGAGGGGGGGGGGGGAGAAGAACCAGGGTGCTATGGGGAACATGATATAATCATGAATGGTGTCCTGGCTAATTTCATGCATTCATCATAAGGTCATAAGGGATAGGATAGAATTAGGCCATTTGGCCAATCAAGTCTACTCCGCCATTCAATCATGGCTGATCTATCTCTTCTAACCCCAGTTTCCTGACTTCCCATATCCTCTGACACCCGTACTATCCAAGTGGAGAGTGTTCTGTCACACTCCTGTTTTGTACATTGTAAGTTATAGAACAACATGGGGATTCAAAACATGAATCACTCTCCTCAATAAGACGTATCTGACTTGTTCAAGTGGCTGGTGATTATATGACTGGTTAGTTAAATTTATCTTACTTCGTGATAGCTGTAGCAACATTTGTGAATGGCAAGATTATTCACTGTCAATGAATCAAGTGGATTCACTTTAATCCGAAACAGTCAGCTATCAGCGTAAGCTTGGATATTGTCCAAGTCTAACTGCGTTCACACAGACGGCTTCATTATCTAAAGAGCCTTTGCAATGAGAAAACAAGTCGTAACTCCCCATGTTCCACAAAATGCTTTCTGAAGCAGAAATCTAAATGTTTTTTTGCCAAGGAACAAAACAAAGAACACTTTACATTTGTATTCAGTATTATTCCTATCACGACTCTCACTTATCTTCAGGCAGTAAAGAAATATTAATAAGCTGGTTTTTAAGGTAATTTAACCATGAAATCAGTTACAAAGGAGGCGAATATTAACAACATCACAATTTATAATGCTACAATAATTATAACTTATAATGCTACAATATTTTTCTTTGAATAGTTTTTGTTTTCTTGTTCTCATCAATAGAAGCAATCATAACTTGTCTTTCTTTGAATACTAAATATACTTTCTAATTTAAACACAAGAGGTCAACAAATACTTGAAGGACGCAAAGTGCTGGAGTAACTCAGTGAGTCAGGCAGCATCTCAGAATAATGTGGATTGGTGACGTTTTGTGCTGGGACCCTCCCTCAGACTGATTGCAGTAGGGGGAAACAGCTGGAATAGAGAATGGGACAAAGCTTGGCAAGGGATACAATCAGTCAGAAGAAGTGTCCCGACCCGAAAGGTTACCTATCCATGTTCTCCAGAGAAGCTCACTCCAGCACTCTGTCTTCATCCTCCAGCAATTTATTTTTTGGTTCGTAAGAAAATCAGTGACTTCTGTGGTAAAATTCAAGCAGGGACCCTATATCTGTCTCAATTATTTACATATGACAGTAATCAATGACCAACAAACATGGCACCAGAGTAGTCATCATCATGTTTGAGATAGGTGCAATTGATATTTACCCAGCATAAGCACAGAAGCCAGTCGCACATTATCTCAGGGTTAAATGCAGCACACGAGGGCACAGGTTCGGAGTAGCTGCATATCAGTCAGCAATAGATATATTGGCCTGCTGGCCTGAGACACAAGCTCAGATTTATGTCTTAAGATACTTGAGTCACAAATCCTAGATATGTACCTGTATGTTTCACCTCAATTAGGTTTCAGCAGTGGTTCAGCTATCAGCAGCCTCTTTATAGTCAGAGGTTTGCAGATTTAACACAAAATGTGGGGACAGGCAGCATGTCTGGAGAGAAGGAATGTGACGTATCGAGTCGAGACCCTTCTTCACTCAACCCGAAATGTCACTCATTCCTTCTTTCCAGAGATGCTGCCTATCCCGCTGCAGTACTCCAGCATTTTGTGTCTATCTTCAGTATAAACCAGCACCTGCAGTACCTTCCTACACATTTTGTTTGCAGATTTAAGTTCTGCTCTCCTGACCCGACCTTAACAATCTCAGTTGCCACTCCAGTGCAGTATTCATGGTGCGGTATTATGGAAGTGGCAGCTTTTGAAGGCCCTGTGTACCCTCTTGGCTGGATGCAAACGATTCTATCACACATTTTGAACAACTACAGGAAACTATCCCAAGACCCAGCCGATAGTTAACTCTCATTCAGTATTATTATCCACAGGCTTTAACACAGGAATGTTAAAGGAAATTTCACATACTTTAACACCCACAGCCCTCTGAGTTAACACCTATTATAACAGAGCTAAAAACAGGAGAAACTCAGTGAGTCAGGCAGCATCTGTGGAGGGAATGGATAGATGACGTTTTGGGTCAGGACCTTTCTTCCAACTCTACAACAGAACTACTTGTGGGAACTTTTTATGTACAAAGCAACTGGTGCAAAAAGTAAAGTTCCTTTCTGTAAAGGTCCAAAAGGAAGACAAATCAAATAAATGTGAGACTTACTTTTTTCTTTTGATGGAATATATTGGACTGACCTTCCCAAGCCTAATGCACATCTTTGGGCACACTATTTGTCCTCTTAAATAAATCGCATAATCCCAACTCAAGAATGCTATTCACAAAGATTAGGGGCAGAAACCCTCCACTGATTGGGGAAAAAAAGGGTCTCTACTTTGTATCCATATAACACCAAATAAACATTAAAATGTCCGGCAATGTTCAAAAGCATTCACACACTAATCAACACATTCATACATTTAGATACATAAAAGGAAATTGGCATTAGTTAAGAAATTACTACTAGTGAATATATTGATATCAAGAAGCAGCTATGGGTTTTAAAATCACAAGGCACAGTTGTGTAAACAAAGAATGCTCTCCATTAGAACAGTGCACAGCATAGAGCCACTTGACACAAGTGGCCTGGAAACTGATCCCTGTATATATACAGGCAATGAGTGGTTCTCAATATGCCCATGTCTATAGATTTGATTTGTTCAAAAAATCTATCTGCAGATCAATGGTTCAATTGTACTTTATCAATGGTTAAATGGTACTTTATTTGACACATGTACCAAGGTACAGTGAAATTCATTTTTGTATGCAGTCCAGTACATATCCCTATACATAAACAGATATAGATAAGCATCTCAGAAACAATACATGTGTAGTAGTAGTACACTGAGACAGTATACAGAGTCACCAGATTTGGTGCCATTTTCAAGTCCCAGTTGTTATAGTTCTAACCCTGGATTATTTTTAAGAATATTTTTTGAACAAATATATCTATAGACATGGACACATTGAGGAACCGATCATTGCCTGTGCCGCTACAGTGATCAAAAATACGTGTGCCAAGTGATTCCCTGCTATGCACTGCCCTAATGGAGAACATTCCTTGGTCACAGCCTGACATGTTTACCACAAGCATCTTTTGCACAACTTCAAATTGTGGAGTTGATTTTATTGAAGTGAACACTTACATTCTTGGTATACCACACTGGATGCTATCAGTTCCACAAGCCCATGTCTGGTCAGCTTTCTGAGCACTGGGATACCTGGATCCTGGAGGATACTAACACCTTTGCTGCTTTTCACATGCTGCTTTTGTTTGTGCATTTGACCCTTTATATTAGACCTGAAACAGATGTAGAGGGAATGAAGAGAAAAACAGAGCTGGCCTCAATAGCCTCAATGATCGCTGTCTTTGAACTCCTATTCCAGCACTACTCATAGCTCTCAAATGGAATCACAATACCTTTGGTCATCCCATTGACAATACCAATTAAATATCCAAAGAAATCTCCCAAATGTATAACCTCCGGCAGGAAAGTGGTGTAATCCAACTCTCTTGCAAGTTTCATGGTACTTCTTGATCTGTCATCCCAGAAACCCTGCCTTTACATCGCTTACATGACTCCAGAACACACAGCTATCAATAATAATGGTGAACTAACTTGCATTCATCACACAACAGTCCTTACAATTATTAGTCTGTGCTCTGTCAATGTATAGCCTGAACTCAGTTAAAATCACTATCACTGCATCTAATCATTATACACAGAAAATTAATTTATAATCCATGGACAATGGATTCAGTTATGTGCATTGTAAATATGCATTGCATTATTATATGTAAAGGTTTCAGTTACAAACATATTTTAATTTAATTCTAAGTAGTTCCTACAATTTGCCAGTCCAATTCAATAACTTTTTTCAGTTTAATTGGAGTAATCATGTATAGTCTTTCTGATGACCGGTTAGCACATGACAAAAGCTTTCAACTCTACCTCGGTACACTTGACAATAAACGAGACTAAACAATAAGATTTTAGCTGGAATAATACCAACTCCTGAGAATAAATTGAAAATCAAGGCTGCATCCTGATGACACAATGAGTTTTGTGGGTTTTTATCTAATGGTACAACTGAAACTCTCCTAATTTATGCACAAAGACAACTAAATATTGAAATGCGATCAGACATAAAAAGGCATCTAAATTTTGGAGAGAAAAATAAACTCACCTGGGCACAGTACTGAGAGGACATGAAGCTAAGTTGGTTACAAGTCTTCGAACAAACGGACAGGATTGACCCTGCATGGTGCTGGTTAGGGTCACAGTTCCTACATATGTTTGTTTCCACATCTGATTCATCCTAAAATTAATTAAAAACACACTCATCGATGACTGTCAAATTTGAAGTTCATTAAACAATTCTGCTGGAACTCCTAAAGCACAAATCAACTAAACGTTCACCTATTGTCCCCTTAAAAGAACTGAGAGCAACCAGCTTTATGGCTCAGTGTGGACAAATGGCCACCACCTCTGTTATGCTATTTTGCCTGCTGTATTATAAAGTCTTTCGTCTTTAGAGATACAGCGAGGAAACAGGTCCTTCGGGCCATCGAGTCCATGCCATCCAGCAATCCCCGTACACTAGCACTGTTATACACACCAGGGACAATTAACTATTTTTACCAAAGCCAATTACAAACCTGTATGTCTTTGGAGTGTGGGAGGATACTGGAGCACCCAGAGAAAACCCACGCAGTTACGGGGAGAACGTACGAACTCCGTACAGATAGCACCCGTAGTCAGGATCGAATCTGGGTCTCTGGCGCTGTTAGGCACCAACTCTACTGCTGTGACACCGTGCCGCCCTAAACAAAAATGAAATGTAAAAACTGGTTCATATTAGTTGTTATATACACCGGGGTGTTATGACAATTCTAATTCACATAAAGCTTACAGAGTAAATAGCGTACATATAGTACTGCTAAATACAATTAGTGCAAATCGGCAGAGTGGTGCGAGATTATAGCGCCATCCAAAGTAGTGCAAAAAATATACAGCATGGAAACAGGCCCTTCGGCCCACTGGCCAGCGATCCCTGCACATTAACACTATCCTACACACACTAGGGACAATTTACACTTATATCAAGTCAATTAACCTATATACCTGTACGCCTTAGGAGTGTGGGAGGAAACAGAAGATCTCAGAGAAAACCCATGGGGAGAAGGTACAAATTCAGTACAGACAGCACCCATAGTCTGGGTCAAACCCGAGTGTCTATAAGGCAGCAACTCTACCTCCACATCACCATGGCCTCATGTCCACAAACACTGTGGCTGGTAGATTGGAGCATGTTTTCAGAACACGTCCAGGTACACTATCCAGTCAGCCGCATTCCGAGAATTTACCCTCATGAAAGCAGACGTAACTTCTGCCACTGAGATATATGGGACAGAACCAGCAGGGGATGGGGAATGCACACTTAGGTAGATATTTTCACCCTGGGAAAAAGGTTCCGACTGTCTACCCTATTTATGCCATAATTTTATATTTCTAGTGTTTTTTTGATGCATGACTGATGACAGAAAAATGGCAGATCTTCTAAAACAAATTGCAAATGGAAGTGTCCTAACCAATTTCACTACAATGATCACTTGCAGGATCTAGCATGAGTTAATTCATTTTTCTGCATGACTTGTGCATGAAACATTGATACCGATGGATCCAATTCCTTGGCCGAGGCCTCTCTTGAGGCACCAATGCTGCTTTTTGTCAATATTTGCAAAAGGACTCAATTTATGTCAATATTTGCAAAAGGACTCTAGGAATGTATCAGGAACATGCAGGATATTCCTTGGCAGCAAAATCACTGCTTTCAAGGAATTCCTGAGATTGGATCAATGTGTGTGGAGACCTTGGAGAATGTGTCAGTGTTTGCAAAGGAGGTGTTCAAATTCGTAATTGGTTTCAGTAGGTATGTTGATTTATAAGTGAACATTATTTTTTTAATAAGAGAACCTGTAGGTCTGTCTGTATTTGAATGTTATCCCCAGAAATGTGACCGTATTTATAGAGAATCCTAGGAATGTATCAGTACTTAAAAGAGATCCCAAGAGTATTACAGTAAGGATGGGGGAATCCCTGGAGTACAGCAACATTTACATGCAACCTGGGAGTGTCAGTATCAGGGAGAAACTGAGGAGTGTTTCAATATTTACAGGCGACTCCAGGAGCAGGCAATAATTTACAGGGAATTCTGAGTGTCAATACTTGCTAGAAATTGTGAAAGAATGTCATTATTTGCAGAGAATTTCCCGGGGTGCGCCAGTTTAAAAGGGTCACGGGTAGAGTTTATCCTGGGAATATGTCAACATTTGCAATCCCTGGGATACCATAGAGAGGGCATTCTGGATGCGTTGGTATTTACAGAGGGGGCAAGGAATGTGGTTTATGAGCAGCTGAGACATTTGACCAGATAGTCTGTTCTATTTTAAGGGCCTGTCCCACTTTCACGACTTAATTCAAAACCTCTGCCGAGTTTAAAGGACCTAAAAAAAAAAAACAAGGTCGTGGTAATCTACGAACTCCTAGGACCTTCCACGACGATGTTCACAATCTCCTACAAACTCCTACGAGTATGTCTACGAATTCCCACGACTATTTCGATGCCCTCCTTACGAGTAAAAAGTTGCAATTTCTTTCATCCCAACCATTTTTTTACTCGTGGACATTTTTTATCGGGCTGGAAAAAACGTCCCGACTTACCTGATGCCACGAGTACCTACGGCGAGCATAACAAGCCGCTACGATATATCTACGAACTCCTACGACCTCCTATGGACTCGTTACGAACATTCTTGGAGTTTGAATCAAGGGGAAAACTCGGGAGAATTCGTGAATATCTCGTGAAAGTGGGACTGGCCATTTAAACAGCATTCTACGGGTCATAAATACAGCTCAAAATGTCCGTTACTGAAACAAAAAATGAGCACCAAATAACTTATCTCCAAAGTGCCCTGACAAATACTGGAAGTTCCATGTAAAAACTGCTGGCCTTTTGCTACATGAGAGTCAGGAGGCTCGAAACTCCCAGCAGACATGCACTAAAACCAGATGGCGTTCTCATCGGTGTTAACTGGGCTGTGACTGACTATTATCTGCTGCAAAAGTCATGGGAAACAAACTTGCTCATTTTCCTCAACAAAGCACAAAGTGCTGGAGGAACTTTCTTCAGGCTAAAGAAGGGTCCTGATCAGAAACATCACCTGTCAATTCCCTCCTCTGATGCTGCCTGACCCGCTGAGTTCCTTCCATGCTTTATTTTGCTCCTGATTCCAGCATCTGAAGTTTTTTGTGTTTCCATTTCATTGCTCATTTTCCTACGGCATTGATATTTACGATAATAGAAACATAGAAACATAGAAAATAGGTGCAGGAGTAGGCCATTCGGCCCTTCGAGCCTGCACCGCCATTCAATATGATCAGGGCTGATCATCCAACTCAGTATCCTGTACCTGCCTTCTCTCCATACCCCCTGATCCCTTTAGCCACAAGGGCCACATCTAACTCCCTCTTAAATATAGCCAATGAACTGGCCTCAACTACCTTCTGAGGCAGAGAATTCCAGAGATTCACCACTCTCTGTGTGAAAAATGTTTTTCTCATCTCGGTCCTAAAAGATTTCCCCTTTATCCTTAAACTGTGACCCCTTGTCCTGGACTTCCCCAACATCGGGAACAATCTTCCTGCATCTAGCCTGTCCAACCCCTTAAGAATTTTTTAAGTTTCTATAAGATCCCCCCTCAATCTTCTACATTCCAGCGAGTACAAGCCGAGTCTATCCAGTCTTTCTTCATATGAAAGTCCTGACATCCCAGGAATCAGTCTGGTGAACCTTCTCTGTACTCCCTCTATGGCAAGAATGTCTTTCCTCAGATTTGGAGATCAAAACTGTACGCAATACTCCAGGTGTGGTCTCACCAAGACCCTGTACAACTGCAGTAGAACCTCCCTGCTCCTATACTCAAATCCTTTTGCTATGAATGCTAACATTCCATTCACTTTCTTCACTGCCTGCTGCACCTGCATGCCTACTTTCAATGACTGGTGTACCATGACACCCAGGTCTCGTTGCATCTCCCCTTTTCCTAAGCGGCCACCATTCAGATAATAGTCTACTTTCCTGTTTTTGCCACCAAAGTGGATAACCTCACATTTACTGCATCTGCCATGCATTTGCCCACTCACCCAGCCTATCCAAGTCACCTTGCAGCCTCCCAGCATCCTCCTCACAGCTAACACTGCCCCCCAGCTTTGTGTCATTAGCAAACTTGGAGATGTTGCATTCAATTCCCTCGTCCAAATCATTAATATATATTGTAAATAGCTGGGCTCCCAGCGCTGACCTTGTCGAAAGCCTTCTGAAAGTCCAGATATAACACATCCACTGGTTCTCCCATATCCACTCTACTAGTTACATCCTCGAAAAATTCTATAAGATTCGTCAGACATGATTTACCTTTCGATTTACCTCTTTCCCCCTTTTTTCCTTTTCACACACCATATATCACGTGTTTTTCTATCTTTTATTATCTATTCTCTCTTTTTCTTTTTCATTATTTAAAAAAATAAATAAATAATGATTTACCTTTCGTAAATCCATGCTGACTTTGTCCAATGATTTCACCACTTTCCAAATGTGCTGCTATCCCATCTTTAATAACTGACTCTAGCAGTTTCCCCACTACCGATGTTAGACTAACTGGTCTGTAATTCCCCGTTTTCTCTCTCCCTCCCTTTTTAAAAAGTGGGGTTACATTAGCTACCCTCCAATCCTCAGGAACTACCCCAGAATCAAAGGAGTTTTGAAAAATTATCACTAATGCATCCACTATTTCTGGGGCTACTTCCTTAAGTACTCTGGGATGCAGCCTATCTGATTTATCGGCCTTTAATCCATTCAATTTACCTAACACCACTTCCCGGCTAACCTGGATTTCACTCAGTTCCTCCATCTCATTTGACCCGCGGTCCCCTGCTATTTCCGGCAGATTATTTATGTCTTCCTTAGTGAAGACAGAACCAAAGTAGTTATTCAATTGGTCTGCCATGTCCTTGTCCCCCCATTATAATGTTTTATAATGTAATCATGTGATTTTGTTTTGGCATTATTTGCATGTTTTTAAAAATATTTCTGAATATTAGAGACACTCAGTGCTTGCATCATGTTTGACCTACAGCTAAACCTGAATCTGTCAGATTATTTCAGCATGTCCGTAGTTGGAGTTTGCTCTTCACTTCTGCCACCTCCTCACCGATGGGGATAATTCTCCCAAATGTTCCAGTATATGAGTGAGCAGGATGGTGAAATGGTAGCTTAGACCTGCTTGGAAATTCTGGACCTTTGGAGCAAGTTAACTGTTTAACGTCACTTTAAGACAGATGACACAAACATCTTTTTGAGGTTTGCAGGCTTGAACTCCTCCTCATGGGGTGGTGGAAGCGGAGTCTTTAAATGTTTCTGAGAGATAGATCCTTGATACTTGAGTGATGGGTGTTTGCTGCAGATGGATAGGAATGTGAGGCTCTGGTCAGTCAGATTTGCCACGGTCTTGTTGAATGGCAGAAAGGATTTAATGGTTCAAGTGACTTTTTGCTGCCCCTAATTTGTTTGCTTGTATAGAGCATGGGTTAGAAGTAAGGTCTTGAATGAGTAGGAAGATGGTGGAGTTTGGGTTGGGCTTGGGTAACCAACAAGGCTGCCATCAGCAAGATGCAGGAAATCAGGGATCTGGGAAGAGCTGGAAATGGAGTAGTGCAGGTGAGACTGAAGGGTGTGAAACAAGAGTATCGAGAGTCTGGATGGAGTGGAAGATTGAAAGGAGAATGGGAAGAAAGAAAAATTCTTAAACAAGCAGGGTGTCAGCAAGACTTTGGAACCTCAGTAATGTGTTTGCTTAAGGCTCAAGTGATAGCTAGAAGATGGACCAAATAGCAGAGCCAGGCAGGAATCGTGTTGTGGAATTTTTACTAATAACCCTTAGTCTAAAATGCCTATTGAATGTTGCACGTAATGACGCGTACAGGATACAGAGCTGGCACTTAAATTCACTGGGTTTATTTGCTTTGCAAGACGAATACTTGCATTACAATGGAATCTGTCAAGATTATTAGTGGACGGGTGCCAATCGAGCTCACTGCCTATTAGCAGCTGGGACCTGAATACTCTGAATAGCTGACAATCTGTGTTCAATTTGCATGTTTTCAAACACTCCCATTGCATCACCCAGTCCTCTCCATCTCACTGCTTCCTTCCAGTCCTATGAATCTCTACATCCTCTAATCCTGGCCCCTTGATTAATCCTGATTTTAACCACTTCTACTAGAAACTTTGGCTGCCTAGATCCTTGCCAGTGCTCAGCCTTTTCCACTTCTCTCCTTTCCTTTAAGATGGTCTTTAAAACCTACCTTGATGACCAATTCTAATAGTTATATGCCTCTGATAATTATCCCTACCTTGGGATGTTTTACTATGTTTGCAGTTCTGTATAAATGCGGATTGCTATTGCTGGGTAGACTCAGTCAAGAGGAATGGTCCTGCCCCCATTTGCAGTAACAAGAACAAACTGTGGATGTTGGGTAGAGCCAGTAAGGAACATATTTCCCTTCAAGGTCAAACAGAATCAGGAGCAAGGCCATGGAGAGAGAGAGTAGGGAACTGACACAAATTGGATCCATCTTTCAAAGAGTCAACAATAAACATTGGGCCAAATGGGCAGCTTCTGCGTGCTAAGATCCGATAACTGTGGATCAACAAAAAGACCAGCAAAATTATGAGAGGCATCACAACCTATCTAACCACTTGCACAGTATATTAATTCTCCCGTCAACTTCCGATGTTCCATAGAAAACAATCCAAGTTTATCCAACCTCTGCTTGCGCTAAACAACACAGGAGAATAGACAGCAGATGCAATTCATAATTTGCATCCCAAAGAATTTTAGAACCGACTTTTTTTAAAGTAGTCTATGTTATAACACAGAAAACACAGCAGCCAATTTATGTACACAAAAAAAGTTGTTTTAAATGTAAGTAGTGTTTCATCACTCTAGGCAACTGAACCATCCTATCAACTAGACAGCTGTCTTGAGCCACTCGCTGGAGACCATTGGTCGATCTTTAGCCAGAGTTTGCTGGACTTTATCTTGCACTAAACATTATTCCCTTTATCATGTATCTGTACACTGTGGATAGCTCGATTGTAATCATGTATAGTCTTCCCGCTGACTGGTTAGATGCAAAAAAAAGCCTTTCACTGTACCTCAGTGCACGTGACAATAAACTAAACTAACTGACTAACGATAAATCTCCCCAAACTCCTGCGTCTTCGTGGGAGACCTTATGTTCACGTGGGAGACCTTATGTTCACCTGAAAGGGTAATAGATGTTTGGCTTACTTCTTCAGTATTGCTCTTCAGTTTCAACTGAGATTTTGTGCTTAACGCTGTGAAAAGCCACTATCTTCTGAAGAAACGCTACTGTACTTCCAGCAGAACCTCAAATAGTTTGGGTGGATAAAAGCAGAAAACGCAGGAAACACTGGACAGACCTGTTCAGTTAAATATTTTCAGTATATGATGTCCTGTTCTAATGAGGAGCTCACATATCTGAAACATTAACACTGTTCCTCACTCTCCACACGCTGCCTGATCTGTAGAGTCATTCATGCATTTTATGGACTATTTCAGACTTGCAGCAACTGCAGTTTTTGTTTTGGCTTAAGTCTGAAGCAATACATTTTCAAGATTTAAAACTGATCACTGCGATTATGTAGACAGTAAGAGACTGCCCTTTAAAAGTGCATTTACAGAAAATGTCACAAAATACATGGGAAATGGGGCAATTGCTTGTGGCAGAGAGGGGTTGTGCTGCGTGGGGAGGATTTAGGAGGTTGCTCCAAAGCTGGTCTGGATAATGGGGCTGCAAACTGGCCGCCACTGAGGCGGCTCTCCTCGTTCCCGAGGTTCGGTTCAGTTAACTGTCGCTTGCCCGACTCCCATTCCCCGCCTTGTCCCCCTCCCCTACCCCGCGGTCCCCAGCACTTCCACCAGACGGCTCTCACCACCCAACTTACCCTTCAGCGCTTCTTCTCCGATCGAAAACCCCGGTTCCGAACATTGGTTCCACCCCTTCTTCAGCCGGCTTTTTGTCACTCAGCCCAGAGTACATTGAGCCTCTTGTTATCTCACTGTTCGTTTTGCTAGTTTTGGATTTTGTTGCATTGTAGAATGATTCTTTTTTTAAGATTTTTCTTTTATTGGAAATAAACCATCATCATGGGGAAAATGTGTGAGCTTATGGCTAATCAATCAATTGCAATTTTCCAACCACTGTAGAAATTCATTCAACAGTTCGAACAAAAGACAAAGGACCATTTGAATTTTTTTTTTTAATCAAGTTTAAAATGATCAATAGGTGAAAGTTTGCATATGACAGAATAATACAATTTATCAACAAAAAAGAGACTTTGCAGTTGAGAATTAGGTTTGCAAGCACCTTCTCAACCTCATCAATTGCATTTGGTGCTCTCTGTATGACGTCCTCTACATTGGTGAGACCAAGTGTAGAATAAGGGGATTGCTTTGCCGATTAAGAATAAACAGTAGTCCATTTAGGATTGAGATCAGGAAAAAAATGTCTGGAATTCTCTGCCACAGAAGGCAGTGGAGGCCATTTCACTGGATGGTTTCAAGAGGGATTTAGTTCTTAGGGCTAATGGAATCAGTGGATATGGGGCAGAAAGCAGGAACGGGGTACTGATTTTGGATGATCATATTGAATGGCTCAAAGGGTCGAATGGCCTACTCCTTCACCTATTTTCTATGTCTATGTTTCTGTGTAACACTTTCTGGGGGTGGGAAGTTCAGATGCCTCCAGGGTCAGGGTATTGCCTCCAGCACTGGCTGCAGGAGATGCCCCCGAGATACAAAGGCGGTCGGGCAAGGAGAGGGACATCGGTTCGCGGGCTGAGCGGGTCAAGGGCGACGGAGGAGGCCCCTCAGTTGCCTGGGGCTTACCTGGATCAGGAGCTGCTCCAGTACATCTAGCGTGTGGACTTTTTGTAAATGCTGCCAAAATATGGCGACTTATGCATGTGTGATCAATGCAAAAAGAATTTCACTGTGCAGTGCACGTGACAATAAAGCACTATTGAACCATTGTGTCCTGTCTACCAGGGTCAAATGGAGCTCCTGTTTGCTGGCCACTTCAATTCCCCGTTCCATTCCCATACTGACCTCTCTGTCAGCCTTCTCCATTGCCACAGTGAGGCTACACGCAAACTGGAAGAAGAGCTCCTCATATTCCACTTGTGCAGTCAACAACCCACTGGTATGAACATTGGTAGAGTCAAAGTGCTGAAGTAACTCAGCACGTCAGGCAGCATCTTTGGAGAAAAAGGATGGATGACGTTTTGGGTCAGGACCCTTCCTCAGACTCATTATGAACATTGAATTCTTCAGTTTCAGGTAACCCCACCATCTGCCCACAGCTTTATTTCCATCTCCCCCGTTCACTTATCCATTAATACCTTTCCCTCCTCTACCTCCCCATCCGCACATCACCCATCCATCCTTGCTCACCCCATTTTACTCATTTCATGCCATGCCATTGGCATCCTCTGGTTTTACATTTCACAGCATACCTTTTCTTAACAGGTTCCACCAGTTGCATCTTGTTGGCCACTGACGATCTATATTTCAAACCAACCAACAGTATTACTAAGGATACATCTCTCGCTCAATGATGACAAACTAAAACATGCTTTAAGCATGCTTTATCTGAAATTGTTGACCTCCAAGTCAAACTCCAAGTTGACAAATAAGATATTGACAATTAAAGGTTAATTGCAAACAATCTGAATGTTTATTTTAGGGTCAAAGTAATAATAATACCTAATAATGTCCTTGGTGCACAGAGATTACATTAAATAACACATTATTCTTATTCGTTGATCGTCTATTTTCTGTGAGTTGAATACATTCAGCCGATCTACAACCGAGGTGTCAATAAAAGTAAAAAAACATATACAAGTTCTCCTTTTGTAAATGAACACCACCCTTGAAAAACAGTGCAGGGGAGATTCAGATAGTTTTAAAACAATGCAGGGATTTGATTAAGAGGATACAAGGATCAAAAAATAAGCAGGAGAAATGTGCATTGAAAAGAGCATCAAGTAAAAGGCTTGTTGTAAAGAACAAGGCAAGAGACTGAAGGTAAAGCCAGAGTTCACAGCAAAGACACCGAGAGAATGCACTAGAGACGGTAGATGCTGGTGTCTTGAGCACCAAACAGACTACTGAAGGAACTCAGCAAGTCAGACAGCATCAGGTCACTTCTACAGACTTAGTCATATCTTTCCACATATACTGCCTGATTCGCTGAGGTCCTTCAGCAGCCTGTTTTGAGCACTAAGGGAATACACCAGCAGCTGTTCTTTGGCAAGATTGTTCTGAGTAAGATTGTCCTGTCTTTGGAACTGGGTCAGTCAGGAATCTTTGCCTAAAGTTCACAGAGCTGCAGTGTTAATTGGGGACTGACATAAAGAGAGACAAGGAGAATAGAGTGTGCAATGTCAGTTTAACAAAGGTAACAAAATCCCTGCTAAAACCTCAACTACAATACTTTCTTGTTTTCTCATAAAAGCTTTTTGCGCTTTCAATTAAGAAAGACTGTGGCAAATTTTACTTTAAGTGTAGCCGCAAACAGAATTCCATCTTTATTTTACGTATTCTCTGCAATGATATGCAAGCTATGATTTTAACCAATAGGTCGACCATGGAGCCAGATATAGATCAAGGAATATTTTCATTCTTCTGTGATGCTATATTGCATCTCACTTCTAACATGCCATCCACTGGAATGGAGCAAATCTACAGATTGAGAAGATAACTATTCTCCCTTCATGGTCTCCACCTAAGCATCAAATGGATTATGTTCATACTTGGAGTATGAACTCCAAATGATCATTGGCTTATTTACTGAAGCATATGAAGAAATTGGCCCTTGCTCTAAACAAATATCCTCTATCCTTTGGCATACTGTTCTCAATAACAGAGATCGCATTAAGACAGGTAAAAATGTCCACATTTTGGAAGTGTAGATAGATATCAATTCACTGTTGCATCCAGTACACCAGCACCGTCTTTAGTTGTATGAGGAACAGAATTTGAAAATCGGGGCCTGAAGGCCCTTCTGTGTGTGTGAAAATATGAACTATTGACCACAGGCACTTCAAAGCTATTTGGACATTCAAACCTAGATCTGCAAATAAACCCCAAAGCTGTTAGCAGGATAAGTGAACGGATATCACCTACTTCTTCCAAGCCAACACCCCCAATATAACAGCTCTAATTACACTCAGCCAAAACTGTGGGTGGCCAACATTGTTCACAAGCCCAACACCAGATTTCCAGCTCCCTCTGGAACTCTCTTCCTTGAAGGTCACTGACCAGGGGTTTTTGAATGTTTTAAGACAAAATTAGAGGGATACTTGATAAGGAACAAAGTGAAAGGTGACTGCAGGAAGACAGTAATGTGAAGATGAATTCACCCATGGCCTTTAGCTAAATGGTGGAGCAGGCTTGAAGGACCAATGAACCTACTCTTGCTTGCACCTAGTTTGTATGTTTGTATGACTTAAAGCATTTATTTTCCTCTTAGCTCCATCACAGTAGACGTTAAGGAGGACAGAGGAAATATTTCATGGATGTTCCGTAAATGTTCCTGAAAAATTGTAACATGTTCATTGATTGCCGGGAATCCCAGGCCCAAATGGAGTAGTTAGTGCAGGAAAGTGCTGAGACTCTTTGGTGGGAGTTCCCAGACGCCAAGCACAAAGGATGGAAGGAGTGCAAACCTCCCAAGAACCCACCTCAACCTATCAAGTACCTCCTGCTTTATCTGTACAGGATAACCTTATTAATCACCTTGTAGGTAAGAGGAGGCATGTCATGCTTGGCTCATAGGATTGTTCAAAAGAGAAGTCTGGTAGCCCATGGCAAAAGTTCTTGGCATCCTTCAATGACAACCATTTTGTCCAAGGTGCAAGGTCAGCTAATGTCTTGGTTTTCTGTGTTTCCCATTAACTAGTCAGGGCTGTCATGCCATTCAACGTGAACATCTACCTTAATGCCAAGAGCACTCACTCTGAACTCTGGATTTGGGGTATTTTGTCCTTGGTTGGACAAAGGCTGCACTGAGGCCTTGTGGCAAATAATTCTGGCAGAACCCAACTGTAAATCAGTGGATAATTTGGTGACCCCACTATCACTTTGGTAATAATGGGTGCAGCCTCATTGGGTTACATTAATGATTAAAATTTTCAATTATCTGGGAACAGTATGCACCTTGAATTTTTCAATTTTGGTACTTAAATGTTATTGCTATACTGGCTTCCACTATTAGCTGGGAGGTTGTTGGGCCATGGACCCTTTCCAATGTGCTTAGCCATTTCTTTATGTCACATGGATTAATTGAAAAGTCAAATCTAAAATGTTCGGGGGACATTGGAATGAAACTAAGATGGATGACTTGTTCAGCACTTGCAGCTGAAGAATGTTGCAAATGTTTCAGGTTTTTTGCTCCATCATCGGTGAGGATGGAGATTTTCATGGATGTTCATCGTTCAATTATCCACCATTCAAGGCTTTGATCTAATTGATTAATTATGAGATTTTTCAACTGGCTACGGTATATAGCTTCTTCTTTTAGATAGCATCTGGTCCGGAAGAATGTAGCTTTACTAGTCTGGCAGTCTAGTCCAGGTGCTGATTCTACTATGCAGTTCCATCCTCATCACTGAACTAGCACTGGCACGCTTTCTTAATAGTAACGATAAGAATCGGCTGGGCTGTGAAATCATGGGTTATGGTGCAATAACATTCCACTACAAATGATTCACAAGTTCTCATGATAATCGTTGCGAGTTACGAGATCTCTTCTGTATCAATCCCATTTGACCACTTCGATGCATTGCCAAGAAAGCACATCAGCGCCTCTACTTTCACAGAAGGCTAAGGAAATTCTACATGTTTCTGCAGATGCACCATAGAAAGCAACCCATCCAGCTGCATCACAGCTTGGTTTGAGAACAGCTCTGCCCAAGACCACAAGAAACCGCAAAGAGTTGTGAACACAGCCCAGCTCATCAAATGTAATAAGGTCCAGAGTCAAAGTTGAGCACTCCCGCAAATTGGCAGGGATGCTGATAGATATGTGATAACACTGGCTGAAACACTTGATTCTGTGATTATGAGCACATCAGTGTTTTATAACTGTGGTTACAGTAGTTTATGATGGCAAATGTTGGGATGGTGCTATGACAGCAACCAATCAACAGATATTATAGTTTTGAAAACAGAAAATAGAAAATATTAATAGATGGTGTCAGGTCCATACACATTTTACCACATGGAACACTGTATTTGATTCCTTCATATCAGTTATATTAAGTATCTTTCATACCTGATTCTTTACATATATTTTGTTATTTTTTGTTGCATATTTCAATTTATTTGCAACATTTTCAGTTTAGCTGGCGGATTACTATATGTAAAAAGAGGTAGAACTTTAATAAGACAAAAACAATAGTCTATAACATACCAATGATAATAACAATGTCTGATTCATTCATTATTAAAATGACTTACAATTTCCTAGATACAACTATATCACCTAAGATGAGCACAGTTGTCTTTTAAACTATTACAAAACATTATCTTTTAAAAGAAACAAATTGCTTTAGAATACGCAAGTGCTGTCTACTAACGTCAATGTTCAACAAGGTAAAAGCGTTTTATACATAAAAATGATCTTCCAGGGCATAAATATCCGAAGAGAACTTGCAAGAAAAAGCATCACTCTTTTTCTGGTGAATGACCTGGAAAGAATCGATCCGCAAAGATGTCCTCTTATGGAAGTAGTGCAAAGGATCTACTGGGATGGACCTCAAAATACTGGAAGGGCTGCAGAGGACCTGCCAGCAAATACTCAAATGATTGAAGAAGCCCAGTCCTTATAATGAAACCAATAGATAAGACAGACCAACATAACAATTGTGTTACTGAAAGAGTGGGAAGTAGCTTGTCAGCAGATGTCTGTTCATCAGATTGATGGTTGCGTTCTGTTGGGTCTCTATATACTTGTTGTTGATGTCACTTGAAGCCTTAAACTGAGGATGCAAACCAGTAATATGAAGCTGTGGAATATTAGTGTCCGTTAATTGTAACCGTGGCGTATTGTATGAGTAACGCAATGGAAAAGACTTTTCATGAAGAGCCCTGATTTTGTTTGCATCTGTGGTACTTGCTCTTGGGTGCTGCGAATCTTTAAAATGCAACAGGTCTAAGCTTAGATAGTTCAACTTCACCCGGAAGGGGTCTCTGAGTAACTGTTGACCAGGCAAGAGGAGGTTCTTCACAGATGTGCTCACCTGTGAAAATTTGGTCTTAGGTGGCAATTGCAGTTTTCCAGTTCCTTTGTTTCCACCTGCCTTGCTAAGCTTTGACATTTCATTTTGCTGCTCCACTTTGTCACAAGACTCATCCTTGGTAATGTTTTCAATTGCACCTTCCTGAGCTGTGTCAACAGTGTTATTTTGGGTTTCTTCTAGATCATCACAAGCCTTTGCAGAACTTGAGTCCAGAGCACTGCCGTCACTTAAATCACTTGCCATCTTATCGTAGTGAGCACCACGATTTCTTATTTTGTGGATATTTTTGGAAACATGTGAATTCTTTGCCTTGTGGTTTTTGGAAATGTTGTGTGTTTTACATTTGCTATAATGATTGGGACCATTGTGATCTTGGAGGATATTGTTGGAATCCTGAGAAAGGTTGGAACTCTTTGAATTAATGGGATTGGGAAATGTGTTATTTACATTACTAGAATTATTGAAAAAGAAAGGATATTTTTTGTTGGACTTATTGGGAAATGGAGAATTGTTTGTAACGGTAACATTACTGGTTTGTAACTGACTGTTTGTATTGGTGGGATCAGTGGCATTTAATGTATTTTCCGTAATTCTGGAAATGTTTGGATTTAAAGGACTGTTTGCAGTAGTGGAGTTTTTGGAATTCAAATTTTCTGTTGTGATACTGGAATTAACAACATTCAGTGAATCCTTTTTAATGCTGGAATCATTAGAATATGATGTAATCTCTGCAACGCCACAATTATCACAGCTTGATGTATGATTTGTAGTGCTACAGTTACTGGGAGTTAAATGTTTAGTGTTGTTCGAATTTTGTGGGATTAGGCAATGGGTTGTGTTAGATTTATTGGGGGCTAAAGAATCTTTTGCATTGCTGGAATGAGTGAGTTTCAATGGCATTTTTCCAACATTGTAAGGACTGGGAATTAAATGATTTTTTCCATTGCCAGAATTAAACATAAAAGGATTCTTTGCATTAATGAAATTATTGGGATTGAGCAGATGGTTTGCAAATTCATGTTTTCTGTCAATAAAGGAATGTTTTGGTTTGCTTGGATTGATGAGTACTTTTGAAGCGTCTTTTATTTTGGCATTTTCAGTGTTGGTTGATCTGTTTTCGTCGAGGTTCAGAGAATTTTGGTGGTTCAGAACTTTGGCAGCAATAGGTCTTTGCACAATTTGAGAGAGGTGCATCCCTGAGCTATTATTCCTCTGAGTCAACAGGGATGGTTTCTTGATGCTTGATCCTTCAACCAGCAAATTTATTCCAAGGTACAGAGGAATGTTTGTTGTATTCTGTTTAAAAGGGAGAGTAAATCAAATTAGAAAACCAATTATGGCAAAACATAATTCTTATGGTTATTGCAAATTAGTTACATTATTTAGAATACCACCACAGCATTGCAAGGTCAGAAGTCTGCCTAATTGGCACGAAACATAAGCTGGTCTTCTTCAACCATAAGCGGGCGACTTTCTCTCACCATGTAAATCATATAAAACTCAGAAGAAATGCAATCAACTTTGAGATGGAGTGTGGTGGGAAGAGGGCACGGAATAAAGACATGAAAGACATGACTGGGCAGAAATTTAATGCAGAAAAGTTAAACGGACATCTTTGACAGGAAGAATTAGACACACCATGAAGTAAACCACGCAACTTTTAAGAGGTTGCAGAAGAGAAACTCGGATGTTTGTTTGTCTAAACTTTAATGGTGAAAGTTAAAATGTTACGTTGGATCTTGGACTTTATCAAAGAAGGGTCAAAATACAAAAAGAAGGAAGCTTTGCTAAATCTTTATGAAACACTCTTTAAGCATCACCTGCAATACATTGGAGACACAAGAGACTGCAGATGCTGGAATATTGAGGAATAAACAGACTGCTGGAGGAGCTCAGTATGTGCAGAAGGAAAAGAACAGATTATGTTTTGTGTTGAGACCCTTCTACTGACTGTTGGAGTCTGAAGAAGGGTCCCAACCTGAAACATTGTTTGTCCATTTAGTTCCACAGAGGCTGCCTGACCCACTGAGTTCCTCCAGCAGTTCGTTTTTAGCTCTTTAGACATTCCAAAGCCTTGGGGAGCATATGGAAATGTAATGAAATAGTACCTGGAATGTGGAGATGTTCACCTTAGAACAGAGAAGGATAAGATAACATTTTATGGAGTTGGCCAAGGTCATGAACATTCAGTAAATTATGAAGGAAAATAGATTTCGGAAACAGAAGAAGCAGTAAACAGAGGCTGAGATTTAAGAAGATGGGTGAAAGAACCAAAAGGAACAAGGGGAATGTTTTTAATATCCTAATGAATCATTGTAATCTGAAATGCAGTGCTGAAAAGATTAGTGGAAGCAGATTAAATAGTACCACTTAAAAATGACATGGATAAGTAATTGAAGGCAAAATAATAACATAGCTGTGGAGAAAGAGCTGGAGACGGGGATCAAATGAATGTGCAGGTGAAGAGGTAGACAAGAGATAGACAGCTGAAGAGATAGTGCAAGCCAGATGAATATGATGCCTCCCCTGCAGAAACATTCTACGGTTCAAACATCATCCAACAACAATGCAATGTAGTGAAATAATGTGATACATCCCCTCTCTCTCTCTCTCTGTTATAAATATCTGGGATTCTGAGTGGCAAACATTGCGTTTTTTTATTTTCCTAATAAAAATTGAAAATGGTGGACATACTCAGCACATCAGGAAGTATCAGTGGAAGGAGAAAAATAGTTAAAGCTTTAAGTCCGCGATTTTCATCACATCTTTTCCTTGTTCTAAAGAAAGGACATCAACGTCAAATGTGATTGCTTTTCTCTCTCCACGGATGTTGTCTGACATACTAAGTATTATGGAGTCATAGCACCATAGAGTGATACAGTGTGGAAACAGGCCCAACTTGCCCACACCGGCCAACATGTCCCAGCTACACTAGTCCCACCTGCCCGCGTTTCGTCCATATCCCTCCAAACCTGTCCTATCCATGTACCTATCTAACTGTTTCTTAAATGTTGGGATAGTCCCTGCCTCAACTACCTCCTCTGGCAGCTTGTTCCATACACCCACCACCCTTTGTGCAAAAACAGTTACCCCTTAGATTCTTATTATATCTTTTCCCCTTCACCTTAAACCTATGTCCTCTGTCCTTTACTGCATTACCTGTTTATATAAGAGCTCGAACTGGCCTGTGTCACACGTCTTCTCATTCTTCCGATCAATAACTACTTTGATGGTGTCCTCTTGAACGCTGCTGCACAATGCGGCAGTGACTGATGTAGAGGCTGACATAGTGGGACTACAATTAATCTCAATCAGCCATGGTTTGAAGTCCTCTCCCAACAGGAAATCAGCTCCATACAATTCAAAACTGTTCTTGCGTGGTTTCACAACATCCTGCATAATCTGCATGGTATTTACAATTGCCTTCTTCATGCCAGGGGAGATTACATCCTCCCAGGTATTTGCAAAGCCATTTTTGCTCAAATATTCCTTGAACTGATTACTGGACCACATGTTATCTTTAGGAACTAATGGGTGGCGGCTGGGGGAGGTCACATAATGTTTTTGGATTGAATTGTTACACAAGTGAATTGCTCTAAAGGATGCAAAGAAAACAATGTTAGTTGTTTTCAGATGGATTACAGTTATTTTTTTAACATTTGTGTTCTGTTATCTGCAGGGAATCACACCATACCACTTTATCATGTAACATTTGCTATTTGTAAATGTTATTATATCTACCTTAAATAGGGTGTGATCCCTGTTTGTTGAGAGTGTTTGCTTCTTATTTTTTCCAAGTCACATCACTGTGTGCAAGTGGACAGATGTTTACTACAGACATAAAGATCTATTTTAAGCTACTGGGAGTAACAATTAAGCACCAAGGATATTAAATATAATAATGTCAAATAAAATGTGTGTGTGCATTTAGTCAAAATGTTGGACATGTTGTAATAAAACGGTCTGTTTGCTTTTCTTATTAATTAAGTATGCATGGAAGAGATTATTTACCCGATAGAATTATATAAAATTATGAGAGGCATGAAATGGTAGAGTTAGAACCTATTTCCCAGGATGGAAATACAAGAGGTTTGAGGTGAGAGAGACAAAGTTTAAAGGAGATGTGTGGGGCAAGTTTTTTTTTACACAGAGGGTGGTGAGTATCTGGAATGCATTGTTAAAGGTGGTGGTTGAGGCAGATACAATGGTGGCATTTAAGAGACTTTTCATAAGTCATAGGAGTAGAATTAAGCCATTCGGCTTAATCAGGTCTACTTTACCATTCAATCATGGCTGATCTATCTTTCCCTCTCAATCTCATTTTCCTGCCTTCTCCCCATAACCTTTGACACCATTACTAATCAAGAATTTGTAATTCTCCAATTAAAAAATATCAAATTACTTGGCCGCCACAACCGTCTGTGGTAATGAATTCCACATTTCACCATACACTGACATACTCTGACTGAATACGTCCTGGTATTCTGAAGTTGTGCCCTCTGGTCCTAGACTCTCCTACTAGTGGAGATATCCTTGCCACATCCACTCTATCCAGGTCTTTCACTATTCAGTAAGTTTCAATGAGGCCCCACCACTTATTCTTCAAAACTCTGGCGAGTACAGGCCCGCTGTCATCAAATGCTCATCATACATTAATCCAATCATCCCCAGGATCATTCTCTGTACCCTCTCCACGCCATCACTTCTCTCCTCAGTTATGGGGCCCAAAACTACTCACACTACTTCACATACGGTCTGACCAGTGCCTTATAAACCTCAGCGTTACATATCTGTTTTTCATATTCTATTCCTCTCGAAATAAATACTAACATTGCACTTGCCTTCCTTACTACCAATTCAACTTGCAAATTAACCTTTTGGGAATCCTGCACCACCATCCCTTTGCATCTCCAACTTCTGCATCCTGGATAAGCACATGGATATGCACAGAATGGAGGATATGGATTATGTGCAGGCAGATAAGGGTTGGGCCAAAGGGCATGTTCCTGTGCTGTACTGTTCTATGTTCTACGCTCCGTAGAGCGGCCTCCAACCGGAACGACCTGGGGCTCCAGTCGCGGAGCCTGTGGACTACTCATCATCGTGGAGCTGGCCGAGTTCGGAGCGTGGACAGCTGCGGTGACGCGCGGCTGTGACCCGATCCCGGAGATTCGGAGGCTCCAGCCGCAGGTCTGGTGGACGGTAACATCGGGAGCTCGCGGGTCCCTGGTGGGAGACCGCTTTTCGGGGCTCCCGCAACGGCAACTTCTCCCGCCCGAGTTGCGGGGTTGAAGATGACCTGGCGCTGGGTCTAACATCGCCCGGCGCGGCTTTAATGGCCGCGGGACTTGCTAGCGCTACCGGGGGCTCCAACATCCAGACCCGGAGGGCGGCCTTGCATCGCCCGGCGCGGCTTTAATGGCCGCGGGACTTATTTTCCATCGCCCGCCGGGGGCTCTGACTCTGACATCGGGAGGAGAATGGGGAGTGCAGGGGAAAGATAAGACTTTGCCTTCCATCACAGCGAGGAGGAGATTCGCTGTGATGGATGTTTGTGTAAATTGTGTTGTGTCTTGGTTCTTTTTACTTGTTTGTATGACTGCAGAAACCAAATTTCGTTTGAACTTCATTTGAGGTTCAAATGACAATAAATGGTATTGTATTATATTGTATTGTATTGTATATCAAACTTACACTTTAAGTCAATTGGTTTTCCATTGGTATCCTCCTGTCTCTGGTCTGGGAAAAGTTCTGACCTCACACTGGCCCCACTTTTGCAAGGTAGTTTTGGAAGGTAGTTTTATGATAGAAACAGCTTCTGTGGAATGCAGAGTTTTTTTGGAAACATCTATAGGGATGAAGAAAAGGTTCTGTCTGTGGTTGAATGCTGCAGAGGTGCAACAATGATTTACACTGAAAGTGATTGGTTTCGGAGCAGTTGAGAACAGAATGGAATTGGAGAAACAAGGAACTGCCGATGCTGGTTTATGCCAAAGATAGATGCAAAGTGCTGGAAAAATTCAGCGGGCCAGGCAGCATCTCTGGAGAAAAAGGTTGGGTAATGTTTCCGGTCGGCACCCTTCTTTGAGTCAGAGTCAAAACGTCACCCAAGCCTTTTCTCCAGAGATTCTACCTGACCAGCTGAATTGCTATTGATTAAAGTTTAATTTAAATGAAAGTTCCTGAAAAAATTACCAGAAAGAAAAAGCTCAATTGGCCACTTCAATCTGAGACATAATTGAACAGATAAATCTAACACATTTTGACAGACTAAATCAACAACATCCATGTTGCACACAAGACACAAAATGTAATTTTGCTGTAGAAGATCATGAATTTAAAGCATAGGTTACAGACCTTTAGGTTTAGGTTTATTATTGTCACATGTACCATGGTACAATGAAAAGCTTTGTTTTACATATTATCCTGTCAGATCAGGTAACACTCTTCATAAAAACAATGAAGTCAAACTCAAGTACAATAGAAAGTGCAAAGGGCAAGATAAAGAGTGCACAATCTCGTTCTCAGCCTTGTAGAGCATCAGTTCCATAGACAATGTCCACAATGGAGTAGAGGTGAATCGGACAGTACACTAGCTTATGGAATGACTGTTTAGAAGCCTGATAACAGCAGGGAAAACACTGTTCCTGTGCCTGGTGTTGCGGCTTTCAAGCCTCTGTACCTTCAGCCCGACAGGAGCAGGGAGAAGACGGAATGACCGGGGTGGGACAACTCTTTGATTATGTTGGCTGCTTCTCTGAAGCAAACTTTTTACTGCGGAATCGCAGTCATTTTTCAATTTATATAAAAGTGGAACTGACAAAATATCATGCAGCTGATATGAAAGTTATTTAACAAGCCTCTTCAAAATGGGTAAACAAGAAGCAGAAACTGCGCATCACAGGTCACATTTTTTTTTTTTTTAAATTGAGTTCCCTCTTAATGGTGTGTAGGGTTTGATTTTAAGACCGCGTGCAACATGTTACAAAGCACACAATGTGCCTACTGACAGGTAACACCAGTATCTATAGTATACCATTAGCCAATTATAATAGTTGGGATGGCAACAAGAAAACAGCTACAGTACATGACCATTAAAATCAGGGAACCAGAGGTGAGAACTGATTCTAGGGGTGTTCAAAGAAACTAAGTAGTGGCAATGTGTTGAATTGCTAAATAATTGTCTGTTTTACATGTCTGTCAGCATTTTCAAGAGTAGATCAAAAGACCATATAAAGTGCCATGATCTCTCTAAGACCATGGATCAAAAGCTGGGAAGTAAGATTAACCTCAAATCCATCAGGCAACGGAATCATCCTACAACAGCCAGAGAGCAGTGCTGAATAACTACCTACCTCTTTGATGACCCTCGGACTATCCTTGATCCAACTTCACTGGCTTTACCTTGCACTAAACATTATTCCCTTATCATGTGCCTATACGCTGCAAATGGATCGATTGTAATCATGCATTGTCTTTCTGCTGACTGGTTAGCATGCAACAAAAGCTTTTCACTGTTCCTCGGTACACGTGACAACAAACTAAACTGAACTGATCATCTCTGGCCTAAGCAGATGTGAGTGGTTGCCTTTTGTGTTGTTACTGATAAGTTTCTGATTAGTGATCATTGGAGTAACTTTTGCAGGAAAAACAAATGTAATGTATTCCCTGCATTCATTGGGCTAATGGATCAACATACCAACTCTGGCAGTTGATAATTTGTTAATTCTTGCAGTTAAAATGATATTCTAAGATAGATAATAATTCTGAAATGCATGTGACGATGGAACAGATACATACGTGTCTAGATTCTCCAAGGAGAATGCTTGAGTTGAGAAGCGCAGGTAACAGTCCTTATAGAACCAGATGGTCACAGGGTTCCAGTCTGTCACCAGGAACCATTGGCGCAGGTCAAATTTTGTCCCATAAATTAGTAGCGGATGTTCAATGTATTTCTGCACTACCCATTTGCCATCTGTAAAGAGAGTTGGGTGGCCATAAACTAGCTTCATGATCTGCTCCAATCGGTCCATACAAGTGATTCCTGTGGAGATAGGCAAACAATGATCAGTCTTTGCAACCTACTGTTACAATTCCATCAGCTTATGGTGTCACAGCTCGAGAGCAGTAGAGAATCAATCACACTGATGCATTGAGGAGACCACTGGTAATACTAACTTGAATAACATACTGAGAAACATTACTGATGTCTATCAAAGAGCACTGGGACCTTTGGGCCAGTGCGTCTATGCTGGATACGTTTTTGAGCTATTCAATTAATTCCACTCCCCTGTTCTTCCCTATAACCCTGTAATTTTTTTCCTTTTAGATAATTATTGAATTTTTTTTAAAATTACAATTGAATCTGCTTCCACCACCTTTCCGGCAATACATTCCAGATCCCAATAAATGGTATTAAAAAGAAACAAACTATCTCATGTTGCCTCAATTCATTTGCCTTAAGTTTGTACCATAGGAAACAATTTATTTTTATTTACTATATAAGAAACATTCAATTGAGCACCTCTTTTCTCTGAATCTCTGTTTTTGTAAGATTAACGCCGAGGCACCCCCGTTTCTCATGCTGTTGTAGTAAACTCACTTCCGCATTTTCTTTAAGGACTTATTGTTATTAGAAAAGTCTGGTGTATAAATTAAATACAATGGGTGGATGCATTTTAATCTCCAAGTCTGAGTGTAATGGCTTTTTAAACAATGAATACATCTCAATTTTAATCCTGTTTTTAATGTAGCAATGTTACAACATTTTGAGATTTTAAAAATCAAGTCTGCAATTTATCCCATCAGATAAAGCATAAAAATAAGTTTAATTTGACACCTAATTCACTTTCATATCTTCAGTATTAAAAAAGTTATGGCCATGTTCATACTCGGAAATTAGCATCTTGTTCCCTATTGCTTTTCTATTGACTTAACTCAAAAGCTGTGATCAAGGACAGTCAAAAGCCCATAACTTTCTTAAAAATTAAGAGAACTGAATGACATTTTCAGTTATTATAGATTGAAGCATTCTGAAACAAATATGAAACAATCTTACTTGGATGACCTGAAATTAAAGCATATAATTAGTTAGTTACCTAATTGTAGCTAATTACAAAATTCAATTACTAGATCTAAACATCTATCAATTTCTTAAGAAAAGGTTAACATTTTTAAATAGCCTAAGTGTCCAAATAACATTCACACAAGAATTCACAATATAACATGATTTTTAAATCGCATTGTCATGAATTTATAGGCCAAATGGAAGTAATTTAGTGTTTAATTTAGTGTGTTGTGTCATTTTTTTTTTCTACCTCTTTTTATTATTTGTATGGATAGTCTTCCCTACAACATTTCATATGTAATTTTTGCGCCTCATGTGAGCTGTTATGTTATGTTCTGTTATGTTGTCTGTTTATGATGTCTTGTTTATTCTTCTGTACAGCACTTTGGCCAACATTGGTTGTTTTAAAGTGCTTAACAAATAAAGTTGGATTGGATTGGATTGGATTAATTCCCGTAAATTAATGGCCATTTTAATCATCTTGCGATTAGGATTTTGTGGAACGCGGTCGTTTGGAACGTTGCGGTTGCGGTGAATTTAAACCCCATATTGGCAGGAAAAATACTGCCGGTTCGTATGGGTCCTAAGTCACCTTTTCGCAACGTAAAATTTTGATTAAAGGCATCCTAAGATGCACGTTTATATGTTAAAAAACCGGCTTTCCTTTACCTGTCCCCGTTGTCAGTGTTGACGGCTTTAGAAGCTGATTTTTAAAATTACTCCTGCTATTAAAATATCCAGTGCAGTTTGAAAAAAACGTAATAAAACCAATGTCCGAGCGATTATTCGTCAGCAGCTAAACAGCCTGACAAAAATCAATATCAACAGGCTGGCAAAAAACGGCATTTTAAACCCGCCCCCCTCTCAAAGGCGCCAAAGTCGCGCACACGGCCAGTGACAGAACTGCAGCGCCGCTGAAGGTAAGTTTTGTAACATACCTATTTAAAGGAAGTGAATTTGAGGAGGTCAATTTCCCTGCTCCACCCATCGCTGACAATGACATAAAAAGTGATATGAAGCCCCATACCTTCATGGCTCTTTCCTGAACTTCATATCACATTATTCCCAGGAACCATCCAATCTCCATTCCACCCCATGACTATGGAAAAGGTACAATCTATCTACTATGAAGTAGGGGCAAAACAAGGTCAATCATGTCCTGCAACTAAGTTCACTAGACTCAAGAGAACCATGTTCTCAAGGGTTTTATAACCTTGAATCAGTCTCCCCATCGTTGAGCTAACAGTGCCCAAAAATTCAGTTGAAGGATTGTAAAGACTTGTCAAACACGTTATGTCTTCACTCTTAGTTTATTGCATACATTGTAGTCGTATACACACATATTGCCCTAGCTGTTCGTGGTCCATCACCGGAGCTAGAGAGCGAGCTGGGGGTGGGAAGATTACAATTATACTGAAGATAATGGGGAGTGGTTAGTAGTGGTAAGGTCATTATGTTAAAGGAACATGCACTGATCTACATCCTTCCCCTTGGAAAAAAGAAACATTACAATGATGATAGTGAGACCACGACTCATATGCTAGACACAAACCCGCGCGTACATCGGCAGGAAAACTTGAAACATTCAAGCAAATTCCCCGTAACGCTCAGGCGGCTTGACCAGCCGCCCGGAGCGGGTACGCAGCCCGCCTACCCCCCCCCTCCGAAGGAAGAGCAGGTACAGGAGCAGGAGGGGTGATAGGGGAGCTGACAGGAGAATGAGCAGGAGAGGGAGGACGAGGAGACCGGGGAGGAGAAACGGGCACTGCAGCGGGCACGCGAGCGGGAGAGGTATGATGGGGGGGGCCAGGAGGAGCAGTGGGAGAACGGGGCACCAAGGGTTGAGAGGGCAGAGTCCTGGGCATGGGAGGAGCGGTAGGCAAAGAGGTAGCAATCGGGGGTGCAAAAGGGGCTGCGGGAGGCGGAGCGGGCTCGTTAACCGGCAGCAAATGCTGGCGGGACTGGCGGTAGGTGGTGCCCTCGTAGTGAACTAGGTAAGAGCGCGGAGAGTCTGCAAAGCCGATGACAACAGCCGGACGACCTGGCCCTTGAAGAGGCGCGGAAGGGGACGGCATGATTTGTCGTTGGAGCGCTTCTGGACGGCCTGTTTCTGGGCAATGCGCTCCTGGACAGCAGCAGGGCTGCGGACTGCGGGCTGTAGGGATCGCTGGGAGACAGGGATCGGAGGGCGTGTGGTGCGGGACATGAGCCGCTGAGCAGGCGAGCCCAGGGCATGGTCGCGACAAATATTTCGGAGATTCAGTAGTGCCAGCTAATAGTCCGAATGCGATAGTCTACACTGCTCCAACAGCTCCTTGGCACTGCGGACGGCGCGCTCAGCAAGGCCGTTGCTCTGCGGGTACTCAGGGCTGCTGGTGATGTGGCGAAAGTTCCAGGCGGCAGCGAAGGCGCGGAACTCCGCACTCGAGAACTGGCCGCCGTTGTCAGACTGCACAGTCACAGGAATGCCAAAGATCCCAAAGTAGCGTTTCAGCTTCCCGATGACAGCAGCAGAAGTGAGGGTGTGCAGCCGCTCCACCTCGAACCAGCTGGAATAGGAGTCTACAAGGACCAAGAAATGTTTGCCACGCCACTCAAATATGTCCGTAGCGACCGCCATCCACGCCAGGGCGGGGGCAGGCTGTTGTAGGAGTGGCTGGCGTTGCTGGTGGGGAGAGAGGGTATTGCAGGTTGAGCAGGCAGAGACCCTATCCCGGATGTCCTGTGCCATGCCGGGCCAATAAAATTGGCTCTGGGCCTGGGAAAGGGTGGCATCGGCTCCGGGATGGCCGCTGTGGGCAGTTTGGAAATAGTGGTCCCGCAGTGCAGCAGGCACCACAACCTTGTGGCCCTTCACCACCACGCCGTCATGCAGCACAAGTTCATCCCGGACTAGGAAGTAGGACGCAGCACCAGCCGGCAAGGATGAGCGACGGTCAGGCCAGCCACGACGGATGACATCTACAAGCTGTTGCAGGGCAGGATCATTGGCAGTGTGGTGAATCAGGGACTGCATCTGCCGGGAAGGCACAAAGTTAACGTTTAGTACCATCAGGTCGGATGATTCGTACGGGTGGAGGGCAGTAGACACCAGCGGTGCGCGGGACAGCGTGTCGGCCACAAACATGTCCTTGCCCTTTCGGTACACGATTCGAAACGTGAAGCGCTGGAGCTGCAGCATCATACGCTGCAAACGGGAAGAGGCCACGTGGATCGGTTTGTTCAAGATCGTGACCAGCGGCTGGTGGTCGGTTTCAATAGTGAAAGTGTTACCCAGAATGTAGTCCTTGAACTTCGAGCAGGCAAACACCACGGCAAGGAGTTCCTTCTCGATCTGAGCGTAGCGTTGCTCGGTAGGGGTCATAGTGCGGGAGGCGTAGGAGACAGGTAGTTGCAGGCGGTCGTAGAGTTGCATGCAGGCGGCACCGAGACCGAAATTTGAGGCATCGCAGGTAAGGACGATGGGGCGCTTTAAGTCGAAGAACTTTAGAGTGGGGGTGCGAACCAGCCGGGACTTTAGGTCATCGAAGGCTGCCTGATGCAGCGGGTACCAAACCCAGGCAGTGTCTTTCTTGGTCAGTTCCCTCAGGGGCGCACTCAGCTCGCTGAGGTCGGGAATGAATTTCCCCAGGTAGTTCACCATGCCCAAGAAGCGCTGCAGGCTTGGCACGTTGATCGGAGCTGGCATCCCAGAGACCGCAGCTGTCTTCTGTGGGTCTGGTTTCAGACCCTCAGCCGTAAAAACGTGGCCCACGTAAGTGACCTCCGGGACGCGGATGTGGAGGTCGTGCTCAGCGACGTCTCTCCCGTACACTAAGATGTCATCGACGATGATAGCACATGGCAGATGGGCAAATAGCTGCTCCATGGTGCGCTGGAAAACCTCGCTGGCAGAATTGATCCCGAAAGGCATGCGGAGGAAACGGAACCTGCCGAAAGGTGTACCGAACGTGGTCAGGAAGGATGAACGTTCATCCAGCGGAATCTGCCAGAAAGAGCTCTTGGCATCGAGGACAGAGAATACAGTGGCTGGGCCAACCTGTGCAGCGACATCCTCCACCGTTCGCATGGGGTAGTGCGGGCGTTTGATGGCAAGGTTTAGGTCCTTGGGGTTTATACAGATCCGAATCTCACTCTTGTCCTTCTTAGAAGCAACGACCATGGTGGAGACCCACCGGGTGGGATCACTCACCTCCTTGATGATGCCCACGGCCACCATCTGGCGCAGAGTCGACTCCACCCTGTCCTTCATAGCAAAGGAGACGCGGTGAGCCGGGCGGACTACCGGATGGACCTCCGGGTCCACCTCGATTTCGTAATTGCAGGGTAGTTTGCCCAATACATCGTCAAAACGATCAGGGTACTCGCGCATGGGATCCATGGGGGTCTGCACCAGGTGGATATCGCGGTGGAAGGAAACCAAACCGAGGTCCTGGCACGCACTGGCGCCCAACAGAGTAACATTCTCAGATTCCAGCAGGAGGAAAGAGAGGGGCCGAGAGGCCTTCAGAACTGTGCAGATAAGGGTTGCCTTACCGACTGGAACGAGCACACTCCCCCCATATGCGTGGAGATGGGAGTCGTCAGCAGTAACCTTCTCACCAGATCTTATCTGCTCAAAGAGGCTTAACGACATAACATTTGCAAACGCCCCCGTGTCGACCTTCGCAGGAAAGGTCTTTCCATTCACAGTAACTCGAACTGATGGATCAGCTATCAAAGCATGTGCACCCAAGACTGAAAAAATACGCGATTCATCATGGGAGGAACTGGTATCAGAATCAGGGAGTTCGTCTGAAAGGTATTGGGAGCCATGAACACTATCAGTCACAGTCAGGTTGTTTAGACTCCTTCTTGGAGCAGGGACAGGCTGGCCCCTGGAACGGCACACTGCGGATACGTGATTAAGCTTCCTACAGAAATTACAAGTCTTTCCCAGCGCAGGGCAAACATTAAATTGATGACTGACGAAGTTGCAGTTGGGGCATCGACGTGGGTTGTTCCTCGCAGGCGCGGGAGTGCTACGCTGGTGTGGCGGGCCATCGTTCCGCCGGCGTTCAGCAGTACCGGCATAGTGAATGTCCTGAGCCTCAGGGGGAGATACGGAGTCGACAGCAGCAGACATGCGAGAGGCATGCAAAGCCTCGTGTAGAGTGAGGTCTGGCTTCCTCAAAAGCTCTGCCCGTAGCTTCACGTCTTGTAGGCCGTGAACTTGGACATCCCTGACCATTTGGTCGGGGGTCAACACGTCCAGGCGGCAACGCCGAGCCAGGTGATGCAACGATGCAATGAAGGTGTCGATGTGCTCCCCGGGTTTCTGGCGCCTGCTGAAAAACTTAAACCGCTCTATAATGCAATTGGTGGGAATGTCACACAGCGCGGCAAATTTATTCGTTAGACATATCGGGTCCTGAGCATTCTCACCATCGGCGTACTCGAACGATTCAAAACGTTCCATGGCCTCCGGGCCAGCCAGGTAGAGGAGCAGATGTGCTGTAACCGCAGGGGTAGCATTAGGATGAGCGATGGCGACATAGTGCTGGAAGTCGCGCCTAAAGACAGTCCACCGGTGAACGATGTCGGAGTCAAACACCAGAACGTCAGGCTTACGACACGAGTTGGCCATAGTAAATAAAGGGTTGGAAAGGAAAATAAAAACTTGGAGAGAACAAAACAAAACCGATAGACAGGAGACGCAGGGTTCAACTTTGAGACACCATGTAAAGACTTGTCAAACACGTAATGTCTTCACTCTTCGTTTATTGCATACATTGTAGTCGTATACACACATATTGCCCTAGCTGTTCCTGGTCCGTCACCGGAGCTAGAGAGCGAGCTGGGGGTGGGAAGATTACAATTATACTGAAGATAATGGGGAGTGGTTAGTAGTGGTGAGGTCATTATGTTAAAGGAACATGCACTGATCTCCAAGGATGACCAGTATTTATAAACGATTCACATAACTTTTTGCTTTTGCACTCTTTATATAGAGCTAAGTATCCCATCTTTCCTCAAACAGCCTTCCTGCCACCAGCTATGTTTGGTTTATGTATATCCACGGTCTTTCTGTCCATGCACTCCCTTAACTTTGTACCATTTAGTTTATATTGCCAAATCTCATTCTACTTAACAAAATATATCACCTTAGTTGTGCTGTAACACCTATCCCTCCAAGAAAATCTTGTGCAGTTAAATCAGACAGTCACCTGTACAGAATAGCTTTGAGCAGGTGAAGGGAATGAAGATGGTGGATCCTGTCAGGCAGTTCCATGAACAGACAGTCAAGAGTCTATTGGCAGAATGCTTCTTCACCAGAACTTTCAAACAAGCACCAAGATCTTTCTTGTGTAGGAAGGAACTGCTGATGCTGGTTTATACAGAGCGATTACTCTGTCCGCCTTGGCCTACGCAATCTCCCGGTTGCCAAACATTTTAATTCCCCTTCCCATTCCCAAATTGACCTTTCTGTCCTGGGACACCTCCACTGTCAGAGTGAGGTCACACGCAAATTGGAGGAACAGCACCTCATATTTCATTTGGGCAGCTTACAACCCTGCGGTATGAACGTTAACCCTTGCATTCCCACTCTCCCCCACCCTAGTCATCCTAGTTCCACTGTTCGCATCCTTGTATCCCTTCGTCGTCACCTCTTCCCCAGCCAACAATGGGCCATTATGGGCTCCACCCTTCCTTGGTCATCTGTTCCCGGCCCTGGTTTGTTCTAGCCTTTTTCTGCCTCCAGTTCCCCACCGTCTACTTTCAGTCTGAAGAAGGGTTCCGACCATAAATGTCACCCATCCTTTTTCTCCAGAGATGCTGCCTGACCCACTGAGTTACTCCAGCACTTTGTATCTTTCTTGATTGGTGGTGAGAAAGATCCTCCATAACATATGCTTCATGCATGGTTTCAGTCTCAGCACCACTGCATGTTGCTTTGGAGGTGGCTGCAGTGGGGATGAGACCATCATCTAATTCTGTCAAGAATATATTTGAAGTACATTGATAACCTGGCAGAGCTCAATTTTAAAACTTACTTGTTTTCTCATGTTCAAATCTTAACAGAAAGCACAACAAACTCGTTTTTTCTAACTTTATTTCAAGCTGTCCAAGTTCTTTGGATCACTGACATTGTTCCCATACCTCTACCACGAGATTGGGCTCCAGGTTTCACTATCCAGATGTTACGCATTCCTTCGATCTTCAGCTGGGCGTTCACCTTCTGTAGTTGCTGCAGCATTTGTTCACACATGTCAGCGTAAGTATTCCAATTTTGAATTGTTGCTCCATCACTAAGACAAAGGCACATGACAATACAATACAAAGGTACAATTATCACAAACCAGTTCAGGTACACTACCAAGACATGCTGGGGTACAGAATTCGTTGTTTTTAAACTGCACATATCTTGAAATATACTACGTTATTTATCTTAAAAGTGAATCAGATCAAAGACGAGGAATTGTTTTTAACTTAATGAGTGGTTAGGGTATGGAATGCACTGCTAAAGGCAGAGGTGGAGGCAGATTTAATTGTCCCACCCAAAAGGGTGCCGGATAAGAATCTCAATGTAAAGAATATTCAGGACGAGAGAGAGTCCTTTTGTCATGTGCCCTGAACTGGCAAAATGATATTAATTCTTGCTGCAGCAGCATGACAGGTTTGTACACACTGTACTCAACAGTTAACACAGCAAACAAACAAAAAGTTAAATACATTTTAATAACAGTGCAATCCAGGCAGTTTGTAATTCAGAGTTTAATTGGAGTTCATTGTGTTCAATAGCCTGATAGTTGTGGGAAACTGGTACTGGATTGCATTTATATAGATGTATAGGAAGGAACTGCTGAAGCTGGATGAAACCAAAGATAGACACAATAGGCTGGAGTAACTCAGCGCCTCAGACAGCATCTCTGGAGAAAAATATAAGGTGATGTTTCGGGTCAAGTTAAAGAAGGGTCTCGACCCGAAATGTCACCAATTCCTTTTCCCCAGAGATGCTGTCTGACCCGCTGAGTTACTCCAGCTTTTTGTGTCTATCTTGCATTTATATAGAGCCAGTACTGACATGATGGGCCAAACAGCCTCTTATTTATTGTAACTATTCTTGGATCTTATGAATTTTATATGGATCGAATGTGATGTTCTATTAATTGCATGTTTTGAAGACTTAATATGCACAAACCTTTTGAAAAACTCTGTTGTCTTTTCTTTAAAACAAATAGTATATGGTTTGGAATTCTTGCCTGGTTAACCCGAGTGCTAGGTTGGGTAGAGTTTATTTTATACTACATAATTATATTATACTAAATATACATAAATATACAACATGGGAGTTAATGTCACAGTGCTCTTACTCTTACTTGAATCCTGTGTTAAATTCATCAATGTCATGTCTGCACCTATCTCACTGATTTCCTATGCCTGACAAGCACCACCAACATCTCAGGTCTTCCAGTCCTCCCCTTCTTTAAAATGGTCCTCTGAACATTTATATATGATTTATTAAGAGGTTAATAGGCATCCACAGACATACAGAGGAAGCATCAGTCATTGAGCGCGCCAGCGGCAGAGGTCCAGGATAGCGCCGGGTGTCGAATATGGGCCATGTGGGAGCCGGAGGTCGTATTGCCAGGAACAAAGCGTGGGGGGAACCACCATGGGGGGGAGAACAAAGGAAGACTTGGTGAGGGGGGGAGGGGGGAACAAAGGAGGACCTGGCGCAGGATACTTTACTTTGTCGGAACCCTTTATGTAGCGACTCTTGGCATACCTTGGGTAAGCAAAATAAAGAATGTCACTGTGACTTGTTATATGTGACAATAAACTATTCATTTGTTCGTTCATTCGTTCGTTCGTTCATTCATTCATTCATTCATTCATTCATTCAGCATCACTGCTATCCAGAGCCCACACGCAGTGCTGAGAAGACACTTACATAATCCATCTATGCCTCGATTCAGCTGCTGGGATACTGAAGGTGAGAAACTGGGCAGGCAGTATTAAAGAGGGGTGGGTTGGGAAGGTGGGGGATGGAGAAGCACACACACATGACCTCAATGAAATATTGTAAGGAGAGACCTGACTCAAGAGTGGATCGATCCAGTAAATCCATTATACTAATTACCAGAAATCAGTGAGTTTAAATCAGTTGGACATTGGATTTTTTTTTCCAAGTTCCACTTTACCTAAACTCACCATGTTCAAGGGTTAAAATTACCCACAAAATACTTTTAAAATATCTTTAATATAATAAATTGATGAGGTGAGTACAAGGAGGCACAATATTTCAATAAATAATCAAATTAGAATTAGAGAATTGGTTATTGTTGAAGGAGTCATTCAGTCCACTCTGGGTTTTGGTACAGAAATACCCACAGTACAAATCCCCTCTATTTTCCCATGGCTCTACAAATTATTAACTTTCAAGTGCTTATAAAATATCCTTTAAAAAACTTGATTCTGATTCTATCAAGGACAGCACGGTGGCACAGCGGTAGAGGTGCGGCCTTACAGTGCCAGAGACTCGGGTTTGATCCAGAGTGCTGACTGTATGGACTTTGTACGTTCTCCATGTGACTGCGTGGGTTTTGTCCTGGTGCTCCGGTTTCCTCCCATATTCCAAAGACATGCAGGTTTGTAGGCTAATTGGCTTCTGGGAAGTGTCCCTAGTGTATGGGTGATCACTGGTCAGTGTGGAGTCGGTGGGCCAAAGGGCCTGTTTCCATGCTGTATCTCTAAACTAAACTAAACTAAACTGTTTCCTTCATTCCAACAAGCATTTATCATGCCGTGGGACATAACTGTAATGAGAGTATCTCAATTCATATTGTAGCTTTCTTGTTGTAAGTACAGGGACTAATATGATGCATTGCCAATTTGCGAGTGTATCTTACTCCATGGTAACAGGAAAAACGTATTAGGATTATATTGCTTTGCTCAAAACCCGTTGTAACAGAAGTAATGTGTAGGAAAGGACTGTAGATGCTGGTTTAAATCGAAGGTAGACACAAAATGATGGAGTAACTCAGCGGGACAGGCAGCATCTCGTGAGAGAAGGAATGGGTGATGTTTCGGGTCGAGACCCTTCTTCAGGCTAGTTGTGGATGAAATCCTCTAGGAATGCTGAAAGTTGTGAATTTTACTCTGAGCAGTTAGATTAAAGGGCCTGTCCCACTTACGTGTCCTTGGTACGCAAATTACGCGACCTCGTGGTCGCGTTGAGCCGCGACGGTCCCGCGAAGGTCGCGCGTGATTTCATGCATATGCACAGCCATCTGGAGCGCGTGACGTCATTTGAAGATGGACACGAAATGCAGGAGTAACTCAGCGGGCCCGGCAGCATCTCTGGAGAGAAGGAATGGGCGAATGGTTTCGTGTCGAGACTCTTCTTCAGTCTGAAAGAAGGGTCTTGACCCAAAACCTCACCCATTGCTTCTCTCCAGAGATGCTGCCGGTCCCGCTGAGTTACTCCTGCATTTTGTGTCCATCTTCAATTTTCTTGGCCCCGCTCTGGGAGTAGAAGTGGGGGCAGATCCGGACCGCAACGGCCATGGGCCCCAGGCCGAGTTCGGCGATCGTTTGGCGATCAGTGGGACCGGCCACACGTGGCCATACGATGCCCGTGCGCCTCAACATGACCACGAGGTTGGGTAATTTGCGTGCCAAGGACACGTAAGTGGGACAGGCCCTTTAATCTCTAAGAACGGGATTGGCAACTTGGAATTTCATGCTCACATTAATCATTTTATAGCCTATTGGAGATATCATGTTTGAATCAAAAGCGCGATGGGATGGCACATTGGGTAGAAGATTGCAACAGGGTTGGCAGCAATGATGTACTGCACTGAAATTCAATGTCTGCATTATATTATAATGACAAAATTAGAGTAGTGACAGTTGTTTGTTGCCAACGTATTCAAACTCCATCCCAATAGAAGCAGCATAAATTTCCAAATGTATCTGAAAATTAGTATTAACATCAATAAATTAATTTATCTGACATGTCATTGAACTTTTTCAGCACACTGACCCAGATGGATGAATCAATAGTACTTACTGGATAACCCTGTAGTACTGCTGGATAGCTTCTTCCCAGCATTTTTCTGTGACTGCTGGTGGCGTGTCAAGACTCACATCAATATCCTTGTGTTCCATGGTGTTTAAATACTCTTCACAGGCACGGAGTGCTGTCTCAATAAGCGTGACAGAAACAATCCCACGTTTTCTTTGTGGCTCTCTTTGAAAAGCTGAGATAAAAAGTCCACATATCATTCTGTGTGATATGAGCCACTAGTTTGAGAATTATATTACCTAAAGTTTTCTTTTCCAAATATACATCAAATTTCCTAACCTCCTTCCTTTATGTTGGGAAACAATTTCATAAGCACCAAAGGCAGGCTCTAAATACTTCATTAAGGCAATCATTCTTGAGTAACCTATACCGTTTACACTGTGAGCTATTACTCTGTTACAGATACCACTGTTGAACCCAATCTTCTGTTTTTCGAACATCCTCATGAGAGAATTTGCAATCCTGAGACAGTGGCAGCTCATCAGTGTTCTGTTTTCTGTATGTATAACACTGCCAATTATAGTAGGGATTGTAATATCAAGTCCTATTAACTTAACTATAGGTTAACTAGCTTCACACTATTGTTTAGTTTGTTTTTAGTTTAGTTTATTACTGTCACGTGTACCGAGGTACAGTGAAAAGCTTTTGTTTGCGTGCTATCTAGTCAAAGAAAGAAAGGACTAAACACAAATGCAATCAAGCCGTCCAAAGTGCACAGATAAAGGGTACAACATTTATGGCAAGATAAAGTTAGATTGAAGATAGTTGAAAGGTCTCCAGTGGAGTAGTTGGGAGGTCAGGACTGCACTCTGGCTGATGAGAGGACCTGCCAGTTGCCTGATAAGCAACGCTGCGGTAGTGGACATCACTACATCGCCTGGACAGGACGACTCCTGCAACTCTGACCCTGTGCCACCACCAGGATAACGGGTCTTTATGGTAAAGCTAAGACTGCAACATTAAAAAAAAAAAAATCCACTTGCAGGTTATAAGATGGCACCTAAAACATGGTGGCTCTTGTGTACTGACAGTGTGGTTTACTGTCTTACACTCTTACACTTGGCATTATTGTGCCTAATGTATTTTAGGATTGTGACTGAACTCTATGCCAGAAAAGAATGTCACTGTACTTAGGTACATGCCACAATAGCATACTGTAGAACCAGTGTTATCTACTATATGTAAGAGGAAAAATAAATAGAAACCATGGAGGATTGGATGTTTTAAGTTTTAGGGTTCAATGAATTTTCTTCAATGAATTTCAAGCAATATTTAAGTGCCTTGAGATAAAGTAAACCATGGGCTTTCAACATCGGATGAACAACACCTCACATTCCGTGAGGGTAGCTTATAACTCAATGGTATGAACATTGAATTTTCTAATTTTAAGTAATACCCTCTCTACTGCCTTTCTTTTTTCTGCACCCCATCCCAGTGGAACCCATTTCTCCCATGATCTCCTACTCTTCCAGTCACCTTGCTCCTTTCCTTGTCTTCGTACACGCATCTCCCATACCAGGCCCTATATTTCCCCTTTATTCTTCCCCGATCCCCTCCCCTCATCCCCTTCCATCTATACCCTTCCCTCTGGCTTTAGTGCGAATTCCATCATCAAGTTCGCCGACAACACCACCGTTGTTGGACGAATTACAGAGAGTGATGAGTCAGAGTATAGAAATGAGATTGACCGATTGACCAAATGGTGCCAGCACAACAACCTGGCTCTCAATATCAGTAAAACCAAGGAACTGATTGTGGACTATGGAAGAGGAAAGATGAGGACCCACAATCCTATTTATATCAATGGGACAATGGTGGAGAGAGTCAAAAACTTCAAATTCCTGGGCATGCATATTTCCTGGATCCAGCACACTGATGCAATTATAAAGAAAGCACATCAGCGCCTCTACTTCCTGAGAAGATTATGGAGATTCAGTATGTCAAAGAGGATTCTCCTGAACTTCTACAGGTGTACAGTAAAGAGCATATTGACTGGTTGCATCATGGCCTGGTTCGTTCATCTTTGGCTGGAATCATTTGATCATCATGAACACTTTTGATCCTATCCCCAACTTCAACTAAGTACCTTTATGTTCCACACACTTCCACTATTTTCCCAACATCCCATTTGTCTTGACTGGACTTGTTAGGAGGACTGAGAACACAAACCTGCTGGCTTGAAGTACCTCTCCTTTTTGTCTTTTTTGACTTAACTGTTTTTGCTCAACTCTCAAGGCCAAATTGGGTTGAACTAGACTTAGGCATATTCTTAGCCTTCTCTTCAGCTACAGTTCTGCAGGTGAGTAACCTGTTGTTGTGTGTTGTGTGGTTCTGTACTTCAGCAAGAAACTCTTGAGAGCATCTTTGACAACTCTAACAGACCTTTCCGCCGCCCCATTGGAGGCTGGATGGTATGGGGGAACAAGTGTGTGTTTTACACTATTCCGCTGCATGAACTGTTTGAGCTGTTCTGAACGAAACTGAGGCCCGTTATCAGAAACAAGTTCTTCCGGTAAACCATGGCATGCAAAAATGGATCCCCAGAAATAGTGGATGCATTAGTGATAATTTTTCAAAACTCTTTAGATTCTGGAGTAGTTCCTGATGATTGGAGGGTAGCTAATGTAACCCCTTTTTAAAAAGGGAGGGAGAGAGAAAAGGGGGAATTACAGACCAGTTAGTCTAGCATCGGTAGTGGGGAAAATGCTAGAGTCAGTTATTAAAGATGGGATAGCAGCACATTTGGAAAGTGGTGAAATCATTGGACAAAGTCAGCATGGATTTATGAAAGGTAAATCATGTCTGATGAATTTTTCGAGGATGTAACTAGTAGAGTGGATAAGGGAGAACCAGTGGATGTGTTATATCTGGACTTTCAGAAGGCTTTCGACAAGGTCCCACATAAGCGATTAGTATGCAAACTTAAAGCATACGGTATTGGGGGGTTCAGTATTGATGTGGACAGAGAACTGGCTGGCAGACAGGAAGCAAAGAGTAGAAGTAAACGGGTCCTTTTCAGAATGGCAAGCAGTGACTAGTGGGGTACCGCAAGGCTCAGTGCTGGGACCCCAGCTATTTACAATATATATTAATGATTTGGACGAGGGAATTGAATGCAACATCTCCAAGTTTGCAGATGACTCGAAGCTGGGGGGCAGTGTTAGCTGTGAGGAGGATACTAGGAGGCTGCAAGGTGACTTGGATAGGTTGGGTGAGTGGGCAAATGCATGGCAGATGCAGTATAATGTGGATAAATGTGAGGTTATCCACTTTGGTGGCACGAACAGGAAAGTAGACTATTATCTGAATGGTGGCCGATTAGGAAAAGGGGAGATGCAACGAGACCTGGGTGTCATGGTACACCAGTCATTGAAAGTAGGCATGCAGCTGCAGCAGGCAGTGAAGAAAGCGAATGGTATGTTAGCATTCATAGCAAAAGGATGAGTATCGGAGCAGGGAGGTTCTACTGCAGTTGTACAGGGTCTTGGTGAGACCACACCTGGAGTATTGCGTACAGTTTTGGTCTCCAAATCTGAGGAAAGACATTCTTGCCATAGAGGGAGTACAGAGAAGGTTCAGCAGACTGATTCCTGGGATGTCAGGACTTTCATATGAAGAAAGACTGGATAGACTTGGCTTGTACTCGCTAGAATTTAGAAAATTGAGGGGGGATCTTATAGAAACTTACACAATTCTTAAGGGGTTGGACAGGCTAGATGCAGGAAGATTGTTCCCGATGTTGGGGAAGCCCAGAACAAGGGGTCACAGTGTAAGGATAAGGGGGAAGTCTCTTAGGACCTACATGAGAACTTTTTTTTTCACACTTAGAGTGGTGAGTCTGTGGAATTCTCTGCCACAGAAAGTAGTTGAGGCCAGTTCATTGGCTATATTTAAGAGGGAGTTAGATGTGGCCCTTGTGGCTAAAGGAATCAGGGGGTATGGAGAGAAGGTAGGTACAGGATACTGAGTTGGATGATCAGCCATGATCATATTGAATGGCAGTGCAGGCTCGAAGAGCCGAATGGCCTACTCCTGCACCTATTTTCTATGTTTCTATGAATGTAAGATCTGGAGTGTTCATGAGTTTGGACTGAATTCGTTCATCCACTAGACCACAAACAAATCTGTTGCATAGTGCGCGTCTGAGAAAGGTTCCAAAGTTAAGTTTTTCAAGGCATTGTGGAGTGGAGTGCTCATCGTGGAGTACTCATTGATTGTCTCATTCTGCTTCTGGTTTCTAGTGCCAAATTTACAACTTTTTGCAATTTCCAGAGGCTTTGGGTTGAAATGCTCCTCCAACTTCTTCATAATGTCATTGTATGGCTCGTCTTTTGCCTTTATGGGTGCAAGGAGATTCACGAGTGTGCCGTACATTTCAGGACCGATCTCCGTGAGCAGAATCGCTTTCATTCGTTCGCAAATGGCCTTATTTGTTTCAGTCACAATCTCTCCTTCACCACTAATCTCCATTATGTTGTTTGCCATGAAAAACATGTTTGCTCTCTCCATATAGGAGCTGTACGGCTCTCTACTCTTGTCAAAAGTGCCAAGGTTTCCAATGTAGCCCATGGACGCTGCCATCGTGTGTTTTTTAAAAAAAAGTCCATTCAAAAACCCCGATTTCCTGTCTGTTCTGGTGTAACAATTCACCTAAAACTTAGCTGTACAAAGGCTATTCAGCTTGAGGAACTCGACAAAAAAAATAATCTTATACAATCCCAAGGACGGCATCTTGCCACGTAGACACAACATACAGATAGCCTGACAAACTCTCGATGATTTGTCCAGCTGCTGTTTTAAACTACAGTCCCCTGCATAGAAGGAACTGCAGCCTATCGTATCTAGCTTGCAAACAACTGCGATGCAGCTCCGTATTTACTGTTTAAAATGTTAAACAATATTGCATGTTGCAAAACAGTCCTGCACTGTATTTAAAGGATGAGTTCACAAACTCTATCCCATCATCGTCGCCAATTTTGTTATATTCCGGACGGCAGAATGAATAACAAATTACATGCAGGTTGCCTGGATCACAAGAGAGACAATTATTACCCAACATTCCCTGCTTATATTGAACACCAACTCATTAACATACACATGAATATGTATGAATACATTACACCCTCCATCGAAGGGATTTATCGTAGTTGCCGCCTCAAACGGCAGCCAGCATCATCAGAGACCCGCACCATCCTGGCCACACACTCATTTTACCACTGCCATTGGGAAGAAGGTACAGGAGCCTGAAAACTGTAAAGTCCAGGTTCAGGAACAGCTTCTTCCCTTCAGCCATCAGGCTATTAAACACGACAACAAATAAGCTCTGAACTACAACAATTATTATTATTGCACTATAATTGTTTGTTTTTTGAGTATGTGTGTATGTGTATATATACACACTGTACTTTTTTTCTCTCATTTATGTACCATGTTTTCATATTCTGTTGTGCTGTAGCAAGTAAGAATGTCATTGTTCTATCTGGGACATGACAATAAACCACTCCTGACTTAACATTTCACTCCTTTCCTTATCTGACGACATCCATTGTTTCCTCTTCACCTTTGTCACTTACTTCACACACCAGCCCATCAAAACACCCGTCCCCTGTATCCACCTTTCACTTACCAGGAATTGTCCCGCCCTCACCTCACTTTTCCAGCTTTCAACACCCCCCCCCCTCTCCACACTACTCTCAGTCTGAAGAAGATTGCCCACTTGAAACGTCACCTGTCCATTTCCTCCACAGATGCTGCCTGTCCCGCAGAGTTGCTCCTGTACTTTGTGCCTTGCTCAAGGTTCCAACATCTGTAGTCTTTTGTGTCTCAAGCATTCCTACATTAAATATTGTGCAAGTTAGAGACAATGTAAAACTGTATAATGCTCCCTCAATTATGTCTTTGCCCAATCTGAGAACAACTGCTACTTTTGCTGTGGAGAACATTTTACTCTCTTAACAAAGAGTGTATTTTCCACAAAGTGCAATTACTACCAAGCTTAAAGAATGGGATTTGATGATAAAGAATATTTGGTGAAAAAGGTGGGAGGGGTACTATTTAAAAAAAAAAAAAGGATTAAATTAATTAGAAATAACAATTATTTCTTCACATTGAAATATACCTTTAACTGCAGAATTATAATTAAAGTAAGGATGTGTTGTTTATTTAGGGGTAACAGATTAATAATAACCATAGCTAAACAGGAAATGGAGGGGGAAATTCAATGTTTAGACACGTCAAACTTACTGCCTGCAATTCCTGCACCATGAGAATCATGTGTGTAGAGAGCGCCTCCAACTGGTCACGCACATCTATCTGTATATACATAACTAAAACTCAGATCTTGTGCTCATCCAATTTGCGGGATTTTTCTATTTGCGCAAAAACGGTACGTGATAGCGCTAAGATTTTTCGCCAGGTTACTAACTGTTCTCCCTGTGCTGCGAGTGTAACACGTTTCGTTCCGATCGGTGGTATATTGTAAAAGTTATTGAGTTTTAAAAATCTTAAAAACCGCGCGTGCGCAGATTCCTTCAGTCAGTGCTGCACAGATTGGTCTCTTCTCCCGTCAGTCAATGCCACCACCTTCCTGCCCCACCGGCGGCGGCCTGTCCCGCCTCACTCACAAATTCCTCTTTCCCCTCCTCATAGTAACTTGTCTATCGTCTCCCCCCCACTACCGGTGCGGCAATGGCGTTCCTATCTACCTGACCCCCCCGGGTCCGTCTCCTCCACCGCCGCCATTGCGGTAACTCACCCTCAGGCCTTCTCGGAGGAGATCTTCTCCACCAGCTCATTGAACTCGTGGTGCCCACCGTGACGAACACCGACAGCAGCGAGCAGGCTGGCAGGTGGGCAGGGACGGGCCAAGCGGCAGCAGTGGGCCGGGGGGGCAAGGCGGGGATGGGCCGCGAGAGGCAGCTGCGGGCGGTCAGACAGGACGAGCTGCGGCTGAAGTGGGCAGAGGGAGGGAAGGAGAGTCGGGTTGCAGGATGGCTGAGCAGTTTGCGCGGAGTTTGAGACAGACAGACAGACAGACAGACAGACAGACAGACAGACAGAGACACACAGACACACACACACACACACACACACACACACACATGCGCACACTGTCCAATCGTCAAGTTAACAGGATCTAAACCACAGCTAACAGATTTTTATGGAGGGAGGGAGGGAGGGACTGAGGGTAGGGGGAGGGAGAGGTGAGGGAGGCATTGGTGGAGGGGAGGAGGAGAGGGGAAACATCCTGGGGAGGTGAGGAGGAAGAGTGGGGGTATCGAGGGAGAGGAAGGGGTAGGGAAGAGAGGGGGAAAGTCAGGAAGGTGAGGAGAGTGGGGGAGGAGGAGGAATAGAGGGAGATGTGGGGGGATTGGGGAGGTAGGGAGTGGGGAATAGAAGGAGAGGAGGGCAGTGGGGAGATCAGGAGGGATAGTGGGGGGATAGGGGAGGTGAGGAGTGGGGATAGAGCGATAGGAGGAAGGTAGGGAGGGAGAGGAGTGATGGAGGGAGGGAGGGAGTGATTGAGGGTAGGGGAAAGTAGAGGGAGGGGTGAGAGGAGGGATTGGGAGAGGGGAGGGGAGAGGGGAAAGAAGAGAGAGCGTGAAGAGAGGGGGAGAGAGTGCTGGGGGATGAGGGTAAATGTGTCGTGCCTGCACAGTTGGGGGCTATGCATGAGTGGTGCAATATTGCGTTGGGGGAATGGAGTCGGGGAGGGGGTAGAGGGAGAGGGAGGGGGCTAGAGTTGGGGGGAGGGAGGGTAGAGAGGGAGAGGGTGAGGAGGGAGAGGGTAAAGAGGGAGGGGTAGAGTGGGAGGGAGGGAGGGTGAGGGAGGGAGAGGGAGGGGGTAAAGGGAGGGGATAAAGTGGGGGGGAGGGAGAGGGATGGGGATAGAGAGGGTGGGAGAGGGGCAGATAGGGAGGGGGCATCTCCCTCCATCTCCCCCCATCTCCTCTACCACCCCACTCCCCACCCCATCTCCCTCCTCCTCATTTCCCTCATCCTCCTCCCGTCACTCCCATTCCCTGCCCCCAGGACCTACCCAGGTCGTAGAGCAGCGCCAGGGCCTGGAACTCGGCCTGGTTCTCGTTCTCGGCCCAGCCCTGACTTGGTTTCAGAGGTGGCTATTTTTTTCGGCCCTGGGCTCGGCTCCTACTTCAGCTCAAGCACCAGGCTCGAGTCCAGCCAGGGCCTGCGGCAACCACCCTCGCCACCTCGCCACCGGGTGTCGGGCGCCAGCAGTCACCACCACGCGAGTGCGCTGGAGTGCTCCTCCCTCCCGGAGTGTCCCGTCTCGTACAGGTTTGTGTGTGGTGATTCCCGTATTGACCGCTTGTACGTTTCCAAGGCCTATGTCTCTTGTGTCTCGGCGGCCTCCATGCGGCGGTGCCATGCTCGGAACACTGCCTGGTGTGAGTGGACTTTATCCCAGCATACACACGGGCAGGGTCTGCATACTGGCACTTTAATAACCAACTGCTGGAGGAACGCCGATTCCGGGATTCGTTCAGGAAGTTCTGGGCGAAGTGGAGAGAGAGGCAGGGGCGTTTCCTTTCCCCAAGGCAGTGGTGAGAAGTGGGGAAAAGCCTACGTCCGTCTGTTTTGCCAGGACTATGCGAGGAGGTCGACCAAGGGGCGGGTCTCTGTGATTGGACGGCTTGAGAGATAGTTGCTCGACTCGGAGTCTCGCCTGGGTCGACTGGTGGGGACCCCTGTGAGTTGGAGGAGTACCAGGAGAACATGGGTGCGCTGCGGGACTTGCAGCTTAGGAGGTCCCGGGCGCATATGTTGGGTCGCGAGTCCGGATGTTGCACGATTTGGACCGCGTCTCCCCTATTCCTTGTCTCTGGAGAGTTCAGAGGCCTCTTTGGAGTGCTCTCTTACCGGGGGAGAGCATTGATCATAAACCAGCTGGTGGCCTCTATGTTGTGGTACCAGCTGGCCACTCTGGTCTCGCCCTCATTATCTGTCACCATGATCTAGAGGAGGTTGGTGAACTTCTTCTGGGGAGAGAGGAATCATTGGGTCTCTGCTGGGGTTCTGAATCTCTCGTTGAGTTGCTTGCGGATGATGGCTCCTCTGTCACAGATCCTGAGAGCATCGGTGCCTCGGTTCGGTCTTTCTACAGGACTCTGTTCTCCGTGGGTACATCTAGTGGGGATGCGCAGGGGTTCTGTGGGAGGGCTTACCCGTAGTGTGCAAAGAGGTGGCTGAGCGCCTTGATGATCCCTTAACCATGGAGTAGCTGACTGCTACCCTGCATCAGCTCGGGGGGGGGGGGGGGGGGGGGGGGCAAGTCTCACAGGACTGGATGGGCTGACGGTGGGGTTTCTTAGAGCTTTCTGCGATGTCCTGGGGGGTGACTGTATGAAAGTCCTGGGGTAGAGCCTGGCGACCGGGGAGATGCCCTTCTCGTGGCGCAGGGCAGTCGTTGTCCTGCTACCCAAGAAGGGTGATCTCCGCCTTTTGAAGAACTGGCGCGCGGTCTCGCTCCTCAGCGCAGAATACAAAGTCTTTGCACGGGCAAATGGCGAATCGCCTGGGTCCCGTGCTATCCCAAGTGATCCACCCGGACCAGTCCTACACAGTCCCGGGCCGGTTCATCCCAGGACAATATCCATCTCGTTCGGGACCTGATCCATCTGTCCCAGGGGGCTGGACAGTCAGTCGCCTTTCTCTCCCTTGACCAGAAGGTGTTTGACAGGGTGGATCATGACTTCCTTCTGGGACTCTGCAGGCGTTTAGATTTGGACTGCACTTCGTGGCCCGAGTCCAGCTTTTGTACGCTGCTGCGGAATGCCTTGTTAAGGTCAACGGCTCTTTGTTGGCCCCCATTCACTTTAGGAGGGGGGTACGTCAGGGATGTCCTGTGTCCGGCCAGCTGTATTCCATCTGTGTCGAGTCATTCCTGTGCCTTCTCCAGAGGCGGTTGGGAGGCCTGGCTTTGCTGGGGCCGGGGGTGGAGGTGGTTCTCTCGGCATACGCCGATGATATCCTTCTTATGTTCACCGACCCTGTTGCCCTACGGAGGATGCGTGAGTGCCAGCAGATTGCAACCTCCGCCAGGATCAACTGGGGGAAGTGTTCTGGTCTCTTGGTGGGTCAGTGGGAGGTGGACTCACTGCTGGAGGAAATGACAGTTAATGCGTGGAGCACCATGCACCTCCTCTACCTGGAGGTCTACCTGAGTCCCACTGAGGGGGCTTGGCTGGCAAACTGGCAGGAGCTAGAGGCGAACGTCGTCGCCCGGCTAGGGCGTTGGTCAGGCCTCCTTGGAGTGCTCTCTTACCGGGGGAGAGCATTGGTCATAAATCAGCTGGTGGCCTCCATGTTGTGGTACCGGCTGGCCACTCTGGTCGACTGTTTTGTTGATAAAGTTGGCATCTTAATTTGATGATCGTTTGTTTGTAAACTGTCAACATAGGCAGTCTTTGATTGTGTTAATACTCTGTTTACTTTTATTTTTTTGAATAAAAGTATTTGTATAATGAAAATATTTATTTTTTAAACGAGTGTCCCGTCCTGCCTTGCCAGTGTATTGTGACATCACTCGGGTGCGCTGGAGTGCCCCTCCCTCCCCGAGTGTCCTTTCCTGCCTTGCGAGTCCATTGTGACGTCACTCAGTTTTTTAAAACCGAAATGGGTGAGTTTTATGTTTTTTTTAAACTTTAAACGATTAAAAAGTGCGGAAATATAGGTGTGAATGTGAAGGGAAGATGTTTATCGCCTCAATGGGATAAATGTGAGTAGAATGTGTGAAAATGGGAAGGCTGTGGCCAAGCGTTTGGAAGAAAATAGGAAAATAGAAATTGGCACACACATACACACAGACAGCCACAAACAAGACAAAGAGTTTTAGTAATAGTATAGATGGATGGCGCTCATTGAAGGGTATCAGAGAAGCTGAACCCGGTCGGGGGAAAGGGAAACGAGAGATATAGATAGTGATGTAGAGAGACATAGAACAAATAAATGAAAGATATGCAAAAAAGTTATGATGATGAAGGAAAATGGCCATTGTTAGCTGTTTGCTAGGTGAGAACGAGAGGCTGGTGCAATTTGGGTGGGGGAGGGATGGAGAGAGAAGGAATGCAGGTGTTACTGAGAGAAATCAATGTTAATTGAATATTAATTGAATTAATTGAATGATTCCTGAGATGAGGATAGTTATGTTGATAGAATAGTGATGCTAATGTTGTTTTCCTAACAGACAGGCATGAAGAGATATAAACATATTTGAAATCATAAAGGATCTAAATCTAAATAGACGGGGAGAAAGTAGAAGTAGAGAGCACGGTATGAAGGTGATTGGCAAAAGAACCAAAATGACATTAAGGAATCTTTTATGCACAGTAAGAATTTGGAAAGGACTGCCAGGAAGATTAGTGGAAGAGATTCCACCGTGGCATTCAAATAGCAGTTGTAAGTACTTGAAAGGTAAAAACGGGGTAGGCTTTGGCAAAATGGCAGGGTATTGAGACTAACTAGATTGTTCTGGATGAACCAAATGACCTGTTTCCTTGTGATTCTGCTGCATAACATCTCTAACAGCCTTTATTAATGTTTATAATTTATGCCAAATTATGAGTAGTCTTTGTGTTCTAGACAGTCCAGAGAAACTGGATTATGGCTATTCAATCACCCTGGTCAAGAGAGGATGGAACTGAAGAAGCCCATCAAATTTTATTTTGCCTAACATTTCAGTATTTTGCCACTCGGAAGCTATGTTTGTAATCAGCATTTGATCTCTAAAAGAATCTTGCTCTTAATATTACACCACCACAAACTGAGAGCTCCCTTTTATCGAAGATAGGCACAAAATGCTGGAGTAACTCAGCGGGTTAGGCAGCATCTCTGGAGTAAAGGATCGGAACCCTTCTTCAGACTAGAGAAGTCTGAAGAAGGTCCGAAGAAGGGTTCTGACCTGAAACATCACCTATTCCTTTTCTCCAAGAGATGCTGACTGACACGCTGAGTTAGTCCAG
>CM075980.1:50670297-50724668 GCA_038087875.1 Malacoraja senta
GTCAGCATCCCCGGGGAACATGGATAGGTGGCGTTTTAAGTCGGGACCTAATACACGGTTCTGACTCTTTTTCCAGTAAGGAGGGGGGGATAAGGATGGCAAAGGAAGGAAACCTTAGACCAGTGCTTCTTAAACTATTTCAGTGTCATTCACCCTTGAGTCTTTATAACAAAATTTAATTCACCCTTGTCTAAATTTCCTTATGTATTTTGGTAATTTTTGCCTTATTCTCCCTTGTATATAATGCATTTTGTCACATGAGCAAAAAACATAAATTAACTCATTTCTCAAGTGTTTATTTTATTCAACTTTTGCAACATGCTAAAAATATGTAAAGAAAACTGAGTGAAAAAAAAGAAGTTTAATTACCACTGGAGTTGGAAAAGCATTCTATTAGAATGATAAAAAACATTCCAACGTCCAAGCACTGGGCTTCAGCCCCATCCTACCCTTTCGGGCTTTGATTACTGCAGTTTTTGCTTGGAAAACTAGCTCAAAAAACCATGGAGTATGTGATTTAATACATTAGTATCCAACTAATATAACTTTCTATAAGAAAGCTTAACTTTGGTAGCTAAATTGCTACACAAAATAAAGTTATAGTTCAACAGTTGCCTACGGCAATCCTCCAGTGGTGCCATTTATAAATTTATGATCCCACTAGCTCATCTGGTCATTCCTAAAAGGTTATGTTACAGTAAATCTGGGAAATATTCTGCTATGAAATTAGAAAACCATAGGCAGAGAGAAAAAAACATATCAAATTTCCAGCTCTACTGCCATTAAAACCAATAAGAGCTTACTACCCACTTTAATGGCAATATATTTTTTAAGTATAGAAAAAATGTATAGATATCTGAATAAATTAAGTAATTCACCCTTCTTTCATCCCTCTAGTTTCATTTAGTCCAAAATAATTTCATTCGCCTTTGGGTGAACCATTCACCAGTTTAAGAAGCACTGCCTTAGACGATCAAAATGATTGTAAAGTTGGTCAAAAATAAAAAAGTATGTAATAGCAAAAAGAGGCAGGACAAATCATGGCCGGCAACAGATTACCTCGGGTGACGGGGGTTCCCTGATGGGCAAACTGTTGGATAGAACCAGGTGTGAGGTGTTACCTAAAGTTGGAGAATTCAAAGTTCATACTGTGGAACTCCAGCAGATGGTTTGAAGGACCATGTTGATGTTGCTGAGTTGGATTAAAGAAAATCTCAAAACTTTTTATACCTACATGAAAAGATAAATATCTTTGCATCTTCTCTAGCTACAGGTGAGGTCCCGGAGGACTGAAGTGTAACTAATGTTCCTTTGTTTAAGAAGAAAAGTAGAGTGAATCCAGTAAGCCTCGCGTCAGTTGTAGGGAAGCTATTGGGAAGGATTCTTTGGGACAGTATGTACTCCCATTTGGGAGAGAATGGTTAATTAGAGACAGTAAGCATGGCAGAATCAGAATCGTGCCTGGTTTAGGGAGTATAAGGTGTGGAGGCTTTGGAGAGAGAACAGTCGTCTCTTACTAACTTGATCGACTTTTTTGAGGAGGTGTTTGTAGGTAATCAATGAGGGTAGAGTGGTGGTTGTTGTCTATATAGATTTTAGTCATTTGACAAAGTGCCCCATAGTCGGCTGATGCAGAAGATTAAGATGCACGTGGTAAACAGTGACTTGGTCGCATGGATTCAGAACTGAGAGAAGACAGAGTGGAAGGACAATATTCAGGCTAGAGGTCTGTGACCATTGGAGTTCGTAGGGATCTGTGCTGGGACCTGTGCTGTTTGTGATGTATATAAATAACTTGGACGTTAAACGTAGATGGGTTGGTTAGTTCGTTTGCAGATGAAATGGAGATTGCTGAGGTCTTGGACTGTGAGGAAAGCTGCCAAAGTATACAGCGGGATATACGTAGGTCAGCTACAGAAATGGGTGTAGAAATGGAAGATGGAGTTTAATCCGAGCAAGTGTGAGATGTTGCACTTTTGGGAGGTAAAATGTAAGGGGAAAAAATATACAATTGATGGCATAACCCTGAACAGCATTGATGTACAGTGGGTTCATGAGGTCCAAGACCATCCATCCCTGAATGTGGCAACACAAGTGATAGTGTGTGTGCGGTCGGTCGATGCAGCTCGCGGTTTCAACACGGATGGGTCGATGCAGCTCGCGGTTTCAACGCGGACGGGTTGATCCAGCTCGCGGTTTCAACGAGGACGGTCGATCCAGCTCGAGGCTTTCCAGACGATTGCCCTCGAGCTGGAAGGTCGAAGACACTCTTTTCAACTCGCCGATTAGGTCGCCCAAGTGGGACAGGCCCTTTACTCCAGCAATTTGTGTCCTTTACCAGAATCATGCCAGGTTTAGGGGGTATAAGATGTGGAGGCTTTGGAGAGGGTGCAGAAAGGGTTTACCAGAATGCTTCCTGGATTAGAGGGTTCCAGCTGCAGACAGAGATTGAACAGACTTGGATTGTTTTCTCTGGAATGCCAGAGGTTGCAGGGAGACCTGGTAGAATTATATAAAATTATGAGACGTGTACATATGGTAAACATTCAGAACCTTTTTCCCAGGATGGAAAAATCAAATATTTGAGGGCATAAGTTGAAAGTAAGAGGGGCAAAGTTTAATGGAGATTTGCGGGACAACTTTTCCACACCAAGGGTGGTGAGTGCCTGGAATGCGCTGCCAGGGGTGATGGTGGAGGTGGATACGATAGTGGCTTATTAGGGATACGCATTTGGATATGCAGGGAAAGTCTTAGCTTCATGTTCAATGTACTGAAGTCACTGTAGGCCGAAGGGCATCTTCCTGTCCTGTTCACCCAAGAAGCACTGAAGGCAGGATTGACCCTGGGTCGCTGAGGTAGCAGTGCTAACTGATGGGCTATTCTGACTTTCCTAAACTTAAACTAATTACAAACTCTTCAATTCCAAATATGTAATCCTGTGGGGGGGAAATTGAGTTAATGATTTGCTAATGTGTTCAAATTGATTCTTGACTTGCATATTCCATCACTGCTCAAGTTTTACAAAATACCTGACTGCCAATAATTTATTTTGAAGGCCATTCATTGAAGACTAGGTAAATATAAATGGTAATTGCTTGGTTTGGTTATGCTAATCTTTTTTATAGTGCTGGTTGAGGGAAAACATCAGAATTTCCTCTTCCTTTACAACTAATTTAATTATATATATAGAAACATAGAAAATAGGTGCAGGAGGAGGCCATTTGGCTCTTCGAGCCATCACTGCCATTCATTGTGATCATAGCTGATCATCCACAATCAGTAACCTGCCTGCCTTCTCCCCATATCCCTTGATTCCGCTACCCCCTAGAGCTCTATCTAACTCTCTTTTAAATTCATCCAGTGAATTGGCCTCTACTGCCTTCTGTTTCAGAAAATTCCACAAATTCACAACTCTCTGGGTGAAAACGTTTTTTCTCAACTCAGTTTTAAATGGCCTCCCCTTTATTCTTAGACTGTGACCCCTGCTTCTGGACTCCCCCAACTTTGGGAACATTTTTCCTGCATCTAGCTTGTCCAGTCCTTTAATAATTTTATATGTACCTCGCATACTATCTGAACAGACATTTAAGATATCAGTATATCACTCCATCGAACAATAAAGCTCTCCCTATATATTGCACGGTAGTGGATTTATATGTTCAAATCTTGGAGTCATGGAGTCATGCAATGTGGATACAGGCCCATCAGCCAACTTGCCCACACCAACCAACATGTCCCATCTACACTAGTCCAACCTGCCTGTGTTTGGCCCATATCCTTCTAAGCCTATCCTATCCATGTACCTGTCTAAATGTTTCTTAAACATTACAATGGTACCTGCCTCAACTACCTCGTCCATACATCCACCACCCTTTGTGTAAAAAAAGGTTACCCCTCCGGTTCCTATTAAATCTTTCCCTCCTCATCGTAAACCTATGTCCTCTGGATTCCCCTACTCTGGGCAAGAGACTCTGTGCGTCTACCTGATCTATTCCTATCATGATTTTGTACACTCCTAGAAGATCACCCCTCATCCTCCTGCGCTCCAAAGAATAGAGTCCTGGAATGAGGCTACAACACAGAACCCTTCAACACTGAAGTTTACTAATAATTAGGCAACTGATACCGGAGTGTATAGGAAAACATGGATTTATCCAGAGCCTTTTACAAACTCAGCATGTTCAATGGCTAAGTAGGAAATGTGTCAACTTAAGGGCCTGTCCCACTGCGAGTTTAAAAGAGTTTGCGCTCGACTCAAACTCGCAGCATGGTCGACACGAGGTCCTAGGAGGTCTATGTAACTCTCCTTCATGCTCGAGAGAGGTTCCCGCATACTCGAGGCCTCAGTTTGGTCGAGGAGTATATTTTAGCATGCTGAAAAATGTCCGCGAGTAAAATTGGTCTGCATTGGAAAAATCCGTATTTTTTTTACTCGTAGGTTTAGTCGAAGTAGGTCGTAGTAGGTCAGCATGTTATTTGTATGCAATCGAGAGCTGGAGTAACTCAGTGGGTCAGGCAGCATTTCTGGAGGACATGGATAGGGTTCGGTGTAGGAAGGAACTGCAGATGCTGGTTTGCACTGAAGATAGACACAAAATGCTGGAGTAATTCAGCGGCAAGTAACAAGCAGCATCTCTGGATAGAAGGAATGCATGACGTTTCGGTTAGGTTTCGGGTCTGGAACCTTCTTCAGAGTCAGGTCCTCGCTCTTCTTTGAACGAACGCCGCGTATGCTTTACATACATCCAGAACCGTAAGCAGAGTGCGTTGTGACAGGCTGATTGGCAACAACACTTCTGGCAGTGCACCACTCCTGTACCACTCTGGAGTATCAAGCTCGACTCTCAAATGAAGTTGAATTTCACATTACTGGGAGTTTTATTTATTTATTTATTTTATTTTTTTGAGATACGGCATGGAAACAGGCCCTTCAGCCCACCGAGCCCGCACCGTCCACCAATCACCCATACTCTAGTTCTATACTGCACACTAGGCACAATTTACAGATGCCAATTAACCTACAAACCTGTACATCTTTGGAGTGTGGGAGGAAACGGGGGCAACAGGAGAAAACTCACGTGGTCACGGGGAGAATGTACAAACTCTATACAGGCAGCATCCGTAGTCAGGATGGTACCCGGGTCTCTGGCGCTGTAAGGTAGCAACTCTACCATTGCGCTACCTTGACAGACAAATATTATTTTTCTTACTTTCTTGACCACTTTGCTGATTTTATTTTTTCTTAGATTTAATTGACTTTGATTTTTTTTTAATTTGATTTTTTTTTATTTTGATTCAATTTATTGTCATTGCACTTTTCAGTGCAACTAAATGGTTTAGCCTGCAGTCATAACATAGAATAAATAACAAAAACACACTCAACACAGTTTAACATCCACCACAGTGAGTCCACCAGGCACCTCCTCACTGTGATGGAAGGCAAAAAGTCCCAAAGTCCATGTCTCTTCCCTCCTTGCTCTCCCTCTGCGCTGAGGCGATCCAGGCCTCCGATGTTGTGACCCCGCCGGTGTTGATTCACGTTTTTCTCTCACATCGGTTGTTTCGACAATAATCGACCGGACACCGGGGTTGCTTTAAACGTACGTTTATTCAGCACTGAGTCTTCACACAGGTTAACAACCTAGCAAAGAGTCAAGCTCAATGCCTTAATTTGTAATGCCTTATATACTTAAAGGCTACAGTTTATGCCTCCCATATTACTGAAACAAAGGAACAGACACGAACGCAATGGTCAGGATCACAGGCAAGTACATATTGGGAGGTGTTATTTAGTGGAACAATACTAGAGATAAGACAGGTACATTCCTCAGACTTCTGAGAGCGGTGGTTTGTATATTCCTCAGACTTCTGAGAGCCAGCTATCTCAGTCAGACGGGTGCAGTTAATACCATAGTCGTGAATATGCAGTAACAGCAGGACAATGTGAATTTCTCCTGACCACAACTTCCTGACCCCTGCAGCTACATATTCAGCAATTTTGGTCAGCAGACATTTTTTGTTTCAATCCAGTCCACCTGGCCAAACCATTTTACCTTCCCAGAACAATCTTACAGCGTTTATTCAAGATTTACATTCACGGACGGGCCGGTTCAAACTCCGCGGCCCAGGGCGGTCGAAGCTGCCGAAGCTGCCGCCCTCCAGTCCAGCGGACGCAGCTGTTGTTGCGGGAGCTACGGAAAAACAGGTCACCAACCTGGGACCTGCGAGCTCCCGACGATGTCGTCCACTGGCCCTCGCCGAGGCTCCGAAGTCGGGTCGGAAGTCGGGTCGCAGCACCACCACAGCCCCGAAGTCGGCCAGCCCCGCGCTGGCAAGTCCCGGCTGGCTCTGCCTCCCGAGCCCTGAGGTCAGTCCCAGATGGAGGCCGCCAGCTCCGCGATAGGCCTCAGCGCAGACGGAGACGGAGACGGGGGATACGGCAAGAAAGGTCGCATCCTCCCCCGAAGGAAGAGCCAAAAAACATGCTTCTCCCACCCCCCCACACAAACATAACTAAAATAAACCAAAACAAACCGCAACAATGGGACAAAAGAAAACAAAAAAAGAAAAGACAAACGGACTGCAGGCGAGCCGCAGCTGCAAGGCAGCGCCGCCACTTCCCTCTCATAATGCAGACACTTACAACTCATCAGCCGTTAATCTTTAATCATATGTGAATTTGGCCAATTGTGTTGGCAACCCATGTATCAGACAATCCCACTCTGGTCCTGCACAGTCAGGACTTCTCCTATCAGAGTCCTGAAATGTACACAGCTTTCCTCCTTTTCAGCCCATTTTATGTTGGAAAATAAAGTTCAGTTTTCCAAGAAATAACCTCTTTGTACAGATCCCACCATCTTCTCTTTCTGCTGAGCAGAATTTAATAGACATTTTCCATCTGATTAATTTTGAGCAGGTAATTTATCCTCCCCTGGTTTGGTCAAGCAGCTACATCAAGACTGCCTTTACAGCCATTGATCTGAAACATTCTCTCTTCATGAATGCTGCCTGACCTGCTGAGTATTTAAACCATTTTATGTTGTTATATCTGACATTTATAGTTACATTTTTCCCTCAAACTGGTATCCTCTCATTCAACATTTTAAACATTCCAGAATTATTAATCATTAGAAACCTGTCAGATTGGTTTAGTAAAACCTGTAACATAGATGCGTATCAGCTGCAGGAATCCTTTATGCATCAGAATTGTGACCACTGCATTTTTGTGTTGTGAAGTTTTTTTGATTTACTTTTAGTGGCATGAAAGTATGAGGAGCGTTTGAAGACTCTGGTACTGTACTTGCTGGAGTTTAGAAGGATGGGGGGATCTCATTGAAACCTACCGGATAAGGAAAGGCTTAGATAGAATGGACATGGGAGAGTTCAGAACCAGAGAGCACAGCCTCAGAATAAAAGGACATACCTTCAAAATGGAGATGAAGAGGAATTTCTTTAACCAGACGGTGGTGAATCTGTGGAATTTATTGCCACAGATAGCTGTGGAGACCAAGTCATTGGATAGTTTTGAGATGGAGATGGAGATTGATAGTTTCTTGATCTAGGGGGCGCCGTCCTGTACGGGTATGGCTGCCTAGCCTGCAGCTGTCTGTTTTTTCTCTCTTTATTTTTAGTTAGTTGAGTTTTTGTTTTTGGAGTTCTAGCCTTTTTTATGTGGGGGGGGGGGAGGGGGAAACTGCTTTTCAGGGTCCCTACCTGGTCGGAGAGGCCGCTTTTCTCCGGGCTGCACCGTCGACCTGGAGCGGCGTTTCCTGAGGGGACCGCCCAGAACCTCGGCTTTGGAGCGCAATCGCGGAGCGGGCGATGCCTTGCCCGGGTCTCCGCGCTGGAACTCCGGTGAGCTGAAGACCGCCGATGAACATCGCGGAGCTGCAGGACTGTGGAGCGGCTAGCTGCTGGCGGCGGCGCTGAACTTTAACATCGGGAGCCTGGGATCTCTCGGCAAGATCGCCAGTGGTGAAGCTCCATCCAGCGCGGCCTGTCGGCTTTGGAAGCCGCGGTCTCCAGTAAGGATGCGGCCGTTCCTGGCATCCCAAGCCGCTGAGAGGGTTCTCCCGACGCCGGAGCACTATCACCCAGCAAAGAAGGGCCTGTAACATCGGCCCCCGTAGCGGCGACTGCGGAGGCCTCAATAGGCCCGACTATGGGTGGACATGGGGATGGGGACTGGACTTTGTGCCTTCCCTCACAGTGAGAACCATTGTGGGGGATGTTTTTATGTTTTATGTTAAATTCTTTAATGTTGTGTCTTATCTTTATCTGTGTGCTGCATGGCAAGACAAATTTCACTGCACCAATTGGTGTACGTGATAATAAATGTCCTTTGTAAATGTTATGGGGAGAAGGCAGGAGAATGGGGTTGAGAGGGAAAAATAGGTCAGCCATGATTGAATGGTGGACTAGATGCGATGGGCTGAATGGCCTAACTCTGCTCCTATGTCTTCTGGTCTTATGAATCTAATACACTGTGTTACTGTAGGTGATTCACTCAAAGAGGATAAGGATTGTTTTCTTTAGCAATGGCAAGTCAAATTTCACTACACCAATTGGTGTATGTGATAATAAATGTCCTCTGTATCCTTGTATCCTGTGTGTTTGACTGTTTTGGACTAAGGATCACTCTAAGTAAAAGGATAGAGAATTTTATTCACATACAGACACACAAAACAGATGGAGATGCACACATCCAAACTCTCATGGAGACACAACACACATTTCTGAAAGATTTTATTTAGTAAAATACATTCAATATAGATTGTTGTTGCTGTTCTGTGAACTAATGGGTTAGGATCATGAATCATCTCAAGTTAAGTAAAGCAAATGTTTCTGCTCTTTCCACAGGAACAGCTGGATATAGGTATGTACTTACTCCATTTCTTTGCTCAAATTGTTTCCCTTGTTAAATGCTTTTGAGATGATAAATCATTAACATTTCTGTATTTGTTCATTTCTTACCTGGTCACATTTAGTGAATTAATGCAGTCTTTTTCGAACCTGCAGCTTCATCATACAAGCAGTCAATGGGAAGTTAGGCCTGATCGGATTATATCTTGCAGCCACAAAATGTATTTCCATATTGAAGTTTACAATGTTAAGAACAACACCTCATATGTTCATAAGTTCTAGAAACAGAATTAGGCCATTCAGCCCATCGAGTCTACTCCACCATTCAATCATGGCTGATCTATCTTTCCCTCTCAACTCCATTCTCCTGCCTTCTCCCTTTGACACCCTAACTAGTCAAGCACCTGTTAATCTCCATTTTAAAAATGTCTAATGACTTGGCCTCCACAGTTGACTGTGGCAATGAATTCCACAGATTCACCACCCTGTGACCTCATATTCCTATTGGGTACTACCCAATAGTATGGACATTTAATTTTCTAGCTTCAGGTAACCTGTACTCCCTCTGATCCTTTCGCTCTCCTGACCCATCTAGGTTCTCCCCTTTCCCACCTGGTCTCATCTACCTATCCAACATGCTCTACCTACTGGGTCCCCTATTCCCTTCCCCACTGCTTCCATCTGCAGATCATCTCTTCCTTATCTGCTTCCAACCTGAGCCTGAAGAAGGGCCCCGACCAGAAATGTATCCTATCCATTCTCTCCACACATGCTGCCTGACCCATTCGTTTCCTCCAGCACTTTCCACTATCACCCTTTGCTTCCTGCCATCATGCATCCATTTAGCTACCCTACCATGCGGGACCTTGTCAAAGCCCTTGCTAAAGTCAATCACTCATACACCTTTGCCCACATTCAAAGCTGTGCAGACTATCTTAATCATTCCTTGTCTATCTAAGGACTCCACCACTCTGACACCTTTTCCCACGTGTAAAGCTGTGCTGCCTATCCAAATCACTCCTTGTCCATCTTAATGCTGGTAGACCCTGTTCCTCAGAATGCCCCCCAGTAACTTGCCCTTCACTGACGCCAGGCTCACCAGCTTGTAGTTCCTTGGCTTGTCCTTGTTGCCCTTCTTAAATAATGGCACAAGTTTAACCATCCTCCAGTCTTCTAGAACTTCTACCTGTGCCTTTGATGCAGCACTGGTGGGCACAAGTCTATTGCACGCCCTAATGGGTTACAGCCACAATATAAGATTATTTGAAGGATCATCATCATTGTAGCACCAGTCCCAGGTTTTAATCTTCAGGGTCGAGCATTTGTTCATGAACTTGAGGGAACCCGAGTTGTGAACACCTTCCTTAAAAATAAAATCCTTTAATGGATTTTTTTCTGGATGTCCTGGAGTGTTGTCTTTAAAATTAAATGTTTGAATATAATCTCTCTCACACACACACACAAGGGACTGTAGTGCTTTTTTAAAATGGTCTGGTTTGCGCATTGAACCTGTGCTGCTCATAAGATTCTCTGTGATACAATGGGGCTTCCTATAGTTTCGCCCACAAGCCCTGCACACAGGAAGGCTCACCCATAAGGCGGCCTCCAATTTGCAGTTGACCTGATTAAACATTTGTCACTATATTCAAAGTTTCAAACCTCCAAACCTAGGTTCTGTCCTAATGTTTGATTTGTTTTGCTGCTGTTTTCACCTATGACGAGGCTGCTTCTAAATCTCTGCGGTGTGAGTGGCGAAACTATTTCTTCTGTTGGTTGTTTCTTCTTTCCAACTGCCGGCACGACGTTAACTGTCTTGACTACTCCACTCTCCTTACTTACTCCGATCTCGCCCCCTCTGAATGCACAGCCCTCCACCCATCTGCACGAATCCCAACATTGTCATTAAGCCTGTTGACAAGGGAGGTGGTCAGAGAAAGGTTCCTGACCCAAAACATCACACATCCTTTCACTCCAGAGATGATGCCTGACCCGCTGAGTTACTCCAGCACTCTATCTTTTGTATATACCAACATTTGCAGTTCCTTTCCACATGCCATTATAGTCTGGCGGGCTGACCATCAGTCTGAAGATGGATCCCAACCCAAACTGTCAGCTATCCATGTTCTCCAGAGATGCTGCCTGACCCGCTGAGTTACTCCAGCACTTTGTGTCTTTCCTTTCTTCTGTTGCTGATGTGGTTTAGTTTAATTCAGTTTAGAGATCCAGAGCAGAAACAGGCCCTTCGGCCCATTGAGTCCACACCGACTATTGATCTCCGCACATTAACACTGCCCTACACATATTAGGGACATTTATACCAAGCCAATTGACCTACAAACCTGTACGTCTTTGGAGTGTGGGGGGAAACCGAAGATCTCGGAGAAAACCCACACAGGTCATAGTCATAGAGAGGGTTATAGAGTGACAGTGTGGAAGCAGGCCCAACGTGCCCACACTGGCCAACATGTCCCAGCTACACTAGTCCCACTAGTGTAGCTGGGACTAGTGTAGCTGGGACATGTTGGCTGGTGTGATCCCTCCAAACCTGTCCTATCCATGTTCCTGTCTAGCTGTTTCTTAAATGATGGGATAGCCCCTGCCTCAACTACCTCTGGCAGCTTGTTCCATGCACCCACCACCCTTTGTGTGAAGAAGTTACCCCTCAGATTCCTATTAAATCTTTTCCTCTTCACCTTGAACCTATGTCCTCTGGTCCTCGAGTCATCTACTCTGGGCAAGACACTCTGTGCATCTACGGGGCATTTATATGACGCAGGGAGAACATACAAACTCCGTACAGACAGCACCCGTAGTCAGCATCGAACCTGGGTCTCTGGCGCTGTAAGGCAATAATTCTACCGCTACGCCACCATGCCACCTTTAGAGTTCATGACTTTAATGATGGAATTAAACTCAGGATGGAATTAAAATTTAGAATCTAATTAATTTTTCCCAAACTGATTTTCCAAAATGACATTTAAAAAAATTGAACGATAATTTGTTTGTCCTAAGGATTTGATAATCCTATCAAGCCCTATCCTGATTTTTGCCAAGAAAGTTCTGCTTAGACGCTCTGGAACTGTCACTGACTGTAGCTGTTGTACAATTGGAATCAGGATTGTGGAATCAGAATGGAAACTCCAGATTATTAGTGCATTAATGAAGATGTTGATATTGTGTGGCTTGGAGAATAACTTTGAAGCTCTTGGGTTCCTATGATTCATACTTTATTTTACTTTACTTTAGAGATATAGCGTGGAAATAGGTCCTTCGGCTCACCGGGTCCACACCGACCAGTGATCACCCCGCACACTTGCACTACCCTGCACACTAGGGACAATTTACAGCAGCCAATCAACCTACAAACTTGTACGTCTTCGGAGTGTGGGTCAAAATCGGAGCACCCGGAGAAAACCCATGTGGTCACAGGGAGAACGTGCGAACTCCGTACAGACAGTACCCGTAGTTAGGATCGAACCCAGGTCCCTGGCACTGTAAGGCAGCAACTCTACCGCTGTGCCACCGTGCTATCCCTGACTCATCTCTAATTATTCTGGTCTGGAAATGCTTCAGTTTTAAAGCCATCCCAGGGATATCCTTCCAGAAAGAAATATCAAGATCACTACACTGCTTCCGTTTTCATCATTCCACCATTTTCGGCTGTCTGTTCAGCAGCCACTTATACTTATTGCTCAGTTCCTGAATCATTTATAAATCTATTGACTTCCTTTTTAAATATCCCTGATGATCTCTGCTCCACAACCCTGTGGGATAGGGAATTCTAAACATCCACTACTCCTGCAAGAGGAAGCTCCCACATACCCCATTTTTAAATCACCACCCTTTGATCGTGTCACCATGATCCTTCATTTGTGATTCTTCCACTTGTAGAAACATCTCATCTGAATTGTATAGGAAGGAACTGCAGATGCTGGCTTACACCGAAGATAGACACAAATAGCTGGAGCAACTCAGCGGGTCAGGCAGCATCTCTGGAGAAAAGGGATAGGTGACATTTCAGGTCGAGACCCTTCAGTCTGAAGAAGGGTCTCGATCTGAAACGTCACCTATTCCTATTCCTTTTCTCCAGAGATGCTGCCTGACCCGCTGAGTTGCTCCAGCTATTTGTGTCTATCTTCATCATCTGACGTTTTAGGTACAATGCTTCTGCCATTGTACTCTGTTTCATATGGACCAGTATATGAATGAATGAATTAATAAATTAATACTTTATTTTCACATGTGATGAGTCACAGTGAGTTATTTTGTTTTGCTCACCCGATGTAGACATCGCTGTAGTTCACCTCTCATTTTGATTTATGATGGATTTACAAATCTCCTTTTTTTGTATTTCCTATGATCTCCTATTTGTGTATTTCTTCTCCTGTTTTTTTTGCCATGTTTTCCCCTCCTTTTAAGCACCATACTAACACAGCCATTCACAGTCTCCCTCTCCTGTTCAATTCAAGTCAACACAACAAAGTCCAAAGAGACTGCAAATTCTAGAATCTCGAGCAAAACACTTTGCTGGAGGAACTCCAAGTCACACCACCCACCCCCTCCTTCTTTCCTGTGTCCCTCACCCCATGCCCACCAGTCTCCATCCTCCTTTCCTTTCCATTGCATGCTGATTTCCCTTCTCCGAGTCTCCTATTTCCTTCTTTCTCCCCTTCTTTGTCCCCCACACCGTCGTCTTCCACCCACTTCCCTCCCTCCGGCTTTACATTTCACTCCTTCTCGGCTCTCCTTATCTGACACCCTTTTGTCTCCTTCTTACCTCTGGCCTTTGTCACTTACTCCACCCATCTGTTTATTAAACCTCCCTCACCTGTATCCACCTTGCTAGGCATTGTCCCACCCCACCTCTCTTCTTCAGCCTTCTCTCCCATACTCACCTGTATCCACCTGGCTAGGCATTGTCCCTTCCCAACTCTCTTCTTCAGCCTTCTCTCCCCTACTCCAACCAGCTTGTAGAAGGGTCCCGACCCGAAACAAAATGTAGTTTAGTTTAGAGAAACAGCACAGTAACAGGCCCTTTGGCCCACCGAGTCCTCGCCGACCAGTGAACGCCTTATACTAGCACTATCCTACACACTAGGAACAATTTAAATATTTTACCGAAGCCAATTAACCTAGAAACCTGTACGTCTGCGGAGCGTGGGAGGAAACCGGAGTAACCGGGGAAAATCCATGTGGCCACGGAGAGAACGAACATACTCTGTACAGACAGCACGATTGAACTGTACTTGGGATTGAACCTGGGTCTCTGGTGCTGTAAGGCAGCAACTCTACCGCTGTGTCATCTGTCCATTATCTCTACGGATGTTGCCTGACCCGCTGAGTTCCTTCAGCACTTTGTGTTGTGCTCAGGTCAACACATCAGCCTCCTTCAATTCTTTCAACATGACAGGCACTAACCTTGTTTCAATTCTGTCCTGTTTTAATTGCATTCTATTTTTTCCTGAAAATTCCAAACTTACTCTCTGACTTTCTCACAGAGAATTGGACATACTGGAATCAAGTGAAAGCTCCCGATGGATATAGTCTGAACTTCTCCAGGCTCCTGATATCCACTGTACTGTTCTGCACATCATCACAGTGCAAGTCCTGTGTTCGGGTTTCTGTCAAGTAAATTACACTGGTAAGGACTGACTTTACTGGAGGTTTATTTGCAAAGGGTTTACCCCAATATGTTCATCGGTGCTGAAGAATGACTGCCTGGAATATTTTCATATTTTTGTTAAACTCATAGATATTAACATTATTTAAAATGTTACCACCGGATGCACCTGGGAACATTACCTGTGCTGCAATGATGTTCTGGCAGTGGAACAGCGGGGAAATCTGCAGCCTCGCAGCGCCAGAGAACCGGGTTTGATCCTGACTTTGGGAGCTGTCTGTGTGGAGTTTGCACATTTTTCCCCCTGACTGTGGTCTCCCACTGGGTGATCCGGTTTCCTCCCACATCCTAAAGATGCGCGGGTAATTGGCTGCTGTAAAATTGCACCTAACGTATTGGGAGTGGTCGAGAAACTTCAATAACATAGAATAGGAGCGAGTGGACGATGGTCGGCATTGACTCATTGGGCTGATCGGCCTATTTCCATTCTGTATCTCTAAACTAACCGAAACTAAAGTTGTATAAATCTACTGCCTTTTTATCTCCACCTATGATTTAGGATATTATAATGAAATCACAGAGCAAAAGAAGGGCCCCGACCCAAAACGCTGCCTACCCATGTCCTCCAGAGATATCACCTGTCCTGCCACACTCCAGCACACTGTGTCTGCACAAGACCCCAGCCTCTGCTGTTCCTTGTGACCTCCCACTTGTGACCTCCAAGCAAGCCCAACAACTAAAGCCCCTGTCCCACGATCGAGTTCACCCAAGAGCTCTCCTGAGTTTAAAATAAAATCAAACTCATGGGTATGTACGTAGCGGGTACGTAGGACCTCGTGGATGTCCCGTAGCGGTTCGTAATGCTGATGGCAGGTACTCTGGAAACGCAGTAACTCGTGAAGTCTTTTCAACACTGAAAAATGTCCAAGAGTTTCCCGAGTCCTGCCGTTAGTTACTGCGTTTCCCGAGTATCTGCCATTCGCATTACGAGCCGCCACGGGACATCCACGAGGTCATACGTACATTCTACGTACTTACCACGAGTTTAATTATTTTTTTTTACTCGGGAGAGCTCTTGGGTGAACTCGCATCGTGGGACAGGAGCTTAAAACTGGTCGGGTCACACTGTTATCCTCGGGATAATAAAAACCTCTGTTAAAGAGTGTCCAATGGCTTTTCGTGAATGTCTCGGATGTGCAGGTTACATTCTCAGTGGGTCAGCATCTATAGATGGGTCCCACACTCAACCACTGCCATGTGGGAGGAAATAGGAGGGCAGGGGGTGTTCAAGTTGTCCTGAGGTTTTGTGTGCGTGTGTGTGTGTGTGCGCGTGTGTGTGTGTGTGTGCGTGAGCGTGTGTGTGTAGAACCCACTATTTACAATCAACACACATATCTGGAACAAGATTGTTTCAGGGTTTATAAACCTGGTTTAACCCCATCATTCAGATCAGATTACAGTTCAATAATCTTCAAATTCAAATACTTTCTTTCTGCATGAACCACAGTTCAATGACTTTTCAATCTAAATAGTTTATTTCTGTGTAAACCAGGTGTTGATTTGCTCCCATGGTCTCTGGCCTCACGAACATGTTTCATCTCATCAAGCTTTTCGGTCAATAAAGCTGCTCACTCTGTTTTATTTATTAGTATCAGAATTGAAACGAATTCCTTCCTCTGTTTACACGTTTGTCTCTCTCCTCGTAGTGCCAGTGAAAATAGAAGGGGTGCAAATTAGTTTCTTCAAATATAATAACAACAGAAACAATGAGATCCAGATCCGATGGAAGAAGCACGTGCAGCCCGTCAATGCTGTGAGTTGATGTTACATTGGATTGTAGGCAGGAGGCCATTCGGCTTTATGCCAGACTGTCTACTCCATACCTGCCACACCCTCCTTCCTTCAGTACATCTCCTCTTTGTCTCAGCTTCGTTCACAGTATCGATATCACCTTGAAACTGCGCTTACTTTTGGTTGTGAGAGGCGTTACAATCTTTGCTACCTCTTCATATTCTTCACAAATTGGCATCAACACCAGCAAAAAGGGTTCATACATTTTTGAGGGTTTTTTCCATCTTCCTCACTGTGGAATGTTCTGACACGTGAGACTGACGTCTGCCGTTGCAAACCTGTGTGCACCTTCACAGCAGCTTTCCTCACTGAGCTCACTAAGGTTTTAATAAGCAACCCCGGTTTATATCCCAGTGATGGAGTCCTAGTAAACCTGGTCAGGTTCACTGCATCCACACTCACTCTACTCTGGTTACCTCTGGCACCATGATGCGTACTGACTCTCTGATACAGCCCAAGCTTCATTGGAAGTGATTAGTTCCTGAACTACTATCTACCTCATTGGTGACACTCGGATTATCTTTGATCAGGCTTTACTGGCTTTGATCAGGTTTTACTGGCTTTACCTTGCACTAAACCTTATTCCCTTATGTATCTATACACTGTAAATAGCTCAATTGTAGTCATGTACTGTCCTTTCGCTGACTGGTTAGCACGCAACAAAAGCTTTTCACTGTACCTCGGTACACTTGACAATAAACTAAACTGAGATAGCTGTTGATTATGTTACCATCTGTATCTGCAAAGGAATATATTCACAGAGTTTCTCTTTTCTTCATGAATGCAGGCACATTTTGTCTTCGAATGCTTTGAATCAGATGGAGGCGATGAAGTTGAGGTTACTGTTCATACAGTCCCAAATTATGGGCCTCAATTAAATGCAAAGTACACTGTGGAGGATCATGAACAGGGTATGAACGGTTAAGTACTTCGACAGTGAGATTAAAGTGGTTAGTTTAGTTTAGAATACTAAAGGGTGGCGTAGCAGTTGAGCTACTGCCTTACAGTGCCAAAGACCCGGGTTCAATCCTGACCACGGGTGCTTGGCTGTACCGAGTTTTTACATTCTCCACGTGACCTGCGTGGGATCTTCAGTGTCCTCCCACACTCCAAAGACGTACAGGTTTGTAGGTTAATTGGCTTGGTGTAAAAGATTTTTTAAAATGTCCCTAGTGTGTGTAGTGTTAATGTGCGGGGGTCGCTCGTCATTGCGGACTTGGTGGGCTGAAGGGCCTATTTCCGCACTATATCTCTAAATACAGCATAGAAACAGGCCCATCGGCCCACCTTGCTGACCATCTATCATCCATAAACTAATTCTATCCTACACACTAAGGGCATTTACAGAGGTCAATTAACCTACAAACCTGAACATCTTTGTAATATGGGAGGACACTGGAGCACCCAGGGAAAAACCCATGGGGTTTCTGGGAAAACGTACAAACTCCAACAGACAGCACCCGTAGTCAGGATCGAACCTGGGTCCACTGGAGCAGTGAGGCAGCAGCTCTACCGCTGCGCCACTGTGCCACCCGCACTTTGTGAAGGTTGATCTTTACAATGCAACGAATGGGCAATCTTCAGATGCCCATTCTTCAGGCCACTTGCAAGCAAATGCATTTTGCCGTTTAGAATGGGAAGGGATCTACAGCAACAACTACAAGTTGGTGCCAGCCTGCCAATGCAATGTTCGAGCGAAGGTCGGCACAGTTTAGTAATGGGGGAAATGACTGGATGGACTGATCTGTGGGCAAGCCAAGTTATGACCTACACCCCAGTGGTCCTCCATCAGATGCAAAGCAAAACAATTTCCTGTCAAGGAGACATAGTTAGTTATGAATGCAGAGATGTGCCCAAAACGGCAACTAGCATTAGATAAGTGACTCTGTTGGGGCAACGGAGTGTAATCCAGCCATCCTGGTGCCTCCGGTTGGGTTTCTGATAAACCTATTTTACCGTGGCTGTTCAGTGCATGGAAAGGGCTACCAAAGGAACATAGTTGTACGGGTAGTTTAATACCCGAGAGATTTTAATCCAGTTACTCAGAAAGAATGAAGAAATGTTGTTAACATTGACATCCTGTTTAGCTGACAGAGTAACCAGATGAAAAGCTGAAAACATTCTGAAATTTATCCAGCCATCTTTGCACAAGACTTGTGAAAGCTTAATCATTAACACCCTGTCTTCGAGACTTGGGCATTGATGTTTCAGATGATACCACCATATTGACATAAAGAAGAATGATTTCCATGTAAATATGACATGATTTTAACTTGAATATGTGTCACCATTCTTACACCCCAGGTCCACAGATCAGCTATGTTGTTGTTCCTGAGAAGAAGCAGATTGTAGTTGATGTCCACCCAGGCCGTGCTGTTTACGTTGTGCTGTGTTACAAGCGGGGATTTGTGTGTCGCAAGCTGAAGACACAATCTTATCAACTGGTAAGAAACTGACAGAGGATTGGCTCTATTACACGGTAGTAGGGGTTTGGCACCTGTGACCTTAAGGTCTAGTTGATACAATCAGAGATGAAATCTATATTCTTTAGTTGGAGGGTGGTGAATCTGTGGAATTCTTTGCCACAGAAGGATGTGGAGGCAAAATCTGTGGATATATTTAAGGCAGAGATTGATAGATACTTGATTAGTACAGGTGTCAGAGGTTATGGGGAGAAGGCAGGAGAATGTGATTAGGAGGGAGAGATAGATTAGCCATGCATGAATGGAGAAGTAGACTTGATGGGCCGAATGGCTGAATTCTACGAATATCACATGATCTTATGATCTAATGAGCAATATTATAATGTTGGCTATGTCTATGCCTTTGATGATAGTAAGTAGCTTTATTGCAGCATTTCCTTAGGTTGGGAGTAATAATAATAATAATAAACTTTATTTCGGACTCAAGGTCCAGACAAGGGACAAAATTACATAAAAATACATTGCATATTAAAAACATCATAAAGTACATATAAAATATTTGTATATCACTTATAAAAGCATCATAAATTATATATTTTAAAAAACACAATACATTAATTAACATCCAGAATAAAAAGAATGATCTATGTCCTACAACGATACCAGTGTCCCCACAACTGGGATTTGTAGTGTGTAGTGCTAAACCTTATGTTTGACAAGGCCACAATAATTAAATTTTTCGTCATTTATCCTGCAGATGAATTTATACATATAATCTCTTAGGATAGCTTCTACAGTACTGACTCCTGCAGCCACAAACATGTTACTAGCACTACAACATCTAGGTTTCCTTAGCAGTGTTCTCATGGCATCATTATATGACACCTTTAGTCTCTGAAAACTTGTCTTTCCATAGTTCGACCACAGGTGTGCAGTATAGAGTGGTGTGCTATATGCTCTGAACAGCGAATTTTTCACCACATCTGCACACGCACCAAACTTACGCAAGAGAATATTCGCCTGTACATACAGCATGCGTCATTGCCTATAAATATCCTCATCATCTCTCATTTGTTCTGTAATAAAATGCCCTAGATATTTTACCTTATTACAGACACTAAGATTATTGTCAAACAATTTAAAATCATGAAATTTTAGACATTTATCCTCTTTGGTTCACAGATCATAACAGCACTCTTACAAGCATTATATAGCAATGTTACAAAATTTTGAGATTTTACAAATCAAGTCTGCAATTTATCCCATCAGTAAAGCATAAAAAGAAGTTTAATTTGACACCTAAATCACTTTCATATCTTCAGTATTAAAAAAGTTATGGCCATTTTCATCCTTGGAAATTAGCATCTTGTTCCCTATTGCTTTTCCATTGACTTAACACAAAAGCTGTGATCAAGGACAGTCAAAAGCCCATAACCTTCTTAAAAATTAAGAGAACTTAATGAAATGTTCAGTTATTATAGACTGAAGCATTCTGAAACAAATATGAAAGAATCTTACTTGGATGACCTAAAATTAAAGCATACAATTAGTTAGTTACCCAATTGTAGCTAATTACAAAATTCAATTACTAGATCTAAACATCTATCCATTTCTTAAGAAAAGGTTAACATTAAAAAAAAGCCTAAGTGTCCAAATAACATTCACACAAGAATTCACAATATAACATTCTTTTTAAATCTCATTGTCATGAATTTATAGGCCAAATGGAAGGAATTTAGTGTTTAATTCCTGTAAATTAATGGACATTTAAATCATCTTGCGAGTGGAACGCGCTGGTTTGGAATGTTGCAGTGAATTTAAACCCCATATCGGCAGGAAAAATACTGCCGGTTCGTATATTTACATAGTCACATTTTCGCAACGTGAAATTTTGATTAAGGGCATCCTAAGAAGCAAGTTTATATGAAAAAATAAACGGCGTACCTAGCCTTGTCCCGTGCGTGAAATCCGTCCCCGTTGTCGGCGTTGACGGCATTTGAAGAAGATTTTAATTTTACTCCAACAATTAAATTATCCAGCGCTAATTTTAATAAACATAATAAAACGGCAGTCTAAGCGATTTTTCTTTAGCAGCTAATTTACCTGACAGACATCGATTTGAATAGGCTGCCGAAATATCGCATTTTAAACCCACCCCCTCTCAAAGGCGCCAAAGTCGCGCACACGGGCAGTGACAGAACTGCAGTGCCGCTGAAGGTAAGTTTTGTAACATACCTACATTATATTTAATATCATGTTCCACACCATACACAGAACATATAGTAAGGAGCTGCTGTAGACCAGCGCTAGATGGACTAAAGACCACAAGATCATTTGCATACATAATATGTTTCACTAAAATATTACCATCCATGCACCCAGTATTACAGGCTTTCAACTGTTTGAATAAATCATCAATATAAAGATTAAAAAGGAATGGGGACAAAATCCCCCCTTGTCTAACACCATTGCTAACTCCAAATGGGGCTGAGACCCTATTGCCCCATTTTATTTGCATAGTTAGACAATAGACAATAGGTGCAGGAGTAGGCCATTTGGCCCTTCGAGCCAGCACCGCCTTTCAATGTGATCATGGCTGATCATCCCCAATCAGTACCCCGTTCCTGCCTTCTCCCCATATCCCCTGACTCCGCTATTTTTAAGAGCCCTATCTAGCTCTCTCTTGAAAGCATCCACCGCCCTCTGAGGCAGAGAATTCCACAGACTCACCACTCTCTATGAGAAAAAGTGTTTCCTCGTCTCCGTTCTAAATGGGTTACTCCTTATTCTTAAACTCTGGCCCCTGGTTCTGGACTCCCTCGACATCGGGAACATGTTTCCTGCCTCTAGTGTGTCCAAGCCCTTAACAATCTTATATGTTTCAATGAGATTCCCTCTCATCCTTCCAAACAGGCGTCTGGTGGGCATACCAGTAGGCCAGAATTCTCACAATGTATTTAGGCACCCCTCTTTGACTCATTTTAACAAACAGCTTTCTGTGATTAACACGATCAAAGGCTTTGGAAGCATCAATAAAGCACATAAGGATTGAAGAGTTTTTGCCTCTATATTTGTTTACAATCACCTTTAGGGCATATATGCATAAGTCAGTGCCATGTTTAGCTTTAAAACCAAACTGGTTATCTGTGGAGTTAACAAACTCATTTACTCTATCCAGCAGAATTCTTTCTAAGACTTCTGACAATATGCAGGCTAAAGCTATGGGCCTGTAATTATTTAGGCTACCTACTTTACCAGCTTTGTCCTTAATGACCGGCACTAACAGAACAGACAACATTGAGTCTGGTAACAAGCCATGAATCATAAAGCCAATAAAACAAACAGCAAGGAGAGGAGCTATCCTCATACTCGCATACTTAAGATGTTCAGCAGAAATATGATCCAAGCCACTTGCTTTGTGGTTGGACAGCTTGTTCATGGCATGATACACCTCATGTGACATAATCACCATTGAGTCATCACTCTCAATATTGTCCACCCTATGCAAGTCACCTTGGACACAGTTGAATAAAGTACTATAATGTTGTCGCCATAACTCCGCGATATTAGCCGTTCCGGAGATTCCATCTACAGTGCATGGTAGAGATGTTTTGCAACTGTTAAGAGCTCTCACTTCTTTCCAAAAATCAATAGCATTTTTACTTAGCAGCTTCTTAGCCATGGAATCAGCCCTCATAGCTTGCTCATTTTTACAGATGAAGCAAACAGCATACTTATTCCTTGCATTAGTGAGCTTCTTGTACTCAAATACAGGCCCCTGTCTGGGTCTACCTGCTTTAGTGGCTTTACGGGCTTCAGCACGATACTCAGCTACATACTGATTCCAGCCAGGCCTGATGTTATGTGTCTTATTTTTATGCTTGCCGTAGGGCTTACTGCCTACATATAGAGCGCTTACTATATCATTATACATGGAGCAGACATCTCTCCTATGCTTCATATCCTTACAATTAACATTACTACACATTATCGCATCTTTAAGTAGATGAATATTGCTTAAGGATTTATCTGTATGTGCATAATAGGCTAAGATGTCTTCCTTTGAGCGTTGACCAGTCCAGTTTTTCTCTTTTAAAGCTATTTCTATCTCTGGATACCACAGGTATGTGTTCAACGTTTATTGTCATAGTCACAGGTATATGATCAGTCATTGCTGCCCCATACAAAATGCTCACACACCCCAATGAGGCATTTGCATCCACTGTAGTAATACAGTGGTCCAGCCATGACGTAGTGTGCCAGGCCTCACTAATATAAGTATAACTATCTGTGGGTAAAAGCACTTTGCTTGACAATATTAAATTATTATCCTGACGGAACTGAGCCATATGATTGGAAAATAATGAGTTCCTATCTGAGATATCTGCATTCATATCCCCAATAACATATACACTACAATAATTATTGTTTTGAATAAAATAATAGATAAAAGCAAGCCTAATTAAATATATGTCCTCATTCTGATGGCATTCATAGGGTGTATATACATTCAGGATAACAAATTCCTTGTCATTGTGAGCAAAGTGTATTGCAATACACCAGTCAGCATCAAGCCGTACCACATTTATTGATGAGTCAAGCTTCTTGTTCCATGAAATAGCCACACCCTCTGGTATCCTACCTCTGACTATTCCCATGCCAAGGTCAGTTGTGGACTCCTCATCCCCATGAAAGTTGTCATTGAGAGAATTGAGTTTGTCCAAGTCTTGCTTCGCTAAGAATGTCTCTTGCATACATAGTATGTCACAGTTCTCCAGAAGGTTGTCAACAACTGAGCGGTGAGCTTTATCCCCTGCGCTCTGGCCCAAACGTAGGCCACGGCAGTTGTACGATAGTCACACAGCACAGAAACAGGCCCTTTGGCTCAATTTGTCCATATTAATCAAGATGCCCATCTACAGAAGATACTGGAGATGTTCAGCAGGTCAGGCAATGCATGTCTGGCTGAGAGTGAGTTGGGGAAAGTTTGTCAACCCGTCTGAAGGAGATGTAAACAGGAGGTGATGAATGGGCTCAGGAAGGAGGAAGAAACAATGTTAGAATTGTGAGACATGTCACCGGAGATCAGAAATAAAAATGACAATTCTGGAAATTGCAGCTTGTTATTTTGGGCGACACAGTGGCGCAGCAGTAGAGCTGCTGCCTTGCAGTGCCAGAGACCCAGGTTCGATGCTGACTATGGGTGCTTTTCTGTACGGAGTTTGTACGTTCTCCCCATGACCTGCATGGAGTTATCTCCGAGATCCTCGGTTTCCTCCCACCCTCCAAAGGCGTACAGGTTTGTGTGTTCATTGGCTTGATATAAATGTAAAATTGTCCCTAGTGTGTGTAGGATAGTGTTAGTGTACGGGGATCGCTGCTAGGCGCGGACTCTGGGCGAAGGGCCTGTTTCCGTGCTGTATCTTTAAACTATACTAAACTAAATATCCAGAATTGTCTTTTATCTCGGTAAACCTAAATTAAAGTTATAGGGGTTGGCGAACTTATCATCAGAAAAGTTTAAGAAAGAACAGCAAATGCTGGAAAAATCTAAGGTAGACAAAAATGCTGGAGAAACTCAGCGGGTGAGGCAGCATCTATGGAGAGAAGGAATAGGCGACGGAGGGTCTCGACCCGAAACATCGCCTATTCCTTCTCTCCATAGATGCTGCCTCACCCGTGGAGTTTCTCCAGCATTTTTGTCTACCGTTTCATCAGAAAAGGTCAGTTCTAACACAAAACTGGAAAAGCTGGTTATCTGAAACTGTTGAAGTCAATGTTGAGTCCTGAGGGCGGCAACTTGTCAGATGACGAGATATAGTTCCTCAATCTTTATTAGAGCAGTAAAGAAGGCCATAAGCAAAGAGTGGAACTGGGATTGAGGATTAAAGTGATGGGCAATTGAAAGCTCGTGGACTAAATAAAGGTGTTTTGCAAAGCAGTCTCTCACACTGCTTTCAGCAAAGTGGTCACACAAGGTTCCAGTTGCCTTTAGGGAGTTTATGAATGGCTGCTTTTTGGGGAAGCCAGGTGCCGAGGTCGTTCTTCTGAGCTGAAAGTAAAGCATGGAGCGTGTAGGAAGGAACTGCAGATGCTGGTTTAAACTGAAGATCGACACAAACAGCTGGAGTAACTCAGCGGGTCAGACAGCATGTAGTAGGTGGGCATGGAGTTTGGGAGAACTCTTTACTGCAGCAGTGAGGAGCTGACTGAGGGGTGCTAGAGCTCTATGGCAACATGATCCTTAGGCTGGGAAACAGAGGCTGTGACCTCGAGCTTCTTTGGTGAAGCAGTGAATTGTGTGTGCGGTTGTATTTCATGGCACTGGGCACGTTTATTGTCACATGCACAAGTACCGTGAGGTCCAGGTACAATGACAAATGTTGCTTGTGACAAAAATCCACAGCATTTGCTGTTCTTTCTTAAACTTTTCTGAGGTAGAGTTGCTGCCTTGCAGCTCCAGAGACCCCGGTTCGATCCTGACTACGGGGGCTGTCTGTATGGAGTTTGTTTTGCATGCTTGTAATCCTGCGATCCTCGTTCTCCCCGTGACCAACTAGATTTTCTCCGGATGCTCCGGTTTCCTCACACATTCCAAAGATGTGCAGGTTTGGCTTTGGTAGAAATTGTAAATTGTTCCTAGTGTGTAGGATAGTGCTAGTGTATGGGGTGATCGTTGGTTGGTGCTGACTCAGTGAGCCGAAGGGCCAGCTTCCTTCCGTGCTGTATCTCTAGTCCAAATCAAGTCAGATGTGGCAATGTCATTTGAACAAACCTAATCTGATTAAAATATCATTGACGTTTAAAATTGTTCCATTTAGTTTTAAAGGAGTAAAGCAAACAAATAAATCTGCAATGCAACAATTGCTGAAAATAGATCGCAGGATTATAAACATGCAAACAAAAGGTTGATAGGGCATCTTTGTAGGTTTATGTTGTAGATTCTTTATGATTAAATAGAAGCCAGAAGGACTACGGCAGATAAAAACTGGTGGCTGTTTCTGAAAGTATTTTGAATACATATTTCTGCATGTTTTCTATAATTCTGCATTTTCATTGCTCAATTTCAATATATCATGGTTGATGAATTAGGGAGGTAGACACAAATGATTCAGATTCACATTTATTGTTACATGCACCAATTAGGGTACAGTGATATTTGAGTTACCATGCAGCCATACAATTAAAAGAACACAACACAATTAAAAGAACGATAGAACTTAACATAAACATCCACCACGGTGATCAATGAGATGGAAGGCAATAAAGTTAAGTCAGTCTTCCTTCTTTTGTTCATCCGTGTTTGGGGACCTTGACCCTCTGTAGTCGCCACTACGGACAACCCGATGTACAAGCCCTCTCGTTGGGATGATCGAAGCTCCGATGGAACACACTTGGAGAACCCGAATTGGCCACTTCCTTAATTGGCGGCTTCTCGATGTTATGGGCCGCAGGCAGGCCAGCGGTCGGAGCTTTTCTCCGGCAATCCCCAGCAAGTTATCCCAGGCTCCGGGATGGTAAAAGTCCGCTCCCCGCCTGCTGCTCGAAGCTCCGCAGACCGCGGCTTCACGATGTTAAAGTCAGCAGGCCGGCGGTCGGAGCCTTTCTTCTGGCTCCGCGATGGAAGTCCGCGCTGCGCCCGCTGCTGAAGCTCTGGGCCGGTCTCCGGGAAAGGCCGCCCCAATCCAAGTTGTTAGGCCGCGAGGGAGGGCGAAAATGCGACTAGGAGAAAAGTTGCATTCCACCGAGGTAAATGATTGGAAATGGTTCCCCCCCCCAACACCCCATGCATAAAAACATACCTAGAGACATTAACACATACATTTAGAGATACTAAAAAAACAAAAAAAGTCGAAATGACCGACAAACTGCTGGCGAGGTTGCCCCGCGCGGCGCCACCCGATGACGTAGCTGGAGTAAACTCAGCGTTTGAGGCAGCATCTCTGGAGAGAAGGAATGGGCACTGTTCGGGTCGAGACCCTTCTTCAGATTGATGAATTAGAGATCTCTATATTACACAGGATAGATTGGTTATAACACAATTTCATCTGGAACTAGATAACTACTTAAAGATAACCGCTTATTTGGGAAATTGACAGGTTGAAAAGAAATGTCTATTAAAAAAACTTTTCATGTTAGCTCACCACAGTAATCAATCACTGTTGGTACACAAAAATGCTGGAGAAACTCAGCGGGTGCAGCAGCATCTATGGAGCGAAGGAAATAGGTAACGTTTCGGGCCGAAACCCTTCTTCAGACTGATAGGGGGTGGGGAGAAGAAAGGAAAAAAGGAAAAGGAGGAGGAGGAGCCTGAGGGTTGGGGGAGGGGAGGAGACAACCAGATGGCTGATGAAGGGGAGGGGACAGCCAGGGCTAGCAGAATTGGGAGAATTCAACGTTCAGGCCACCAGGGTGTAGACTGCCCAAGCGGAATATGAGGTGCATTTCCTCCAATTTACGGTGTTGCTCGCTGTGGCCATGGAGGAGACCCAGGACAGAGAGGTCAGATACGGAATGGGAGGGGGAGTTGAAGTGCTGAGCCACCGGGAGTTCAGGTTGGTTATTGCGGACCGACCGGAGGTGTTCGGCGAAACGATCGCCAAGCCTCCGCTTGGTCTCACCGATGTAGATCAGCTGGCATCTAGAGCAGCGAATGCAATAGATGAGGTTGGAGGAGATGCAGGTGAACCTCTGTCGCACCTGGAACGACTGCTTGGGTCCTGGAATGGAGTGGAGGGGGGAAGTGAAGGGACAAGGTGTTGCATCTCTTGCGGTTGCAAGGGAAAGTACCAGGGGAGGGGGTGGTATGGGAGGGAAGGGAAGAATTGACAAGGGAGTTACGGAGGGAGCGGTCTTTGCGGAAGGCAGACATAGGGGGAGATGGGAAGATGTGGCGAGTGGTGGGGTCACGTTGGAGGTGGCGAAACTGACGGAGGATCACTTGTTGTATGTGACGGCTGGTGGGGTGAAAGGTGAGGACTAGGGGGACTCTGCCTTTGTTGTGAGTGGGGGGATGGGGAGAGAGAGCAGTGTTGCGGGGTATGGCAGAGACCCTGGTGCGAGCCTCATCTATGGTGGAGGAGGGGAACCCCCGTTCCCTGAAGAATGAGGACATTTCAGATGCCCTGGTGTGGAACGCCTCATCCTGGGAGCAGATGCGGCATAGACGGAGGAATTGGGGAGTGGGGGATGGAGTCCTTACAGGAAGCAGGGTGGGAAGAAGTGTAGTCCAGATAGCCATGGGAGTCGGTAGGTTTGTAGTGGATGTCGGTAAGGAGTCTATCACCTGCGATGGAGATAGTGAGGTCAAGGAATGGTAGGGAAGTGTCGGAAATGGTCCAGGTGTATTTAAGTGCCGGATGGAAGTTGGTGGTGAAGCGGATGAAGTCAGTCAGTTGTGTGTGGGTGCAGGATGTGGCACCAAAACAATCATCGATGTAGCGGAGGTAGAGGTCGGGGATGGGGCCCTGGTACGCATTGAACAGGGATTGTTCTACGTACCCGACAAAGAGGCAGGCGTAGCTGGGGCCCATGCGTGTGCCCATAGCTACGCCTTGTATTTGGAGGAAATGGGAGGAGTCGAATGAAAAGTTATTAAGTGTAAGTACCAGCTCCGCTAGGCGGAGGAGGGTGTCAGTGGCCGGGTATAGATTGCTTCTACGGTCGAGGAAAAAACGGAGGGCTTTGAGACCATCCTGGTGGGGGATGGAGGTGTACAGTGACTGGACGTCCATGGTGAAGATGAGGGGGTGAGGGCCTAGAGAGTGGGAATGCGTGGAGATGATGGAGAGTGTCTGAGGTGTCTTGAACATAGGTGGGGAGGGATTTAACCAAGGGGGATAGTATGGAGTCGAGGTAGGTGGAGATGAGTTCGGTGGGGCAAGAACAGGCAGAGACAATGGGTCTACCGGGACAGTCAGGTTTGTGGATTTTGGGGAGAAGGTAAAAGCGGGCTGTGCGGGGCTGGGGAACGATGAGGTTGGAGGCTCGTTCGGGCAGGGCGTGGGAGTGGATGAAGTTGGTGATGGTGCTGGAGATGGTGGCCTGGTGCTCGTCAGTGGGGTCATGGTCCAGGGGTAAGTAGGAAGAGGTGTCCGAGAGTTGGCGCGTGGCCTCAGCTTTGTAGAGGTCGACGCGCCAGACTACCACGGCACCTCCCTTGTCGGCGGGTTTGATAACCCAATCTAGGTTGTTGCGGAGTGAGTCGATGGCAGTGCGTTCAAGGGGGGAGAGATTGGAGTGAGACAGGGGAGTGGAGAAGTTGAGGCGGTGGATGTCACGGCGGCAGTTTTTAATAAAGAGTTCTAAAGCCGGAAGGCTGCGAGGGGGGTTCCATGAGGATGAGGTGCGTTGGAGACGGGAAAAGGGGTCATCAGTGGGGAGCGAGGACTGCTTCCCATGGAAGTGAGCTGTGAGGCGGAGGCGACGGTAGAAGCGTTCCAAGTCATGGAGGGCACGGAACTCATTGAGATGGGGACGGAGGGGGACAAAGTAAGACCTCTGCTGAGGACAGACCGTTCGATGTCGGAGAGGGGGAGGTCGGGGGGGATGGTGAACACCCGGCAGGGATGGGGGTTGGGGCCGGAGGAAGGCAGGTGGGTGTAATGGGGACGAGGCGATGTGTGGTGGGGGGGTGGTGGGTGGTCAGGGGGTGGGGGGGTGAGAGGGCAGTGGTGTGGGTGTGTTGTCTCTTAAGAACACGGTCTGTCATTTTCGTCAAAGGTGCCATCGATATTGAAGAAGGGTTTCGGCCCGAAACGTTACCTATTTCCTTCGCTCCATAGATGCTGCTGCACCTGCTGAGTTTCTCCAGCATTTTTGTGTACCTTCGATTTTCCAGCATCTGCAGTTCCTTCTTTAACACGATATTGACAAGCAATTGGTTCTACTGAAACTGCAATGATACTCTATTAAATAATGTAACATAGGCTTTTAGTATTCTTAGCTTTGTTACTGAGATCTGAATTTCTTTAGCCTATAACCCGCTTATCCCCATTGATGCCATTGTTTATGTAACACCATTTTCTTTAACATGAGGTTTCTCGGGAATACAACATTCACCTTCTCGCATGGATTCAACTCAGACTCACGTTGACAGTATAATTTTCATTAATTTAAGAGACAGTTTAATGTATTGGCAGCTTTACTTGGTTTAATCTTTTGCTAGATACAAACTTTCGTACGTTATCCATTCTTAGTTTAGATAAGAAGTTACATTGCAAGGATTCATCATGGACCAATATAATAAGGTTGGGGGAAAAAAGGCAGATTTACTCTTTAGTCATTTTCAGTTTAGGATGACTTTGTTCAGTGAACGGGTTTGTACATGATCTGTAACATTTTGAATGTCTTTTTGTGTTCCCTGCAGATTAACACCACATCTACTTTTTCCTATGATTACCTGCTTCCTTGCCTCTGTATCGAGGTAACTATAATGATTACCATCCAATATCAGTAAAGCCTATTTTTAGATTCTTTATGCTATCATTTAAGACTAATAAATGGTGTCTAATTATATTAACAAGGATAAATGTTTGGACAAAAACCAAAGAGATTATTACCAAAGCCGCATTCTCCAACAAAAACCTTCAGGATAGGATGAGGAGGATAAGATCGGTAATGCCATGTGCAGTCATAGTGTCATAAAGCACGGAAACAGACCCTTCGGCCCAACTTGTCCTCTCCGACCAACATGTCCCATCTACACTAGTCCCATTTACCTGCATTTGGGGCCCATATCCCACTAAACCTATCCTATCCATGTACCTGTCCTAATTTAAAAAAAAAAGTTTGATAGAACCTGTCTGAACTACCTCCTCTGGCAGCTCGTTCCAAATACCTACCACCTTTTGTGTAAAAAAGAAAATTGCCCCTCGGGTTCCTATCAAATTGTTCCCCCCTCACCTTAAACCTATGTCCTCTGGTTCTTGATTAATGGACAATGTAATTCCCTTCCCTGCATTTGAAAACGTTATCTTTGTTCTTTTTCCGTCAACAAACAAAGTAATGTAACACTCTCCAGTCACATTATTTTAACCTATTGTCACCTTAGTTTAAATGGTAAATTCGGTTTTCTCTTTCAAATTCAATGGATTGAGAGAACAGGTTAAGTGAGATGACCAAAGACTTTTCCCAAAAGCATTCTTCACTCAGCGGTGAAGGAACTGCCTCCAGGTATCTGCCTTCCCCCTGTGGGTAAGCAGGTGGCTTGCTGTCAAGGTAAATTCTACGGAAATCCGGCTTCCGGCCTCTCTGTAACCGCACAGTGGGTGGCACAGTGACGCAGCGGTAGAGTTTCTGTCTCACGGTGCCAGAGACCCAAGTTCGATCCTGCCTATGGGTGCTGTCTGTAAGGAGCTTGTATGTTTTCCCTGTGGCCTGGGTGGCTTTGTTCCGGATGCTCCGGTTTCCTTCCACACTCCAAAGACGTGGAGATTTGGTAGGTTAATTGGTTTCTGTAAATTGTACCTAGTGTATAGGATGTAATTAGTGATTATTGTGATTGTTGGTCGGCATGGACTCGGTGGGCTGAAGGGCTTGTTTCCACGCTGTATCTCTAAACAAAACTAAAAATTCCTTTGTTACTTAGGGTAATTCCCTCCTGAAACTGTCTCGCCTTCACAGTAAAGAACATCTCACAGGTGTGTGGGGAAAAAGAATCTGTGCAACACTGGCATGGGAATAAATCTCTGCATGCCTACACTTTAGTTTGTTATAGATTGTTTCAGCATAAACAGGATGTGCACATCTTCTAGAGGGCATGATTTATACTGGTGACCAATCTTACCTCATGCTCATTTACCAACGGGACAATTAGACACGACTCTATCTTAGCGAGATAGTGGACAAGGAAAACAGTAAATCAATTATTTCCGTCAACAGGACAATTGGTAAAAGCACCTGGCTGATTTTCATCACTACTTCCCCTATCACGCACAATGGCGCAGCGGTAAAATTGCTGCCTTACAGCGCTATAGACCTGGGTTCAATCCTGACTACGGGTGCTGTCTGTACACAGTTCTTCCTTTGATTGCATGGGTCTTCCCTGCTCCAGTTTTCTCTCACACTCCAAAGACGTACCGGTTTGTTGGTTGATTGGCTTTGGTAAAGATTGTAAATTATCCCTGGGGTGTAGGATAGTGCTAGTATATGGGGTGATCGCTGGTGGGTGCGCTGAAGGGCCTGTTTCTGCGCTGTATCTTCAAACTAAACCTCTAACCACTTCCTTAACCCAAGAACTCCAAGCCAGTGGATGGAGCCTGAACTGTTGCCCTGGATAGAATCTGATGTTGGCATGGGCCACAATAAGATGTACACTCTTGTTGGTGCTTTAACCCTTTGTTCTGTTGAAGGAATTAATTTATTCTCTGTTTTCCTTGCTCCTTCTCTGATTAAGATTGCATCTTGTCCAGTGGTAAAGGAGCATGAAGTAAGACTGGTCGTACTTAATGCCAGAGAGCATTTACCCATTTGTGAATGTGTCCCCTGTATTGTAAAGTTTGGAACAGCAAAGAACGATGACTGTTTTTTGTTCCTTTAGGCATTTTACCCTGGATCTGATAGCCACCGGACAACAGTCTGTCCATTCACTGATGCTCCTGAAGCTTGTGAGTACACATTAAAGTTAATTAAACTTTTCACCACTTGACTATTATAACACTGGAAAACCTGATGACAACAGGCTAGAAATTAATCTCTGGTAGTACCAGAGAATGACTGGGACTCACGGGGAGAAAAGATGAGGTACGAAGGTAAGCTAGCCAAGAATGTAATGGAGGATAGTAAAAGTTTCTTTAGGTATGTGAAGAGGAAAAAATTAGTTAAGACCAAATTTGAACCCTTGAAGACTGAAAAGGGTGAATTTATTATGGGGAACAAGGAAATGGCAGATTAGTTGAACAGGTACTTTGGATCCGTCTTCACTAAGGAGGACACAAACAATCTTCCTGGTGTACTTGTGGCCAGAGGATCTGGGGTGATGGAGGAACTGGAGGAAATCCACATTAGGCAGGAAATGGTGTTGGGTAGACTGATGGGACTGAAGGCTGATAAATCCCCAGGGCCTGATAGTCTGCATAACCAGGGTACTTAAGGAAGTGGCTCTAGAAATCGTGGACGTATCGATGATCATTTTCCAATGTTCTATATATTCAGGATTAGTTCCTGTGGATTGGAGGGTAGCTAATGTTATCCCACTTTTTAAGAAAGGCGGGAGAGTGAAAACAGGGAATTATAGACCAGTTAGCCTGATATTGGTGGTGGGGAAGATGCTGGAGTCAATCATAAAAGATGAAATATTTGGATAGCAGTAACAGGATTGGTCCGAGTCAGCATAGATTTATGAGCGGGAAATCATGCTAGACTAATCTTTTGGAATTTTTTGAGGATGTAACGAGGAAAATGGACAAGGGAGAGCCAGTGGATGTAGTGTGCCTGGACTTTCAGAAAGCAGTTGATAAGGTCCCACATAGGAGAGTGCTGACATGGATAGAAAATTGGTTGGCAGACAGGAAACAAAGAGTAGGGTTTAATGGGTCCATTTCGGAATGGCAGGCAGTGACTAATGGGGTACTGCAAGGCTCGGTGCTGGGACCACAGCTATTTACAATTTATATTAATAATTTAGATGAAGGGATTACAAGTAACATTAGCAAATTTGCAGATGACACAGAGCTGGGTGGCAGTGTGAACTGTGAGGAGGATGCTATGAGAATGCAGGGTGACTTGGACAGGTTGGGTGAGTGGGCAGATGCATGGCAGATGCAGTTTAATGTGGATAAATGTGAGGTTATCCACTTTGGTAGCAAAAACAGGAAGGAAGATTATTATTTAAATGTTGTCAAATTAGGAAAAGGGGAAGTACAACGGGATCTGGGGGACCTTGTACATCAGTCAATGAAAGTAAGCATGCACGTACACAGGCAGTGAGGAAAGCGAATGGCATGTTGACCTTTATAACGAGCTGAGTAGAGGAGCAAAGAGGTCCTTCTGCAGTTGTATAGGGGCCTAGTGAGACCACACTTAGAGTATTATGTGCAGTTTTGGTCTCCAAATTTGAGGAAGGACATTCTTGCTATTGAAGGAGTGCAGCGTGGGTTCACAAGGTTAATTCCCGGGATGGCGGGACTGTCATATGCTGAGAGAATGGAGCGGCTGGGCTTGTATACTCTGGAATTTAGAAGGATGAGAGGATATCTTATTGAAACACATAAGATTAAGGGTTTGGACATGCTAGAGGCAGGAAACGTGTTCCTGGTGTTGGGGGAGTCCAGAACCAGAGGTCACTGTTTAAGAATAAGGGGTAAGCCATTTAGAACGGAGATAAGGAAACACTTTTTCACACTATTTCACACTTTTTCGTTGCCAGTGGCGACACCCCCTCCACCTGCGCTGCAGTCCCCTGTTTCATCACCAGGAGTACTGATTCAATCACTGTCACCAGTCAAGCCACCGACTCTGTCTGCGGTGGGGAAAGACGGAGATTGTTTTTATCGCACACGTGCTGGTCGTGTTTGCAAGCTCACCGTGAAGTACCCGGGCTATGTTTGACTTTCTTCCAGCCTATTATCAATTGCTATTATTTAGTCAATGGTTTTGTACTGACATTTAATTCTTTAAGAGGGAGGATGTAGATCAGTGTCACTCACGTTATGAATCATGCTTTGTAGCTCCGCCCACTAGTTTAACAGAAAGCTTCTCTTCCCATTCTCCCTTAGTCTGGAGTTACGTGTTAAGATGAAGTTACCTATGCTGTAATGCTAATAAAGTCTTTGGATCTTAATCACTGTGCGTGACTTAAGTTATTCCAACAGCAGAGCTCAACACACAGAGAGTTGTGAGTCTGTGGAATTCTCTGCCTCAGAGGGCGGTGGAGGCCAGTTCTCTGGATACATTCAAGAGAGAGCTAGATCGGGTTCTTAAAGATAGCGGAGTCAGGGGATATGGGGAGAAGGCAGGAACGGGGTACTGATTGGGGATGATCAGCCATGATCACATTGAATGGCAGTGCTGGCTCGAAGGGCTGAATGGCCTACTCCTGCACCTATTGTCTATTGTCTCTCATTTATCTAACTCTTTATCTAGTCTGTCTATCTAGTCTACCCATTTACCCTTCTACCCAATCACTCTGTCTACCCATCTACCTGGTCTGTGTCGTCTGGTTTGGTCTATCTATCTAGAAATGGACTTTTATTGGTCTCCCAATTGGACACCAGTCTCCAGATGTTTGTCAGGAGGATTTCGCAAGGTCAGCTGGATTGAGAGCTACGTTGTCATGTCCAAACTCAAAGGCAGGTTGTCTACCTACTAATATTACAACCTTGTGGCCTGCAAGACCTTCTCGGAGGGCATTTAGGACCCAACTACATTGATGCATCAGGGGTCACAAATCGACCAGACTAAGTTTCCTCTCTGGCAGATGTATATTGGCAGGGATGGAATTCAATGTCAACTGCTGTGTTTCATTGGTGAACAATCTAAATCCCGCTCATTTTAAGGACATGCTTACAAGGAGTATAATGATGCCATTGGTACTAATTGTGCATGATGGAGTGAATGGCCTCTTCCTATGCTGACAACTTCTAAGGTTCACAGCACAGCACGTGCCATTGAAAGCAACGTGAACCAGGTTCGTGATTGGCAATGTTTGAATCTGTTCCATGAATCTTTCTCAACAGTTGGTCCTGATCTCTGGAGGTCGAGCAATTTCTCGGACCTGGTTCAACATCGGAACAATATGGCTGTGCGTTATTTAGGAAAGTGCTTGATTGCACCTGATGCAGTTCTCTGTTGGAAATCAAATGGATCCTATGTCGAGTTTGCGGAGTCGGCCACCAAGTATTTAAAGACTGTAAGTTAAAGCTGTGCACTGCCACCAATAATTGGGAGGAATCTTACCATCAATGGTGAATGTCAGAGAGTTTGAGGGATGACTTTAATTTTAATGGATGGGCAATAAAGAGGCAGAAGCCTGCGATTTCTCAGTTAGTTTTGTCATTGGGTAGTGTGTACCCATTTAGCACCTCAGTGCTAAAACCACACCCTGCACAAGCGGAATTCACAAATAATACTTCCAACAAGATATTTGATTGAAGAAAGAATGGGTGACGTTTTGGGTCGAGACCCTTCTTCAAACCTGATCTCAACCCGAAGCGTGATCCATTCCTTCTGTCCAGAGATGCTGCCTGTCCCGCTGAGTTACTCCAGCATTTTGTGTCTAACTTCAGTGTAAACCAGCATCTGCAGTTCCTTCCTTCAGTTGTCTGATAATAGATAGGTGAAAACATGATGATTTGGATGATTGCTTCTCTGCTCAGCTGTGTTTAAAACTAAGTGTGTTAGTTCATGGAAAATACTAAAACTAATGTAAACACAGAACTAGGATTCACATTGATTGGCTATTATATAATGCTTTTACAAGCACATTCTCAGGATTAGCTCAACAAAAACATTAATAGTACTTGGGCTTGTGGGGACATTTAAAACCCTTGTTTAAACAACTATTGATTCATCTGCTTGACGTGGTGTTTAATTTAGTGGCAGAGTGGTGTTCAGCCGGAACGTTAGGGAATAAACTATTTTGCAACTGTGAATTCCATCAATATCTTTGATCAATTTAATGGGATTTCAAACAAAAGTATCAGTTGTTTCACAGTTGACATTTCCAGCACACTTATAAACAGCAATGAAATATAATACCAGAATAACGGTGATCCTAATTTAATCCAATTTTAACTCCCTGAATTACTAAAGCATGCATTTTGCCTCAATATTTGATTTACTAGTACAGCTTGCAGGGCATGTTTAGTTTAGTTTACAGCTACATGTCCCCATCATGGTCTGGTTTGGCTCAGCCACCAAACACGACATCCGGAGGCCGCAGCGCATCGTTCGATCAGCTGAGAAGGTTGTTGGCTGCAACCTTCCCCCCCCATCGACAAACTGTACACAGCAATGGCCAGGAAGCAAGTGGGTAAGATCATCTCTGACCCCTCTCACCCTGGCCATACACTCTTTGAAGCACTTCCCTCTGGAAGGCGACTCTGGACAGTCAAAGCCTCTACAGCCAGACTTAAAAATTGCTTTTTTTCCACGAGCAGTAGCTCTACTCAACAGCCAAAAGTCTGTAGGCTCCTTTTGCTCTGGTATTTTATTTCATTCTTCACATGTTTAAATTATAATGTTTTATTTTTAATTGTCTACTGTATATCATGTTGTTACTTGTGAGCAAAACACCAAGGCAAATTCCTTGTATGTATACATATTTGGCTAATAAAATGTATTCAATTCAATTCAATGAAAATGGACCATTTGGCCCATCGAGGCTATACCGTGATTGATCATCTGTGCTAAATAACAGCTTTGTGTTAACCCAAAACTTCTTAAGAGCAAAAGCTTGTATCTAAAAGACCATCGTAGTTTAGGAGATATAGCATTGAAACAGGCCCTTTGCGCCAAGTGAGCCAACACAGACCATCACACTAGTTTTATGTTATCCCACTTTCACAAACACTCCTTACACACAAGGGGCAATTTTACAGTGGCCAATTAACCTACAAATCCTCATGCCTTTGGGATGTGGGAGGAAACAGGAGCACACGAAGGAAACCCACACGGTCACAGGGAGAACGCAGACAGCAGCAGAGGTCAGGATTGAGCTGGAGTCTCTTGTGCAATAAGGCTCTGCTCTACCAGCTGCACCACTCAAGAACGATACTTGTGTGATTAATTGGGCACTATGTCAACTCTGGGCAGCATTTTTCCGCATGATTCTGACTTTGTATGGAAACCAATTTTAGAATAGAGATTTCTGAAGGCATTCACAAGTCAACTACATTGGTGCATTGGTGGTCATTGGCAGTGAAAAGATTTTCTGAAGGCATAATGAAAAAAAAAGTTTTTTGTGACAATCTGATCTCAATCACTGATATTGGGTTTACATTCCAAGTTTACAACTAGATAAATTTAAATTCGGTGGTGGGATTTGGAGATGCATCTCGCGATCCATTGGTCAGCCATTTGGAAACCATATAACCATTACAGCACGGAAACAGGCCATCTCGGCCCTTCAAGTCCGTGCCGAACATATATATATATATATATATATTTTTTTTCCTTCTACCTTGTCTGCTATGTTACGTTCTACCCTAACTTTAAAGTTTCAAAGTATTGACCAAAAGTACATTAACAGAGCCCAGTTATGCTCAACCAATAGCCCGAAGGCCATATCTACTCTGTGCCTCAAAGAGCAGGATCCACAAACCCCCTGTTTCCTGCATTTACCTACAGTAGGCTTCTGAAGCTGGCTCCTCAGACAGCCAGACAAGCCACATTCCCAGGTTTAGTGGCCGTCAAAGCTGCCAAGAAATGTATTTAACTTTTCCTTCTCTTCAAAATTCTCCTTGTCTCCATTCTTTTGTTTGAATTTCTGAGCCTTGGTAAATCCAGCTCACTGTGGTTAAAATTGTGGTGGGTTATCACTAGAGACCTCCTCACAATTATATATACATGGCTGATCTGTCTTCTGTCACACCTCCATTAAGCACAGAGGAGTGGAGGTTGGATTAGGGTTATCAATTTAATTTTTAAATTGAAATAAAAATATTGGTATCTCTAACCCCAGCAAAATGAAAGTACTCCCTGATTATTGAAATACTGAAAAGTACAGCAGTTTTTCAAGTAATCAGACAAAGAAAGTAACACTTTGGAGTATTGATTTGACACAGAAATAGCACTGGAGTTAATGACCAAGTGGGTTTTCTCCGGGTGCTCCAGTTTCCACCCACATTTTTAGGTTAATTGGCTTTGGTAAAATTGTAAAGTTGTCCCTCGTGTGTAGGATAGTGTTAGTGTATGGGGTGATCATTGGTCCGCACGGACTCGGTGGGCCGAAGGGCCTGTTTCCACACTGTTGCTAAAGTAAAGTTGAGAGTCAACTGTTATTTGGACACGATCTTGGATTTGGTGATCCAGTTGGAATAATATAAATGCTCCAATCATTCACTTTAAATAATAATTGATAATTTATTTTCCTCTATTTCACAGGGTTACGTGTTTGAAAGTGTTGACAAACATTCTCAGATGTGTTTCAAGGTAATCTTGCTGATTAAAAGAACTTCAACTCTGTTTCAGGGTACAGATGCTTCTGACATGATATGAGTATAGGTGGGAGAGAAGGAGGTTTTGCCTTTTAAAATGAGGGAAGACTTAACAACAGTGCTTCAACGAGAATATTCTTGAGACATTGTCCGATGTGATTATACGAGTAGAATTTAGAAACACGAAGGGAATACAACAGATACAGGAAAGTTGAGCAAAATACAAAGGGCTGGAATAACTCAATGAGTGAAGCAGCATCTGTGCAGAGAATGGATAGGTCAATGAATTTTGGCTCGGGGCCCTTTAGACAAGAAGTGGATGATCACTTTGATGGATCCGTATTATATAGGCTCCCAATAGTTAACAGATATTAGAGATGAAGTGGATGTCACAGATAGCCGTAACAATAATAGGGTAGTATTAGCGGGAGATTTTATATTTGTTTCATCCCTAGCTACTGCTGTGGTTAATGTTGCTCTGTTCTTTAAGAAGGGCAGCAAAGATAAGCTGAGGAACTAAGCTGGTGAACCTGATATCAGTGGTGGGGAGGTCACTGGGGGGGATACTGAGGGATGGGATCTACCAGTATTTGGATGGACAAGGATGATTAAGGATAGTTAGCATGGGTTTTTCCGTGGGAAATAGTCTCACAAATCTGTTGGAGTTTCTTGAAGAGGTAGCCAAGAGGTCAGCTCAGAATAAAAGGGTGTGCCTTTAGAAAGGAGATGGGGAGGAATATCTTTAGTCAGAGGGCGGTGAATCAGTGGAATTCATTGCCACAGACGGCTGTGGAGACCGTCAATGGATATTCTTAAGACGGAGATTGATAGATTCTTGATTAGTATGGATGTCCGGGGTTTTGGGGAAAAGGCAGGAGAATAGGGTTGAGAGGGCAAAGTAGATCAACCATGATTGAATGGTGTAGACAATGGGTCAAATGGCCTAATTCTGCTCCTATAATTTATGAACTAATGAAGAAGATTCATGAGAACAAGGTGCTGGATGTTGTCTATACAGATGTTACCAAGGCCTTTGACAAGGTCCCACCTGATAGGCTAGATTCAATGGATCTAGGGAGAGCTAGCAAATTGGATAAAGCCCATAACTGGCTTGATGGTAGGAAGCAGAGGGAGATAGTGGAAGGATATTTTTTGGATTGGAGGTCTGTGACTAGTGGTGTGCTACTGGGATCCGTGCAGTGTCCATTTTGTCATCAATGGACAACGATTTGGATGAGACTGTACAAGGCATGAGCAGTAAGTTTGTTTTCTAAACTAGGAGGCATTGTAGAGAGTCGAGAAAGCTGTTCAAAATGAGAGCAATTTTTATTGTGGTTGGAATCTGGAACGCATTGCTGTGGATGTGGCGGAGGCACGTTCCATTGTGGCTTTTATGGAGGAAGTGGATTAAGATATCGTAGAGAAATTATGCACAGCTATGGGAAAGGGCCAGTGGGTGGAATTAGAGAGCTGCTCTGGTAGAGAACTACCATGGACATGATGGGCTGAATGGCCTCCTGTGTGAAAATCATTCCATGATTCAAATTACAATCATAGGCAGGCAAATCAGGATTAATTTCAATTTTTATTAAGAATTTTTATTGAGAAATACACATTCATCACAGCAGTGTTGTTAGTTATTGCATGCGTGCCATGCCAACAACATTGATGTTTCGGGTCCCATCCCAAAACGTCACCTATCCATGTTCCTCTGAGATGCTGTCATAGAATCATAGAATCATAGAAAGTAGGTGCGAGAGCAGACCACCAGGTCCATCGAGCCCGCACCGCCACTCGCTCATGGCTGAACACCAAACAAACAAACACCCCCACCCACAAACAGTAGACACAAGACACAGAACACAAGACACTACCCTCCCCTTTATAGCGCTATCACCCCTCTCCACCCCAAGAACCGAGTGATCTCCTGGGGGAGGCAAAAAACCGGATAAAAACCCAGGTCCAATTCGGGAAAAAAATCCGGGAAATTCCTCTCCGACCCCAATCCAGGCGATCGACACTTGTCCAGGAGATCACTCGGGTCTTACTATACTAACCCTACCTAGGTCCATATCCCTGCCCTCTCCCCGTAGCCCCTTATCCCCTTGGCAGCTAAAAAAACATCTATTTTAGACTTAAATATATTTAATGTTTCTGCTTCTACTGCTCCCTGGGGCAGTGAATTCCATAAATTAACCACCCTCTGGGTGAAGAAGTTCTTCCTCATCTCAGTTTTAAAAGAGCCCCCCCTTATTCTACAACTATGTCCCCTAGTTCTAGTTTCCCCGATCATTGGGAACATCCTCGGTGCATCCACCCGATCAAGGCCCCTCACGATCTTATATGTTTCAATGAGATCGCCTCTCATTCTTCTAAACTCCAAAGAGTAGAGTTCCAGCCTACTTAACCTTTCCTCATATGTCAATCCCCTCATTGCAGGAATTAATCTTGTAAACCTTCGCTGCACTGCCTCCAGGGCCAGTACATCCTTTCTTAAGTATGGACCCCAGAACTGTACACAGTATTCCAAATGTGGTCTCACTAATACTGTGTACAGCTGCAGCAAGACCTCCGTGTTTTTATACTCAATCCCCCTAGCAATAAAGGCCAAAACTCCATTGGCCTTCCTGATAGCTTGCTGCACCTGCATACTAACTTTTAGTGATTCATGTACTAATACCCCTAGATCCCTTTGCGTTGCATTACAGCGCAGCTCCTCCTCATTTAGAAAATAACTTGCCCTATCATTTTTTTTCCCAAAGTGTATGACTTCACATTTATTAGTATTAAATTTCATCTGCCAAGTTGTTGCCCACTCACCTAGCTTATCTATATCCTTTTGCAGACTCTTCCTATCCTCCTCATCCCCTACTTTTCTTCCCATTTTTGTATCGTCCGCAAATTTTGATATATTACACTTGGTTCCCTCCTCCAAATCATTTATATAAATTGTGAACAACTGGGGTCCCAGCACCGACCCTTGCGGAACCCCGCTAGTTACCGGTTGCCATCCCGAATATGAACCATTTATCCCCACTCTCTGCTTCCTATTTGTTAGCCAATCCTCTACCCATGCTAATATATTACCCCCAATCCCATAATTTTTTTATTTTTAGCAATAGTCTCTTATGTGGCACCTTGTCAAAAGCCTTTTGGAAGTCCAAGTATACCACATCCACCGGTTCCCCTTTATCCACCCGGGTTGTTACTTCCTCAAAGAATTCGAGCAGATTTGTTAAACAGGACTTCCCCTTCACAAAACCATGCTGGTTCTGTCCGATGAAGTCATGTCTATCCAAGTGCCCCGTTAGTGTTTCTTTAATAATTGTCTCTAACATTTTACCTACCACCGATGTTAGACTAACCGGTCTATAGTTACCCGCCTTCTGTTTACTTCCTTTTTTAAATATAGGTGTTACATTGGCCAATTTCCAATCCACTGGGACCGTTCCTGCCTCCAGGGAGTTTTGGAAAATTATCACCAATGCATCCACAATCCCCACCGCTATCTCCCTCAAAACCCTTGGATGTAATCCATTAGGCCCAGGGGATTTATCCTCCTTCAGTCTCATTAATTTCCCTAATACCACCTCCTTGGTGATCTTAATAGTATTTAGCTCCTCCATTCCTACCTCCCCCTGTTTATCCAGCGTTGGAATATTTTTTGTGTCTTCTATGGTGAAGACTGATACAAAATACTCGTTTAATGCCTTTGTCATTTCCATGTTCCCCACCAACAACTCTCCAGTCTCACCCTCCAATGGACCAACGTTCACCTTAGCCACCCTTTTTCTTTTTATATAGCTATAAAAACTCTTACTATTAGTTTTTATGTTGTTCGCTAAATTCCTTTCATAGTCTATTTTCCCCGTCTTAATTAATCTCTTAGTTATTTTTTGCTGACCTTTAAATGCTTCCCAATCCTCTACCCTCCCACTATCTCTGGCTACCTTATATGCCCTTGCCTTCAGCCGAATACTATCCTTTATAGTTTTACTGAGCCATGGCTGACTGTTCTTACCCTTACCCCTTTTTTTCTTCATAGGAATAAATTTTTCTTGAAGGTTATACAGTAGATCCTTAAACGTACACCACTGCTCATGTACCGTCTTATTCTTGAGTCTGCTATCCCAGTCAACTTTGATCAGCTCAGTCCTCATACCTTCATAATCCCCCTTATTTAGACTAAGTACCCTAGCCTGAGTTTCAACCTGCTCCCCTTCTATTTGAATATGGAATTCGACCATATTGTGGTCACTTGTTCCCAACGAGTCCCTAACTATGACATTTTTAATTAATCCTGCTTCATTACACAGGACCAGATCCAAGATTGCCTCCCCCCTTGTCGGTTCTGTGACATACTGTTCTAGGAACCCGTCTCTAATACATTCTATAAACTCTTCTTCTAGTTTACCCTGCCCAGTTTGGTTTGCCCAATTAATATGAAAATTGAAGTCCCCCATGATTACAGCAGTTCCCTTTTTACATGCGTCAACTATTTACAGATTTATGTTCTGACTAACAGCGTCACAGCTATTTGGAGGTCTATAAATTACACCCACTAGTGTTTTTTTCCCCTTGTTATTCTCTATCTGTACCCAAGCTGTTTCACTATCCTGATCCTTCAACGCAATATCCTTCCTCTCTATTGCCGTTATTTCCTCCCTTATTAAAAGGGCCACCCCTCCTCCCTTTCTTTCCTGTCTATTTTTTCTAATTGTCAAGTACCCCTCTATATTTAACTCCCAGTCCTGATCCCCTTGCAGCCATGTCTCCGTAATGGCCACGATATCATAACTATATATACTTAATTGCACCGTTAATTCATTTATCTTATTTCGAATACTCCGTGCATTTAGATACAGCACTTTCAGATGATTTTTACTACCCTTCCTTTCTGTTTTGACCTCTTTTACATCTAGAGCTTTATCTTCACACATTCTGAATCCTCCTGTCACATTTTGATTTTCCGTTTCCCCACTGATACCCTGCTCTATTTCCTCTACCCCTGCCGTTATTACCACCCTTGATACCTCCCCCCCGCTACTTAGTTTAAAGACCTCTCTACTGCCCTAGTTATATGATTTGCCAGGACCCCACTGAGCTACTCCAGCACTTGGTGTCTTCTTTTGTATACCAACATCTGCACTTCCTTGTTTCTTCATTGATGTTGTTGTTGGTTTAGTATTGTCACGGGAACCAACATATAGCGAAACACTTTCACAGACATTTCCACCATTTCTGGTTAATGTTGTTCAAATATGTCTATATTTACTCAAAATAGACTTCAGGGTGGGTTATGTTGGGTGGGAATTAGTATTTGCATTGAGATGAGATAGTATGGCAAATGACCATATTACTCAGACAGTACCTATCACCATGTTAAACCCAAATTAGACATCACAAGTCATTTTATGTTGAGTAAGTAAAAACATGCACTTATGTCTTTTATAGTCATTAATCCAGGGGAAGATTCCCCTTTAGTGCATTTATCTGGAAACAGTCAAAGAGTCTTTAAACACAGGGATCCAATCTGGTGCAATCAGCAATGAACCAGCAATGATTTCTACATTAGGAACTAGGTTTAGGGTGGCACGGTGGAGCAGTGGTAGGATTGCTGCCTCACAGCTCCAGAGACCCAGGTTTGATTCTGACTACGGATGATGTCTGTACGGAGTTTGTACGTTCACCCCGTGACTGCGTTCACCCTGTGACTCCCACACTCCGAAGACGTACAGGTTTATTGTTTAATTGGCTTTGATAAGTTGTAAAATTGTCCCTAGTGTGCAGGATAATGCTAGTGTACGGGGTGATCGGGGTCGGCGTGGACTCGGTGGGCTGAAGGGCCTGATTCCGTGCGGTATCTCTATAATAACTCGCTTGTAAAAGAGTGTGCAATTTCAGATCATCCATGAAAATTATTTTTAAGCATAGTAATTGTTTCAAGTATTTATTTTGGACTCAATTACCTTCAATTTGTAGTCAGGACATCCATAACATTATCTCTTTGTTCGTTTGCAGTTTAAGTACAAAAACAGCAGCCACGTTGAATGCCGAAACAAGCCAGGTGTGTGAGACTTTTGTTTAAGATTGCTGATCAAACTTTTTGAAATGAGCACATGTGAGGAGGGAAAGGACGTAAAGTGCTGGAGTAACTCAGCAGGTCAGGCAGCATCTCTGGAGAACTTGAACAGGTGATGATTTGGGTTGAGACAAAAAAGCGATGAAGGGTCTCAACCTGAAATGTCGCCTATCTTTGTTCTCCAGAGATGCTGCCTGACTCTCTGAATTTCATTTTAATTAATCAAAATAAACTTTATTCAGAATTTAAAAAATATGTACAAAACGAAAACTGTGTAAAAATTCTTCTGACATGCTCAGCAACTATACATGCAATGGCAGAAGAGTTGAACAGGTACTTTGGATCTGTCTTCACTAAGGAAGACACAAACAATCTCCCAGAAGTACTGGAGGACAGAGGATCTAAGGGGGTAGAGGAACTGAAAGAAATTTTCATTAGGCGAGAAATAGTATTGGGTAGGCTAATGGGACTGAAGGATGATAAATCCCCTGGGCCTGATGGTCTGCATCCCAGGGTCCTCAGGGAGGTGGCTCTAGAAATAGTGGACGCATTGGTGATCATTTTCCAATGTTCAATAGATTCAGGATCAGTTCCTGTGGATTGGAGGATAGCTAATGTTATCCCACTTTTCAAGAAAGGAGTGAGAGAGAAAACGGGGAATTACAGACCAGTTAGCCTGACTTCGTTGGTGGGAAAGATGCAGGAGTCAATTATTAAAGAGGTAATAATGGGGCATTTGGATAGCAGTAAAAGGATTAGTCCAAGTCAGCATGGATTTATGAAAGGAATATCATGCTTGACTAATCTTCTGGAATTTTTTGATGATGTGACAAGTAAAATGGATGAAGGGGAGCCAGTGGATGTAGTGTATCTAGACTTTCAGAAAGCCTTTGATAAGGTCCCGCACGGGGGACTGGTGACTAAAATTAGAGCACATGGCATTGGGGGTAGGGTGTTGACGTGGATAGAAAATTGGTTGACAGACGAGGAAGCCAAGAGTAGGAGTGAACGGGTCCTTTTCAGAATGGCAGGCAGTGGCGAGTGGAGTGCCGCAAGGCTCGGTGTTGGGGCCGCAACTATTTACCATATATATTAATGATTTGGAAGAGGGAATTAGGAGCAACACTGGCAAGTTTGCAGATGACACAAAGCTGGGTGGCAGTGTGAACTGTGAAGAGGATGTTAGGAGGTTTCAGGGTGACCTGGACTGGTTGAGTGAGTGGGCAGATGTGTGGCAGATGCAATATAATATAGATAAATGTGAGGTTGGTGGCAAAAACAAGAGGGCAGATTATTATCTCAATGGGGTTAGGTTAGGTAAGGGGGGAGGTACAGCGAGACCTGGGTGTCCTTGTACACCAGTCACTGAAAGTTGGCGTGCAGGTACAGCAGGCAGTGAAAAAAGCTAATGGAATGTTGGCCTTCATAACAAGAGGATTTCAGTATACGAGTACAGAGGTTCTTCTGCAGTTGTATAGGGCTCTGGTAAGACCACATCTGGAGTATTGCATACAGTTTTGGTCTCCTAATTTGATGAAGGACATCCTTGTGATTGAGGCAGTGCAGCGTAGGTTCACAAGATTGATCCCTGGGATGGCAGGACTGTCATATGAGGAAAGATTGAAAAGACTAGGCTTGTATTCACTGAAGTTTAGAAGGATGAGGAGGGATCTTATAGAAACATATAAAATTATAAAAAGGACTAGACAAGCTAGATGCAGGAAATATTTTCCCAATGTTGGGCGAGTCCAGAACCAAGGGCCACAGTCTTAGAATAAAGGGGAGGCCATTTAAGACTGAGGTGAGAAAAACTTTTTCACCCAGAGAGTTGTGAATTTGTAGAATTCCCTGCCTTAGAGGGCAGTGGAGGCCAAATCACAGGATGGATTTAAGAGAGTTAGATAGAGCTCTAGGGGGCTAGTGCAGTGGTGGGGAACCCTTTCATGTTGGAATGCCGCATCAAGTTAGCTGCAATCTAGTAAGGCCGCATCCAAGAAACTTCAACTAGATATACTTCAAAATGTACATTATTTTGTTAAAATAGCCCTCATGACTTACTAATGTTTTAATTGTGGCCGTCAGTTGGGGAGAATTATTTAGTTGAAACTTCTTTTACTCTTTGGTATTTTAAATACGTTCATTTTAAGATTAAAATTAAAATAATAAAATGACAAACAAAAACTTATAATAAAAATAAAATGATTTTGTTCTACAAATATTGGATTCATTCAAAAGGCCGCACTTAATGGCCTAGAAGGCCGCAGGTTCCCCACCCCTGGGCTAGTGGAATCAAGGGATATGGGGAGAAGGCAGGCACGGGTTATTGATTGCGGACGATCAGCCATGATCACAATGAATGGCGGTGCTGGCTCGAAGGGCCGAATGGCCTCCTCCTGCACCTATTTTCTATGTTTCATTCATTAGTGTTGTATTTGGTAGTGTTCACTGAAATATCATCATACCTGGCATCCTTGCCACTTATGTGGCCCCCTGGGGTGCTATCCCTTCCCTCGTTTGAGGGGTGTCTCCACCACACTCTAACCCCCCTCCCCCCCAAAGTCCAGCAACAGAAGGAACCTGAACTGTGGTCCTCCCCTACAGAGGACCCCCCCACTGAGTTACTCCAGCACTTTGTGGCCTCTTGCATAATAACCAGCATGTGCAGTTCTCTGTTTTACATGTGTGAAGGGGAGGTTAAGTGATTCTGCATTCAGGCGGAATTAAAATAAACCTGTTTATCAGGAAGGTCTGCCCATCAGCTCTTGTTATATAATATATAACTAAGTGCTTTGACTTGCTTCCCATAAACTGATCTGGATATTGGGTAAGGGTGTCTCGTGTGGGTATCATGTTGCGCTGCTTATTGTCCTGCTACTGTCATTCACCATACCTCACAATCCCACGCACCTTCAGGTCTCTTGCTGTTAATCTCCAATTCCTGGCTGGGCTTTCAAGAGCATACTCGTAGAGACAAAAAATACTGTAAAATAAACTCTAAAAGGTTTTGAAATATATATGTACCAGAGCATTGCAGCTAATGGTCACAAATGGTCACATTTAAGCAAATGAAAGCTTCAGTCACTATTTTTGAGGGGAAACATTTTTAGCATCCAAGTGATTCCTTTTCAAAGTCATGTAAAGAAGGGTCTCGACCGAAACGTCACCCCATTCCTTCTCTCCAGAGATGCTGCCTGTACGATTGAGTTACTCCAGCATTTTGTGTCTATGATTCCTTTTCAATATGTAATTCCCAAGATCCCAAGAGAATATTACATCTGCCTGCAGACTTCTGAGAGTGACGCATGGTGCTGGAGTAACTCAACGGGTCAGGCAGCATCTCTGTAGAACGTGGATATGTGACGTTTTGGGTTGGAACCCTTCTTTAGACTTTGAGAGTAATTAGCCTTTGCCTGTTTGAGAAGCGTGACCTACCGTCTATACACTATACAGGTTGAAATCCAGGGTTTGAACTCCTTGCAGTACATCTCTTGACTCTGCTGGGCTATCACAGCCCAGTCCTGTTCTATGCAATAGTTTGTACTTGAAATCCAGTGTCTTACTTACCAGACTCCAAGCATTGAACAAAATTAACATGGGCATCTTATTCTGATCCATACATATGTCCTCTTCAAGGTATCCTCTGCTCCTTTAATTTTAAGCATAGTTTTTTCAGATAGTTTAGTTTAGAGATACTATGAGGAAACAGGCCCTTCGGCCCAATGTCTGACCAATCGGCAATAACCTATATACCAGTTCTATCCTATACACTAGGGACAATTTACCCAATTAACCTACAAACCTGCTCATCTTTGGAATGTGGCAGGAACCGGAGCACCCGGAGAAAACCACGTGGTCACAGCAAGAATACACAAACTCCATACAGACAGCACCTGTAGTCAGGATCGAACTCGGGTGTCTGGCGCAGTAAAGGGCCTGTCCCACTTATGGGCCTGTCCCACTTAAGCGATTTTTTTTTTTAGGCAACTACCGACAACTAGTTTGTCACCACATGTTTGCCGGTGATCGCCGGGAGTCGTCTCCTCAGTCGTGCAAAAAGTCGTATCGTCTTCTGGTCGGCACTAAATTTTCAACATGTTGAAATTTTTTTGTCAACAGTGGGTTTGACGCCAATGAGCGTAGCTTGACCTCTCCTGACGTAGGTGCTGTCGTAGGTTGACGGAGGCGGCAACCTGCTACGACTATGACAGTCGCCGGCAGTTGCCTGAAAAAAAACCCAAGTGGGACAGGCCCATTAGGCAATTTTTTTAGGCGACTTCTGGCGACTAGGCTGTCGCCACATGGTCGCCGGGGTGTCGCCTGTATGGTCGTGAGTAGTCTCCTCAGTCGCCCAAAGGGTCGTAGTGTTTTTCTGGATGCTGCTGGATTTTGAAATGTTCAAAACTTTTCGTCGACAGTCGGCGACCGTGGGCTTGTCGTAACTTGTCTTTTCCTGACGTAGGTGATTGCCAGGATGACGTAGGTTGTCGCCAGGTGACATAGGTTTTTGCCGGTGCTGACTTCGGTGAATTCCATTGTCGTAGTCGCCAGCAGTTGCCTAAAAATTCGCCTAAGTGGGACAGCCCCATTAGTTCAGTCGGTTTTTCGGCGACCTGCTACGACTATGACAGTCGCCTAAAATATCGCCTAGTAGGACAGGCCCTTAAGACTATTGCTGAGCCACCATGCCACCCACAATAGTGATGTTATGGCTTTAGCATGTAGATAGAAACAAGCATAGGTTTTCAGTACATGCTGTTGGCAGTGTGGGTCGTTATTTTACAATACACTGCGCATACTCACACATATTCACAAGGCTGATAAGATAATGAATACATCACATGACACAAATCACAACATTCTGGTACTCAGTTCTTGAAGTTACAGTTACCATTATATACACTATTATATACACTACACTGCTCTCCCGTTGAAAAAGAAAATAATGTAAATTAGCCAGACCAGAATCATTTAATAAATTTAATCTGATGACTGGTTTACACACACTTCCTGATCTCCTGAGTGGTTTAGTGGGAGTGTCAGGTTGTGGTTCTGAATAAGAGTCAAGTTCACATTCATTTACCTTTGTCTCTACTTTCTTTGGAGATTCTAATCTTACATCTGAACTTGGAATAATACTGAGGTCTGACAGATCTGCTTCGTCATCTATGCTTTGCTCTTGTACCGGTTCATCCTTGCTGGGATCATGTGGTTTATGTGCACACTTCTAACATGTCCTCCAATTTCTACCAAGTACCTCCTGGTACCCACACTTCAACTACTATCCTCACCTCCTATTTGTTTGCTTTGTAAGATGGGGTGAGAACACAAATCTGATCATGTTTATTGAACCCACGTTCAATAAACATGATCACATCTGTTCCTTTCATTGACTGATGAACAAGAAACAATGACGAATCTGATCACATTGTTTGCGTTCAACCTCAGGAGGCAGGTTAGGTAGAACCACACTCAATCTAGTTCTTAGCCTTTTTTTCACGAGAAGTTCAGCTGGCGTATACCCTGTGGTAGATTGTGGTGTGGTACGATATTTCAGTAAGAAACTAGCTAGCTATTGTGACATTCTGAATTTTTAATTCTCTTCAAGAACTTGTTTCTTGAGAGCTCCTTTGACTATCGTGACCGACCTATCATCTGCGCCAGATGCCGGATGTGTCATCGTGGGAATGGTGGGTTTGGTGTTACATACAGAGGTTTACTAGAAATGAAATAGCAGATGACACAAAGCTGGGTGGCAGTGCGAACTGTGAGGAGGATGCTATGAGAATGCAGGGTGACTTCAACAGGTTGGGTGAGTGGGCAGATGCATGGCAGATGCAGTTTAATGTGGATAAATGTGAGGTTAACCACTTTGGTAGCAAAAATAGGAAGGAAGATTATTATCTAAATGGTGTCAAGTTGGGAAAAGGGGAAGTACAACGGGATCTGGGGGTCCTTGTTCATCAGTCAATGAAAGTAAGCATGCAGGTACCGCAGGTAATGAAGAAAGCTAATGGCATGTTGGCCTTCATAACAAGAGGAGTTGAGTATAAGAGCAAAGAGGTCCTTCTGCAGTTGTACAGGGCCCTGGTGAGACCACACCTGGAGTATTGTGTGCAGTTTTGGTCTCCAAATTTGAGGAAGGACATTCTTGCTATTGTGGGAGTGCAGCGTAGGTTCAGAAGGTTAATTCCCGGGATGGTGGGACTCATATGCTGAGAGAATGGAGCGGCTGGAATTTAGAAGGATGAGAGGAGATCTTATTGAAACATATATGATTATTAAGGGTTTGGGCACGCTAGAGGCAGGAAACATGTTCCCAATGTTGAGGGAGTCCAGAACCAGGGGCCACAGTATTAGAATAAGGGGTAAACTGTTTAGAACTGAGATGAGGAAACACTTTTTCACACAGAGTTGTGAGTCTGTGGAATTCTCTGCCTCAGAGGGTGGTGGAGGCCGGTACTCTGGAAACTTGCAAGAGAGAGCTACATAGGGCTCTTAAAGATAGCGGTCAGGGGATATGGGGAGAAGGCAGGAATAAGGTACTGATTGTGGATGATCAGCCCTGATCACATTGAATGGCGGTGCTGGCTTGAACCTATTCCTACTCCTACTCCTGCACCTATTGTCTATTGTATATTGAATGAGCAGAGAAATGCCAGAACAATAGTCAATGCCACATTAACCCTTTAGTCTATTCCTCATCACAATTGTAGGTATTTACATCCCGCTGCCTCATGGCTCTATGTATAAAACATTCTGTCCATCTCTCATTCCTAAATCTCCTGCACTGAATCTTACATCAGTGTCCCATCTGTCTAGATTTCTCAGTTACCGTGGACTGCTGCTTTTATTTAGAATATAGAACAGTACAGCACAGGAACAGGCACAATGTCCGTGCCAAACATGATGCCAAGTTAAATTAGTTGGTCTAACCGTATCTCTTCAAACCATCCCCCTCCGCGCATCCCTTCATCTACTCTGCCCCCATTGCTAAATGCTGCCTTTCCATTTTTCCTACTAATCTAAATCACCCTTTGCGTTCCCTCACAACATATAACCCCACTCAGTTTCATGTTGTGAGCAAACTTGAAAATATTTGCTTTCCTCGTCCAAATCATATTACATCTGCCTGTTGAACTCTGAGAGTGACACAGTGCTGGGAATAGTTGTGGTGCAAGCACATTTGTCACCACCCATCACTCTGAAGGGGACCTTATTTCTATGCTGATTCAACCAATTTTCAAACCATCCTGGTATATTATCTCCAATTTCACATGCTTTAATGTTGCATTGTAACTTTTAGGTTGCACTTAAATCTAAACACACCATGCCCACTGATTCGCCGTATCTGCTGTCTGCTCGCTCAGTAAAGTTTTGTTTAGAGATACAGCATGGAAACAGGCCCTTCAGCCCACTGAGTCCACACTGACCATCAATTGCCCGTACATCAGTTCTATCTTATCCTACTTTTGTATCTTACACGTTAGGGGCAATTAAGAAACCAATTAACCTTCAAACCTGTACGTCTTTAGAATGTGCGAGGCACTGGGAGGAAACCCACGAGGTCACAGGGAGAACGTACAAACTCCACACAGGCAGCACCCCAAGTCAGGATCGAACCTGGGTCTCTGGCGCTGTGAGGCAGCAACTCTACAGCTGTGCCACTGTGCCAGCCATATAACATTAGGTGATCAATTCCAAACCTGTCCTGGGTTCGGTAGTGAGAGGTAGATTATGGAGACAATCATTCTTGATCCTTGATTCTGCTGTTCAGCTTCCTTGGATAAGAACACATTGCCACGATCTTCACCTGTGCAATGGTGCCCGATGCTGGGGCTTGTTAGGGCAGTGAATGGGCAAATTATCAATTCCCATAAAAACTGCCGATAACGGAATTGCCCACGTTAGAATTCTTTGGTGAATAAAGAAAGTATTTATGTCTTAACTTGAAATTAACTGCAGTACAGCTCACTACAGCTTCTTGCAGCTTATTGCAGCTTCTAAACTGATATTCCTTCATTTTCAGACACTGATTGGAATGTAACCATGGAGACAGAATCGAACAAACTCGTGCTTGAGATTTCTTCCCATTTCCCAGCATCCTTCAGTGCCGTTCTGTGTAAGCTGGTGGAGGATGAGTGCAAAAACACAAGCAAGATCTATTCCAAAAATCAGGTTAGTCTTGGAGCATCATTCCTAGAGTCTTTTTAGTTTAGAGAAACAATGCAGAAACAGGCTCTTCGGCCCACTAAGTCCATGTTGACCGATGATCCCCGCACACTAACACTATCTTATGCACACTAGGGAGAATTTTGCAAATTTGCCAAGCCAATTAACCTACAAAACTGTACATCTTGGGAGTGTAAGGGGAAACACAAGCTCCTGGGGAAAACCCACGCAGATCACGGGCAGACGTCCAATCTCTACAGACCGCACGAGTGGTCAGGACCGGACCCGAGTCTCTCTTGCTATAAGGCAGCACCTTTACCACCGTGCCGCCGTGTTGTGGACGTAACTCAGACCATCATACAAACCAGCCTCCCTTCCATCGATTCCATCTACACTTCACGCTGTCACTGCAAGGCCACCAGCACAGTCAAGGAAGAGGCTCATCCCAGTCACTCCCTCTTCTCTCTTCTCCAATCAGGCAGCAGAAGGGCTTGGATGACCTCCAGTGTGCCACGTGCAGCTGTATTGTTTTCAATATACACTTGTTCAACCTCCTCTGAACCCTGGTAGTTTCTTGGGAGATTCCTCAATGAACAACAGAATTTGGTCCAGGAAATTGGTAAAAATGATTAACGCGATCTGCATCTTGCCAGAAAAAGATCCAAGATTTCAGTGAATCAAGGATCCAAATATTAATGAGGCCTGAGTTCTGACATCTAACTTCAGTTCGTCTAAATACTACTGATTGGAACAAACCTCCTAGTCAAACACAATCAGTTCTCACCGTCATCTTGTAAAGCTCAATCTAATCACCCTCAAGGTTTCAAGGTCAGTTTATTGTCACATGTACCAATCAAGGTACAGTGAAATTTGAGTTACCTCCCCTTCCTTAAAGTGTGTTTTTGAGTTACCTCCCCAGATTTCTTAATTCTATCTTGATAACTAAAATGCTTTAATCTTCGAATGGATATAGTTGTCCTCTGTACATGTTCCAGGGATAGTGCAGCACAGTAACATAGCCAGTACAATTGCTGTCACACAATGCCAGAGACCCGGGTTCCATCTGAGTGGTGTCTGCATGGAGTTTGCACCTTTTCCCTTTTCCCTGTGACTGTGTTTCTTCCGGGTGCTCCAGTTTTCTTCCACATCCCAGAGATGTGGAGGTTACTTGGCCTCTGTAAAATTGCCCTCAGTGTGGAGGAAGTGGATACAAAACTAGGGATAACATAGAACTAATACAAATGAGTGATCGGTGGTTAGCGTGGAC
>CM075980.1:50724868-50839188 GCA_038087875.1 Malacoraja senta
GACCCATTCCCAGATCCCACCGTCTCCCGGCTGTTGAGAGACCCAGTTTCCGACCCCACTACCAACTCCTCAAACGAACCCTTCTCCACCCAGCGCACGTTCCGGTCACACGACTGTTGCGGTTCACGTTGTAGCCCCTGGGGACAGCGCTTTCTTCAGGTCTCCGCCCCCTTTCCCCCCCCCCGCCCCCTCTTATTTCTGTAAATTCAAACAATGGATGATTTCATTTCTCTAGGAGTGAACATTTCTGTTGGCATGGGACTATTAGATGCTGTCTTCCCTCTCGTTAGTAAACACTCTTCCTCTGTTTTCCAGACTCCCGACAGTGGTTGGGCCTAGGCGTCTTGGGCTTGCTGGCTGTGTTAGTCACGGTCCTGTTGGTTATATATGTGCTCTATCAGTTTACGACCAAAGTTGTGTCAGGTAAGATATAGAATGGAAAGAAGCCATTCAATCCATTGTGTCTGTGCTGGTTCCATGACAAAGCAGATACAGTGCCCTCCATAATGTTTGGGACAAAGACCCTCATTTATTTATTTGCCTCTGTACCCCACAATTTGAAATTTGTAATACGAAAAATAGTAAGATTAAACGAGAACTTACCAGTTTGAAGTTTGATCTTGATTTTATGAGGATTTACGATGAGCGATTACGTGAAGAAGGACGTCAGTCCGCATGCGCGTCATTCTTCAAAGCAGCGGTGTAAAATCACAGAAAAGAGAAATGACCTGAGGATAGTAAGATTGAGAACTGGAAACTACCAGATGACCTTGATAATATGAGGGAGGGAGCGGGGGGCACGTAATCGCTCATCGTAACTCCTCATAAAATCAAGATAAAACTTCAAACTGATAAGTTCTCGTTTAATCTTACTATTTTACTTCGGAGTCACGTGAGTGACTACGTGAAGATTTTAAAGCTCTGATTTCATGCCGTGGAAAAAACGAGTCCACACAATCACGACTGCCTCAGTTTACCACAGGTAAGGGTAAAAACATTAATAATGCATTTCAGACATGACATAGTTTTAAAACATGCTGATGCTGATAAATGAACAAATAATAATAATAGTAACCCCTCTCATCCGGGGGGAAACTATAAAATAGAACCTAAAATAGAGTTGGCAAATACCCCTGGTCTGGCAATGGGTTAAAATAAGATGTTTGGAAAACTCGTTCCCTAGACCATCCTGCAGTCGGCAGGATGTGGTCCAGAGGACTGTACATAACCCTTGCTGCTGATGTAGTAGCAGCCCTGGTGGAGTGAGATTTGAAAATTTGAATTTGTATCTACTCCTGCATGAGCCAGAACCCCATGTAACCATCTGGAAGTGGTCTGAACTGATACCTTCTTATGAGGTTTTTAGTAGCTAACTACATAGGTAGTATGAGAGCCTCTAAGGCTCTAGGTGATCTAGACGTAATGTTGTAAACGTGTGACCACACATAAACGAAGGTGCATGGGGTATGCCATGAGAACTAGTTTGAGACCTGACACACTGGCTGCCCTGCTTAACTGATCGTAAACACGAAATATTAAATTATTAGCAGGTATAACCATCCTGTCCAGTCGCAATTATGTAATGACTGGACCCGTTGCGCTGAGGACAGCGCCAAAGGGATACTACCTTGTGAGAGCCGAGCCAATGATAGGGATAGCTGGAGTCCCCTGGTAAAGTAGTGTTAACACAATGTCAAGTTCAAGTTCAAGTGAGTTATTGTCATGTGTCCCTGATAGGACAATGACATTCTTGCTTTGCTTCAGCACAACAGAACATAGAAGGCATTGACTACAAAACAGATCAGTGTGTCCATATATCATTATATAAATCCCATACTTCCATGTACTTGCGTCTGGGAGAACTTGTGTAAAGATGTCCTAATAAACTGGAATCAGAGGGTGAGACCCGACAGAGCTGGGTCCCGCTCGCTGCAGCAAATATGATGAGAAGCATGTTGGCACAGTTGATGGTACTATAACTTAATTATTGTCAAGGGCCCATTGAAAAATGAACTTTAAGACGTCAGTGTCCGTGCCGTATTTATATGTAACTTAGCGTTTAAACAGAAACACTTCCCATCTCCTGAAGAGGAAATGTACTGCTTTGCTGGTGCTATCCCTGCACCCTGCAGTGAGCACATACATGGATCGGTCTGACATCCCGAGCCGCAGGGGTTGTCTTCTCAGATTCTGTAAGGCAATGAATTGATAATCATGCAGAGGCTGGTTCCCCGAGTCCCAGGCTGAACCAGCAAAGTTTATATTTAGAAACCCCATATAGGATTCTACTATAATTCCCAACATTGCGGGAAACCATTGCTACATAGGCCAGTCAGACAGTACGAAAACCGCTGAAGCGGGATCTTGCTGAATTTGTTGCAAGACCCGACTGATGAGGCAAAATGGAGCAACGACATAAAAGAACATTCCTCCGTGTAGCAAGAATGTATCTCTCGCCACTGTCATCCCAGATGTCTTGCAACCGGTGAAAGAGCCTGGATGCAAACATATCGATATTCGGTGTTCCATAGAGCCATGATGTCATAAAATACTAGTGATCCAACATCCATTCTGTGTAGTCATTGATTGTACGTGATGATACCCCAATGCCAAATAAGGTTGGGTAAATATGACAGGATACTTTGGCTTGATTGCACCCATGTGACAAACAAATGTCACCACCACAGTGTATCAACGTGGAACTGAGCATGCATATCCGCACAATAACCCTTTAACCCATAGTATGCACCTAGTGTCTATAGGTAGTTGATACCAACAACTGAAGAATTGGTAATTCATGCAAATCTCATTCATCTCCATAACTAGAGATGGCATTCGTAATTTCACATCTTAGAGGATTGGTATCAGTTTGTAATAACTGAAGATTTGTTGACCAACTACTGGAGCAATGCTGAATATGTCCGTCCACCATTGTGGCTTTGGTGGCTTCAGCTGGTAAAAGCATAGATCCGTTACCAATTGCACAGCCGAAACACAGCTGCTATATTGCCAATTTACACTTGATGAATAGAAGACTGCTTGATAACAAGATTGTTACAGGCTTCTATTGATTCCAATCTCTTGCCCCAGGGTGGAGTCACAGATAATGAATAGTTAACAGTAATACCGAATAACCAATAGCTGTAGTTGGTATCAACTTAATTAACTGGAGGAACCTCAATTTCTTAAATATAGTTGCAGCTGAAAACAGTTGATTTTAGCAAAAACAGCGTTTAGAATATCATTCAGTTAAGCCATAACAAGTGATTTTTGAGCTCTGAGCAGTCCCAGCACCGGTTTAGTAATTTGGTAGATAACCTGGGAGATGAAATAGCCCATAGCAATGCATAACCATTATCATAGCCCCATCAAGAAATCCAAATGTCTCCTGGGATCCCTGTAAACGGGACCTGAATAGTATTCAACTTTGAAATAGATGCATGCCATAACGATCCTAAAGAAACGGTTTGTTTGACAATAACGAAGTTCCATATACTGAAGAATCTATGTTGCACATGCCAGTTAAATCAATTTTAAACTGACATCCTCCATCATTCATAATGAACAGGCCACGCCTGCCATAATACGTGCCCCTTGAGTTGACAACTCTGGCCAGCTTCCCCGGGTCTGTCTCGAAAGGTGACCCTGGCCATTATACTGAGCCTGCCTCAAAAGGCAACTCTGGCCATAACACTGGGCCTGCCTAGGAAGGCACTGCGGCCATAATTCTGAGCCTGCATCGAAAGACAACTCTGGCCAATTTCCGAGCTAGTCTCGGAAGGCAATCTTGGCCGTAATACTGAGCCTGCCTCGAAATACAACTCTGGCCCCAATTCCAAGCCAAGCTTGGTATCCTAGCATACTGTGCAATAATGACACAATCTCATGTTATCTTTCATTTGTACAAAAATTTGTAAATACCAATTTGTAAATGGTCCACTACCTCATGTTTAGGAGGAACCAAACCCACCTACCTCCGTGGTTACCTGTGGTCTGTGGTAAGCCCAACAGCCCTTATGTGGGTTCTATTCCCGTCCTTGATTGGAGAGTAGGAACGGTAGTGTATGAGGATTCCATATGTCCTGACCGGTTTGGATCTTGGCCTGAAAGCCTTGCCCAGCTATCAAGATGCCACCTGTTTCAGTGAACTGCTACTGCCGTTAAGGCGTGGGTGTGTCATCGCCGATACGATGAAGCTTTGTTCGTCGTTGGTACCTTGATCAGTCCGTCAACTTTTGCTTCCTCATCCAGGTATCTCTGTTGGATAAGTCTTACCTGAAGAGATTCGGCGGTTGGTTTCATTTCCTCCAATGTCACCCCTGATAGCACTGTTCACTGCCGGCACTTGTAGCGCGAGGGGAAACTCTGGCCCCTCCTGGTTTTTCTGCCCACGGCAGTAACCCATTCGTTTGCGAGTATTTCCTTAGAGCCATATGAATGTGCTCCAGTATGTTCCACGGACATACTTTGAATTTGAAATCAGTTACACACTGACCACTCGCACTCCCCTCCACAGAGAGGAAGATTCGTAGGCAGCCCTGAAAACAGGTGCTGCCACAGGTCTCTGAGGATACCTGCGCTGACATGGCCCCTCTATGGACCTATATCATGATTTTTTTATTTTTTTATTTCTTATTTTATATATATATATATATATTTTATTATTTTTTTCTCCGAGTCAGGCAGGAGCTGACTCCAAATGCTCCCCTCCTCAGAGAGGGAGACATAGTGCAGCTGCCGTTGCCGTGGGCCCCACCCAAGGGGACCCGTGGTGATAACTCCCTCCTTTGGAGTATATCATTGTGGAGCACCTCTCCATCAGGTGCTCCATGTGGGTCTGAACGTTCAAAGACGTTACCCATGAAGGAGGGGATCCTCTCCATCAGGAATCCTCCTGGCCCGACTGCTCCCCTGCTCTGGGAGATATTATATCGTGGCTACCCTTCAAGCGGGTGCCTAGGTGCTACCAGCACCAGTCTGAAGCCGCTGGCTCCATCCAGCGACTCAAAAAGCGAATTTTGACCGCTACCGCATTCCCGCGGTCTCCGTAGTGGGTTCCCGCGGTCCGTTTCCGGGAATCCCCGAGGTCATGACCGGGATTCCCCCTGGTCAGTGACTGGGGTTGCCCGCGGTCCATGAAGGTTCCCCCGCGGCTGCCCGGACTTCGTCCCAAACCTCCGCAGGAAAAACCCTGAAAAGAGGGAATCCTGCAAAAGAAAAACATAACCTGAAAGTAAGTTTAAAACTTACCTTGGGGTCTAAACTTACCGCTGGCAGGTGCAGCGCCCTGCCAGTCCGACGTAGCGCAATGCGGTAGATGTAATGACGCGCATGCGGACTGACGTCCCTTCTTCACGTAGTCACTCACGTGACTCCGAAGTAAAATCACATGTGGTGAAAGTGCACATTGTCAGATTTTATTAAAGGGTATTTTTTAATACATTTTGGTTTCACCATGTAGAAATTACAGCTGTGTTTATACATAGTCCCCCCATTTCAGGGCACCATCATGTTTGGGACACATAACTTCACGGTGTTTGTAATTGCTCAGGTGTGTTTAATTGCCTCCTTAATGCAGGTATAAGAGAGCTCTCAGCACCTAGTATTTCCTCCAGTCTTTCCATCACCTTTGGAAACTTTTATTGCTGTTTATCAACATGAGGACCAAAGTTGTGCCAATGAAAGTCAAAGAAGCCATTCAGAGAAACAAGAATAAAACTGATAGAGACATCAGCAAACCTTAGTCTTACCAAAATCAACTGTTTGGAACATCATTAAAAAGAAAGAGAGCACTGGTGAGCTTACTAATCGCAAAGGGACTGGCAGGCCAAGACCTCCACAGCTTATGACACAAGAATTCTCTCTATAATAAAGAAAAATCCCCAAACACCTGTCCGACAGATCAGAAACACTCTTCAGGAGTCAGGTGTGGATTTGTCAATGACCACTGTCCACAGAAGACTTCATGGACAGAAATACAGAGGCTACACTGCAAGATGCAAACCACTGGTTAGCCGCAAAAATAGGATGGCCAGGTTACAGTTTGCCAAGAAGTACTTAAAGGAGCAACCACATTTCTGGAAAAAGGTCTTGTGGACAGATGAGACAAAGATTAACTTGTATCAGAGTGATGGCAAGAGCAAAGTATGGAGGAGAGAAGGAACTGCCCAAGATCCAAAGCACATCATCTCATCTGTGAAACATGGTGGTGGGTGTGTTATGTCCTGGGCATGTATGGCTGCTGAAGGTACTGGCTCACTTATCTTAATTGATGATACAACTGCTGATGGTAGTAGCATAATGAATTCTGAAGTGTATAGACACATCCTATCTGCTCGAGTTCAAACAAATGCCTCAAAACTCATTGGCCGGCAGTTCATTCAACAGCAAGACAATGATCCCAAACATACTGCTAAAGCAACAAAGGAGTTTTTCAAAGCTAAAAAATGGTAAATTCTTGAGTGGCCAAGTCAATCACCCTATCTGAAGCCAATTGAGCATGCCTTTTATATGCTGAAGAGAAAACTGAAGGGGACTAGCCCCCAAAACAAGCATAAGCTAAAGATGGCTGCAATCCAGGCCTGGCAGAGCATCACATAGAAAATAGGTGCAGGAGTAGGCCATTCGGCCCTTCGAGCCTGCACCGTGAGAAGACACGGAGCAACTGGTGATTCCATGAATCGCAGACTTCAAGCAGTCATTGCATGCAAAGGATATGCAACAAAATACTAAACATGGCTACTTTCATTTACATGACATTGCTGTGTCCCAAATATTATGGTGCCCTGAAATGGGGAACTATGTATAAACACTGCTGTAATTTCTACATGGTGAAACTAAAATGTATTAAAATGGCTTTTATTAAATTCTGTCAAGGTGCACTTTAACCACATGTGATTTTTTTGAATACAAATCTCAAATTGTGGAGTACAGAGGGAAATAAATAAATGATGAGTCTTTGTCCCTAACATTATGGAGAGTGCTGTAAGTTCTATGGCCCTCGCTCTTCCCTATGTTCCTTCATATTTCTCAGTGGAAATCCAATTCTGTCATGGAAGTTAATGTTCAATCTATTTGCACCGACTCTGTCGGGCTATTAATTTTTAAAACAATGATCCTAAATCTCTTCCTGCTGTTCAATGTTTGCAGATCCGCTCTGGAGCAGAACAGTCCTGTTGATGTACTCTCCAGACTCTGAGGATCACAAGAGTTTGGTCTGCGCTTTTGCCGATATTCTGAAGACTGAATTGGAATGCAACGTCATCCTCGACCTATGGGATAGTGGTCGGGTGGCAGAAATCGGCATTGTGTCCTGGCTTTACAGCAAGAGGGAGCTCGTGGAGACTGAAGGAGGAAAGATAATAATCATTTGGTCACGGAAAAGCCAGGAAATGTACAGAGAGTGGTACATGTTGGAGCCAGTATCTAAACTGAACCATGATGACCTGCATGACCTTTTCAACACATCAATGGCTTGCATTTACAATGACATTTTAAGAAACAGGAGCATTGAAGATTACAGTATTATTTATTTTAATGGACAATGTGGCAAAGAAAATATTCCTGAAATGTTTGCCAAGATCCCTAAATACCAAATGCTGAAGGAATTTACAAGTTTTGTGCACGAATTGCAATCTGCCATTGACCTGCCTTGTAGCTTCAAGTTAAGCACAAAGTATTTGGTGCATAAAATCCTGAAGTCTGAGAAAATGCAAAGGCTGAAGAGAAGTGTAGAACAGTCCAGAAAACTGCAGGACCAGAAGTCTCTTTGCTGAGAGGACCATTGAGAAAGACTTGCGGAAAGAGCTTCGCAGGTAATTAGAGAGAGAAAGGGAGGCTGAGACCTATCTTGCATCTCTTGGTTGTGTCTATTGACATGTGGTTTGCAAGGAAGAACAATCTATGTAAGATTGTTGTTCTCTCAAGGCTTAAATGCAATAATGATCTTGCTAAGTATCTAACCCACGCAGCTAATGCTTAGAATGTGAAGGAGTCTGTCCCACAGAGGGAGCAATTTGAGCTACAGATATCTCTCGCTTTCTTCATTGCTTGAAGGCAGCTTTGCAGAGACCGCTCACAAGGCTACAAAAATGAGAGAAGAAATATAAGATCTCAGAGTTCTGGATTCTCACATGTTCGATTGAATCAACGTGATTTTGTATCAGTAAGGAAGCTTCGACCGCCCCTACTGCGGGAGCTTCGATTGCCGACTGCGGGAGCTTCGATCGCCCCAGCTGTAGAAGTTTCAATTGCCCCGACCGTGGGAGAAAAGGAGGAAAGAAGGTATAAGTTATTTGCCTTCCATCACAGTGGGGAATGTGAGGTCGCTGAAAAAACAATATGCTGCCTGACCTGGTGAGGACTCAGAGGGAGTACCGTGAGTGCAGTGATCACGGCGTTTTGCCGGGGACGGCTTTCTGACTGTTTGGGCGGACAGGGACTGCAGAGAGAGTGACAGCTGTTGGTACAACTCTGGTCACATCATGGTGAAGGAGCGTGAGTGTGGCCCAGACATTGAACTGATGGCTGTGGGTCTCTGCTTATGCTGTGTGCCCTGGAGATTCTCACACACCACTGTGGTGGCTGTTTACGTCTATGGTTAATCTTTATGTGGTTATGTATATGATTGCCTTTGGTATGATTGTTGGCAAATCAAATTCCTTATGTTTACATACTTGGCTAATAAAAGTATTACAACTTAAATAAATGAATTACAATTTACTGCATGCCTCATTCAATACCGCCTGATATCTTGTAAAAACAAGGAACTATAGTTGCTGCTAATACACAAAAGGACACAAAGTGCTGGAGTTATGGGCCTGTCCCACATACGTGATTTTTCAGGCGACTGCCAGCGACTGTCAAAAAACGTCAACTGGCACACACGCACACGCACACACACACACACACACACACTCCTTCACCAGCCCGTTATGCAGGCGGGGGACAGGGCAAGCGGGGGTAGTGCTGTCTGAGTGAATTTCACGGTGCAAAGCCAAGGTGATAGAGACACACACCACGATGAACAGGAAGGTTGGCGTTGTAATTAAGACGGGTAAAGCACAGTGTACGTTAAGTCGTTAGAGGGGGGGGAGGGAGAGAGAGGGCAGAAGGGGAGAGAAGGAGTTGAGACAACTTTTAAGAAGCCAGAGATACACGGCTGTGAAGCTCGGCGGACATTAACATTACCGGTCGGTTATCCATGGTTCTGAAAACTACTGCTTATGTTTTTTTTCCCCAATGAGCCAATGAAATTCAGCACCGGCTACAACCTATGAGAACCTACGAGAACCTTTGACCTCCTGGCAACCCACCAGGACCTCCTGGAGACCCACCTATGGCACGAGAATTCTCGCTAATCTCCATGGCGGCTTCATTCTGGTCACTGCTAATTTTTCAACATGTTGAAAAATTTGCGCCGACCATAATGAGACCAGAATGCGGGAACTCCTCACGGCCATGAAGGCGACTCCCCGGCAGCCACCCACGAACATGTGGCGACTGCATAGTCTCCTGCAGTCGCCTAAAAAGTTGTCTAAGTGGGACAGGCCCATAAGGATCCTGAGAGTCTTGACCAAAAACGTCACCTGATTAGGCTCTCCAAAGATGCTGCCTAACTTGCTGAGCTATTCCATCACTTTGTGTCCTCCCAATATCTTCTTTTTTCCAGTTGTATCCGCAAAGTCTTTTTCTTGCTTATTTACCCACTTCGATTAACCCACTAATTTTCACATTCTTTCTCTGATTTTGAAACAAGAGTCTGAGGATTCACTCACATTCCCATAGGCCATTAGCTTTTTATGATCTAAAGAATACCATAAACTATGTTAGTTGGTCTAACCCTTGTGATCACTCGAATGTGGCTATTTTGATCTTTCCATTTAAATGTTTCCTTGTTTAGAGTGAACTACTTTTAAACACAAAGGTCACACTAATATGCATATATGCTTCAATTAAGGATCCCATTTAAGATGATCAATTAAAGTGAAACACAGGACGTGGACAAGGAACTGCAGATGCTGGAATCTTGCGTAGAACACAAAGTGCTGGAGTAACTCAATGAACCGGGCAGCATCCCTGGCGGACATGGATAGTGGGAAATTTCGGGTTGGAACCCTTCTTCAGACTTAAATAATAGTGTTATTTTATCTAACAAAAGTTCTTACATTTTTCTCCAGGAGGCGTTGACAGAAGCCTCTTCAGGCTGACCATCACATCCAATGCTCTCCATTGTAATGCACTGGAAACATCAGTCGATGAATGGGCTCTGATCTTCCAGGCCTACTGCCTACTTAGAAGCATATTGATCTCAAAATCATCAAGTACTGACAGCAGCAAATTAAATTACCAAGCAGTATTATTCAACATAAAAATGTGTGAGCTTCAGTTCTTCCTATTTAGTTACATTAATAAAGTCTTACTTTGTGGTTTACCAGTGAAGATACCTGCTCCATTAATAAAACACTTGCGAAGAAAATACCTTCATGACCAACGTTGCTTCATCTTGAGATCCAGTGTAATCTTTATGTGTCCAGTTTCAACAAAATAAGTCAATTTAACAAAATATGACCACAAATAAAACGAAGAGAAGCTCAGGGGTGGCATGGTGGCGCAGTGGTGGAGTTGCTGCCTTACAGCGCCAGAGACCCGGGTTCAATGCTAGCTATGGGTGCTGTCTGTGCGGAGTTTGTAATTTCTCCCCGTGACCTTGTGGTTTTTCTCCAGGAGCTCCGGTTTCCTCTCGCATTCCAAAGTGGCACAGGTTTGTAGGATAATTAATTGGCTTTGGTAAGAATTGTAAATTGTTCCTTGTGTGTGTAGGATATTGCTAGTGTACGGGGTAATCGCTGGTCGGCGCGAACCCGGTGGGCCGAATGGCCTGTTTCTGTGTTGTACCTTTAAATTCTAAACCAAAACAGGGTGTGATATTGAAGGAATTGAAATGTATGTAAGTCAATATATACCCAGATATATCCCAGGGTGCTATGGAAAACAAGAGAAGATTTTGTTTGGCAGAGATTTTTGCATCTTCATTAGCCACAGGTAAGGTCCCAGAAGGCTGGAAGATAGGTAATGTGCTTTTATTTTAGAAAAGGGCAGGGAAAAGCCAACGATCTACAGGCTGGTGAGCCTTACATCAGTAGTGGTACAGTTACTGAAGGGATTTTGAGGGAGCGGATTTATTTGCATTTGGAAAGACAAGATTAGGGATAGCATTCATGGCTTTGTTCATGGTTGGGAGATATTGTCTCATGAATTTGAATTTTTTGTAGAGGCAAACTAGAAGATTGATGAGGGCATGGTGGTGGATGCAGTCTACATGCACTCTAGCAAGGTCTGGCATGGTCAGATGCTCTAGAAGGTTAGAATACATGAGATCCAGGGTGAGTTCACAAACTGGATACAACATTGCCTCAGTGCTAGGAGGCAAAGGGTGGCAGTGGAGGGCTGTTTCTCAGTTTGGAGGCCTGTGATTGCAGGTATTGGTACTGGGTCATTTGTTGTTTTTCATCTAGATTAACGATATGAATGAAACTTAGGCTTCATGATTAATAAGTTGGCAGATGACACGAAGATTGGTGGTATAGTGGACAATGAAGAAGATTGTCTAAAGTTATAACAGGATTTTGATCAACTGGGAAAGAAAGCGAGGGAATAGCAGATGGAATTGAACATGGAATTGCCTATGGATGTATTTTGGGAACCAGGGTAAGACATACACAGTGTGGCTCTCAGTGTTGAGCAGTAAGTCCTTGGGCTACAAATCCCTGAATGTGGGAATGCAGATGGACACAGTGGTGAGGAAGGCTTATGGTATTAGACTGAAAAAGGGTTCCGACCCGAAAGGCCGCCTATTCTTTTTCTCAAGAGATACTGCTTGACCCGCTGGGTTACTCCAGCATTTTGTATTTATCTTCAGTGTAAACCAGCATCTGCAGTTCCATCCTACACATAAGAGCTCGTATGTCATGCACAACATTTTGGTTAGAGTGCACTTAGAGTAGTGGGTGCGGTTTTGGTCACCACACTATAGGAAGGATGTGATTAAGGTAGAGAGGGTGCAATAAAGATTTACAAGAATGTTATCTGAAATGGAGGGCTTGAGTAAAGAGGGGAGATTGGATAGGCTGGGTCTTTTCCTTGGAGTGAAAGAGGTTGAGAAGTGACATAGTGGAGGTAAAGGTAGGGTAGTTAGCCTGTGTCTGCTTCCTATGGTAGGGGTGTCTAAAATTAGAGAGCATACATTTAAGATAAGATGGAGGAAGTTTAAATGTGATTTGAGGAGTAAATGTTTTGCACAATCGAATAGGTGCAAGCTGGAACAGTAACAACTTTTAGGAGGCATCTGGACAGATACTTGAATGAGTAGGACATAGAGGCGCATGGAATTAAGATAGACACAAAAAGCAGGAGTAATTCAACAGGACAGGCAGCATCTCTGGAGAGAAAGAACGGGTGACGTTTCAGGTCGAGACCCTTCTTCACCCATTCCTTCTCTCCTTAGATGCTGCCTGTCCCGTTGAGTTACTCCAGCTTTTTCTGTCTATCTTCAGTTTACACCCTGCATCTGCAGTTCCTTCCTACACACAGTGCATGGAATTAATGCAGGCAAGTGGGATCAGTTTTGATAAGAACCGATGCATGAAAATGACCAACAAAATGATGGTCAACACAGATAGGATAGGCCAAAGGGCCTGTTTCTATGCTATACAACTTGATTGCTCTGTGAATGCAGAGTGTGGTGAATTGTGAGGAGCATTGTAATGTACTTCATGTAGATATAGATAAGCTGGTGGATTGTGCAAATGCTTTTGTGCTGAATCATTTGTGTGAATTTACTAAAACTTGTACCATGCTACCAAGAAAAACAAATCTTCATCCCTTCTATTTCAAAACTTGTGCCACACTTTAAAAAAAATAACAAATCATCACCCCTGCTATTTCAATGCCATGTAATTTTTCATTTTTGAATAGTTTACACTGCAAGTTCAGGGCCAGATATCATTGAGTTGTATAGTTACAGAGAGATACAGCACAGAAACACAACCCACTGTTTCCACACCAACCACCTAATTACGCTAGTCCTAAATTAATCCATGTTTTGTATTCTCCCCGCATTGTCATTAACTCCTCCCAATAGCTCCCAATACCTTTTGTGGAAAGTACAATATTATTTTTATGTGTCAGTTCTTATAAAATCTGGTGCTCAGCTCAAAAGGATGAAAATCATTATGTTAATACTTTGTGCAATCAATGGACACAATAAAAGGGATTTGAGGTTTTATTTTTAATGTAGGATTATTGATTTTAGCTGCAACTGTCAATAGATCTGTGCTTGTTATTGAACAACAATTTAGCTGAATAACACCAGTAGATTAGATTCATTACAAGATTCCAAGCATATTATTTTTTGCATGAATGTGCTGACTAATAGGTCATGCTGATCAACACATGGTCATAGAGTGATACAGTGTGAAAACAGGCCATTTGGCCCAACTTGCCCACATCGGCCAACATGTCCCATCTGCACTCGTCCCACCTGCCTGCATTTAGCTCATATCTCTTTAAGCGTATCCTATGTATGTTCCTTTCTGAATGTTTCTTAAACGTTATGATAGTACCACTCAATTACCTCCTCTGGCAGCTCATTCCATACACCCACCACCCTTTGTGTAAAACAAATTGCCCCTCAGGTTCCCATTAAATCTTTCCCCCCTCACCTTAAACTTATGTCCTCCGGTTCTCGATTCCCCTACTCTGAGCAAGAGACTCTGCCTTTACCCAATCTCTTCCACTCAAGATTTTGTACACCTCAAAAAGATCACCTCTCATTCTCCTGTGCTCCAAGTGATAGAACCATAGTCTGCTCAACCTTTCCCGTACAGATCAGTTACCCTCGTAAATCTTCTCTGCACTCTTTCCAGCTTGATAACAGCTTTCCTATAACATGGTGCCCAAAACTAAACACAATACTCTAACTGTGGCGTCACCAACGTCTTGTATAACCTCAACATGACCTCCCGACTTCTATACTCACTAACATCAGTCTAATTGTAATCAGAAGAACACATTTTGTCCTCAATTCTCTGGCTTCAAGCAGAGGGAAATTAGTCAGCACTCCACTTCTGCAAGCTCAGAATTGCAATCCATTAAGTATGAATCACACTCAAATGTCAATGAAGTTCTGTGGAGATACAAGGGACTGCAAATGCTGGTTGACATGAAGTTCTGATAGTTCTCATTGAAAACCCCAAATCCAAAAAAAATGTAGCTACTGGAAATCTGAAATAAAAAGAGAAAATGTTGGAAACACTTAGTGTGTCAGGATTAAGTAGTATGACGTGTAAATGTCCTTGATTTAATGTTGAAGTGCTTCAGATAACATTATATTTCCTTTTTAAGCCTTTGTAAAGAGGTATAGATTATTTTTATCCTCAACACTGAGGCAACTGCTCCAGTGGACCGAGCGCGGGGGCAGACCAGACTTGGAAATGGTGCCAAAACACGTGGATGGGCCCGCCTGTTTAAATAAGCACTTAAACAATTTCACTGTCCAGTTGCACATGGGACAAATAAAGTGCCATTGAACCACTGAACCAAGATATTGCTGACCACGGCCGAGAGCGAGGTGGGTCGTCGACAGGGCCGGATTTAGATGAAGAGAGGCCCTAAGCTGTTCCACTTGTGAGGCCCCTCCCAATCCCCCACCCCCACGACTAGAGGAAGATGGTTCACCAGATTGACACCGATTTGCAGCCAATCATGGCCAATTAGATAAGGGGCTGGAAAGCTGCACATTTTATTTATTTATTGCTAGTGTCGAGTTATTGGCTTAAAACAATATTATTCTGAAATGGAGGGCAAGGAAAATTACTGAAGGGTTGTTTAGAGATTACAGTGCGTTGTGACTGCATATGTAAGAAAGGCCTATGACAATGTCAAAAATATTATACACCTTGCAGGGCTCTCACTTAATTTTTTTTCTCTGTTGTCAGCCGAACAACCTTGGCAGCTTTTTAAGTTGCCAAATTACAGTTTAGGTGGTCATTTAAGATGGCTTGCATGACTCGTGCGATAATGTGCTCGGACGAAGTGCGTAGTTACCAGTCAGAGTTATGCTCAATGAAGCATTCACAAAAAAACAAAACAAAAAATCACAAACTAAACATATTCACCAATCAAGACATGATATATACCACAATGACATGCAGCAAAATTATAATACAGTATCTCAACTCTTTTTACATGTTGCAATGAATGCAATTTCTATTATTTCTTTCCACTTCCAAACAAAAATGTGGTTGGATTATTCAGCGTATGATCAACCTCGGTGAGACCAAGCGCAGGCTTGGCGATTGCTTCGCACAACACCTCCACTCAGTTCGCAATAACCAACCTGATCTCCCAGTGGCTCAACACTTCACCTCCCCTTCCCATTCCGACTACGACCTTTCTGTCCTGGGCCTCCTCCATGGCCAGAGTGAGGCCCACCGCATATTGGAGGAGCAGCACCTCATATTTGCTTGGGTAGTTTACACCCCAGCGGTATGAACATTGGCTTCTCTAATTTCAGGTAGTCCTTGCTTTCTCCCTCCTTCCCCTCCCATTCCCAGCTCTCCCACAGCCTACTGTCTCCGCCTCTTCCTTTCTTTTTCGTGTCCCCCCCCCCCGACATCAATCTGAAGAAGGGTCTCGAACCAAAACGTCGTCTATTCGTTCGCTCCATAGATGCTGCCTTACCCGCTGATTTTCTCCAGCTTTTTTGTCTACCAATGGGATCCCATCACTGGCCACATCTTTCCATCTCCTCCCTTGTTGGATTTCTGCAGAGACCGCTCCTTCCGTAACTCCCTGGTCAATTCATCCCTTCCCACCCAAATCATCCCCTCTCCTGGCACTTTCCCTTGTAACCGCAGGAAATCCTACACTTGTCACTTTACCTCCCCCCTTGATTCCATTCAAGGACCCAAACAGTCTTTCCAGGTGCGGCAGAGGTTCACCTGCACCTCCTCCAACCTCATCTATTGCATCCACTGCTCTAGGTGTCAGCTGCTCTACATCGGTGAGACCAAGCGTAGAGCTTGACGATCGCTTTGCCCAACACCTCCGCTCGGTCCGCAATAACCAACCTGATCTCCCGGTGGCTCAGCATTTAAACTCCCCCTCCCATTCCAAATCCGACCTTTCTGTCCTGGGCCTCTTCCATGGCCAGAGTGAGGCACACCGTAAATTGGAGGAGCACCTGAATATGGGTGCTGTCTGTATAGAGTTTGCTCCTTTTCCCTTTGATCGCATGGGTTTTCTCCGGGTGCTCTTGTTTCCTTCCACATTCCAAAGGTGTGCAGGAACTTATTTCAGACCCAACCCAAAACGTAATATTTTCCTTTTGTCCAGAGATTCTGTCTGACCTGTTGAGTTACTCCAGCTTTTTGTGTCTATCTTCAGTTGAAACCAGCATCTGCAGTTCCTTCCTACACAGGAGGGAAATTGTGTGTGTGTGGGTATATATATTATACACACACACATACACATATATATATATATAGTTATATATTCATATATAAATATACACCATTTTGTTTTCTTGTTTATAACATCGTTTACAGAGTACTATGTTTACATATTCTGTTGTGCTGCTGCAAGTAAGGATTTCATTGTTCTAACTGGGACGTGAGAGAATAAAACACTCTTGACTTACTCTGCTAAAGTGTGGGATAGAGCTAGTGTACGGGTGATCGGTGGTCAGCATGGACTCGGTGGGCCGAAGGGCCTGTTTCCATGCTGTATCTTTAAATTAAACTAAAAACACTAAAACCAGAGGGAGTCTAAAAAAGGATCTCTACCAGAAACGTCACCCAATTTCTTCTATCCAGAGTTGCTGGCTGCTCCATGGAGTTCCCCCGCACAATTAAAGCATGGAATAGTCTTCACCCTACCATAGTTACCCAACCAGACGCAACTAAATTTAAGGTACCTCTTTTTTCCCCAAGAACCCTTTTTTGCTTAAGTCCAAGTCAAGAGTCAGGAGAGTTTTATTGTCATGTGTCCCAGATAGGGCAATGAAATTCTTGCTTGCTGCAGCACAACAGAATATGTAAACATAATACAGAACAGGAGATAAAAGGTCAGTGTGTTTATATACCATAGACCATATATATACACAATAAATAAACAGATAAAATGCAATTGGCTGTTATTGTTCAGCCCTCCACCACCTCCAGTTTAAATTCCATTTAGAATATTTATGGAGGACCAGGAAACCAGAAGCAAGAATTACTCCAGAGAGTTACTCCAGATCCAGGGTCAGGGAGTGATTCTGCGTTGGCTCTCAGCGGTCGCGGCGAGGCGGCGACCGGACAGCAATGGCGGCCAGATCTCCCACATTTCAAAGCGAGGGAGAAAGTGCCCAGCGCCGACCAGTTACCGTGGCAGTGCGCATGCGCAGGGCGGCCAATGATGTGCTGGCCGTGGTTGTGCGCATGTGCAGGTGGGAGGATGTGCTGGCCGTAGCAGTGCGCATGTGCAAGGCGGCCTGCCATGCCGGCGGATGAGGAGCGAGCGGAGAGCGGAGGCCCGGCGGCCCGGACACGGATACGGATGGCGGGCGGAGACGGAGATTGACAGACAGAGAGAGAGAGAGAGAGATAGAGAGATAGAGAGGGGGGCCGCTCAGTGTTGAACGGCAGGTGTCCAGCCTTGGCCGGAGGCCCCCTAGACTTCGAGGCCCTAGGCTTCAGCCTATGAAGCCTAGTGGTAAATCTGGCTCTGCGAGGCCCCCCTAGATCTCGAGGCCCTAAGCTTAAGCTTGTCAAGCTTATACGTAAATCCTGGTCGTCGAGGATCAAGGAAGGTCATCAGAGAGTGAGGAGCGCCACCAGAAGCTTCAAGCGAGTGCCACAGAGCTGACCAAGAGAGGACCCGGTGGCTGGCGGCCGAGAACAGGCTCGCGGTGGGTGACGGAGATCAGACGGGTCTAGGATGAGTGCGTGAGGTTGGTCGACACACTGCCGAGAACAAAGAGGGACCCGGTGTTGGTGGGGGCCACAAGGAACAAATTGGGGACTATATTGAACACTTTGTAACTTTGCTGGCGCACTATATGTGGCGATTCTGCACACTTCGTACATGGGATGCAAAACAAAGAATTTCACTGTGACGTGTCGCATGTGATAGTGAAGTATCAACCGAGATAAAGGATAACATTTAGCCATTGTCCCTGTGCCATGTGAATGTTCGCAGCAAAACCTGGACAAGAAGCTTACAAACTTTTGAAATGTTTTCCTTTGCCATTCCGCGACCAATGTTAATAATAATAATAATAATAATAATAATAACTTTATTTATAAAGCACTTTATACAACTGCAGTTGCCACAAAGTGCTGTACATGAGAACTCATGGACAAGAAGTTATTACAAACCATTAAAAACCGTAAAAAGAAGGACTATAAAACAGTAAAAATTAAAAGACATTAAAAGCACTTAAAACAGGAGCAATGTCTCAGCCAGTGTCGAAAGCCAGAGAATAAAAGTGAGTTTTTAAGGTGGATTTGAAGATGGACAGCGAGGGGGGCTGTCTGATGTGCAACAGCAAGGTGTTCCAGAGTGCCGGAGCAGCAACAGAGAAGGCTCTATCCCCTCTGAGCTTCCGCTTAGACCTCGGTACCTCCAATTTGTCAAATTTTAAGGGAGTTTAAAAGCCGAATGTACAGTTTTCCCACCTCTCAAAAGGGTTGAAGCAGTCAGATGATGCCTTGGCAAAAGCAATCAAGTTTTATCTTTGAACTGCAGCCACAATTAGATTTATAAGGACTGTTTTTCCTGTTCAACCAGTAGCATTAAAATGGTAAAGAGCCTCTGTTCTTGTTCAGAAGTGATAGGAGCAGAAATAGGCCATTCAATCAAGTGCCATTCAATCATGGCTGATCTACCTCCATCCTTACCCCATTCTCCTGCCTTCTCCCCTTGACCCCTGACATCCATACAAATCAAGAATCTATCTATGCCTTAAAAATATCCATTGACTTGGCCTCCACTGCCATCTGTGATAGTATCTAAGGCATTTATTTTTTATCTCAATAAATATGGTTCTATCTCTTGGATATATTCGTCAAACTGGTTTAAATCATAGCAAGCTTTTACTTAGGGCACTTTTACATTTACTTTTACACCAGGGAACGTTTACTTCCCGCAAAAGTTCAGAACACAAATTTCCAGTTTTTCCTGGTTGTTCGGGTACACCAAACGTACTTAGGTTGGATCCACTCAAATATTTAGTACCCCCCAAAAAAAGATCTGAAATTAACAAAAAAAAATCTTTAATAGGAAACATAAAAATAGGCACTGTTTGGGCTATGGAAGGCCTTCAATGTTTTTTTGAGAAAAACTGAAAATGTCCTTATACTACCCCAACTTGCATGCACAATTTTAGTTATCAGTTATTTTGTTACTGAGTTATGTGTGGGGGACACAAACATTATTCTTATCGTGCTCTTCAATATCCCACTCTTTGTTGATGGTGGATGTGATTTTAAATTGAGAAAAATTAACCTGATTATAAAATAACCAATTCTAAAGGAAATCTCTGCAAAGTACCTCAAAAATGAAACAAAAATCTCTTCAATTGTCAATGGAAAAAATTAAAACAAGGCCCTCTTTGGGTTGAGATAAAGTCCTCTTTGGGCCGTGGAGAGCCTTCTGTTTTTTTTACTGAATTATGCATGGGACACACATACGTTCTATCCAAGATGGCGGATGTGCAGGAGTGGGCGCCGTTTGTATGGCAGCCTGCCTGCAGTCCGTCGTCTAACTTTTTTATTGTCTGAAACATTTTTTTTATTGGAGTCTATTCTTTCTATGTGGGGGGGGAACTGTTTTAACCCCAGTCCTACCTGGTCGGAGATGCGGTTTTCCTCCTAATCGCGTCTCCGATCTCCCCATGCGGCCTTCCATTGGGCTGGAGCGGCGTTCCTGCCGGGGACCACAGCTTCGGCGGCACAGCGCTGGGACACCAACGGGGAGCGGGCGATGCCTTGCCGGGTCGCCGCTCCGGAGTGCTGTGGCCGCCGACCACCAACATCGGGCAGCCGCGGTCTGCGGTCTGTGGTTTGAGGGCATCCCGCCGCGGGCGGGCGACGCTGGATCAGGAACACCGCGGAGTCGAAGCTCCAACCGGCGCGGCCTGAAGTCCGCGGGCGTCGCAGTCTCCGGGGAAGGAGCGGCCGCTTCAGACATTTTCAAGCTGCTGAGGACTTTTCCACCCGATGCGGGTGGGCAGACAACATCGGGCTGCCGTTGCGGCGACTGGCTGCAGTGGCCTCAGACTGGCCCCGACCTCGGGTGGACTAGGAGGAGGAGGAGGACTGGACATTTTAGTGCCTTCCCTCACAGTGGAGAGTGTAGATTCTACTGTGGGGGGATGTTCGTGTTTGTGTAAAATCTTTCTCATTTTTTCTATCTCTTTATTATTTGTATGGTTAGTTAACTGTAAAGCACTTGGGCTTTTGCTTTAATTCAATTGGAAAATGTGCTATATAAATAAACATTATTATTATTATTATTATATAATTAAAAGTCTCATCTTGACCACTTCCTGTCTGCGCTGTATATTGATTTTAGAAAAAACGCTACCATATATCACTATGATTTTTGGCCATCTTACTCACAGTCCTCCTCCGCTGAGCAGGACCCGAGGATTTTTCCCATAGATGAAAAATAAAGTTATGAGAGTAAAAAAAACGTGAGATCCTCTCGCCTGTCAATCACCACGATTAAGGTTACGCCCCTTCCGGGGGGGGGGAGGAGGGCTATAAAACCCCGGATGCCTGGATGTGACTCAGTCACTCTGCAAGATCGCGAGGGAGAGGCCACGACTCATTCTAAGCTGTGAATCAACTGAGCTGTGAGTCTGGAATGTACTTGCAATAAATTATTTGTTAGCCCTTAATGACAATGCCATGAGTTGTTTGGCCTGCTGCCATGCCTGTGCTTGAAACTGCAATGCTTTATTAGGTCCAACTGTGTTTGGAAGGAATAAATGATTTATTAGGTCCGACTGTGTTTGGTTCAAAAGCCCCGCTCATTTCGTGACTACCGCTTAGTGGACAGGTCGCGCTGATTGCGTAATTTCTGGTGAGTGCAGAGGTCGCACTATTTGCGTAATTTCCAGTAAGTGCAGAGGTCACGCTGATTGTGGAAGTGTGCTGACTGCGGAAGCCCCAAAGTGGAGAGGCAGCGCTCAGCCGTGTGAGTATTCAAGAAAGTTTACTGCCATATATATGGTGTGAGTCAGTGAGTATGTGTGTGTGTATGGGTTTGTGAGTGTATGTGAGTGAGAGTGTGTGTGTGTGCGTGTGTGAGTGTCTGCCTGTGTGTGTGTGTGTCTGAGTGTGAGGGTGTGTGAGTGGTCTCAGTGACTGAGCTGCCAGCCCAAGAATCTATTTGGCCCACAATGTCCATACTAGCCCTCTGGAAACCAGTCCCTTCGGCCCACAACACCATGCTAGCACAACATGCTAGAAAGCCCCCCCCCCACTGGCCAGCAATATTGGAATTGGTGGAGAGGTGAAATATTGCGTTGGGGGACCAGCCCAACGGGTCCCACTTAGTCTAGTTTTATTATATATCTTTAATTAGGTTTTTGAAATGTGAACTTAGTAAGGCCATCAAAGTCAAGTTTCAGGGAGGTTAACCCATACGGACCTTTCACGTAACTTGAATCTGGTCTCCAAGTATGTAATCCAGTTTTGATTATGTATGATAATGTTAGACAGAAAAAAAAAATATCCATTGCAAAAGGGGCAGTACAGCAGCAGGGGTGCTGCCTCACATCACCACAGACCTGGACTCGATCCTGACTACGGGTGCTGTCTGTTCTCCCCGTGACCACGTCGGTTTTCTCCTGGTGCTCTGGTTTCCTCCCACACTCCAAAGACGTGCAGGTTTGGAGGCTAATTGCCTTCTGTAAATTGTCTCTAGTGTGCAGGATAGACCTAGTACATGGGTGATCGTTGGTTGGCATGGACCCAGTCGGCTGAAGGACCTGTTTCCACACTGTCTGTAAACTAAACTGCACTAAACTAAAAATGAGATGGTGGCAAAATGGGAATGGGAGCAAAATATTTGAGTTTGAGACAGAACAGGAGTATGAGAGATTTAAGCAGCAGCAGTAGAAGAGATGATATGATCGTGATGTAAGCATCTGAAGAACTTGATGTAACTGAGGCTGGTAAGGATCAGTGCAGATAAACAATCAGCAGCTGTTGTGAAATTACCTTCCTGGTTACAATAGAACCTTGTAAGTTGTGAAAGTTGAACTCTGCAAAGAACTGAAGCTTTAGAAAGACCCGGATCACATGATGAAGACTATCGTAGTTCCTGAAATGTTTTAAACATTTTTTTTAAAAAGCCATAATGTACAACTATAGGTGAACGAAGCAAATTTTAAAAAATCATCAATGTGTTGGTAGGAAGTGATTAAAGGTTTTATGAAGGAGGCACAAAATGCTGGAGTAACTAAGCGGGGCAGGCAGCATCTCTGGAGGGAAAGAATGGGTGACGTTCAGTACGAGATTTTACCGCAGAAGATTGAAATCCATGATTGGTGTCATGTTTTTCTTGTAGAATGCAGAAATGGGATAGGCTAAAAGAACATTAACCTCCTAGTTGTCCAACCAGTTCCACTTATGGTTGCCAACTTCCTCACTGTCAAATAAGGAACAAAAAGGTCAAAATGAGGGACAAATTCCCAATGGTAATTTGTTGACTGACTCGGCCGTGGCTGGGTGAATGATGAATTGGCCCAGGTACTGGAATGCACACAAAGCCCAGCCGGCGGGCCAGCTGAGGAGTTTTGGCCTGGGTGACGGACTTTGCGCGCGACAGCGAGTGCAAGATCCGGCACCGCATCCATCTCATGAACCGAGAAGGAGGGGTGGTGGTGTCGGCATTAAGCGAAGATCTGAAGGTCAGACAGCTGGCCGGGCTGCCGATCGACGGGGCCACAGGCGAGGCGCTGCTGCTTGCACTCCATGGGCTGCACTACGTCGGGACGGGTGAGGCGGGGCCGGACGCAGCGCTCTGACCCGACAGTCACATCGACCCGAGTAGTAGCAGTCAATTTCGGGACAAGGGTGGTCCCGTATGGGACAAACCATTTTAGCCCAATATACGGGATGTCCCAGCTAATGCGGGGCAGTTGGCAACCCTAGTTCCACTGTTTGCATCCTTGTATCCCTCTTGATATCACACCTACCTCAGCCACCAAAGGGGCATTATGGTCTCCACCCGCACTGGGGTCATCTCTTGCTGGACCTGTTCTGGCTTTTTCTCATCTCCAGTTTACTCCCCCCCCCCCTTGCCAAATCCATTACTTTCCCATCGTGGATTTGAATCCATCTCCACTGACTCAGACAACACACAAAAGTATAGATGATACACAAATTGTACACAAAGCACACCAATTCCACAAGACAGTGAAAACAAAGGCTGGCATGATGGTGCAGCGGTAGAGTTGCTGCCTTACAGCGCCAGAGACCCGAGTTTGATCCTGACCACAGGCCGTGTCCTTATGGAGTTTGCAGGTTCTCCCTTTGACTGCATGGATTTTCTCCGGGTGCTCAGGTTTCCTCACACACTCCAAAGACGTACAGGTTTGTAGGTTAATTGGCTCCTATAAATTGTAAAAATGGCCCTAATGTGTAGGATAGTGCTAGTGTGCGGTGATCGCTGGTCGGTGTGGGCTCAATGGGCCGATGGCCTGTTTCCACGCTGTATTTCTAAAGGAAATGACTGCAAGACATTGGTTCAAATCCCAATAAGAGGGCATGGCCCGGATGGGTGGAGACCCTTGATGATAGACGCCGCTTTATTTAGGCAGCGCCTGAAGCTCGACTTTACTTTCAGCTTTAGAGTTTACAGATGCAGCTCGGAAACAGGCCCTTTGGCCCACCGAGTCCACACCGACCAGCGATCACCCCATACACTAACTTTATCCTACACACCAGGTACAATATACAATCTTTACCGAAGCCAATTAACCTGGAATGTGCAAGGAAACCGTAGCACCCGGAGTAAACCCACGTGGGCACAGGGAGAACGTACAAGCTCCATACAGACTGCACCCGTAGTCAGAATCAAACTCGGGTCTCTGACACTGTAAGGCAGCAACTCTACCATTGCGCTATTGTACTGCCCCAGACTTCCTCTTTCTGGAGTCAATGATTAGTGCCTTGGTTTTATTGACATTGAGAGGCTGTTGTTGTGGCACCGCTCAACCAGGTGTTCTCTCTCTCCCCTGTACGCTGACCCATATATGGCCAAGCACATGGCAAATTGGTGGATGGCATTGTATCTGTGCTTAGCCACACGGTCATGGGTGTAAAGGGCATAGAGCAGGGGGCTGAGTACGCACACTTGAGGTGCACCTGTGCTGATGGTCAGTGAGGTTGACATGTTGTTACCGACCTGCACTGCATGGGATACTTCGTAACTTTGGCTGTGCCCTTGATGTGGCCACTCTTTGCATCCCTTTGGTCATGCAAATCAAAGAATTGCACTGTGACTTGTCACATGTGACAAAAAAGTATCATTCATTCATTCATTCATTCATTGAGGTCTGCCGATGAGGAAGCCAAGGATTCACTTGCAAAGGGAGATCCGGAGACCCAGGTCTCGGAGCTTGATGATGGGTTTGGAGGGGCTGACTGTATAGAGAGCTAAGCTGTTGTCAATAAACCCATGTATTCATGTTATCTAGATGGTCCAGAGCAGAGTGGAGAGCCAGTGAGATGGCATCTGGTGTTGTGACGATAGGCACACATTGAAGCAGATGCGGGGCATTTCTGAGACAGTCAAGCATCAAGAGTCAAAAGTGTTTTATTGTCACATGTCCCAGATAGAACAATGAAATTCTTACTTGCAGCAACACAACAGAATATGTAAACATAGTACACTGTAATCAATATAATAAACGAGAACAAAAGTTCAGTGTGTGTGTGTATACCTAATTCACACCATAACCAAGCATTTCATTATACTGGACGCCAATGCTATCAGACAGGAATCATCAAGGCCGCTCACCGTGCTTTTCTTGTGCATTAGTACGATAGCTTCACTTTTGAAGCAAGTGGGAATCTGCGATTGCAGAAGCGAGAGTTTGAGGATGACCTTGAGTGCTGCGGCCAGTAGGTCAGCACTGGCCTTCAGCACTCGGCTGGGTACATCGGCTGGGCCGGGCACTTTGCATGGATTCACCTTCTTGAAGTTTGCTCTGACAGCAGCCTCACACACACTGAGACCACAGTGTCGTCAGGGGCTGTGGAGGCTGGTGTACATATGTCATTGTTTCCCCTTTCACGGCTTGTGTGAAAAGGCATAGAGCTCATCCAGTGGTGGTCCATCATTACCACATGCCACCCAGCTTGCCTCGTGAAAGGCGATAATATACAAACTTTCCCCAGCTATTGAGCGGTTCATTTGCGTTTCCAGCTTGATCTGAATATGACGAAGACCATCGTATTGTCTTTAAAACTTTATTACAATAGAACATAGAGGTTTAGAGAGATCTGGACCAAATGCAGCCGGTGGGACATGTGTGGATGGGGCATCTTGGTCGGCATGGGCAAGTCGGGCTGAAGAGCCTATTTGTGTACTGTATGGCTCTGGCTTCATAACAAAAATCTTTCTATTATTGTTCTCTGGTTTCAGAAGCAATTACTCCCATCAAACTTGATGAATGGACCTGGTGATGATAAAATTTTACTTACATGCTAGCTTTCTATTCATCATTTGATTTTTATATGTAAGTCTGACATACTGGTTAGTTATCATTAATATCTTTTACTGTAAATATTTGTCTAAGATTATTGCCTATTGCTTTGATTATTTAGTAAAATAAATGTTATAGTAACCAGGCATTCTCTACAACTGATAATATATTTGTATTATATTTATTAAGCTGGTATCCGAGCATGGATCACAACCAGTAACTAAATGTGCTTAGAAATCACATGGGATTTGAATGATAATTCCATGCACACAATCCCCGAAATTAATTAAAGCTTGAGATTTTAAACTTCAATAAAATGTTTTTTCTTATAACGTACTAATTTGCTGCTGAAGTTTATGACCAGTGTATATTAAATAGTAACTAACAGAGTATAGAATATAGTCAATTTTGCCGCCTTACAGCGCCAGACACTCTGGTTCGATCCTGACTACGGGTGCTGCCTGTATGGAGTTTGTACGTTCTCCCTGTGACCGCGTGGGTTCTCCCCAGGTGCTTCAGTTTCCACCCACACTCCAAAGACGTACAGGTTTGTAGGTTAATTGGCTTCAGGAAAGATTTAAAATTGTCCCTTGCGTGTAGGATAGTGCTGGTGTACTGGTCAGCCCGGACACGGTGGGCTAAGGGACCTGTTTCCATGCTGTATCTCCAAATGCTAAACACTAAACTTTTCATCTAATTTCTTTCCTTTTCATCTCCAGCAAAGCCCCACTCACCTGTCTCCACCTATCACTTTCCAGACTTTGTCCCACCCTCACCTATCTTCCAGCTTTCTTCCCTCTATTACAATCAGTCTGAAGAAGGGCCCCGACCTGAATCATAAGCCTACTGTATCCGTGTTCTCCAGAGTTGCTGCCTGACCCACTGAGTTACTTCAGCAATTTGTGTCTGTTTTGCTCAATAGAATATACAGTCTGACTAACTCGGCAACGGCAAACTGCACCAACGTGTTTCTTTTCCTCTTGAGAAACCAAACTGATTTGCACGATAATTTTTCAAAAATGATTGCCTACATCCCAATTGCTCAATATTGGATCATTCCTTCTGTAACCGTATGTTACTGGAAATTGCAAACAGGTTCTGCTTCTCCAACCTGTTACTGTACATACTGAGATATGTGATCTAATCCAATACACATACCTTTCCCCATAACCATAAATAATCTATTTGTTTCAAGATTTGAAATTAATCTTGAATTTAAGGTAATGAATAGCACGACCATCAATTATTATTTGTGAAAGGGGCCCAAATTCTTATTCTATTTGATGTAAAAATATATCCTGGCATCAGTCGTGAAAATCTGCTTCTTTTTTTTAAGACTTCAATGGTTTAATGGTCCTTTATCTTCACGTGTACCTAGGTACCGTGAAATTCCTTTTATGTATATTGTTCAGAAAAAAATGTTTATACATAAGTACTGTTATACTTAAGCACAAGAGTGTAAGAATGGAAGATTACATTGAGACACTACACAAGGTTCACCATGTTTCCAGCACCATCTTGTACCCTTCCAGTCCAAAGTTGTTAAAAATGTAGTCTTAGTTTAGCAAAAAAGGACTGTTGTCCTGGCGGCGGCACTGGGTCGGAGTTGCAGGGGTCATCCTGGCCAGGCGATGTTGTCGATGTCCTCCACCGCTGCCCCGCCGGCCTGTACCTGGTTGTCAGTGTGGTCTCCACTGTAAACCCCGGCATTCCCCTTCCGTTTGGAGAAGCTATGACCCACGCACCCCCCACCCCTTGCCGACCCCCATAATACAGGTGAGTGCAGAAGAGACATTGTCCTTTAACCCAAGATAACCAACAGATAAAGTTTCATCCTGACATCTTATTGGTTCTTCAAAATATCTACAAGAAAGGGAAAGTTGTCTGAAATGTAAAACTTCAGCTGTCGTATATATTTCATAAGATCATAAGGTATAGGAGCTGAATTAGGCCGTCCGGCCCATCAAGTCTACTCTGCCATTCGATCATGCCTAATCTATCTTTTCCTCTCAACCCCATTCTCCTGCCTTCCCCCATAACCCCTGACACACTTACTAATCAAGAATCTGTCAATCTCCATCTCAAATATCTATTGACTTGGCCTCCGCAGCCATCTGTGGCAATGAATTCCACAGATTTACCACCCTCTGACTCCAGAAATTACTCCTCATCTCCTTTCTAGAGATATGTCCTTTTATTCTGAGGCTATGACCTCTGATCCTGGACTCTGCACTTGTGGAAACATCCTCTCCACATTCTCTCTATCCAGGCCTTTCACTCTTCGGTAAGTTTTAATGAGGTTCCCCCTCATCCTAAACTCCAGACAGTACAGGCCCAGTACCTTCAAACGTTCATCATACAGTATATTAACCCAATTATTCCTGGGATCATTCTCGTAAACCTCCTCCGGACCCTCTCCAACTCTATCAATTCCTTCCTCAGATATGGGACCCAAAACATTACATCCATGTTCTCCAGAGATGCTGCTTGACCTGCTGAGTTACTCCAGCACTTTGTGTCCTTTTCAAATATTACCCAGCATCTGCAGTTCTTTGTTTCTACTGCTTTTACGATGATGGACACAGAAATCTGGAGTAACTTGGCGGGACAGGCAGCATCTCTGGAGAGAAGCAATGGGTGATGTTTCGGGTCAAGACCCTTCTTCAGACTGAAATTCATGGGAAAGGGAAATGAGAGATATAGATGATGATGTAGAGAGATCTTGTTCTTGGGTATGGCGTACACAGCCTAAAGTTGTAGGACAACTTGTTCTATTTAATCTTATTTGATTGTGCACGCCAGGTTGATTGCATTTGTCGAAACAGGACGGACCACGTGAAGGTTGCAATCTCCCACCCCATGTAGAGAGATAAAGAGCAAAGACTGAAAAATATGCAAAATAGTAACGATGATAAAGGAAACAGGCCATTGTTAACTGTTTGTGGGGTGAAAACGAGAAACTGGTGTGACTTGGGTGGGGGAGGGATAGCGAAAGAGGGAATGCTGGGATTACTTGAACTTAGATAAATCAATATTCATACCACTGGGCTGTAAGCTGCACAATCGAAATATGAGATGCTGTTCCTTCATTGTTCTTTATCTCTCTACATCATCGTCTATATCCCTCGTTTCCTTCTCCCGTGACTTTCAGTCTGAAGAAGGGTCTCGACCCGAAACGTCACCCATTCATTCTCTCCAGAGATGCTGCCTGTTCCGCTGACAGCTTTTGTGTGTCTATCTTCAGTTTAAACCAGCATCTGCAGCTCCATCCTACACTTATACAATGATACTCTATTTCTCAGTAATCCCTTACTCGGTTATAGCGGACAATCGGCAATAATGGGGACCATTTCCCCCACTATGGTCCATTATAAAAAGGGTTTACTGTAGTCCCATTTGCCTGAGTTTGGGTCATAAACCTCTAAACCTTTGCTATCCACGTACCTGTCCAAATGTATAAATGCTGTTATTGTACCTGCCTCAATTACCTCCTCTGTTGATCAGACACCACCCCAAGAATGATGGACTTTGAAAGATTACTGTCCAGGCACCTGCAATTTTCTTCCTCCCTTCCTTTTGCAATCTAGGACATCTGGGTGAGACAATTAATGTAGTTTGACCTAATACTACCTCCACTTCATCAATGTTTACCCCATCCAGAATCTTAAATGCATCTTCCACTGCTGAGTTTCAACCACAATATTCTTCCTAGATGTAAATTATTCACTTTTAATCACAGCCATGGTCTTTCCTCCATGAATATATTTCCTTTTTGCTACAAATGATGATGACTATAAATTTGCTGGATTATTGATTAAAAGATACAGCATGCAAACAGTCCCCTTGGGCCACTGGTTCCATACCAACCGTTCATCACCCGTTCACACTGGTTCTATGTTATCCCATTTTTGCAACCACTCTCTACACACTAGGGGCATTTTGCAGGGGCCAATTATCCTAAAAACTCACCCATCTTTGTTGGAGGAACCCGGAGCACCCAGAGGAAATCTATATCGCTACAGGGAGAACGTGTAAACTCCACACAGACAGCACCCGAGGTCAGGATCGAATCCGAGTCTCTGGCGCTGTGAGGCAGCGGCTCTACCAGCTGCACGCCAGGTTGATTGCATTTGTCGAAACAAGGCGGACCACGTGAAGGTGTAACTCTGTAACAAACCCTCTAATAAATCCAGCAACTTTATTGTTTGTATCACCGTTAGTACCTTTTCAATACAGATTAACCATTACTTGAATTTAAATTCCCCTGTAGCTATGATTGGGTTTCTACCTCATGTCTCTGGATCAATATTCTGGGTTGCTGCAATATGCACCAGCAAAACGTAACCCTGATGCCACTGTACACCTTGAGATAGTTCTGCATTTTATGGATAACATCCAAGGCCCAACCAAAAATTGCAGATGAACTTCAAAAAATTATGGATGATGATTCGGATCGGGACCATTCCTCCAAATGAATTTCAGAGTCTAAAGAAGGGGCCCCGACCTGATACATCACCCATCCTTTCTCTCCAGCGATGCTGCCCGACCCGCTGAATTACTCCAGCATTATGTGTCTATCTTCGGTATAAACCAGCATCTGCAATTCCTTTCTACACCTACTTCAAAAAATGATGGCTGAATTGTGAACAAAGCTGACAAGATCACATGTGTGTGCGTGTCTGTGTGTGTTATCATGGGTAAACCAAAGGACTGATGGTTTGGGCCAAATAAAATCAAAATTTTATTGAATAATTTATTTAGTGAATAATTTCTGCAATATTCGATTTTAGATAGGGACTTAAATAGGATTTTTTGGAAATAGTTCCTCTAGTGGATCCTTTTAAACAAAACATCCTCCACTATAATCATGAATATTGGTGCCCTGAAAATTTATTACCAAGTTTAAATTTATTACCAAGTGTTTCTGTACTACTTGGGTTGAACTGTTTCAATAAAGCACAGCTTTAGAGTGAATGCAATGGTAATAGTTACTATGATCTGTTCATGACTTTGATAACAGCAGAGAAGAAGCTGTTCTTGAATCTGATGAGTAGTGCTTTTAAGTTTTTGTACCTTTTGACCGATGGGTGAGGGTAGTAGGGAGAATGATGTGAGTGGTTCTTGATTATGTTGGCTCCTTTCCTGAGGTGGTGTGAGGTGTTGATGGAGTTGATGGAGGGAGGGTGGCTGCTTTACGTGATGGACTGGGCTGCATCCACAACTCTCTGCAGTGTCTTGCGGTCTTTTTTTTATTTATTTTTTTTAATTATTTTTATTAGAAGTACGGTAATTTACAGTAATACACAACACTTATATCTTAGTACATTTTTTTATACCGCTTCATTTTTTGAGCTTTAAGAGAAAGATAGAAGTAAGAAAAGTAAAGAAAGTGCGCAAGAGTCGTGAAGTGCAAAAGAGTGTTGTGAAAAGAAAGCCCCTTGGAAAAGAAGTTAGAGAAGGAAGTAAAGTAAGAAAGCAGATCCTAGAAAAGAAAGAAAAAGAAAGTAGGAACAATCGCAGAAAGGGAACCACCGACCAAGTCTGTTTTTATTGTTTTACCTCCCATTACCAGGTCCTGATACCATTCTTTATTTATTTATTTTTTAAATTACTATTGCACCTCATGCTTGTAATAGGTCCAAAAACGTAGACCACGTCTTTTGGAATTGGTCTGCTTTCCCTGCTAAGAGGAATCTCATCTCTTCCAGATGTAATGTTTCCAACATATTTGATGTCCACATTTTTATTGTTGGTGTGGGCGCATTTTTCCAGAATTTGAGTATGAGCCTTTTACCCATTATTAGCCCGTAATTGAATAAGTTCTTCTGGTACACATTTAATTCAGGGATACCTTCCGATATTCCAAAAATGATCCATTCCTGTTTTGGTACCAGTTTTATTTTAATTAATTTTGAGAAAATATCAAATATTTCATACCAAAAATTTTGGATTTTTGTACAAAAAACAAAAGAATGCGCTATGGTAGCTTCTTGACATAGACATTTATCACAGATTGGTGAAACATTAGGAAAGATTTTATTTAATTTAGTTTTTGAATAATATAGTCTATGTAATGTTTTGAATTGAATGATAGTATGTCGTACGTTGATCGAACATTTATGCACCTGTAGTAAATGGTTATCCCAGCTCTCTTTTGAAATTTTTATAGCTAATTCTTGTTCCCAGTCTCTTCTAATTCCATCTGTTGTGGGTATTTCTATGTTTAAAATGATATTATATAAGTACGATATTAGATTAGCTGATTCCGCCTTTGTCTTCAATGGGTGAGGGTAGTAGGGAGAATGATGTGAGTGGTTCTTGATTATGTTGGCTCCTTTCCTGAGGTGGTGTGAGGTGTTGATGGAGTTGATGGAGGGAGGGTGGCTGCTTTACGTGATGGACTGGGCTGCATCCACAACTCTCTGCAGTGTCTTGCGGTCTTGGTCAGATCAGTTGCCATACCAAGCTATCGATAGGTTCCTTCTCTGGTGTGTCTGTTGAAATTGGTAAGTCAATGGGGACAGAGCAAATTTCCTTAGTCTTGTGAGGAAGGAGAGACATCGGTGTGACTTCTTGGCTAGATCATTGATGTGGTGGGACCAGGTCAACTTGTTGGTGATATTTATACCTAAGAACTTGAAGTTGTCGACCATCTCCACTTCAGCAGCAGTGATGCAGATTGGAGTGTGTACTCCACCGCACTTACTGAAGTTGAAGTTGAAGCACTTACCTACAGGCCATGAAGTACATCGAGCTCGTGGACCGGACTTTGGACTTTTTTGTAAATGGCCCTAAAATATGACGACTAGTACATGTATGACCTCTGCAAAATGAATTTCACTGTGCAGTGCACACGTGTCAATAAAGCTCCATTGTACTATTGATAACCAGTTGCTTTGTGTTGCTGACAGCGAGGCAGAGATTGTTGTGTTCACAAGTTCACAAGTTCTAGGAGTAGAATTAGGCCGTTCGGCCCATCGAGTCTACTCCGCCATTAAATCATGGCTGATCTCTGCCTCCTAATCTCATTTTCCTGCCCTCTCCTCATAACCCTTGACACCCCTACTAATCAATAATTTGTCTATCTCTGCCTTAAAAATATCCACTGACTTGGCCTCCGCTGCCATCTGTGGCAATGAGTTCCACAGATTTACTACCATCTGATTAAAGATGTTTCTCCTCACCTCCTTTCTAAAAGAGCGCACTTTAATTCTGAGGCTATGACCTCTGGTCCAAGACTCTCTCACCAGTGGAAACAGTATTTCCACATCCACTCTATCAGTCTGAAGAAGGGTTTCGGCCCGAAACGTTGCCTATCTCCTTCGCTCCATAGATGCTGCTGCACCCGCTGAGTTTCTCCAGCATTTTTGTGTACCTTCCACTCTATCTATGCCTGTCATTATTCTGTAAGTTTCAATGAGGTCCCCCCTCAACCTTCTAAACTCCAGCAAGTAGAGGCCCAGTGCTGTCAAGCGCTCATCATAAGCCTTCCCCACTCATAGCCAGCACATCCTTCCTCAGGTATGGGGCCCAAATTTGACATTCTGCTACTGAGCTCTCTATCTCTTTCCTGTACTCCTTCTCGTAATTGTTTGAGATCCAACCCTCTAGAAAAGAATTTGGCTGTACAGTGTATAGAGCTGAGGATGCAACCTTGCAGGGCACCAGTGTTGAGGATTATAGTGGAGGATGTTTAGTTACCACTTCTTACAAATTACGTGAGAACCAGGAGTAAAGTAAGTTCTTTGAGCCTGCCCCGTTATTCTTCAAGATTATGATTTATCTTTTATCTCAAATCCATTTTCCTTCACTCCCGCCGTATACCTTGATTCCATTAATATTCCAGAGACCCGGGTTCGATCCTGACTACGGGTGCTGTCTGTACGGAGTTTGTACATTCTCCTCATGGCCGCATCAGTTTTCCGGTTTCCTCCCACATTCCAAAGACGTACAGGTTAATTGAAAATTGTAAATTGTCCCTAGTGCATAGGATAGTGCTAGTGTACAAGGTGATCACTGGTTGGCGTGGATTCGGTAGGCCGAAGTGCCCGTTTCCACCCTGTATCTCTGAACCAAATTAAATTAAATCAAATTAAACTAAACTAAGCCTCCACAGTCTTCTGAATTAGAGAATTCCAAAGATTTGCCACCATTTAAGTGATGGAACATTTCTTCATCTCAGTGCTAAATGGCCATTATTTTGAGTTTATCACCTCTGGCAGTATCTAACACACTGGCAGTATCCATCCATCCCAGCATAAAGTCCACCCAGCCCTGTGAGAAATCACCTCATTCTTCAAATCTCTGGTGAATTCAGGGCTCAATGATTTCTCTTATGGCAAACCTGCCATCCCAAGAACCAGTTCATTGCCTTCCCTCCATGGCAACTTTATCCTTTTTTAGTTAGTTATCTTAAACTGGAGAATTCAATATTCATACCATTAGGTTGTAAGCAGTGATGGAAATGGGTTTTAGGAACTAGGGGTACTCTAAGGTCTGTGAGGCTGAGGTTGGGAAGGAGGGGAGGGGGGGGGTTATGTGCGATCATACCCATGTAAGAGTACAAGAATGCATAACTTGTTTATTGTGTATTTATAATATAGTTTATTGTGTATTATATGTCATAGCTGCTTTCTTGCATCTCTCTCTCTCTCTCAGACAGACGAAAGCAATGATCATAGAGTGGAATAGATGACATTTCGGGTCGAGACCCTTCTTTAGTCGGACAGTCAAGGGAAAGGGAAACAGGAGATATAGGCATATCTTCCATTCATTTGTTCTTAGTACTGTCTATATCTCTTGTTTCTCTTTCCCCTGACTCAGTCTGAAGAAGTGTCTCGACGCAAAATGTCATCTATTCCACTCTATGATCGTTGCTTTCGTCCGTCTGTCCACTCGTTCGCTCGCCCTTGGATTAAGGAGCGCAGGATAAAGCTTTGAATTCACACCATTCCCCTCCCATTCCCAATCTGACCTTTCTGTCCTGGGCTTCCTCCATTGTCAGAGTGAGGCCCAGTGCAAATTGGAGGAACAACACCTCATATTTCGCTTGGGTAGTTTACACCCCAGCAGTATGAACATTGACTTCTGTAACTTCAAATAGCCCTTGCTTTCTCTCTCTCTCCATACCCTCCCCCTTCCCAGTTCTCCCACCAGTCTTAAGGGCCTGTCCCATTGTACGAGCTAATTCAAGAGCTCTCCCGAGTTTAAAAAAAATCAAACTCGTGGTAAGCACGTAGAATGTACATAGCGGGTACGTCGGAGCTTGGGACGTTTCTTAGCGGCTCATAACGCAAACGGCAGGTACTCGGGAAACGCGGTAAGCTCGTGAATGTTGAAAAATGTCCACGAGAGCCCCTAGTACCGACGAGCGGCTATTACCGTAATTCTCCGAGTTCGAATCAGGGGAAACTTGGGAGAACTCTTGAATTAGCTCGTACAGTGGGACAGCCCCATTACTGTCTCCGACTGCATTCTATCTCTGTCCCACTCATCCCTGAGTTCAGTATGAAAAAGGGTCTTGACCCAAAACGTCACCCATTCCTTCTCTCCAGAGATGCTGCCTGTTCCGTTGAGTTATTCCAGCATTTTACATAGATACATAGAAAATAGGTGCAGGAGTAGGCCATTCGGCCCTTCGAGCCATTCAATGTGATCATGGCTGATCATCCACAATCAGTACCCCATTCCTGCCTTCTCCCCATATCCCTTGATTCCACTAGCCCTAAGAGCTCGGTCTAACTCTCTTTTGAATGCATCCAATGAGTCGGCCTCCACTGCCTTCTGAGGCAGATAATTCCACAAATTCACAACACTCTGGGTGAAAAGGTTTTTCCTCATCCCAGTTCTAAATGGTCTACCCCGTATTCTTAAACTGTGGCCCTTGGTCCTGGACTCCTCCAACATCCTGAACATGTTTCCTGCATCTAGCATGTCCAATCCCTTAATAATTTCATGTTTCTATAAGAGCCCCTCTCATCCTAAATTCCAGTGGATACAAGCCCAGTCGTTCCATTCTTTCATCATATGACATTTCTGCCATCCCAGGAATTAACCTCGTGAACCTACATTGCACTCCCTCAATAGCAAGAATGTCCTTCCTCAAATTATGAGACCAAAACTGCACACAATACTCCAGGTGTGGTCTCACCAGGGCCCTGTACAACTGCAGAAGGACCTCTTTGCTCCTATACTCAAATCCTATCATTATGAAGGCCAACATGCCATTAGTTTTCTTCACTGCCTGCTGTTTCTTGCATGCTTACTTTCAGTAACTGATGTACAAGTACACCCATGTCTCGTTGCATGTCCCCTTTTCCTAATCTGACATCATACAGAAGAAGGGTCTCGACCTGAAACGTCACCCATTCCTTTGCTCCAGAGATGCTGCCTGACCCGCTGAGTTACTCCAGCATTTTGTGTCTATCTGCCATTCAGATGATAATCTGCCTCTTGTACTTGCCACTAAAGTGGATAACCTCACATTTATCCACATTATACTGCATCTGCCATGCATCTGCCCACTCCCCCAACCTATCCAAGTCACCCTGCATCCTCATAGCATCCTCTTCACAGTTCACACTGCCATCCAGCTTTGCTAATGTTACTTTTAATTCCTTCATCTAAATCATTAATATATATTGTGAATAGCTGCGGTCCTAGCACCGAGCCTTGAGGCACCCCACTGGTCACTACCTGCCATTCTGAAAGGGAACAGTTAATTCCTACTCTTTGTTTCCTGTCTGCCAACCAATTTTCTATCCATACCCTACCCCCAATACCATGTGCTCTGATTTTGCCCACTAATCTCCTGTGTGGGACCTTATCAAAGGCTTTCTGAAAGTCCAGGTACACTACATCCACTGGCTCTCCCTTATCCATGTTACTGTCAACCTGAACTTAGTTGTTAGGGATAACATTCATTTCTTTTCATTCATTTCTGAATGACAAATAATTTCAATTCAATTCAAAATGTACAGGTCTATTACCAAGAAGATCTTGGAACATTTCACATTGTTTGTCAATGCTCTGCATAGTCTACTCTTCTGCCTCACTTTCCCAAAGTTTACTTAAATTCAGGGCCTTGTTTTCTGACTCATCCTTCTCCCTATTAATTAGTATATCGAATACCATTCAACGGTGACTGCTAGCCAAACGTTACTGCACCATTAACTAATTGACTAACTAATTATTCATTATTTTTGTTAGCTGAAGGACATATCGTCCCAGAAAAATTGAACACAATATTCAAAACTATGGCACAACCAATGATTTGTACAAGTTTTCTATTAGCTTCTTAAGCATTATTTCCCATTTGTAAATGTAGCATATCATTTGCTTTTGAAGGTTTGTATATCTGAACCCTGATTTTTTAAATGTGCACATTTTATGCACCTCCTCCAAAATACCTCCCAAAATACATCATTGAGTTTTCGAGAGCGGGGAGAGCGGGGAGAGCCACGGAGGCAGAGAAGCACGGAGGCAGAGAGGCACGGAGGCAGGGAGGCAAATAAAATAACGTGGAATAATAAAATAACGTGACTTTACCTGAGCCCGTGCTCGCGGTCCGGTAGCCCTGACAGTGAGTTTAAGAAATTCTCCCTTGAATTTTATTCAAAGGAACGTGGTGTTAAAACACAATTACATTTATTGAGGAATGTGGATCGATGTATTGATGACACATTGTATAACTACTGTTAACTACTGGCTGTTAACAAGTGCTAACAGTGGCAGTTAACAAATCATTTTCGTCTGAGTTGAATAAAGTGAGAAACGGCTTGAATCTTTCTGCAGTACTCATTAAACCTGAGCTGGAAATTGAAAACTAGGGGAACGCCGTATGCCTGCGTACCCCCCCCCCCCAGCCCCCCATTTCCATCACTGGTTGTAAGCTACCTAAATGGAATATGAGGAGTGTAGAAATGAACTGCAGATGCTGGCTTAAACCACAGGCAGACATAAAAAGCCGGAGTAACTCAGCGGGTCAGACAGTATCTCTGGAGAAAAGGAATAGGTGACATTTTGGGTTGAGTCCTTTCTTCCTTTTCTCCAGAGATGCTGTCTGACCTGTTGAGATGCTCCAGCTTTTTGTGTCTATCTTTGGAATATGAGGTGTTCATCTTCTATTTACACCTCTTCCAGACAGAATATTTGATGAACAATTCTTCACCACCCCCTCTCAATTTGAATCGTCACCACTTGTGTCATTCAGTCACTGTTGGTCTCCACCCTATCATAGACATATCCTTTGTTTTATTCACCTCTCCCCTTTCTTTGCAATTCAAAACATGTTTGACTTCTAACTTTGGTTCTGGTTTTGTTGGCGGCACAGTGGCTTACAGCACCGGATACTCAGGTTCAATCCTGACTATGGGTGCTGTCTGTACGGAGTTTGTACGTTTTCCCCATTACCTGCGTGGCTTTTTTCTGAGATCGTTGGTTTCCTCCCACACGCCAAAAACGTACAGGTTTTTAGGTTAATTGGCTTGGTATAAATGTAAAAATTGTCCCTAGTGCGCAGGATAGTGTTAATGTGTGGGGATTGCTGGTCGGTGCAGACTCGGGGGGCTGAAGGGCCTGTTTCCATGCCGTAGGACTAGTGTGACAGGCATGGCCTCAGTGGGCTGAAAGGCCTGTTTCCAAGCTGTATCCTTTAATCATAACTTCATTAGTGATGGAGCAGAATTAGGTCATTCGGCCCATCAAGTGTACTCCACCATTCAATCATGGCTGATCTATCTTCCCCTCTTAACCCAATCTCAATCAATCACGACCACTCCATCAGTGTTGTCATGAGGGTGAGATGTTTTGCCAGACTTGTTTTCTATGGATAACAAATAAAACTGTAGATGTTAGAATCTGTAACAAAAAGAGAAATACTGGAAGAAGTCAGCCAGTCAAGCCACATTTGTAGAAAGAGAACCCTGTGAACATTTTGGGTCGGTGGTTCTTTGCATGTTGTTAGCTGAACTTACAGTTGGAGTGGAAGGCTCCCCTGAAACTTGAGTACTTTATCCAAGCAACACCATTAAAAAAACATTCAATTGATCAAGTCATTGAGCAAAACACAAAGTGCTTTGGTATCTCGGTGAGTCAGAGGGTGGTGAATGTGTGGCATTCATTGCCATCGAAGGCTGCGGAGTCCAAGCCAATGGATATTTTTATGGCGGAGATTGACAGATTCTTGATTAGTAAGGGTGTCAGGGTTTATGGGGAGAAGGCAGGAGAATGAAATTGAGAGGGAACGATAGATCTGCCTTGATTGAATGGTGCAGTAGACTTGATGGGCCAAATGGCCTAATTCTGCAGAGAGACACAAAATATTAGAGTAACTCAGCAGGACAGGCAGCATCTCTGGATAGAAGGAATGGGTGACATTTCAGGTCGAGACCCTTCTTCAGCCCAATTCTGCTCCTATAAGTTATTAACATGAACTTTTGAGTCATGCAGCATCTGTGGAGAGAACGTATGCGCGACATTTCGGGAAGAGTTTCAAAAGCATTGTCTGTGAGTCCCTCCACAGATGCTGCCTGACCCGCCGAGTTCCTCTAGCACTTTGCGTTTTTCACCAGATTCCAGCATCTGCAGTTCCTTGTGGTCACAACTCATTGGCCCGTGTTTCGGGGACTGCACTCTGCCGCCAAGTTCATAAGTGATAAGGCAGAATTGTGCCATTCGGCCCATCAAATCTACTTCCACAGTCGCTGGTCGGCAAACTGGTTGCTTTTCCCCACATAATCACAGTAGTAGAGAAAAAGGAACGAATTTGGCCATATAATGTTTCTGAAATGAATACCACGCCGCCACGCCTCGCCTCCCTGACGACTAAAACAGAATCTCCACTCCCCACGCTTTTGGACAATGCATTCCAGATACTAATTACAGAATGACAACTGCGTCGAAGGGACCGCCTTGTTATTATTAAGCATTTCATTGCAATTAACTAAGTGCATTCCCAGCATAACTCGGCAGAGGCAGATTATTGTGTGACTTATTACCAACGCGAAAGATATTTGTTAAATATTGACTTTTTTTGTTGTTGGAGACGCCTTTGTACGCTGAGTGGCGGATAAAGAAGGGGAATGTAATTCGATCTGGACTCTGGATTTGTCCTCTCGCTCTTCGCTTGGAGCCAGATGAAGTCATGATTCCCAATCGGGCGGTAGGACCCAGCGGAGTCGGGCGGCTCTCCATGCGGAAGCGCTGGCACCTGGTCGTGTAGCGAGTGTGCGGTTTCACTACGATATCAGGAGACGGGGAAACCTCCGGCACCGGACCGTTCGTCCCAAGTCGCCACTGGGGTTTGTCGCGGCGGCCGGGACTTTAATTGTGTGCGTGTCTCTGTGGGTCTGAATGTGATGGAAGCGGGAGCTGGCTGGAGCCGGGCACACTGATCGGACAGAGACCAGCCCTCAGTGCCAATAATGCAGCCGTATCTCTACCTCCTCCTCTGGTTCACCGGCGTCCACAGCCTGGACAAGTTCCGAGGACCTTTGCTTGAAGCCACTTGTCCCCGTGGGGTGAGCCTTTGTATATAAACTTTGGAACTGATTTCCTTGTTCTTCCCTCTCTCCATCATTCCATTACTTTTTTGTGCCCCTTCCACTCGTATCTGTGACTTGCTGGCAATTTCTGGTGGTGTTTCTGTTTCATTATCGCCCATTCCGCCGAAAGAATTGCGTTTCAGTGGAATAAGGACGTTAGAAATCAGCCAGAACCAGGCGCTCAGCTCTATCCGGCTTTCCTTCAAATCTGTGTTGATTTTATTACCCCGGTGACCGTTTTTAGCGGCAAAAGAAGCACTTAGACACGTACATGGTTAGGACCGGTTCAGGGGGATATGGGCCAAACGCAGGCAGGTGGGACTAGTGTAGATGGGGCATGTTGGTCGGTGTGGGCAAGTTGGGCCGGGGGGGCTGTTTCCACGGTGTATGACCCCAATCCTTGGAAAACAAACAAAGAAAACGCATCACAGATGTTGGAAATCTGAAAACCAAACGAGGGGTTGCTGGAAACACAGGAGAGGTCAGGTGGCATCTGTGGACGGAGAAACAGAGTTAATATTCCACGTCAGGGATCTTTCCTCAAGAGTTCTGATAAAGGGTCTGTGAGCTCCACTGTTAACTCCGTTTGTTTTCCATTATCTCTTATTCCCTTGATACATTAAAAAAAAACGATCTCAGCAACTGTGCTTGGACACATCTTTTGGCCAGAGAATGCCAACTATTTGCCACCCTGTGTGGCAAAGAAATGTCCTCTCATCTCCAGTCTGAATTTATTTTGAGACTGACACTCCAGCCAATTGAAAAGTCAACTCCTCTATCTGCTCTCTTCACAATTGTTCCATAGGATCGTTCAAGTCCATCTGAATGAACATATGTGGTCTTGATCTTGGTGTCATTCAGATGGGCTTGTGGGTCTAAGGGTATGAATCTCGCGTTGGTCCTGTGTTTGAAGCCCGGACCTCCTTCAAGGGCGACCACAGATGCTGTCTGTATGTAGTTTGTACGTTCTCCCTGTGAGTGTGTGGGTTTTCTCCGGGTGCTCCCGTTTCCTCCCACATTCCAAAGACGTGTGGGTTTGTAGATCAGTCTGAAGAAGGGTCTCGACCTGAAATATCACCCATTCCTTCTCTCCAGAGATGCTGTCTTTCCCGCTGAGTTACTCCAGCATTTTGTGTCTATCTTTGACGGCTTTATTACTTGGAGCGCAGAAGAATGAGGGGTGATCTTATGGATGTGTATGAGGGGAATAGGCAAGGTGGATGTACAGAGACTTTTACCCAGTGTGGGGGGGAAATCAAGAACCAGAGGATATTGGTTTAATGTGAGAGGGGAAAGACTTAATAGGAACCTGAGGGGTAACTTTTTCACACAGACGGTGGTGGGTATATGCAATAGACAATGGGTGCAGGAGTAGGCCATTCGGCCCTTCGAGCCAGCACCGCCATTCAATGTGATCATGGCTGATCATCCCCAATCAGTACCCCGTTCCTGCCTTTTCCCACATATCCCCTGACTCGGCTTTCTTTAAGAGCCCTATCTAGCTCTCTCTTGAAAGCATCCAGAGAACCGGACTCCACCGCCCTCTGAGGCAGAGAATTCCACAGACAGTGGAATGAGCTGCCAGAGGAGGTAGTTGAAGCAGGGACAATAACCACATTTAAAAAACCATTTGGTCAGGTACATGGATAGGAAAGGTATGGAGTGATATGGTTCAAACACAGGCCAATGGCACTTTAGTGTAAATGGTGCTTCTAGGTCAGCATGGGCAATTTGGGCTGAAGGGCCTGTTTCCATCTGTATAACTCTGACTCTATGGCTCTCATGCTATTCTAGGACAGGAGCATCAACTCTAGGGGCTGGGCTGGGTCAATGAATGTATTCCATATATCAAGGAATATTACACCTTGATGTAATATTGAGGTCCAGGGTCCACCGGAAATTACAGTGAGCAGATAAAGATCAACAAAGTCAAATGATTTGTTTCAGCAGCGTAAAAGCCATCTAACTCTTTCTCCTCTCACTGTTTGAATTCTGAGACCATGAAGCTAACCTCAGCAATTCTTAAATCACAGCCCACCCAGCTTGGATGTACAAGGTGTTAGGGACAGACACTCATCAGGGGATCAGTGCTCTGTGAAATAAAGTAGAATTATACTGGAGGTCCTAATCTATATTAGATAAATGTAATCACTTTAAAATAATGTTTGTGGTGCATTTATCTCAAGTTTTTTAATGGATGTAGAAATGTTAGAAACTAACACGACTGGTGAGATGAGGTTAAGAAATATGATCTGCATTGATTCCTTGCTACTTACCTCCGTGTTCAGTGGAAATAATGTTGGATTGCTCCACTTTTAGCAAATGGACTACTTGCCTGGTTATTTTTTGCCTTGCGGTTATTTTTGAGGAATGCTGCCTTATTATACTTGAAAGGTGTGTGCGTGTACAATGCCATCGGGACAGTACAGGGTTTACAAGCCCTCCTTTGAAAGGAACATAGAATGACGGATATTAAAGCCAATGAGACATGTGGTTTGGGATGTGTGTTTAATGCTGCAGGCTTCAGGCACTACTGAATAGGCATGGCACAATTTCCTTCGCAGGCAGCAGAAGATGTTAAGGGACATGCATTGGGGTCTGTGCCAAGTGTGGGAGGTCGGGTGTGATCGCAAGCCGAGGGGATCGGCCATTGGGCCACTGAAAGAGAGGCCCTGGCTGACTAAGATATGTTTGGGAGGTGTAGGTGGAAGGAGGGTTGGATGGATGCTGCTGCTGGAAGTCATCAGATTACGTTTTTTAGGAGAGAAAATGAGCACAAAGGAAATGAGCTCTCCTGCCAGTGAGAACAAACTCCAGGCTGTGTGGAGGGAAGGACAGTATCTTCATTGAGGGAAGTAGCCTGCTTCCCCCAGCCATGTGTAAGAAGGAACTGGAGATGTTGGTCTATACTGAAGATAGATACAGCGAAAAAGGATGGGTGATAGTTCGGGCTGGGACCCTTCTTCAGTCCCGACCTGAAATGCCACCCATCTTTTTTTATCCAGAGATGCTGCCTGACCTGCTGAGTTACTCTGGCTCTTTGTGTCTATCTCCCCTCAGTCATCACCTACTTCCCAAGTCCTTGCCCTCATTCCCTCCCTACCTCATCTCTCTCTTTATACTTCCCCTCCCCGCTCCACCTTTGTTTACTTCTCGCAACATACTCAAAATACATTGCATTTATTTTTGACATTTCTCATCACCAAAGGAGATCAAAAGAATATAATTCCCTGCAAATGAACTTGTGTCAGACTATACATTACAGTTAGATAACTTGAAAATCAAGTCTATCAAAATATGCCTCAAGAACAACAAATATTTTGATTCTCTGGATTGATTCCATGTGATTCAGGACCCAGCCACGTGCTGGGCTCTGATCTACCTCTTCAGCCCTTTGGACCAAGCCATCCATGCCAATCAAGATGCCCCATCTAAGTTTGTCCCACTTACCCATATTTATTCCATATCACTCTAAAGCTTTCCTATTTGGATACATGTCCAGATCCAGTTGCTATTTATATGTTGTTATAGTACCTGCCTCAACTACTTTCTGTGGCAGCTTGTTTCATATACCACGGAGTTTAAAAAGTTGCTCCTCTTGTTCCTAATAAATCTTTCCACTCTCGCCTTAACCATATGCCCTTGACCTTGATTCCCCTACCCTGGGGAAAAGACTGTGGATTCACTATATCGCATGTAGTCCAGATTGGATATAGAACTAGAGGGATGGTGTCATGGTTACGATTACAGGGATTTTAATTTTTTTAACTCAATTTATTTAATGACACTGCTTTTGTGAATTGTGGGTGTGACTGCTGAAAACATGATTCACTGAATCTTGCACAACACAATGTGGGAAGTGCGTAGTATTTCTCACAAAAATATAGCCAGTTCATCCAATGAAATTACAGATGATTGCGTGAGTTTTGTAATATTCCTTCACTTTAAATAATGTTTTGGTCATTTCCCACACACAACATCCTGTTATAATGTTGCTGCTTTATGCACTTCTACTATCCGAGAATAACTGAAAGAAGAGATATTAATAAATGATATCCATAAGGTCATATGATAGGAGCAAAATTAGGTCATTCGGCCCATCAAGTCTGCTCCGCCGTTCAATCATGGCTAATCTATCTCACCACCGAGATTCCTGCTCATCTCCTGGTAGAGCGGCTGCCTCACTGTGCCATAGAGACACAGGTTCGATGCTCCGGTGCTGTCTGTGTGGAGTTTGCACGTTCTCCGTATGACCAAGTGGGTTCCCTACGGTGCTCCGGTTTGTAGGTTGTAGGAAGGAACTGCAGATGCTGGTTTACACCAAAGATAGACACAAAATGCTGGAGAAGGGTCTTGACCCAAAACGTCACCCATTCCTTCTCTCCAGAGATGCTGCCTGATCCGCATTTTGTGTTTATCTGCCGTGAAGTGGCGATATACTAACAGAAAATCATTGAAAAGTTTGTAATATAATTTAAGTAACCTTTTTTGAGGGATTTTCAGAGGAGAAATGCACAAACGAGGAATGAATGTTTTTACAAACTACTGCTTAAACAGTAGTCATAGGGTCATACAGCATGGAAACTGGCCCTTCAGCCCATCTCATCCATGCTGGCCAAGATGCTCCATCTAAGCTAGTCCCATTTGTTCACTCTTTAAACCATGAAGTAGTAAACTGTTAATTCCTAAAGTTGTGACAACATGGCCAGGAACTGCACTAAACCCTTATTATAACAGACTATGGGGGGGGGGGGGTTCATTATTGCTGATTGTCCACTATAACCAAGTAAGGGTTTGTTCCCCCATTGAGTAAGACCTCTCTGGTGGAATAAAACTGGGTGGAAAAAAAGGTCTTACCTTCCACTACCTGCAACCTCCGGCAACCACCTTCAACGAGCATCGCAACCGGCATCAACTAAAAAATTACCAATTTTTAAAACGGCAACCTATTTTTAGTCGCTGCCGGTTTTGAATTTTTTGAAATAATCGGCGGAACATAGAAGAAGCGGAAACCACTTTCGACCATTAGGGAGACCGACAAAAACCTCTGTGAACCGCACGGAAGCCTTGGGTTCCGCAAAGTCTCCAGAGGTTTCCGTTCAGGTTTCCTAAGTGGGACAGGGGCATTACGTGTCAATAGAAGCAATCGCCTGTCAATGTCAGTGTCCACCGCAGTGTATCTAGCAGCCTGTGTTCTTAAAGAGACATTCCGCTGTACCCAGAATTCATTACGAAGGTGTCCTTAATAACGAGGGTTTACTGCACCTCTGGTTTGGTCCTGACCCATTGATGTAACTTTGTAGAAATATGGTGAACACTTGTTCTGCGTATAATTAGCCTTCCTGCAACACATCTGACAAAGTTACCAAGCAATTGAGGAAATTTCTTCTCCTGTCGTAGGTGCTATCATAGGTTGTCGCCAGGGTGACGCAGGTTGTCGCCAGGTGACGTTGGTTGTCGCCGGATGCTGACTTTGGTAAATTCCATTGGTGATTACCTACGTCAACTGATGACAGGTACCGGCGACTGAATTGTCTTCAGTTGTCGCTGACAGGGTCGTTGCTTGTCGTAGCTTGTTGCGGGTGGACGTAGGTTGACTTCGGTTGTCGTAGGTTGTCCCTGTGTGGTTGTAGGTTGTCGTAGGTGTGGTCATAGATGGACTTCCTAAGTCGTGACAATTGGGTCACCGATTGTCGGTAGCTTGCCGTCGACTAGGTGGTAGGTTGTCATAGACATTGTCGTGGGGGGAGGGGGGGGTCCAGTCACTGTTTTTTCGGCGACTTGCTACGACTGTGACAGTCGCCGAAAAAAAATCGCCTAAATAGGACAGGCCATTTACTTGCAGCAGCACAACAGAATATGTAAACATAGTACTATAAGCAATGTAATAAACAAAAGGTTACATACATACATACATACATACCGTTGAGTTACTCCAGCACTTTGCGTCTATCTTTGGTATATGTAGGCACCTGCAATTCCTTCCTACACAGTGGAAATATGAAACTTAGTGAGTGAAGTGCGTTATCTCTTTTAAGTTGAAAACCTATCGAGCCCACATTGATATATTCCCTTCTCTCAGTCTTCCTATTTCCCCAATTCATCACATTGTCCTTGTTCCTTTTCTCTTCTCCTCTTATTCGCCAGCTTCATTGCCTCTTCCTTATTATGGATTATTTTTCTCTGTGCTTCCCCTATCTTCCTCAATCTCTCTCCCCTGTCCTCCTCTATCTGCCTCTTTCAATTCTCTTGAACCTTCATCTTGATTCCATGACCCTGACCTTCACCCCTCCAATCAACAATCGCCCATCGATCGGCACTGACTAACTATCCTGAACTCAAATATTTCTATTGGGTAGGTACATGGCTAGGAATGGTTTAGATGGATATCGGCTAAATGCAGGCAAATGGGGTTAGCTTAGGTGTATAACTATAAATCTATAAGAAAACCAACATGTATATACAAAGGTGTTACATGGTATTAATCGGCCTTTTAATTAGCAGCATATCCTGTAATCATACTTAAAGTTATTAACTAATATGTTCAGGAATGTACTTGCACAATAGACTGTGGAGGGTATTACTTTTCTCCAAAACATGTCTTAATCAGCATCACGGGGTTAAATAAGTTTTGCAATATTCCCTCACCACTTTAAATGAAATGTTCGAACAGTTGCATCAAGCCAACATCCTGTTACAATAATGGCACATTATGCATTTCGACATTGCCGCAGTACCCAAAGCAGAATGGATTATCTTCGGAACAACGGAAGATAGTCCAGAACTAAATGTGTTCCAAAATAAATTAATAGACTATGGGTTAATAACTGGAAAAAGTTAATCCTAAAATTCTGGAAAAACGCTCCAATACCAACTATAAACATGTGGATTTCAAATATGTTCGAAACATTACACCTAGAAGAGATAAGACTCCTCCTGGCAGGTAAACCAGATCACTTCCACCTGACATGGTCTGCATTTATAGAATTATTACAAGTATAGGGTGCAAAAGTACAAAAAAAAAAAAAACTGAGGCCAGGTAAGGGGGGATGAAAGCTGGAGAGTTGGTGTGTCCCATTTGCGTGATGCTTACAAAAAAGTATTTGTTTTTCTCTTTTCCCTCTTTTTTCTTATTTTTTAGGGTCTATTTCTTAACTCTTTCTTTTTGTTTTTAATTTCTTTCTTATAGGGTCTTTGTTTTTTGTTTTTGTTTTTTGTTGTCACGTTTTTTACACTTTCACTTTTTTCCTTCACTTTCTTCTTTCTCTCAATCTCATCCTTTCCCTTTATTAGTGTAGAAAATAAACGGAGTACATTAATTGTAATAAGATATATGTGATGAGTACTAGTGTAATTGGTTGTAATGTAATGTACTTCTAATAAATAAAAATTTAAAAAAAAAGACATTGCCGCAGTGTGGAAGGTAGTTTAGTTTACAGTTACAGTGTGGAAACAGGCCATTCAAGCCACCAAGTCCACCTTGACCAACATTCACCCGTACACTCCTTCTATGTCCTGCACGCTCGGGGCAATTTTACTGAAGCCAATTAACCTACAATCCTAGGTACTCAAAAATGCTGGAGAAACTCAGCGGGTGCAGCAGCATCTATGGAGCGAAGGAAATAGGCAACGTTTCGGGCTGCTGCAGCTGAGTTTTGTGTACCTTCGATTTTCCAGCATCTGCAGTTCCTTCTTTAACAACCTACAATCCTACATGTCTTTGGAATGTGTGAGGAAACTGGAGCACCCGGGGAAAACCAATGCGGTCACAGGGAGAAGGTACAAACTCCACATAGGCAGTTCCACATAGTCAGAATCGAACGCCATGAGGCAGCAGATCCACCGCTGCGCCACCCTACAGGTTGGAGGAAAGGCTTCTGAAAAGAAATGATTGAAAGCTTTCTCAACCTCAGTTAATTGTTGATTTCTCTCAATATCCATCTGCAATGAACTGTGGGGCATTCATCCTTAGCCTAACAGATGTGAGATGTGAAATGCAGTGAAAAGTTTGTAAATATAATTTAACTAAACTTGTGTTGGATGATATTCAAAGGTGAAATATTCAGACAAGATCTGAATGAATGAATACTTTATTGTCATTATAACATGTAAACATGTACAACGAAATTAGAAATGCCAACCAGTCAGTGCACACATTTTCTTAGAGCAAAAGTCTAAGATAAACAACTAAAGTAAATAACATGAAAAAAACCACATTCTTCTGTCGATTTCCCAGTCCCTTTGGTGTGTAGCGCACCTGTACTCATTTGGTGGCTACATTAAGTGTATTTATTGCTGTGGGATAAAAACTGTTTTTGAGTCTGTTTGTCCTTGTCCTCATTGATCTGTACCGTCTGCCTGACGGCAGCAGTACAAACAGGGAGTGACCAGGGTGGAAAATGTCCTTTATGATCTTCTTGGATTTTTTGAGACAGTGGGAACTGTGTAGGTCCTTCAAGGTGAGGAGAGGGCAGCCGATAATCTTCTGGGCGTTGTCAATTGCCCTCTGGAGCGCTTTCCTCTTAGCCGCTGTGCAGCTGGTGTACCACACGCATACACAGTATGTTAAGATGCTCTCAATTGAGCATCGATAAAAGGATAGCAGCAGTCTCTGGGTGATGTTCTTCCTGAGCACCCTCAGGAAGTACAGTCTCTGCTGGACCATTTTCAGCAGCGCAGAGGTGTTCACGCTCCAAGTCAGGTCCTCCTCAATGTGGATTCCCAGGAAGCGGAAATCCGCCACTCTTTCCACACAGTCCCCATCGATGATTAGTGGTGTAATGTCCGTTTTCTTCTTCCTATAGTCAATTATGAGCTGTTGAGGAGCAGGTTATTTTCTCCACACCACCCTGTCAGCTGCTCCACCTCATCCCTGTAGGCGTACTCACCCCCCCCAGAGATGAGCCCCACCACCGTGGTGTCATCCGCAAATTTGACAATGGTGTTACTGTGGTGGGCGGGGGTGCAGTCATATGTGTAGATGGTGTAAAGCAGGGGGCTCAGCACGCAGCCCTGTGGAGAGCCGGTACTGAGGCTGAGGGCCGTAGATGTGTGACGGCCCACTCTGACTCTCTGACTGCGACCCGACAGGAAGCTCTTTATCCACATGCAGGTGGAGTGTGGAAGTCCCAGGTCCCCCAGTTTGTCCACCAGTTTGTGGGGAAGGATGGTGTTAAAAGCAGAGCTGTAGTCCACAAAGAGCATCCGCACGTAGCTCCCCCGCTGCTCCAGATGTGACAGTGCAGCATGGAGGGCTGTGGCTACAGCATCCTCTGTGGATCTATTCGCTCTATACGCAAACTGGTGGGGGTCAAAGCTTCGGGGCAGGCGTGATGTGATGTGACCCCGGACCAGTTTTCAAAACACTTCATCACCACTGGTGATGAAGTGTTATCTGAGTGTTTTCATCAGCTTTTTCTATTAGAAGGGTTACCTGCTGCATTATTACTCCAATCCTAGATTTATCACACCCTACATAAAACTGAAATGGTAATATTTTATTCAACCACATGAGGTTTATAAGTGTTTCATAAGCAATGCTTTCATAGATGAAACAATCCATGCATCACATAACAGCAGCATGGTGGTGCAGCAGTAGAGTTGCTGCCGCACAGGTTCAATCCTGACTACGGGTGTTTGTATGGAGTTTGTACATTCTCCCCATGACTGCGTGGGTTTTGTCCGGGTGCTCCGGTTTCCTCACACACTCCAAAGACGTACAGGATTGTAGGTTAATTGGCTTTGGTAAAAATGATAAATTGTCTCTAGTGTGTTGGATAGTGCTAATGTACGGTGATCGCTGGTCAGCATGGACTCGATGGGCCGAAGGTCCAGTTTCTGCTCTGTCTCTCAACTAAACGTGCCCTTGGAATGCTGTCTTTGCCTGCATAACGTTGCCCAAGAAAATGGGTCGCATCACTCTGGGATATGCCTGTCAATGTGTACGATGAATAACCGTGTTCAATGGCACATCTCCCTAACTAGATCCTAACCCAGATCTGGGAACACCACTTGCTTGTTTGTCTCACCATCTCTCATCAAGGTAAATGTTCCCCAACTCCTACTGCCTACACTTAGTCTCTTGACACCGGCTCAACCTGCCTCCAAAGGTTTTCATTCCCCTCAAAGCCCAAGTCTGGACTCAAACACCCCATCTCACCATCCTCTATTTCTGATTCCCAGACTCCCCATGGTGGAAGTATCAACCTCCATGGTGGAAGATCTCACGCAAGGCCCAGTCTCTTTCATCTGGGGCTACAGTTCAAATCCTTGGCTCCCATCCGAGGGCCCATCTTGACTCCTGAATCCCAAATTCAGTCTATCATCTTCCTTTGCTTAATATTCATCTCGACCCACTTCCTTCCTCACCAGTAGTTCACTCTCAGAGGCACCAGAGAGTCTCCTTTATACGCTGTGCACTGCCGCAGTCTACAACGGAAACTATGCGCGGGCCATCCATTACATTTGGGCGATATTGAGGTTTGTGCACAGGCTTTAACGCATCTTTCCCAGTACCAAAGAATATCAGAGATCAAAGGTGCTGAGCCAGTTCCACCCATGTTCATGCGCAGGCAATGTTATCACAATGATCAAGCGAATTGAGATGCTATAAGATGTCAGCAATCTTCAGATTTCATTGTACTTCTACCTCCATCTCTGCACCCTGCTCCTCACCCATCCACCCCTAACCCCAGCCAGATAACATCTTTGTTCATTAAAATGGCCCAAGGCCCACTGTACACTCTAACTTCCTGATAATATGCTGCTTCACATTGCGTTCCCAATTGACACCAAAACATTTGGTGTATGTTGACAAACCTGTTGTGTATAAGAATTCCTGCATGCCACCAAGGTATTGCTAGAGGGACTATAGATTAAAATGTACTTGGTGGAGACAATAAACAATCTGCTGGAGGAATTCAATGGGTCGGGCAGCATCTGTGGGGGGAAGAGAACAAGGGACAAAGTGGGACAGGAGGAAACCGATGCATCCGGAAAAAACCCATGTGGTCACAGGGCGAACCTACAAACTCGGTATAGACAGCACCCATAGTCAGGATCGAATCCAGGTCTCTGGTGCTGTAAAGCAGCAACTCTACCGCTGCACCACCTTGCCACTCCACTTTGCCACTTTCAGATAATAAGATACGACATCTCCGAAAATGAGATATGGAGATTAAATGGGTGATATTATGGTGAGGTAACAGGTGAGGCAGATTAATCAAGCTGCGTGAGATTTATTGTCATGTGCACAAGTTCGGTGAGGTATTGGTGTAATATATACCTGGCTTGAAGCAGCATCACAGACACATGGATTCAGATGACACTGGCACAGTTGGTAGAGCTGCTGTCAGAGTCACAGGTTCGATCCTGACCTCGGGTGCTGTCTTTGTGGAGTTTGCACATTCTCCCTGTAACTGCGTGAGTTTCCTCAGAGCACTCCAGTTTCCTCCCACATACCAGAGACGTGCGGGTTTGCAGGTTACTTAGCCTCTATAAATTTGCTCCTAACGTGTAAGGAGTAGACGTGTAAATGAGATAACATAGAACTAGCATGAACAGGTGATCGATGGTCAGCGTGGATTCGATGGGCTGAAGGGAATGTGTGAGGAAACCTGAGCACCCAGCGTATACCCATGTAGTCACAGGGAGAAGTGAAGAGGAAAAGATTGCAGAAAACAAGACATGATTGCAAACAAGTCTATTGCAGTGCAAGGGGCGATACGTAATGTTCTGTTGCCGAGTTTTGTTGAGGCTTTGCTGCCATGACACTGGTGTCTGCATGCAAACAATTCAAATGTAATTAACACCTGTAATTAAAAATTAAACTCGCTTTGCAAGATCACCCTCAGCCAGGAGGTTTCTAGAGAGAAAGGTTTGTTCCAGTGATTCTCTCACACATAGAGGTGGGGGCTGGCACAGTCAGTGGAAATAGATATCAGATTAGTTTAGTTTGGAGATACAGCGCAGAAACGGGCCCTTCGGCCAACCGTGTCTGGATGGACAAGCGAATCCCGCACATTAACACTATCCTACACACACTAGGGACAATTTTGCATTTATACCAAGCCAATTAACCTACAAACCTTCTACGTCTTTGGAGTGTTGGAGGAAACTGAAGATCTCAGAGAAATCCACGCAGGTCACAGGGAGAACGTACAATCTCCGTATAGACAGCAGCCGTAGTCAGGGTCGGACCTGGGTCTCTGACGCTTTAAGGCAGTAGCTCTACTGCTGCGTCACCATACCACCACAGATATGTGGCAGACAGCTGATTCAGTTGAGAAGATTTCAGTGAATTTCCCCAGATCAAATTGATATTCCATCTGCACCTCAGTGTGAACATAATTACTGGGCCAAACACTGGCAGGTGGAGAATATTCACAGACCAGGTCAACATCAGCTGGTTACTTCTCCCTGTAACATCCCATCCACCATCTGCACCTCACGGAAGTGGCTGAGCAACAAGGCACGCAGCGTGGTGGTCCACAGCCTGTGGTGTGTCTACACCCTCCCTGGCTGCCATTTCTATCAATCTCAATGGTGTGTGGTATTAAAATGATTTAGTTTGTCCAAGGTTTAGGGGTTGATACCACATTGGAAATGGTGATATGTAGCTAATGAAGTGCTTGAGAAGAGAAGGTTTCATTGAGTTCAGCTCAGTTTAGAGAGCTTAGTTTATTATTGTCGTGTACAATTGCCTTTGTTCAAAATAAAGACTATAAATGTTTACAATCAAGTGATCCACAGTGAACAGATAAAGGGCAGAATAATTAGTGCAAAATAAAGTCCGATTTAAAGATAGTTCCAAGATCGACAATGAGGTAGATGGGAGGTCAGAACTGCAATCTAGCTGATGAGAGGACAATTCAGTTGCCATATAACAGCTGGGAAGAAACGGTCTCTGAATCTGGAGGTATGCATTTTCAAGCTTGCACCTCATGCCTGATAAGCAGAGAAGAGGGAGTGACCAGGGTGAGTCCCTTCTTCAGACAGCAGACTCAACCAGCATCTGCAGTTCCTTCATATACAGAGAAAGGTTGTTCTCATGTTATTGTATGAACGGGAGAGTTGATCTTTGCTGTTTTTAGTAGATGTTCTCTCTCAGTGAGGCTCCTGGTTGGAGGTACTCACAAGTACATTGAGTTGTGTGTAAAACTACCTGTCATTTTATATTCTATGATGGTGGATGGAAGAAGAGTGCAATGGTGTGTGGCTGGACTTGACTGCCCTTTGGTATGGTAAGCAACCTTGCAACCATTTAGAGTCAAGTGTTAGCGACTCATGCCTGGGATCTGCATCCAGCACATCATTCTCTGACATTTCCGCCACCTTCAACGTGATCCCACCACCAGACACATCCTCCCATTCCCATCCCTTTCTGCCTTCCGCAGAGACCACTCCTTCTGAAAATCCTTGGTTCACTCGTCTCCCCACCTACTCCCACAGGAACTTTCCCCTGAAACTGCAGGAGATGTAAGGCCTGAACCTATACCTTCTTCCTTCACCTCCATCCAGGGATCCCAGCAGTCCTTCCAAGCCTGCACCTCCTCCAACCTCATCTACTGCATTGGGTGCCCCCGATGTGGCCAACAGTTCCTTGTGTCACAATGTGTCTGGGAATAATGTGTTGCACAAGGGGATAGTAAAGGGTAATCCTTATTTGAAAATAAATACAAGTAGGAGTTGGAAGTTGTAGATTGGAAATAAGGGAAGAATATATCTCACAGTGGCTGTGTTCAGCTGAGTAAGAGATTAACTGAGTAAGAGATTAATGTATTGGAGGACTTTAGACATTTTTGTGACCTGGACTTTGAAGCTATGTATATTTGCGATATGTTTATGACGGAATTTTTTATCAAGAACATTATCAGTTATAAGAACAACACTGAAATGCTATTAAAAGTTTCTGCATTGTTTTCATAAAGTTTTTAGTTTGCACTGTAAATGTGGTTTCAACTTAGTTACTGTTCAAGGTCATTTTTTAACTATTTAATTTATTGTTTACAGATCATTATTTGTTTTTGTAAGCCACATTCAAATTTGATGTGTTGGTGTTTCTTTAAAATAAAAGTTCCATTTTTATTAAAGGTATCTTGGTTAGGCCATCCCTCAAGATGCCCAGTCACCAGCTGAGGATGGAATCCCATTGAATCTCCATTCCAGAGTAATCTTGCCGCAATGTTTCAATGTTAGTCAAGTTGTCGAGTTTATTGTCATATGCACAAGTATGGTGTGGTACAGGAAAAAATGAAAAGATTACTTGCAGTACCGACACAGGCACATAGACTCGTACAAAACACATACTATAAATTAGATATGTGCATGAAGGAACTGCAGATGCTGGTTTGAACTGAAGGTAGACACAAAAAGCTGGATAACTCAGCGGGTCAGACAGCTTCTCTGGAGAAAAAGAATAGGTGAAGTTTCGGGTCGTGACTCTTCTTCATAAGTCTTGACTGATACTTCTCCTAGGGGACACGATTTAAAAATAAGGGCTTCTGTAAAAGACGGAGATGAGGTGTCATTTTTCTCTTCTCAGAGCTTCCCAAGCTTTTAGACCTCTTCTTCACAAAGGGGCAGAGTCCTCGAGTATTTTTAAGGCCGAGGTAGAAAGCATCTTGACAGTGGTGTGACAGGAATGTGAAATTCATGTTACAATCAGATCAGCCACATACTGAATGATAGAATGTAGACAAAAGTGCTGGAGAAACTCAGCGGGTGCAGCAGCATCTATGGAGCGAAGGAAATAGGCAACATTTCGGGCCGAAACCCTTCTTCAGACGGGATGATAGAATGTGTTTGATGGACCATGTGGCTCTAAATTACTGCTCTAAATGTGTATGCTTAATTCATGTTCATCAGCTCTAGGAGCAGAATTAGGCCATTTGGCCCATCAAATTACTCCGCCATTTAATCATGGATGATCAATCTTTCCTTCTCAACCCCATTCTCCTGCCTACTCCCCATAACCCCTGACACCCTTACTAAGCAAAACTCTGTCAAGCTCCACCTAAAAAATATACATCTACTTGGTTACTGGTTACACAATAACCACCTCTTCCTCAACATCAACAAAACCAATGAACTCGTCGTTTGCTTCAGAAATGAGATCAAGCTGGTGTTCATTGCTGAGAGAGTTAGCAGCTTCAAATTCCTGAGTGTTAACATTTCGGATGAGCTGTCCTAGGCCCAAACACATACTGTAGATTAACTTCAGAGATACAGCGCAGAAATATGATTTCAAGCATTCTGTTATAGCATCAAGAACAGTCTGGGGTTTTTGCCTTTTATGAACTTTCTGAGTGTTGCCTTTTGTAATGAGGAGGCTGGAAGGGTGAGTCACAGATACGTTTCTCTACGACAGCCACCAAATTGTAATCTTGTGCAATCCGTCAATAGTGGCAATTAAATTTTATCTTGCGTACTTTGTCAAGGAGTTCTTGTGTGTAGCCATTTGTTGTTTGTGGTATGACTTTCTTAACGGAGTTTTATTGTAGCTGATTATATTTTAAAACCAGCCATTTACTTAGTTCCACCATTCCATCACAGATCATTCTGACTTGGAAACGCATGGGCCTTCGTTCCTGAAGATACCGCAACCAAACCCAGTTGTGATCTGCAACCAAACCCTGTGGGAGTGCGCAACCAAACCCGATGGTGGTGTGCAACCAAACCCAGTGGTGGTGTGCAACCAAACCCAGTGGTGGTGTGCAACCAAACGCAGTGGTGGTGTGCAACCAAACCCAGTGGTGGTGTGCAACCAAACCCAGTGGTGGTGTGCAACCAAACCCAGTGGTGGTGTGCAACCAAACGCAGTGGTGGTGTGCAACCAAACGCAGTGGTGGTGTGCAACCAAACGCAGTGGTGGTGTGCAACCAAACGCAATGGTGGTGTGCAACCAAACCCAGTGGGGGTCTCTTCATTAGAGGGGGTGGCAGTAGTTCATGAAGGTGACCCTCACCCCTCAGTGCCAGTGAAGGAGGGTAGTCAGTTCTACTTGGACAATGAACGGATAAATTTGGGCATCGCGGTGGGGCAATTAGTAGATCCACCATCTCACAGCACCAGGGTTAAATCCCGACCTTGCGTACTGTCTGTGTGGCGTTTGCATGTTTTCCCAGTGACTGTGTTGCTTCAGTTTCTCCAACATTCAACGACGTGGGCTGGTAGGTTAATCGGCAGTATTAAATTCTACCTAGTTTGTGGGTGAGTGGTGGAATCTGGGGAGAAAAAAATAAAATGGTATCAAAGTAGGATTGGTATAAATGGGTGGTTGATAGTTGGCACAAACATGATGGGCCAAAGGGCCTGTTTCAATATTGTATTCTCTCCAAGAGTATTTTTGGACAAAGGCTTTCCTTTGTTTGGCTTGGCACAAACCAGGTAAGCCAGAAAGGTAATCATGACAGTTGATGACTAATTAATGAATATACCAACTAGTTCAACACACCTTGTCTCAAGAAAGCATTAGCACACATTACAATGAAAAGCATCAGCAGCTAACCTTAATTGGATAACCCTTAGAACATAGAACGGTGGAGCACAGGAACAGGCCCATGATGTTTATGCTGACCATGATGCCAATTCAAACTAATCCCATTTGCCTGCACGTGGTTTTCATCCCTCCAACCCCTTCTGTTCATGTGCTTGTCGAAATGCCTCTTAAATGACGTGATAATATCTGCTTTCACCACCACACTTGGCAGTGAGTTTCAGGCATCTTTCCTGCGTTTAAAAAAGAACTTGCCATGTAACTGTCCTCTAATCTTTTCCCCACTAACCTGAAAGCCCCCCCCCCTCTAGTATTTGATATTTCCAGATTGGGAAAAAAGACTGATTATCTACCATATCTATGCCTCTCATAATCTTAGATATTTCTATCAGGTCACCCTCTTAGCCTCTGGTGCTCCACAATAAACAATCCCAGTTTGTCCAACCTCTTGTAGCTAATACCCATTAATTTAGGCAACATCCTGGTGAACCTTTTCTGCACCCTCTCCCAAATCTCCACATCCATGAAAGAGACATTTAGATAGGCACATGGATATATACGAAATGGAGGGATATAGATTATGTGCAGGTGGATGAGATTAGTTTAGCATCACGTTTGCTGCAAGCATTGTGATCTCACGATCTATTACTATGCTGTATTGTTCTATATTACATGTAGGTATTTTCTAAGAGAGTCATAGCATCCCATCTCTATAGTCACTTGGGTGGCACAGTGGCGCAATGGTAGATTTGCTGCCTTACAGAGCCTGAGACCAAGGTTCGATCCTGTCCACGGGTGCTGTCTGTATGGAGTTTGTACGATCTCCCTGTGGCCGCGTGGGTTTCCTCTGGCTGCTCCGGTTACCTCCACACTCCAAAGACCTACAGATTTTGTATTGTGTAATTGGCTTTTGTAAATTGTAAATGTTCCCTGTTGTGTCGGATAGTGCTAGTGCACGGGGTGATCGGTGGAACAAAGGACCTGTTTCCACTCTGTATCTCTAAAATCTGTCCACCAAGTATGTGCAAGTCTTCGATGAGCTCTCCGTAAAGTAGCTGCTTTGGTGTTTTGTCAGCAGATATCTGGACATGCCCTTTCCACCCGAAAGAGTCCTGAAGAACAGGGCTTCCTCATAAAATGTCACCTCTAGTGACTTGTGCACTAACTGTAAGCCGTTTAGTTTAGAGATACAGAGCAGAAACAGGCCCTTCGGCCCACCTGTCATTGACCTGCACTTTGCCAATTTCAATATTTACTGCAAACATCTTGATTCTTTAACATCTGTGGCAAATAAAATTACACTCTGATTTCCTTGCCTAATTTTGGTAAAGTATATATGTACTGAACTATCTTGGCAAGAAAAAAATAAGGGCTGCATGGTGGCGCGGGGGTAGAGATACTGCCTCATAGTGCCAGAGACTATGCCAGGCTGAGAAATAAACTAACTCCACTCTTGTGTTGTCAAAAGAATTAGATGGATGAATGGATGGATGGATGGTAGAGAGTGTATGGTGGAGGCAGAAGCTCTAACAACTTTTAAGTATCTGACGACTTCCGGTGGTGCCATGTTGGATTAACAGACGTGCACCTAGCTCCGCTCCCGAAAAATTTCACGATTTTTCGTGTAAAACGGGTCCATAAATCGGGACTGGATTTAAAAACCTTACCGGAGCTTCTGGTCGCCGGGCTGATGACGTCATCAGTAAGCGCGATGTTTTAAACGGTGGTTTAAAGCCTTTTAAATGAGTAAACTGTCTCCAGCTAAGAGCCCTCAGAGATCAGTGAAAAAGCTGCTGAGAAACCAGAAGAAGCCTGAAGGAGAAGTTACCTCTGAAGTTTCTGAAGTGGCTGCAGAAATGGATACAAGATCTAAGACAGAGTTTGGTAAGGACAAAGAGTTTGATGATTTGAAGAAATCTGTTAAAGATATGAAAGATGAAATTTCGGATGAAAATAAATCTCTGATGGGAAAAATGATGGAAAAAATTGAAAAGATGATGATGGATTCAAATGCTGGTAATCAGAAGGTGGCTGATTCACTGGACACTATAAATAAATGAATTGATGATGTGAAAGATGGATTATCGGGGAGAATGGACAAGGTGGATGAAACTACTACAGACAGGTTCACGGCTGTGCTTGAAACAGTAGCTGCAAGTATGCGCACAATTACGGATTGGAGAAAAATATGGCTCGAGTGGTTGAAGACATGGCGAAAATGAGGCAAGAACATGAGCAAATGAAGCAAGAAAATGAACAAACTTCACTACAGATGGTGATTCAACTGGGGAAAGTCTCGGACAAATGCCTGGACCTGGAAGCTCGCTCTAGACGCCAGAATTTGAGAATTCTTGGAGTCTCAGAGGGAGTCGAGGGGAAGGACATTCGTGGGTTTGCCATGGGCTTACTTAAACAACTGCTTAATCTTTCCAAAGAACCGAAAATTGAAGTGGCTCATCGTGTTCCAAGATTTAAACAGAGATCTGATGCTGGAAAAATTCATCCACGACATATTATTGTGAAATTTTGGGATATTTTAGAACTGGAAGATGTTATGAGCAAAATCAAATACGGAGTGCAGCTGCGGGTGGACAATGACATTATCAAGATATTCAGGGACTATCCGTATGAAATTGTGCAAAAGAGAAACCAATTTGCGAAGGTTAAAGAGCTTTTAAGAAGGAAACAAGGGATCAGATACGGGGTTTTTTATCCAGCTAAAATGCGTATTTCTTTCAAGGGTTCTGAAAAGTCATTTGCAAAACCTGAAGATGCGTTCAAATATGCCCAGAGTATCGTTGAAAAATAGAAATCAAATGGAGGTTTAGCAGATTTTAACCATTCCAAGCAATGTTTTGGTTTGGGATGGCTAGACTGTTATCTATGGAATTTTGAATCAAGGACACACTCTGCTCAAAATGAGTAAACAGTTGAACAGAAGTGAATGGTATATACCAGAAGCATTATCTGTTTAAAAGACTACAATATTAAATCCAATTGTAAGAACTTATCCTATTAACAACTTAATAAGTTATCTATGTTAGATTAGAATAGCTATGGACGCTAATAAAAAAAATATATATATAAAAATAAAAAATAATGAACTAACAATACTAATACGAATGTTTACTAAATTTAAACCTTATCTATAATTGGGAGGAGGGGTTGAGAAACGAGCAAATGGCTTAGGTCCAGGGGCACGTCTCGTTAACCCCTTCAACCAACAGTTGACCATTATTGAAGTCAAAATTATTTGTTTAATAATTAGTAGCTAAAATTGCGATATATACATGACATGTTATAATGAAATATATAGGGTAAAATTGTATTATATCTGAATGTGAGGCCCCGTTTTAATATTTTAATATATTATGATTAACCAAGAGAGCGGAGCTATTTGTTTAACATCACAATGGAAGTCGAAACAAGGTTTTCTCCCACCTACAGGTGGGCCACTTGTTACAGTGCCGACTATATTAGACACTGTATTTTCACTTTTTTTGTTTTTTTTAAATTATCACATAAATTCACATGTTTGTGTTTTGTGTTTACTGATAAGCGTAAAAGGGATATACCAACAAAACTTAGAAATTCAAAAGTTCCCCCAATACCCAAAGACCTGGGATATGGATGCACCACAAGATTTAAAGGTACTATAATTATTCAAAATGCAAGATGCTAAGCAAAAGAACCTAGGAGGAATCTCATTCTGTAGTTGGAATATAAGAGGTATTAACGAACCTATTAAAAGGGGTAAGATACTAGCTCAGCTGAAACTGTAGAACTCTGACATTATCTTCTTACAAGAAACCCATTTAAAATCTCAGGATCAAGCTAGGTTGAGGGCGAAATGGATAGGTCAAACATACCATTCTTCATTTACTTCGAAATCTAGAGGTACGTCAATCATTATAAGAAAAGGTATACCATTTAAAGCAAAGAATATCATAACAGACATCGAAGGGAGATACTTAATAGTTAATGGAGAAATTCATGATACTCCAATTACCTTGGTAAATATATATGTGCCTAACTTTGACAACCCTCATTTTTAAAATAAAATTCTGAACATAGTCGCAGAGTCTAACTATCAAAATGTTATAATAGGAGGAGACTTTAACTGTATTTTAGATCCGTATTTAAATAAATCAAGCCAAAAACAGAGAGGGAATATGAAATCTAAAACCGGTGAACTTCTCAATACTTACATAAACAATACTAATATAGCAGATGTTTGGAGAATTGTTAATCCAACTGGCAGGGAATACTCGTATTATTCAATGGTACACAAAACATACTCACGTATAGATTATTTCCTGCTGGATACAAAATTAATCCCTCATACTTTTAACCCAATATACCATACAAATTCGATTTCAGACCATTCACCACTAACTTTCTTTTTAAAACTAGAAGGAATGTCTAAGAATAAATCGTTTTGGAGATTTAATTCTCAAATCCTAAAAGATCCACAAGCGAGTATATATTTAAAAGAACAAATGGATGCCTTTTTTCAAACAAATGACACTCCAGATATATCGCCTACTGTATTATGGGAATCTTTTAAAGCATACATTAGGGGTATTATAATTTCATATCAAGCTTTTCAAAATAAAAAGAATAAGAATGAACAAAGATAGTTAGAAGAACTTATTAGACAAATGGATATAGATAATGCTAAAGATCCATCAATAGATAAACATAATAAAATAATAATTTTGAAATTTAAATTAAATAAACTATTATCAGCCAAACATAAGACTTTTTCAAATTACAAAACAAGAGCACTTTGAATTTGGGGATAAACCGCATAAACTTTTGGCTCGCCAGCTAAAAAAACGAGAAAAAGAACATACGATTCCAAAGATTAAATCAGATAGAGGGGAATTATTAACCATACCGAAGGATATTAATAAAAGATTTGCGCAATTTTATGAGAATTTGTATACATCTAAAACGACAACTGACTCCAATAAAATTACAGAGTTTTTGGATAATTGTAATCTTCCAAGGTTAGAGTTGAAGGAACAAGAGGAATTGGGTGCACAAATCTCAATTAAGGAATTAGAAGATACAATAAACTCACTAAAGAATGGAAAAACACCAGGTCCTGATGGATTTACTAATGAATTTTATAAAAGCTTCTATGACAAAATTATACCAAGATTACAAAAAATGTACCAATATGCTTTTAAAAAACAAATACTACCTGATACATTAGCGGAATCAACGATTACACTAATACTTAAGAAAGACAAAGATATAGAAGAACCGGGTTCATATAGAGCTATAGCATTGTTAAACACAGATAAAAAAATATTAGCGAAAACATTAGCTAGAAGATTAAGTAAATATATTAGTAAACTGATAAACCCAGATCAGACGGGATTTATCCCTAAGAGATATTCATCTAACAATATGAGACATTTACTCAACATAATGCATTCACACAAATCTGAAGAACAAGAATTATCAATTATTTCGCTGGATGCTGAAAAAGCATTTGACCAAGTAGAATGGAATTATATGGATAAAGTATTACAAAAATTCCAACTGGGAGAGAATTTTATTCTATGGATTAAATTATTATATAATAAACCTACAGCTAGAATATTAACTAATAACATATTATCCTCGAAATTCCAACTATCAAGGGGAAATAGACAAGGATGCTCATTATCACCACAGTTGTTTGCTCTTATTATTGAACCGCTAGCAGAAAAAAATTAGAATACATCCTGATATCCATGGGTATAATACTAAAGATTCAAATAATAAAATATCTTTATACGCGGATGATATATTACTGTACATTACAAAACCTCAAATCACTATACCAAATATATTAAATTTAATTGAAGACTTTGGATCTTTTTCTGGATACAGAATAAATTGGAATAAAAGTGAAATTATGTCAATAAAACCGAAAGACTCAACACATCTTTTAAAATTCCCTTTTAAAATAGCTACAGAAAAATTTAAATACTTGGGAATCGAAATTACTAGAACATATCAAGGTATGTTTAAAGCAAATTTTGATCCTCTACTTAATAAATTAAACACACTAATTAAATTTTGGAAAACGCTCCCGATGTCTTTAATAGGCCGAATAAATGCAATAAAAATGATCTTTCTACCACAAATTTTATACCTATTTCAATAGATTCCTATATACTTACCAAAGAAGTTTTTTTTTTAAATTGGACTCAGATGTCACTAATTTTATATGGGACTATAAATCACATAGAATACAAAAAACTCACTTGAATAAACCTAAAGTATTAGGGGGTTTAGCACTACCTAATTTCATGTATTATTATTGGTCAGTAAATATTAAAAATATGATTCAACTGATGGATAACTCTGCCCAGCAAGTGGACTGGATTGTAATGGAGAGGATTGCCCCTCTGGAAACATTGGAGCGATCCTCCTCTCACCAATGAAACTGAATAACATAAATTATAATAAGAACCCAATTATACATAGCACAATCCGAATTTGGAAACAAATAAAACAAAATTTAAAATTAAGAAATTTATCACTTTTATCTCCCATAGTTAATAATCCTTCGTTTAATCCCTCTATTATAGATACATCTTTTACACACTGGGATAGACTAGGAATTAAAACATTCAGTGACTTGTATGAAACTGGAAAATTACTTTCATTTCAACAATTACAAATAAAATATAAACTCGGAAATAATCAATATTTTAAATATTTTCAAATATGCGACTATTTGAAAAAATATACAAAAGATCATTATAATAGCCCAGCAGATGTATTGGATGATGCAATGCAGATAAAAGCTGAATCAGCAAACTTAATATCATATTTGTATAATATTATTTTAAATGTAGAAATACCATCTACGGATGGTATCAGAAGAGACTGGGAACAAGAATTAGCTATTAACATTTCAAAGGAAAGGTGGAATGAACACTTATTAAACGTACATAAATGTTCGATTAATGTAAGACACACTTTAATACAATTTAAAATTTTACATAGATTACATTATTCCAAAACTAAAATCCATAAAATTTCCCCAAATGTATCATCCATTTGTGATAAATGTCAATCTCAAGAAGCTACTATAGCGCACTCATTTGTTTTCTGTACAAAAATTCAAAAATTTTGGATTGAAATTTTTGAAATCTTTACAAAATTATTTAAAATAAAACTGATACCCAAAGCAGAATGGATTATCTTCGGAATAACAGAAGATGGTCCAGAACTAAATGTGTTCCAAAAGAAACTAATAGACTATGGGTTAATAACTGGAAAAAAGCTAATCCTAAAATTTTGGAAAAAGGCTCCAATACCAACTATAAACATGTGGATTTCAAATATGTTCGAAACATTACACCTAGAAGAGATAAGACTCCTCCTGGCAGGTAAACCAGATCACTTCCACCTGACGTGGTCTGCATTTATAGAATTATTACAAATATAGGGTGCAAAAGTACCTTAAAAAAAAAAAACTGAGGTCAGGTAAGGGGGGATGAAAGTTGGAGAGTTGGTATGTCCCATTTGCGTGATGCTTACAAAAACTATTTGTTTTTCTCTTTTCCCTCTTTCTCTTTCTTCTTCTTTTCTAGGGTCTATTTCTTAACTTTTTCTTTTGTTTTTAATTTTGTTCTTATAGGGTCTTTGTTCTTTCTTGTTGTCACTTTTTTACACTTTCAACTTTTCCTTCACTTTCTTCTTTCTCTCAATCTCATCCTTTCCCTTTATTAGTGTAAAAAATAAACGGAGTACATTAATTGCAAGAAGATATATGTGACGAGTACTAATGTATGTGGTTGTAATGTAATGTACTTCTAATAAATAAAAAATTAAAAAATAAAAATAAAAATAAAAAAAAAACCTTATAAGTATCTGGACAAGCACTTGAATCTGCAATACATAGAAGGTTATGGGTCAAGTGCTGGTAACTGGAAAGATACTTGATGGTCAACATGGATATGGTGGGCTGAAGGGCCTATTTCAGTGTTGTATGATTCAATTACTTTATGACTTGAACCATACTCTGACCAGAGATTGGACGTGCACTAACTGTAAGCCGTTTAGTTTAGAGATACAGCGCGGAAACAGGCCCTTCGGCCCACCGAGTCTGCACCAACCAACGATCCACGCACACTAACACTATCTTGCACACACTACGGATATTTTGCAATTACAGCAAATCAATTAGCCTACAAACCTGTACGTCTTTCAAGTGTGGGAGGAAACCGGAGCTTCCAGAGAAATCCCACACGGGTCACAGGGAGAACATACAAAGTCCGTACAGACAAGCACCCATGGTCATGATCAAACCCGGGTCTCTGGCGCTGTAAGGCAGCAACTCTACCGCTGCACCACCGTGCCACCCGCATAGTGAACTCCATGTGTCATGGAGGAAGAGAACTGTTCTTGTGCATCATGTGGGATGTAGGGTTACAGCTCGGAGTTCAGTAATATGGTGGCGAGAGGTGACAGTGCGGGTAGTGAGCTCATGACTATAGACTGATGCTTGGTGGCACAATGAGAGCTGCTGCTGGTGAACTGCAGGATAGTGAGACACGGACATTGAGAGGATGGGGATGGAAGCTCAGAGATTCCAATGATTGCATTAGAGCATATCCGTTTAGTTTAGAGATGCAACACGGAAACGGGCCCTACGGCCCACCGAGTCCGTGCCGGCCAACGCTCCCCACATATTAACACCATCCTACACCAACTAGGGACAACTTACATTTATACCAAGCCAATTAGCCTACAAACCTGTACATCTTTGGAGTGTGGGAGGAAACCAAAGATGTCAGAGAAAGCCCCCACACGGTCACGGGGAGAATGTACAAACTCTGTTCAGACAGCATAGTATTAGATCCAGCATAGTCGGGATCGAACCCAGGTCTCTGGCCCTGAGAGTGCCATAAGGCAGCAAGTCTACTGCTGCGCCACCATGCCGCCCCACATTTGTTATAAGGAGAGGTTGGATAAATTTGGGTTATTTTCTCTGGAGTATCAGAGGCTGAGTGGAGACCTGATAAAAGTATATAACATTGTGAGGGGGCATAGATAGGGTAGGCAGTCACAACCTTTATGCCATGGTGGAAATATCAAAGACCAGAGGGCATAGCTGTAAGGTTGGAGGGCCCAAGTTTCATGGAGATGTGCGGGGCATGTATTTCACATGGAGAGCTGTGGGTGTCTGGAACGTGCTGCCAGGGATGGTGGTGGAGGTAGATATGATAGTGGCAATAAGAAGCTTTTTAAATAGGCACGTGGATATGCAGGGAATAAAGGGGTATGGGTCATGTGCAGGCGAAGGAGACTAGTTTAACTTGGCATCATGTTTGACACGGACTTTGTGGGCTGAAGGGCCTTTTCCTCTGCTATACTAATTTGTGTTCTCTAGATGACTATTTCATGGGTCATATCAGCTACTTTCTGAGAGGACTGTTTCCAAACTATTGGTCTGATTGGGTCTGAAGTATAGTAACCGCACTGTAATAAGAGTTGATTCGCCTGAAAATGATGCCATTGTAACCAAACCTAGAGGAACTACAAAAGAAGGGATAAAAAAATCACATTTTGACTAGGCAGAGAGGACTAGCTGCTGTTCCAAAATATTGATGATATTTATAAAATTATTTTGTTTCTTGTACCATATTTAAGAGAAGGAACTGAGTGATGCAAGAAATGTTGAAGAGCGGGAATAGGAGGAGCACAGGGGGCCTGGAATGTGAAGAATGGCAGCCAGCTCGACCAGAATAACCTCAACCTGAAGTGTGCCAAATGGCTTGTGCTATTATCTGTGTTGTATCCAGATAGTGACACAGTGCTTCCCAAACCATTGGCATCCATGCTGTGAAACATTGCTGTTGTCGTTTGAGGTTTCTCTCTCTCTCTCTCTCCACTTATCCTAAATACATTTTACTTATTGCAATCCTTGGAGCACAGGAGGATGAGGGGTGATCTTATAGAGTTGCACAAAATCATGAGAGGAATAGATCGGGTAGACACAGCTTAGGGCAATCGAGAACCACAGGACATAGGTTTAAGGTGAAGGGGGAAATATATTATAGGAATTTGAAGGTTAACTTTTTCGCACAAAGGGTGGTGGGTGTATGGGGAGGTAGTTGAGGCAGGGACTATTGCAATGTTTAAGAAACAATTAAACATTGACATGGATAGGACAGGTTTAGAGGGATATGGGCCAAATGCAGGTAGGTGGGACTAATGTAGATGGGACAGGTTGGTCAGTGTGGGCATCTTGGGATGAATGCCTGTTTCCATGCTGTATGACTCTATGACGCTATTCAGTATTGAGTTCAGAGCCCCTTCTCCACTTTCCTCGATCATCCTGACATGTTTACCCAAATCTTTACCTGTTCATTTCGCTCCACAGATGCTTCCTGGCCCACTGAGTTCCTCCAGCACGATGTTTTATGTTTCTCTAACTTAAATTATTGAAGATAACCCCTTTTATTCTTCTCCCACAATGACTCAATCCATGTTCCTTAATGATTAATCAGGTATAGGGTTCAGGATATAGTCATTGCCTGTTTTCAGCCTGTCCATGTTCCATCTATTTAAGACAAGGGAGGGGGAAAGATTTAATGGGAACCTGAGGGGCAACCTTTTTACACAAAAGGTGGTGGGTGTACGGAACAATCTGCGGGATGAGATAGTTGAGGCGGTACCCGGACGTGGCGCCGACAGACAAGAGGCCAAAGCAAAGAAGCCGAAGCCAAAGAACCGAATAGAAACGGGGCCGAAACGCCAATAAACCGAAAGAGTCCGAAGACGAAACGCCTACTAACCGAAAGGATGGGACGCCTAAATGCAAACTAACCGAAAGGGCGGGACGTCTAAACGCCTACTAACCGAAAGGCTGCGTCGCCTAAAAGCAAACTTACCGAATGGCCGCTCAGTCGAAACGCCACCTACCCGAAAGGCGGAGGCGCCTACAGGCCAACGGACCGACTGCCACTCAACAGAAAAGTCCAATAACGGACTTGAGGTTGCCGGGGGGCGGGACTTGTCAGCGATTGGTCCAGACCCCCGCGTCCATCACATCACTGTGAAGGCATGAACATTGTCCTAAACCTCCGCTCCACCCGACCCGCAGCCCGCGGAGGGTGGCCGTGGGAGAGTGGGGGCTGTCCCGAGGAATGCACACCTTCGGCCGCTTTCAACTTGGTGCTTGGGTTCAGATTGCCCAGTCACCTATGGCTTGTGTAGTTAAAATGAACCCCACGCTCCCGTCTCCCCTCTTCTCTGTAGGCGCCTGTAGGCGCCGCCGCCTTTCGGGTAGGTGGCGTTTCGACTGAGCGGCTATTCGGTAAGTTTGCTTTTAGGCGACGCAGACTTTCGGTTCGTAGGCATTTAGGCGTCCCGCCCTTTCGGTTAGTTTGCATTTAGGCGTCTCATCCTTTCGGTTAGTAGGCGTTTCGTCTTCGGACTCTTTCGGTTCATTGGCGTTTCGGCCTCGTTTCTATTCGGTTCTTTGGCTTCGGCTTCTTTGCTTCGGCCTCTTGTCTGTCGGCGCTGCGTCCGCACACGAGTTGAGGCAGGGACTACCGCAACGTTTAAGAAACATTTACACATGTACATGAATAGAATAGGTTTAGAGGGATATGGGCAAAATGCAGGCAGGTGGGACTAGTGTAGATGGGACATGTTGGTCGACATGGCAAGTCAGGCTGAAGGGCCTGTTTTCACACTGTACATCTCTAAGAATCTATTATGAAACCCATGCTCACACATTCTCCACCTCTATCCTTATCTCATCCTCAAAGTGTAAAAAATAAAATGAAATTGTTTCCTATTTTGCATTAAATCCTATTCCATTCTTAAGATATTAGGGAAATTATTAGGGATATATACAGTCTCTGCGAAAAGCAGCGTGGAGATGGGGAGATGTGGCTGGTAGTGGGATCCCATTGGAGGTGGCGAAAACGTCGGAGGGTTATGTGCTGTATGCGACGGCTGATGGGGTGGAAGGTGAGGACTAGGGGGACTCTGTCCCTGTTGTGACTGGGGGGAGGGGGAGCAAGAGCAGAGCTGCGGGATATCGAGGAGACCCTAGTGAGAGCCTCATCTATGATGGAAGAGGGGAACCCCAGTTCCCTAAAGAATGAGGACTTATCAGATGTCCTGGTATGGACCACCTCATCTCGTCTCATCTCATTTCTCATCTCGCCCATTTACAACCTCCTCCAGTCCATCACCTCCTGTGTAAAATCACCTATTTGTGCCCTGGTCCAGAACTACCAAACACTAAAGATCAGCTTCCTCTTCTTGAGCAGCAGCTTTGCTACTTCAAAACCCTTTTATGCGTTATCCTTCTCCTGCTCCTCACCATCTGCTCTCCATCCTATCTCTGAACAGTTGGTAACACATTAAGATAAATATTATGAAGATAAATAATTTTTCACAACCCCATTAACGTTACAAATAAATTGTTTTCTGCCTTTTTTTAATTATGTGAACTCAAACAAAATTAAGCTCTAGAATTTTTAATGTTTGCTTGGGGATAAATGGGAGATTAAATCAAATTATTATAATAATTGTTATTTTTTATTTCTTTGAAGGCACTCTCATGTGAAACAGCAGGTAAATATTATTCTTTCAATTATATTTTGGTTGAGAGTAAGGAAACCTCTGTGGCATTTTTAACATCTCACTAATCAAGCTGTGAATTGCACCTTAAAAATTGATATTTTGCTTTATTGTTAGTCAGCAAAAACATTTTCCATTATGGTAAAAATTAATTTGAGGAGGCTCACATTGTGTGTTGAGGCCACAGTGGCACAGCTGGCAGTACTGTTCCCTCACAGCGCCAAAAACCCAAGTTTGATCATGACTTTGGGTGCCATCTATGTGGAGTTTGCACGTCCTCCCTATGTGACTGCGTGGGTTTCCTCCCGGTGCTCTACTTTCCTCCCACAACCCAAAGATGCGTGGGTTTGAAGGTTAATTGGCCTATGTAAATTGTCCCTTGTGTGTGTAGGGAGTGGATACAAAAGTGGGATAACATAGAACTAGTGTGAATGGGTGATCGATGGACAGAATGGAATCAGTGGGCCGAAGGGCCAGTTTCCACGCTGTACCTTTCAATCAATCTTTCAATTCTTGATGAATTGAACAAAGGAAAACCATTCTCCAAGCTGTGCTACCTCATCTACTCAACATTAGTTTACTGTGTACCTGGGCAAAAGAGAGAAACTAATCCTATGGAGTGGAAGCTTACAAGTATCCATCCCACGACCTGCCTGAAGGTAGAGAAAGAACCAGGTTTTCCTTATCTCAGGGCATTATGGAACCACAGGGCTAGATGGATGATAACAAGTCTCTCTAGCCACCATCACACACCTATTTCTGCAGATGCTCTCCCCCTACCCTTCCTAGTGCTGGTCCAACTTGGATGTGTATCTGGACCTGGGCAGTGTCAATGAACAGGAAACATGTATACACGTGCAGTCTTTGACGCAATTATCTCCAACTGAACGGAATCGCTTGCTGGGAGTACAATATTTCCACCATCACTTTCAGACCTCTCACCAATCAGCGGAATGAGGCAACCAGAGATCTCCCTTAGGTTGGAGATTGCCGCTTTACAACATCCACCATTTTACAACTCACCCAAGACTGACCCCTCATTGGGAGCAAATGGCTGAAGAGATGAGATATTAAGGAACCTGAATTTGAAATCCCTGTGACTTAAACCCCAAACTGGTTGATTATGGACCAGTGATGTAGTCTATCTCTGTTGTGGCATGTAATGCCAATGATTTTTTGTGGTTTTACTGTGATCCTGCCTCGCCGTTATTTAAACATCATCTTACAATCCTTGCAGTTTGCGTTAATTCAGACTGTGGCTTTAAGAACATCAATGAAGACCTGCCAGACCTGCTGCTAACCAACTTAACAACCTCCACGATACTATACTGTGAGAAAAACACATGTTCCCCGTGCATACGTGTCCAATTAACTGCATCATTGGCAGGTAAAACATGATTATTAAAGAAATCTGTGCCTGCAAATAATCACAAGAGAAAATGTTTTTTTTTCCAATATCGGAAAACATTGAATTGGTAATTTTTGAAGACTCATTGCTTGATATTCTTTAGAAATTTGCCCCAAGTAGTACCTCTCCCCTCCCCATCCTGTTCCACCCACATCAGTCCTTCTAGCTTTAGATTTCACTCCTTCTGTCTTTATCTGACACACTTTTGCCTCCTTTTCACCTCTAGCCTTTGTCACTTGCTCCACCCATTTGCCAACCAAAGCTCCCATCACTTGTACAGACCTATCACTTGCCACACTTCCAGCTTTCTCTCGCTCCTCCTTTCAGTCTAAGAAAGATCCTGCCCTGAAATATCACATGCCCATTCCCTCCACAGATGCTGCCTGACTCACTGAGTTCCTCTATCACTTTGTGTTAGCTCCAGATTTCAGCATCTGCGCTTTCTTATGTCTCCAAATAGTGCATATCTGGCAGAGTCTGTATATTCTATTCCACTTCCAAACCTTGTATCCAGAGCAGTCAATTTAGGAAGCAGTGTACAATGTCAAGCCAGTACCAAATATGAATGTTTAACAAGAGCAACTGAAGAAGAATTTCATTGTGTTCACTTGTTGCTTAAATATGTATTTAATGATATAATGTTGGCCACACTTTAAATTTAGAGTACAATTCTGATCACCACAATTTAGGAGAGAAATGGTTGCACTGGCGAGGGTGCAAGGAGATTCATGATGCCCAGATGTAAATTATTTTACCAATATTTGTCCTCTTTGGAATAGTGGAGCATGAGGGGAGACTTTATGGAGAAGTTTAACATTCTGAGGGTTCAAGATAACATAAAAAGGATGACTTACTTTCTTCAGTTAACAGATTGCAAAGCCATTGATAAAAGTACATTATTGAAGAATTAGAGGGGAGATGAGGAAGATTGTCCTTTGATCATTAACAGACACAATTGGGCAAGAGGCCTTGTTTGTGTCATGTATTTTCTCATCCTATATCAGGTTCGTTTCTGATTATATTTGAGCTTTTGTCTGAAGGCCTCTTGTTTACTTTGTAACAGATTCTAGCACAGAATCAATTCCACAGTCACTATGCCCAGGTTAGGTTGGCAATGGCAACTTCAGATCTATATTTGATGATTGCTTGGTCCAAATTGTGTATGCAGGATAAACTAGGCCTCTTCAACTCTAATCTCACATCTGAAAAGTAGGTGTGATGGCAATCTGTTTCTTTCCTCTACTTCTAGTTGTGCAGAAAGTTCTAGCAGAAGTACTTTAGCTTGCTTACGCAAGGAGATCTTGGTGATCAAATGCCATCTGGGTTTGAACACAGAACTCGTGCTTTCTGGCGTGATTTGAGTGGACAATCGAAGGATTGGGTAAAATATGAACTTTTAAGGAGATAGTTAGTGTTCAGTCAATCTGATCTGTTTTCACCTGTCAACATCATTTCCAAGACCCGCAGGATTACTGAGAAGAAATTAGGGAATAGGACTGACTAGGTTATTTTATGCAAGCCGGCAATGGATTTAATGTGGCAAGGATTCTGTGGCGTATTGGTTCTGTGATTCTATTATGTAATATAATGGTTCAAGTGCAATGATCATTTGCCTTAGTAGCACGACAATAGCTCAACAGCAATTAATTGGCATTGATGGGCTTAAAGTTACCCTGAAGACATGGTTTATTTCTTTAAAAGTATTATGAAGGACGAATAAATTGTAATTGTGATCATTTGACCAGTAGTGGAGAATAACTCGAGTCTGGATGAAATTGGAAGTGGATCTGAAGAAAGTAGCGATGAAGACTACAATGAAGGTATCAGTGAAAGATATCCAATGACTGCCTATAAACGAGGGAATGATCAGGAGTTTAGACAGTTGTGAATAGGTTCCATTTCTGGTCGGGGCCCTTCTTCATACTGATTGCAGTAGGAGGGAGAAAGCTGTTGGGGAAATGAGCACGGGACAAAGTCAGGCAAGTGATAGGTGGATACAGTGCAGCAAACCTTCACTGTGATATCCCTTACATATTCTTTTGTCTTTTTGGATGAAGGGTTGGACAAAGGCTAGAGCAACAACAAAAAAAGACAAAAGGCTTTGAGAAAAGGAGATAAGGAAGAGGTGAGAAATGTGAAGGCAGGAGAAGAGATATAGGTGGAAGGGGGTGGAGATCGGAAAAGGGGGGGGGTGAGATTGCAGTCATAATGGTGTGTATCCTGGTGGGGAACAAGAAAGAGAGGGAAGGAAAAAAAGTGTATGCGGGGGGTGGAATGATTTGTTGGTTAGTTATCTGAAGTTGGAGAATTCAATGAGGTGCTGTTCTTCCAGTTTGCGTGTGGTCTCACTCTGGCAATAGAGGAGGCCAAGGACAGAAAGGTCAAAATGGTCAGCAACCAGTAGATCCAGAGGGACCCAGTGGACCAAACTAAAAGGGATGTTCCAAGACAACTTAGTGAAACAGTTAAGTTTAACAGAGAGAGCCTGGTTTACATGCAGGGGATGTGGACACTAAATCAATCTTTCTTTCTGTCACAGGATGGATAGAAATCTCAACATCTCAGCCTGAAGGTGGGATAAACCGGTGTGCTGGGGTGAAGATACAGTTCACATTATCAAGGTCCAGGCCAATGGTAAGTCAAATAAGGGGAACTGGAACTCCGAGAAGTCTGCTCAAATGCAAACTTATCAAATAGGCAAGCAGCCAAATTCAATGCAGCAAAGTATAGAGTCGGAAGAAGGGTCTCGACCCAAAACATCCATTCCTTCTCTCCAGAGATGCTGCCTGACCTGCTGAGTTACTCCAGCATTTTGTGTCTATCTTCAGTGCAGTAAGCCTTCAGTAAAATATCCCTTACATATCCTTTTGCCTTTGGAAATCTAGACTCTTATACAATGGCTACGTGTGAAGAAACCAACAACACTCAAGAGTGAAGAGTGTTTTATTGTCATTTGTCCCAAATCCGAACAATGAAATTCTAATTTGCAGCAGCACAACTGATATTAGATTTTTTTTAAATATTAGAGATATGGCGTGGAACTTAAGATGGATTATGACAACTATTAGGGCTCTCTCACCTAAAAGAGGTAAGAATGAATTGACTAACTGAAATAAAATATTGGCCTTATTTCTTTCTCACTAGGCTACTGTGGAGTTGAGTTGCTTTCAAGCAGCCATGAACAGTGAGGTTCGAGTAAAAGCTTGCACAAACTCTGGCGTTTTGCAGAGCACACATAAAATGGAAGGTGAGTCTGGCGACCGAAGAGAGTATTATTATTATTATTATTATTATTATTTCCGGGCACTTCGATCGCCGGCTGTGGGAACTTCGATCGCCCTGACTGCGGATAGTTCGACTGCCCCGACCGCGGGAGAATAAGGAGGAAAGAAGATAAGACTTTATTGCCTTCCATCACAGTGTGCTGTGGTGGATGTTTATGTGAATTTTTATGTCGTTGTGTGTCTTGTTGCTTTTTTGGTATGACTGTATGGCAAATCAAATTCCTTGTATGTTTTTACATACTTGGCTAATAAACTAATTACAATTACAATTGCAAGGTGTAAGCTGCTAATGAGGAAGTGAGGTTCACTGTGACGTGAAAGGGAAGTGGGTGGATGAGTCTGTTAAGGGCCTGTCCCACGAGCATGCGACTGCATGCGGCAAGCGCGACCTAACGTGGTCGCTTGAGCCGTGGCCGGTCCCACTTCGATCGCCGGAGCCGTATGGAGTTGTGCGGAGCTGGTCCCGACATCGAGCGGGGCTCCAAAAAACTGACACTGTTCAAAATTTCCGCGCGGCAAAGGCCTGCCGGCCCGCAGCCGCCTCAACATTTTGACGCCGTACGTCACGCGCGAACTTCCCGCGGACTTCACTCGAACTTCACATCACTCACTCGACCTCCGCGCGGCCCCCGCTTCTGGTTTGATCGCGCTCGCCGCATGCAGTTGCATGCTGGTGGGACCGGCACTGTACGGGGATCACTCGACCTCCGCGCGGCCCCCGCTTCCGGTTTGATCGCGCTCGCCGCATGCAGTTGCATGCTGGTGGGACCGGCACTGTACGGGGATCACTCGACCTCCGCGCGGCCCCCGCTTCCGGTTTGGTCGCGCTTGCCGCATGCAGTCGCATGCTCGTGGGACAGGCCCTTTACCCACCCAGTGGTTTAAAGCGACTTTGAGTCCTTGAAAAGCGCTATACAAAATAAATGTATTATTATTATTATTAAAGTTGCTATGGCCATGCCTTGAGTTCCATACCATGCCTTGCCTTGAGTTCTATTTGTAAGCTGCTCACTAACCGAGGATGGGAGGGGTGGCAAGTTTGCTGATAGCTCCCCCTTTAGGCATAGCAGGCCAAGGAGGGAATGCTTTGGAAGCTCTGTGAAGGACCAAGCATTTGGGAGAAGGGGTAGATTTCTTTGCTTGCATCAGGCATGTTCCTCCTGATCTATGGAATGGTGAAGACTGAGGGGAAACTTAATGGAGGTGCATAAAGTTATGAGGGGTTTAGGCAAAGAAATGAGAAGGATCTGTTTCCCTTTGTAGACAAGACAATAATCAGGGGGTACAGCTTGAAAGAGAGTGGTAAAATGTTTGCAGCAGAGCTAAGAGAAAATATCTTCACCATGAGTGTGGTGGGAAGGGTAGCAGAGAGAGTCCTCACGGATTTGGGTATAACTTGGATGTGAATGTGAAAAACCAAGACCATAGCATTACATATCCAGTGCTGGAAGGTGGGATAAGGTGTGGTGCTTTTTGATTAGGCTGTTGTAGTCTTCTATGATGTAAATCTTCTGTGAATAGGTGACCTCACAAAAATGCTTTAAGATCTTTATGTTTAGTTTAATTTAGAGATGCAGCATGGATCACACACACACACACACACACACACACACACACACACACACACACACACACACACACACACACACACACACACACGTGTGTGTGTACAGTATATATATTATGTGTGTGTGTATATATATGCGTGTATATATATAATATATATGTGTGTATATGGTTGCATATACTCAGCAAGTCCCTCAGCATATGTGGACAGAGCAAGTGTTCGTGTAACACACTGAAACACTATCAAATAGTTCTCTGTTGCTTCAAATCTGCATGAAATGAATCTGGTGGTATAAAAATTCTTAATGATTCTGGTGTGTTTTCTTCCAGATTGTACCTTGAAAGATTTTCTGGAGAACATTGAATGGTGCAAAGGTGAGGAAACACAGATTTACTGATGGTGTGAAAGTGATAAAGGAAATTACATGGGAAATCTGAAGGATTTAATTTTGTAAATGAAGGCATACAAAGGAAGTGAACAAAACAACTGCAGGATAAACATAGAAACATAGAAAATAGGTGCAGAAGGAGGCCATTCGGCCCTTCGAGCCAGCATACCATTCATTGTGATCATGGCTGATCGTCCCCTATCAATAAGCCTTCTCCCCATATCCCTTGACTCCACTAGCCCCTAGAGCTCTATCTAACTCTCAATAATATAATCTCATGCATAATCTGATGCATAACCCCTCCTCTAAACAGCTCAAGGCTGTAACGACAAGAGTGGCACAGTGACACAGCGGGAAGTTGTTTCCTCACAGCGCCAGAGACCCATGTTCGATCCTGACTATGGGTGTTGATTATTTGGAGATTGGACGCTCTGTGACCGTGTGGGTTTTCTCCAGGTGTTCTGGTTTCCTCATACATTCCAAAGTCATGCAGGTTTGTAGGGTTAATTGGCTTTTGTAAATTGCCCCTATTGTGTAGGATGCGAAACTGGGATAACATAGAATTAGTGTAAGGGTGATCGATGGTCAGCCTGGACTCGGTGGGCCCAAGGGAATGTTTCCCTGCTGTATCTCTAAACCAAACTAAAACTAAACTAAGCCTTGTTTCTATGACAGCTTTAACATCATGAAACCTCCGAATTCACAAGAGGTTCTTGGACAAAATCTGATAACTAAAGTCGTATAAAGGTGCATCATGACTTCCTGGCTCTTATATTCAATACCCCGATCAATAAAAGCAAGCATACCTCATGCCTTCTTTACCACTCTGGACATTTGTGTCGCAACTTTCAGGGAGTTATAGACTGGACCCCTGAAGTGAAGGATGTGTAAAACAAAATAAAGCATCCTTGTCTCTAATCCATTCCATACTGTATAGCTCAGAAACAACATGAGCAGAGGTTTGTGACAAGCACCTTCTCCAACCTTCCCCGCTTACAGTAGGATACAAATAATATTCATAGAAATCCTGAGATGCTTAAGTTTAAAGCATAATATCACGCATGAGATTTTCTCAAATCAAACTTATTACATCTTCCCAAAATTACAGTCCCAAAAATAAATATCACGTTGGAAAAAGAGCTGCAAATGGCTGTTGTCAAGATACCACAGAATTACTGCATGATGTTCAAGCATGAAGTGATGCCAGCCTTTGAGAGCCAAAACCAACTGGATGGTGACAAATTGGTAAGTAGCATTAAAAATCACTGAGGGTCTATAAGTTCTTCTAAGTGCAAACCTTTTGTCCAATTCCATGCCATTTTTCTCTACAATTGATAGATAGCCCTCTCATCCTCCATGAAGATGAGTACTTTCTCACAATGGTAGTTAATAAAAATGATGGTGAAACAAGGGTGGTGCAGCGGTAGAGTTACTGCCTTACAGTGCCAGTGACCCAAGTTCGATCCTGGCTGTGGGTGCTGTCTGTACGTAGTTTGTATGTTTTCCCTGTAACCATGTGGGTTTTCTCCGGGTGCTCCGGTTTCCTCCCACATTCCAAAGACGTGCAGGTTTGAGGGTTAATTGGCTTTTGTAAATAGTCCCTAGAGTGGAGAATAAAACTAGCATACGGGTGATTGCTGGTCGGTTTGGACTGAGTGGGCGGAAGGGACGATTTCCAAGCTATATCTCTAAACCAAACTAAAATAAAGAAATCTTTGTTCTGAACAGCAGCCAAAGTTGCTCCTGACTGTCTCTGTTCAAAATATCCCTTCTTGCCAGCTGGTCAGTTCCTTCCCAAACTAACCTCAGTACATTCATTAGAGCAATCCAGAAACCAGGTCCTTCACTGCTCCCCTCAACTACAATCAGTCTGAAGAAGCGACTCCAAAGATCATCTATCCATTTCTTCTACAGATGCTGCATGCCCCATTGTGTTACTGTGGCACTTTTTATTTTACTTAAGACACCTTTTTATTAGAATTAAAGGCTTGCCTTTTTTGTTTTCATCAGGTAATGTTATATTTTTATCAGAATAATCTGAGGTTTCAATTTGATTGTGTTGATAAATCACAAGTTGCCATGACCATGAAGTAATAAGTTTGAAATGCAGAGGGCCAAAGTTTAATTATATATTTAAACCAGGGAATTTATTTAGTTAGGTAGTCCACAAAGCAAGGCACCTTGTGACAGGAAATTTACATAATTGGCAGGAGGATTTGAGTGAGGAATGTTTGGTGGCTTTATGTGTTATACATATGTAATTGAAAAATAATTACTGCAAAATTACATTGTGGGTGAAATTAGTTTTGGGCATTCCCACTGAAATGGATGGCAAATTGGCTTTGCAATGACAAAGAAAATTGGGTGGACGGTAAACTTGATAATGAAGGCATCATTACAAATGATTTGTAAATGTGTTTCTGTAAAGGCGAAATGTGCTTCTTAATATAACTAAACAAAAGAATTCTTCTTTCTTCCTGTTTGACCAGGAAATGACCACGGTGTATCGCAACTTCTCAGACATTGTCCCGTGTTTGTGTATAGAGGTATGGATTTATTCAAATGTTTAAGATATGTATTACTGAAGGTCCAATTTTACATGTAGAATAATTTCTTGAGTGTCAGAATCACTAATAAGATCTGTATTTATTGCCCATTGCTGATTACGGTAGGGAATGTGGTGGCGAACCACCCTCTAGAACTGACACAGTCTTTCTGGTGAAGGTATTCACGCAATGTATTTAGCTAGGGAGTTCCAGCAATTAGTCTCAGCAACAATAAATGAACAGTGTTATATTTATGTCAGGGAGGTGTGTGCCTTGGAGGAGAACCTGTAGGTTTTTGTGTACCTGCTGCCCGTGTCCTTGGTGTTAATGGTTCCGGATTTGGGTGGTAATTTCAAAGTAGCCTAGGTGAGTAAATGCAGTGCATTTTGTAGACGTACACAGATACACAGCCAGTGGTGGTGGGTATATAGGGGTAATATATAAGATGCAAGTCAAGTGAGCTGCTTTGACCTGGATGGTGTGTAGGAAGGAACTGCAGAAGTTCAGGAGATCTGGTAGGTTTAGGCGGACTAAGCGGAGGTGGACCTGGATGGTGTTGAGCTTCTTAAATGTTCTTGGTGCTGCACTCATCTGGTGAAGTGAAGAATATTTTATTATTCTCCTATCTTGTGTCTTGTGGAAAGGCATTAAATGTAAGGAGGTGAGTTATTCACCACAAGATACCTAACATGGCTGGTCCCTATGAGTCTTTGGTCAATGATGACTCCCAGTATATTATTGCTGGGGGACTGGGCAATGGTATTGGCATTGAATATCAAGGGCAGACTGCTTGACTTTCTTATTGGTTTGAATGTTATTTGGTTTGAATGTTGCTGGGTGCTTCATTTGTGAGGAATTGTGAATGGAATTGAACTTTATGCAATCATCACGAACATTCCCCTTCTGATCTTTTGATGGAAGGAAGTTTCTGAATATTATTTATTTGTTCCATGAATAGAATGCTTCTCCTGAAACTTTGACTACTCCAGTATCTCTCTCCTCAATGCAGATTTAAATGAATTGGCCTTGGCATGAACAGTTGGGAGGTCATGTTGCAGCTATATATGAAGTTGGTGAGGCCACATTTAGAGTATTGTGTCCAGTTTTGGTCACCATGTTACAGGAAAGATGTTGTCAAGCTTGAAAGGGTTCAGAGAAGATTTACCAGGATGTTGCCAGGGCTTGAGGGACTGAGCTTTTGGGAGAGGTTGAGGAGGCTGGGGCATTATTCCTTGGAGTGCAGGAGAATGAGGGGTGATCTTATGGCGGTGTACAAAATCATGAGAGGAATAGATGGGGTAAACGCACAGTCGTTTGTCCAGAGTTGGGGAATCGAGAACCAGCGAACATAGGTTTAAGGTGAGGGGGAAAGATTTAATAGGAACCTGAGAGGCAACTTCTTTACACAAAGGGTGGTGGGTGTATGGAACAAGCTGCTGGAGGAGGTAGTTGATGCAGGTACTATTGCAACGTTTAAGAAACATTTGGACAGATACATAGGAAGGGTAGGTTTTGAAGGATATGGGCCAAATGCAATCAGGTGGGACTAGTTTAGATAAACCGTGTCGGTTGGCTTGTTTCCATGCTGTATCACTCAATGACTCTATGATGCATTGCGATTATTGGTCTATACAAGTCATTCTGCATTCAATTCATTCTATAGACTTGCAAGCTTATTCTTTGCATTATTTTTGCAAAATGTATTTTACATCCAAGTAATGGTACATTAATAAAGAATGATAATGAGAGATAATAAATTATTCCATGTGCATAGATTGTGAATTTGAATGTTCATATTTATTGATATAAATAAATATCATTGATATAAATAAATATCAAATAAATAGGGGGCGGCGCCTAATGGCAGCGGCTCGACTACAGTCGTCCGTCTTTTTTTAATTTTTGTCTTGTTAAATGTATGTCTTGAGCTTAGTTTTTATTATTTTATTATTTATGATTTATTATTTATTTATTATTATTATTTTATTATTTATTATTTTTTAGCTGTGTATATGTGGGGGGTTGAGGGAGGGATGTGGGGGAAACCGTTTAATCTCTTCCCTGTACGGGGACCCGACTTTTTCCCTGTCGGGTCTCCGATGACGTTGGGCCTAACATCGTGGAGCCGGCGACAGCCTCCGGCCGGGACCAACCTGAGGGCTCCAGTCGCGGAGCCTGCGGACTTGTCATCGCGGAGCTGGCCGTCTTCGGAGCGGGGAGAGCTGTGGTGGCTCTCGGCTGCGACCCGACTTTGGAGTTTCGGAAGCTCCGGCTGCAGGCCCGGTGGACAGGAACATCGGGAGCTCCCGCAACGGCAACTTCTCCCGCTTGAACCGCGGGGTTTAAAGGACACAGAGCCGGGGCCTAACATCGCCCGCCGTGGCTAAATGGACACAGGACTTACCATCGTCCGCCGGGGGCTTTAACATCGGAGCCCCAGTTCGCCTCGACGCTGCAGTTGGACTGCTGGAATGCGGGTGAAGAACAAAGGGAAGAGATAAGACTTTGCCTTCCATCACAGTGAGGAGGTGTTGGAGACTCACTGTGATGGATGTTTATGTAAACTGTGTTGCGTGTGGGTCTTGTTTTTGTTTTTTGTAATGTAAAAAACTGTAGTAAATGAAATTTCGTTCAAACCTAGGTTTGAATGACAATAAATAGCATTCCAATTCCTAAATCAACTTTTTTTCATAAGAAAGTGTTGTGAGAGTTGAAAGACGTTTCCGAGCTGGATGTTTACTTTCTTTGTTAAATTACGTCAGTTGCAACTTTAATGTACAATATTTATTTGGGATGGGGAAAGTATTGCATTCCAAAGAAATGAAATCCAACTCCCTGTTTAAAGTTGTGCCACCGGCTGTTATATGTGGGAAATGTGATTCACTACTGAATTTGCTCACACATGTCCCTTGGTTTTCACAGTTGTGGTCTACAACTATAGAAGATGCCAGAAGACGTAAACAGTGCCCCTTTTCAGACGGTGAGTCCGAGCCCTTTTGTCTTTTTATATTCTCAAGTCCTGGCGTTGCTGTACTTTCATTATAAAGATCTCGTGTCCAACATTTGTTGCTCCTATTGTGATGTTATATAAATACGCTAAAATATCAATTCAATGAAACAGAAGGAAAGCGTGTTTGTAACTTTTCAGAAACCAGACAACGTTAATTCCTGTTAACAACCCTAATTCACTGATTTGCTCTTTGTGCTGAACAACACGTAATATTATGAGTGGAATAATGCAATAATATCGTGTGTAGGCAGTAACTGCAGATGCTGATTTACACCTAAGATAGACACAAAATGCTGGAGTAACTCAGCGAGACAGGCAGCATCTCTGGAGAGAAGGAATGGGTGACGTTTCGGGTTGAGGCCCTTCTTCAGACAGTGTCAGGGGAGAGGGAGTCTAGAGATATGGAAGGGTGAGGTGTGAAAACAACAGATCAAAGCAGGTGATGGTAAGGAAATGTAGAATGGTACTTTGTTAGCTATAGGGAAAGTGACAAGGAGGCATACAATCGATACAATTAATCAGAAGGACAGTGAACGTAGGAGAACTAGGGTAGGAACAATAATATCTGTCTAAAAGTAAGTCACATTCATTATGGGGGGCCCAGGTTGGGTTGAATTATCTGCCTTTCATCAGTGAGAGAGTAATATCTATCTCGGCCTCCATGTGCACCTAACTAAAGCTGTTATCTCTCTGTATTCCTGTATTCTTGAGCAAACCCATGAATGAATAATGACCCAACAATTAGTCATCTATTCAGTGTCAGCTCAATGTTAGTCAAGGCTGAAAACTAATCGGTGGATGGCTGGGAATAACACTGTTTTCTTGGAGACCAGCGACTGCAGCTGCTGGGATTTGAAGCAAACATAACAAACTGCTGGAGGAACCTGGTGGTAGTGACTTGAAATTGATGGCTTTGTGGCCAGGTTTGCAGATGATACGAAGATAGGTGGAGGGGCAGGTAGTGTAGAGGAAGCAGGAGTCTGCAGAAGGACTTGGACAGATTGGGAGAGTGGGCAGAGAAGTGGCAGATGGAATACAGCGCAGCAAAGTGTGCAGCCATGCATATTGGTAATAGGAATAAAGATGTAGGCTAAATGGTGAGAGGATTCGGAAATTGGAGGTGCAAAGGGACTTGGCAGTGCTGGTGCAGGATTCCCAAAACGTTAATTTCCAGTCAGAGGGTGGTGAATCTGTGGAATTCTTGCCACAGATGGCTGTGGAGGCTGTCATTGGGTATTTTTAAAGTGGAGATTGACAAGCACTAGATTAATAAGGGTGTCAAAAGTTACAGGAAGAATAGAGCTGAGAGGGAAAGATAGATCAGCCATGATTGAATGGTGGAGTAGACATAATGGGCTGAATAGCCTACTTATGACTTATGAGCTGATGAGATTTTAACTAGCCTTTTGCCTCCACAGATGCTGCTTGACCCACTGAGTTCTTCCAGCAGTTGCTTTTTCCTTGTTAATCTTGGATTTCAGCTCTGGCTTCAGCACAGTTGTGTCTATCCATTTTCACCATCCAGGCCGTGTTAAAATGGTGAATCTTTGTTTGAGTGGGGAAATTATTCCTAGTTTCCCAACAAATCATCAAACATCTCTCAATCAAAATCAAATTATCTTGTCATTATCACGTTGCTCTTTATGGGAGCTTGTTGTTTGCAGAATGATCTTAACGTTATATCTTATGTTATATCAATGGCTGCACTTTATCATGCAAACTTCAATAGGCTGTACAGAGTTTAAGGCGTCCTAACATTGTGAAAGGCACTAAATAAACAACCTTTCTTTAAATTGCCATGGTATAAGCACCACCTGTTGATATTTTTAGAGTTACTGTCAATATCTAACAAGATGTATTTTTGCTCTAAGCAAAACTATCAGATGGAGACACAAACTGCAGATGTTGGAATATCAAGCAAAACACAAAGTGCAGTGCAAAGTTTATTTTACCTTTTGCTCACTCTGTTAAATCGTTCCAGCAGCAGAATTTCAAGGAAATGTTTGGAGGCTGAGCAGATTAGCGGTGGAGTACAAGGGAAAAGCACTTCAGTGGACACTTTCCTCCCCGTGCAACATGTCGGGGGAGATCATGCTGTGCTCCAAGTCAGGAGATGGTGAATTTTGTCACGAAATCCCACACTCCAGGCAGAACTTTCAAGTCAATGTAAGTCTTTTGTTTCATCATTAACTTTTTTTCTTCTGCTCTTCCTCAGGAGTGAGGATGACTTGCATCCACTCTGGTTTAGTTTAGAGATACAGCACAGAACCAGGCCCTTCGGCCCGTGTCCGCATCGATCAACAATCACCCCGCACACTAACACTATCCTACACGCACTAGGGACAATTTACAATTTTTACCAAAGCCACTTAGCTTACAAGCCTGCACATCTTTGGAGTGTTGGAGGAAACCGGAGCACCCAGAGAAAACCCATGTAGCTCACGGGGAGAATGTGCAAACTCCGTACAGATAGCACATGTGGTCAGGATTGAACCCGGGTCTCTGGTGCTACAAGGCAGCAACTCTAAAGGGGCTGTCCCACTGTGGAGACCTAATCTGCGAGTTTAGACGAGTTTGCCCTCGACTCAAACTCGCAGCATGGACGACACGTGGTCCTAGGAGGTCCTATGAGGTGACTGGAACTCTTCTTCATGCTCGAGGGAAGTTCCCGAATACTCACGGCCTCAGCTAGGTGGCGTAAAATTTTTCAGAATGTTGAAAACATTTCCGCAAGTAAAAATTGGTCGGCATGGTTCTTTTGAACTCGTAGTGCAGTGGAGTGGGGTAGCTATTTAGTTACAGGCAATCGAGGGCAGCCGTAGGCAATCTCCTTCGCTGACTGGGCATTTTAATTGGCTCACTGGAGTTTTCGGGACCAAAGAAAACCGACCAGTAGGTTAAATACCCGCTAAACTTTATTAAACGTTGCCTGACTTCTTAAAAGTGTTCCCACTCCTCCTCCCCCTCCCCTTCTCCCCCTCCCCTTCTCCCCTTCTCCCCCCCCCTTCTCCCTCCCCCCCCTCTCTCCCCCCTCTCTCCTGCATGTGGGAAGGAATTGCAGATGGTGTTTTTCACCGAAGATGGACACAAAATGTTGGAGTAGGCTAGGTTAGAATGGGCACATGGGAAAGCAGGCACTTGTTCCCATGGAGGCTAGTGCTGTGATCCAGTATATTTGATTGGCAGGCCTATACAATTGATCTATTCACTGTTCTATTGCAGGTACCATTGAGGCAACTCTCTCATGGGGATAGTACATGTTTTGATTGTTATCTATTGATCTGAAAACATATTGGAGGAAGAATTGATCAATTTATAGTAAAATAAGACAGGAGAGAGTGTTATAGTGAAGATTATTAGGTAATAGTGCTATTGCTGTTGAAAGTAAAATCTGTACTGATGCTCATACTTTATTACTGCTAAGCGTGAACAAAATACAATAGATTTTAAGAATGCTTGTCAAAGTCAAAAGATTTACTTTGTCCATTTTCTCCTTAATCCAGAAAATGAGCGAGTTCAAAAGTGTGGATCCGCACCCCTCCCTCTGTGTAAAGGTAATGTTTCTATTGGACATCTGATAAGGAAAGAACTACAAATAGATAGAAGTATTTCAAACAGCATATTGCCATTGGTAGACTAAGTGTTGATGTGTGCGAGTGATATAGGCATGTTGTGTTGGAAATGTCTTAAATACTAGAAGGCAAATGTCCAAAGCTTGTCTGACTATGTTCACTCTTACACAAATAATTTGATAGGAGTCTCTCTAGCAACCCACTCATTGCCCTTTCCCACACCTACTCTGTATGCTCTGTTCTGGGCTGGAGATTCTTGATTAGTACGGCTGTCAGGGGTTATGGGGAGAATGTTGTTGACAGGGAAAGATAGATCAGCCAAGATTGAATGGCGGAGTAGACTAGATGGGCCCAAATGGCCTTATTCTGCTCCTAGAACTTATGAAATGATCATTTGACTTCTCCTGATGCTTTGCGGGCAAAGCAGAATAAAATTGCATTTGTAATTTGTAAAACAAATTCCAAATACGTGCAGGTTTGTAGGTAAATTGGCTTCTGTAAATTGTCCCTAATGCGTAGGATAGAACTAGTGTAAGGGTGATCATTGGTCAGCACGTACTTGGTGGGCCGAAGGGTCTGTGTCCATGTTGTGTCTCTAAAACTAAGTTACAGCAAAAAGCCTTTCATGTGTATGTAGCACTACAGATAGTAGTGAGGGTATCTACAGTGGATAAAACCAGTGGGATTGCAGCAATCACACTGAAGTATTGTTATAAATGTGTCTCGAAGATTGTGGATCACACTTGCGTGGAGGTAACTTGAAGGTCCGTGTCCATTAGTTGTGGGGTAGGGCTTCGCCGTTAATCTAAGGTGCTGCCCCTGGTGCAGGCAACCTCTCCCCAAATCCTTGTAGTCTACCTAAATGGAGAATGTCCTTTTTTGATTCCTGTACTGTGTTGACATTTCAATCGCCATTGTGCTCTCGCTACATCATTGAATATGTACATTACAGATTACACAGATTTTAATGGGATTCAAATAATATCCACGGCCTGGATGAATGACAACTAATGATAGCAAAATATATGGGTGGTGCAGCGGTAGAGTTGCTGCCTCAGTGCCAGAGACCTGGTTTCGATCTTGACTATGGGTGCTGCCTGTACGGAGTTCATACGTTCTTGTAAACTTTTAATTACCACTATCATATCTGCCTCCTCCACCAGTCCTGGCAGTGCATTCCAGCCACCCACCACACTCTGTGTAAAAAGATTTGCCTGATATCATCCTTAAACTTTGCAAGTGCCCCTGGGATGTTGTCTTACAATATTAAAGGGGAATTTAAATGTGTTTATTGTTGGCAGAGAGTATGTTTTTGTAGAAGGAACACCTTCTTAATTAAGTATTATGCAATTTTATATAGTGAAAATCTTCTTGCCATCATGCCACTCCCACTCCCATTTGTTTATCGTGGTGGTTGCCATGGAAAGAACAAAATACCTTAGGATGTACCTGCTCTTTGAATGCCCAAGGGAAATTGTAAACCACATACCAGAGACATATTACTTCAAGGGTAGTTTAGACTTTGGAGATACTGCATGGAAACAGGCCCTTCAGCTCACCGAGTCCACACCGACCAGCGATCCCCGCACACTAGTACTATCCTACATATGAGGGACAATTTACACATTTACCAAAGCCAATTAACCTACAAACCTGTACGTCTTTGGAGTGTGGGAGGAAACCGGAACACCCGGAGAAAACCCACTTGGTCACAGGGAGAACGTACAAACTTCGTACAGACAGCACCCGTAGTCAGGATCGAACCCGGGTCTCTTGCTCTGTAGTGCAACAACTCTACCACTGTGCTATTGTGTCACCCCTAAGTTAGAGTTAGAGAGACCAGTAAATATCCAGTAAACATCTCATGCTTTTAAAGTGTGTTTGATGATTTTCTTCTTCTGAAATTGATTTTTTTCTTCTTTACTTAGATTATCTCTGGGGAGCATGTCAATCTTAGTTGTCCTTTTGATGGTGGTGAGTATTATAGTCTTTCAATCACAGAAACTATGACTGAATATTAATGATTTCAATTTACAATGGCATGAAAGATGTTGATTGACGTTTTAAGTGTAGAAACAAGGAACTGCAGATGCTGGTTTATGAAAAAAGACAAAGTACTGGAGTAACTCAGTGGGTCAGGCAGCATCACCGGAGAACATAAATAGGTGACGTTTTGGGTCGAAACTCTTCTTCACACTGCCTTGTCGAAAGTGTACTGCACTGATGGCACTGAACAATTGAAACTCAGAGCAGTGAATTAATTTGTGGGTCAGGCAGCATCTCTGGAGAAAAAGGTTTGGTGACGTCTTGGCAACTCAGTCCTGACCCAACTGAGTTACTCCAGCACTTTGTGTAAACCAGCATCTGCAGTTCTTTGTTTCTGCAAGAACTAATTTGTGGCCTCTATTTCTCTTTTGACATTTGAATTTCCAGTTTGATTTTCGTCCAGCTCAGTTTTAATTAGTGTAAAATTATGACTTTATCATTCACACTTCCTTGGTGGCTTTTGCCTTCATTATTTTCTTTCATCAGTCTTTATTTTCAAGCCAAGGCAAGTTGTGTTTATTGTCATCTGCACAAGTAGGTGAGGTACAAGTACAATGAAAATCTTGCTTGCAGCAGTCACGTCACATAGACTCAGAAAAATACACATTAATTACACAAAATTCTTTAAGATAGGAAACAGAAAGAAGACTATGCAAAAGCCAAGGCATTAGTGAAGATCACAAATAGAAAAAACATGTTTATGGCAGTGTAAATAGAGGTGTTCCGTATTTGAGGTAAGATTAGGGTTAGGATTGTGCAGGTTTAGTTCAAGAACTTGATAGTTGCATGAAATTGGTGATCCTGAACCAAGTGATGTATGACTTTTGGCTTCTGTATCTACTACCGATGACAACAGCGAGAAGACGACACAACCAGGATGGTGGGGCTCCTTGATAACTGACGATGCCTTCTTTTGATGGTGGAGAAGGCTGTGTCCGTGATTGCCCAGGCTGAGACCACCACTCTCCTCAGCCTATCATATTCCTGTGTGTTGGAATCTCCCTGCCAGGCCATGATCTAACCAGTCAGAATACTTTCGACTGTACATCTGTGGAAGTTTGTTGGAGAATTTGGTGGCATGCCTATCTACTTAAACTTAGAGGGCAGCATGGTGACGCAGCAGTAGAGTTGCTGCCTTACAGCGCCAGAAACCCTGACTATGGGTGCTTGTCTGTACGGAGTTTGTAGGTTCTCCCCGTGACCTGCGTGGATTTTCTTCAGGTGCTCTGGTTTCCATCCACACTCCAAAGACGTACAAGTTTGTAGGTTAATTGGCTTGGTATAATTGTAAATTTTCCCTAATGTGTATAGAACTAGCTTTAGTGCGCAGCCGGAGTTAAAAAGGCCTTTGCCAGCATCAACCCACGCAAAGCTGCAGGGCCGGACAACATTCCTGGATGCGTTTTAAGAGACTGCGCCGAGCAACTGAAAGATGTCTTCACAGACATTTTTAACATCTCACTCAGCCAGGCAGTAGTGCCCAACTGTCTTAAGAGTGCCACCATCGTCCCTGTCCCGAAGAAACCAAACCCACCCTGCCATAATGACTTTCGACCAGTGGCTCTAACACCCATAGTAATGAAGTGTTTTGAGCGACTGGTTATGCAGCATATCAAAAATAGTCTACCTGCCGACCTAGACCCACTGCAGTTCGCCTACAGAGCCAACCGATCCACAGAGGACGCAGTCTCAACAACACTGAACCTCGTACTGTCACACCTTGATCGGAAAAATACTTATGCCAGGATCCTCTTCATAGACTTCAGCTCTGCTTTTAATACAATCATTCCGCAGCAGCTGGTGGAGAAGTTGGAGCTATTGGGGGTTGATGCTGGCACATGTAACTGGGTCCTGAACTTTCTATCGCAACGGCAGCAGACAGTCAGGGTGGGCAGCAGGACATCAAAAACCATAGCCGTGAGCACTGGCTCGCCCCAAGGCTGTGTCCTAAGCCCCCTGCTGTTTAGTCTGCTAACACACGACTGTACTGCTAGACTCAACAACAACTTCATCAACAAGTTCGCTGATGACACAACAGTGGTGGGTCTCATCAGTGACAATGATGAGTCGGCGTACAGGATGGAGGTGGAGCTGCTCACAGGATGGTGCAAATCCCACAACCTCATTCTCAACGTGGGAAAAACCAAGGAGATGGTGGTTGACTTCAGGAGGGCGGGAAAACAGCACCATACACCTCTGCACATCGATGGAGCTGATGTGGAAAGGGTCAACAGCGTGAAGTTCCTAGGACTCCACCTGTCAGATGACCTGATGTCCACGACCAACACCACAGCACTGGTCAAGAGAGCCCAGCAGCGACTACACCCTCTCCGAAGACTACGTAAAGCAGGTCTCCCCACTACACACCTACGAACTTTTTATAGGGGGACAATCGAGAGCATATTAACCTACGGCATCACTTCCTGGTTCGGGAGCTGCAAGGCGTACGAACGGCACCAACTAGACAGGATTGTGAAGACCGCCAGCAGGATTATTGGTGCTCCACTCCCTTTCCTGCTGGACATATACAGGAAGAGATGTATCAGCAGAGCCATCTCCATCATCAAAGACCCCTACCACCCATCGCATCACATATTCTCCATCCTGCCATCTGGGAAGAGGTACAGGAGCATTAGGTGCAAAACCAGCAGGATGCTCCTCAGCTTCTTCCCGCAGGTTATAAGACTGATAAACGGACTTTGCCCCCTGCCAAAGTATCGTGCACCAACCACCAACCTGGACACACTGCAGCAGAGCCACTGTCGTGCCGCTGCCGATCGGAACGCCTGTTGATGTTTAGTAGAGAGTAGAGTGTTAATTTGTTCATGATATATGTATTTTTACTTCTATTTATTTTTTACTGCACACTGAAATGGACACTGGTTGAGGAACGTTTTTTTGTTTCCTCTGGATATGTGAATACTCAGGAAATGACAATAAAGATATACAATACAATACAATAGTGTGCGGAGATCACTGGTCGGCGCGAACTCGGTGGGCAGAAGGACCTGTTTCTGTGCTGTAATCTCTAAACTAAACTAAATTAATCTGGAGGCATCGAGATTGCATCAATGTGCTGGTCCCAGGAGAGTTCATCTGCAATGCTAACACCCAGGAAATTGAAGCTGATAACTTTCTCCACCTCTGGCACACCAATGAACATGTGGTCTTCTAACATCCCTTTCTGAAGTAAATGCTGAGCTCCCTGGTCATGTTGAGTGAGTGTGTGATGTTGTGGCACCTCCCACTGGCGTTCTATCTCTCCCCCAAATGGCAATTCCATTTTAGAGGAATGCAAGATTGTGTAGAGTGATGGACACAGTCTTGTCCATCACAAGCACAAGCCTTCCCACCATCAAAAGCACCCACATGAGGCACTCATGCAAACTCCACAGACAACACCCGAGGTCAGGAATGAACCCTGGTCCCAGGAGCTGTGAAGCAGCAGCTCTACCAGCTGAGCCACTGTGCCACCCATACCTGTATAAAGATAGCAGTAACAAGGGAGTCTGCGAAGGAGTCATGTAATAATGAGAGCCGACCTACTCCTAGGGTCAGTAACAGTCATAAATAACGATCACTATCTGTTAGATTAATGGACTGATTGATGTTTAAATCTGAATGATTTTAGATGTCTCATCCCCGTGGAAAGTGGAGTCAAAATTGAAGAGGAGCAATGTTGTTATGACAATATTTCATGAAATAAATCACATGAACTTCTCGATCTGCGTTATGGAAGGAAACAAATGTGACCATTTCCTGCAGAAAATAGAACAGGTAAGCTAAGTTTGCAATGGGCAGTGCTGCCAATAAGCTGCTCAATCAACTTATTGTTCAATTAAGCTTGGTTGAGTCTGACTTTGTAACACCGAAGACATCAGCAAAGGTCAGGCAGCGGTTACAATTGCAAAAAAAAACAAAATGCTAGAGGAACTCAGTGGGTCAGGCAGCATCTGTGGAGAGAATGGACAGATGACATTTCAGATTGAGACCCTTCTTCATACTGGGATGCTCCATTAGAACCCTCTCCATCACAGGGCACAGATTATGTTCGGAAGTCCAGTCTTAAGGAGTGTGCTGACCCAAAACGTTCTCTGTCCATTCCCACCACAGATGCTACCTGACCCGCTGAGTTCCACCTGCACTTTGCTTAAGTCTTTGAAGTTTCCTATTTCTGAGTTCCTGCAGCCCTCCTCCTGTGCAAGATTCCAGCATCTGCAACTTCTTGTGGCTCCAAGAAACAGAAGAGATTGTGTAGGCCTATAAGCAGTTGTCACGGGCGAGAGGGATAGAATATTGAGAATTTGTGAGTTATTAGGCAGACACTGGGGCTTACATCTCATCAACCTAACATTATTACCATGGTGCAAATGGACATAGACTGTCAAAGGCTGACATTTTACCCGTAGAGAGCAAGCTCATCAAGACATTTGCCAGAATGAATAACACTCAACCTAGTCAATACATTTGTATTGTAATGTATATGTAGCTAATTGTTCTTCTTTGGTATATTTAATTTAGTTTATTGTCACATGTACCAACGTACAGTGAATGTTTTTTGTTGCATGCTAACTGGTATCAGCGGAAGTCTATACATGATTACAAGCGAGCCGTCCACAGTGTACAGATACATGATAAAGGGAATAACGCTTAGTGCAAGGTATAGTCCGATTGAAGATAGTCCGAGGGTCTCCAATGAAGTAGATAGTAGCTCAGGACCACTCTTTAGTTCTTGATAGAATGGTTCAGTTGCTTGATAACAGCTGAGAAGAAACTGTCCCTTAATCTGGAGGGGCCACTGGCACTATGTTGGTGAATTGTTCCATCATTTGTTGAATATTGCTGAATAAAATGTTTGAAATTATTGAAGTTATTGAAATCAGATTCCTAGTCGCTGGTACTAAAATCTATCATTGCTTTGTCTATTCCTTTCCTTGTTGGTAGAAACATGTTTTTAACAGACAATGAAGCTTGGTTAGAGTGGATGTGGAGAGGATGTTTCCACTAGTGGGAGAGTCTCGGACTAGAGGTCATACAGTACCCTTAAAGCCCTGTCCAACTGTACGAGTTCATTCAAGAGCTCTCTCGAGTTTAAAAAAAAATCAAACTCGTGGAAGCACGTAGAATGTACGAAGCGGGTACGTCGGAGCTCGGGACGTCTCTTAGCGGCTCGTAACGCTAACGGCAGGTACTTGGGGAACGCAGTAAGCTCGGGAAGACTCGTGAAGATTTTTCAACATGTTGAAAAATGTCCACAAGAGCCCCGAGTACGTACGAGCGGCCATTACCGTAAATCTCCGAGTTCGAATCGGGGCAAACTCGGGAGAAACTCTTGAATGAACTCGTACAGTGGGACAGGGCTATCAGAATTAAAGGACTATCTTTTAGGAAGGAGATGAGGAGAAATGTCTTCAGTCAGAGGGTGGTGAATCTGTGAAATTCTTTGCCACCAGAAGGTTGGAGAGGCCAAGTCAGTGGATATTTTTAAGGCGGAGATAGATTTTTGATTAGTGCAGGTGTCAGAGGTTATGGGGAGAAGACAGGAGAATGGGGTTAGGAGGGTGTGATAGATCAGCCATGATTGAATGGCAGAGTAGACTTGATGGGCCGAATTGCCTAATTCTGCTCCTATCATTTATGACCTTATGACAATGATTTGTGTTTAAATCTCTATGTGAAACAGTGGTGAGTTTGGTCATTCTTAACGTTGTTCTTGCTGCGAGCCACACTACAGAAAATAATTATGCTGAGAATTTGGCTTAAATTACTATTTGCTTCCAGCAAGGGCATATTGATAGCAAGTGGGGAAAAAAGGGCAATGTTGTTTGAAGTAGGATTGGATATAATACATCAAGGAATATGTATCAGTCTGACTGTGTTTTATCCTGGGAGGCCATAAAGCTGATAATGGATGTCGAAGGTGGAAGCACAAATTTTGAATAAAATACTGCATTTAATAATTGTTAAACATAAGTGAACAATCATGCGCTTTTTGATGTGTATATTTATCCTTGTGGCTTTTGTTAATCACATGTCTCTTTTACATTTAATAAAGGTTAACCAGCAGATGAAGCAAATTGATCTAATTTCACAGGATTGCCTTCAGGTTAGTTCCTTTGCTCACCTGAATTTTTCTTAAAGCCTACCCGAAACATGATAAAGATGACTTGAGGATGCATCGTAAAGAACTGAATCCTCCATGTCCTACAGACATAGAAGATTCTTTAAGCAAAATATAAAGTGCTGGAGAAACTCAAGAAGTTAGGCAGCATCTGTGGACGGAATCAGGGCCGGCCTTAGGAGGTGCGGGGCCCAATTGGGAACAATTTTGGTGAGCCCCAGGTTCCCAGCCAAGGTCTGTAGAATCATAGAAATATAATGAAAGTCTATTATAGACTTTATATCTCTATGGTAGAATGGAAAGTAATCAAAATGTGCACTTTGAAAAGTGCATGCGAGTTAATGGACCAAACAGATCTAAGCTACATTTAAATATAAAATTGCATACATGTAAGCCTACAAGTAACAAACAAAATGTGTAGATCACCTATGAAAAGTATATAGTTACATTACCACTTGTTTTAGTGACTGTGAAATGAAAAAAAAAAAGTAATTTAATTAAATAGATCCTGGAAAACCAATAACCATTGGTGAAAAACCAGTCCAGGCATTACATTTTGGGCTTCAGCCCCATCCTACCCATTGGGCTTCTACCCCATCCTAACTTAGTTGTGTGTGTGTGTGTTAGTTGTCTTGCGTGATGTGTGTGTGTTAGTTGGCTGTGCATTTGTGTGTGTGTGTGGGAGGGAAGGAGAGAATGGAGGAAGGGAAAGAAGGGAGGAAGGACAGAAGGGAGGGAGGGAAGTAGAGAAAGGAGGGAGGGAAAGAGAAAGAAGGGATGGAGAGAAGGGAAAAGAGAGAGAGGAAGGAGGGAGGGAGGGAAGGGAAGGAGAGAAGGGAGGGAGAGGGAGAGGGCTGGCGGCGGGAGCGGATGCCGGGGTCCGGGCGGACGGGTGTGAGCTGAGGCCGATGTTTGTAAACGTTGCTCCAACCCCCGGCCCGGCCCTCCCTGTAGTGTTCACCGCGTCTCCCTGGGGAGAGAGTGCGTGAAGCATGGCGACTGGAGGGGCGGGAGTGCTGCCCCGGGACTGTGAGCGAACGACCCACCTCCCCTCTTCTCCATTCACCCTTCACACCCCCCTCCTAGTCTACCCCTTTCTTCCCCCTCCACCCCTCTACTCTCTCTCCACCCCTCTCTCCACCTCCACCCGGGGTGGATCTACCCGAGCCGAGAGTAGATTACTCTGGCGCGGGGCCCCCTTAGTCGCGGGGCCCAATTGGGAGCAATCGGTCCAATCGGCTTAAGGCCGGCCCTGGACGGAATGGACAGACAACGTTTTGGGTCGGGAAAATGTCCAGTCTAATTTCCAGAGCGATGTATAGTGGTTGTGGTATTGTAAGCACATTTTCAGTCACATAATGCTTAAGTAGAACACACCAACATTTGAAACTTAATCTGATTTTAATGATGGTGCCAAAATTTTGTTAAATAAGAACGTAAAATACAATTCTTCCCCAGTTTTAAAACGTTACTCTCAGCTTCAACACGGGCCATCCCCTGGGCTTTTCCACTATAGGAAGAGTCAGATTTATGTTACACCTTATCATACACTTGGAACATACCAAATGATGTAGTGGTGATCTTTGGAAATGTATACACTGTTAGCCAAATATGATGGCTAATTTTGTACATAATCTGATTTCACTAATAGCATGGATGAAAGATCTGTGACATTGTTGATGACGGCCAGATTAGGTTCTGGAGATCTTGCTGCTCTCAGAAGGCAACATGGAAGTCCATGCCCCGTTTTAACATCAGAATCCAAAATGTTTGGCTTTAGTGTGTGGTATGGAATAATTTGCCAAGAGAACGTTTATCAGCTCACAGATGCCTGATCCAAACTCATCTGTATCTTTCAGATCTGGCGATCCGATGTGAAATTCTCACCCCGGATCACTGTGTGCCCCTTTGAGATGTGTAAGTGTTGTGTGATTTATGATTAACATGATTTTATTGCAATATGTAAGTTCAGAAAATGTCACTGCTGGCAGCATTGTGCATGTGCATGGGGTAGATTTATATACCACTGATGCTGTTCCTGTCTTGCAATTCTACTCGGCTCATTGCACTGGCCAGCTCCCCTAGAATTGAAGTGAGGGCAATGCTGGTCAGGTTAGAGGTTATAGTGGAAACCCAATTTGCTGATGCTGGTCCAGATTGCATGAATGATACCACATTTTAAAATGCTTAATCAGTTCTGAGTCTATCCCATTTGGATCAATGATCGTGCCACACTATACAGTGGAAGATATCCCTTGTACGAAGACAGGAGTCTATGAACATTATAAGATGGTAACTATTAAGGACATCAGTGTCTTTGACAGTTATGTTGTTGAGGAGTAGGTTTCTCCCTCATGGTGGCTCTTTCACCATTTTTGTATCCAGTCTGTCTTCAACATTCTTTGGGACAGCCAGCTGTGATTAAGCTAATTCATTCTTTTTTTTTAATTCCCCCTCTATCTGATCTAAAAACTTACAACCAGGAATGTTAAGTTTCCATTCTTGACCCTGGCCATAGTTCTCTCAGACAGTTATAATGTTGCACTAAGTAGCCTCAACTCATCTGGTTTATTCCTAATACTCCTTACATGTTGAGGTATGTCATTAAACAATGTTAAGAATTTCCAGGAGCATTCCACATTGTATATCACGGTGCCACCACCTCTACTCAAACTTTCCTGACAGTGGGATCGGATAAACCCTGACTATCAACGGATGAGTCCATGATGAAAGGAATAGATTGGGTAGATGCACAAAGTGTCTTGTCCAGAGTCGGGGAATCGAGGACCAGAGGACATGGGTTCAAGGTGAAAGGGAAAAGATTTAATAGGAATCTGAGTGGTAGCTTTTTCATGCAAAGGGTGGTGGGTGTATGGAACAAGCTGCCAGAGGAGGTAGTTGAGGCTGGGACTATCCCATCGTTTAAGAAACAGTTAGACAGGTACATGGATAGGACATGTTTGGAGGGATATGGACCAAGCGCAGGCGAGTGGGATTAGTGTTGCTGGGACATTGTTGGCCGATGTGGGGGAGTTGGGCTGAAGGGCCTGTTTCCACACAGTATCACTCTATGACTCTATTTGCCAGATGTTATGACACTGTTAGAATGAACATACAATGTTCATGCCTGACAAGTCTGTGGAACGGATCTCCCACAGATGTTCACTCGGCAGACTGCAGAGTCTGCATGTGTTTTTATTGTTTCTGAATTCAGTGGTGGATGCTGTAATTTGTTTTGCAATTGAGTGGCCATTTCAAGAACAGTTTATGTCAACCACATTGTCATCTATATGTAGGTCAAAAACATGTAAGAATGGCAGACATCCTAGTCCCCATGGGTTTTTACGGCAATCAGTTTGGTTCATCGTCTCTATTAATAATTATAGATTTTTACTCCAGATAATTTAATTAACTGAACACGAATTCTCTGGTTCCCAGAGTAAGATGAATGATCAAGTCCCTGGATGAGCAGTTCAAGCATTTGATTGCTCGGTCAGTTCCATGACTATTATGCTCCTTTACATCGACATGATGTTTCCTGGTTTGAAGCAGAGAAAAGTATGCTAAATGAGGAATGGCAGTAGAAAATGTTGGGTGCACTAATTGAGGAAACACCAACTTACATTTCTCTATCCTTCCAAATTTTTCTTCACTCTAACGGGAATAATTTCAGGCTCATTTTCCGAGTTATTGGGTCACACAGCGTGGAAACATGCCCTTCTGCTCAACTCGCCCACGTCAACCAACGTGTGAATTAATGAATAATCAAATGAATGAATACTTTATTGTCACATGTGACAAGTCAGTGAAATTCTTTGCTTGCATACCCAAGTTATGCAAATAGTCGGCCATAAAAGGCGCTTACAAAGTATCCCCATGCCAAGTCCCCCTTTGTTCTCTCCCCCCCCCCCTCCCTCACAGCAGTCCCCCCACGCCGAGTCCTCCATTGTTCCATCTCCATTATCCATGTTCTCCAGAGATGCTGCCTGACCCGCTGAGTTACTCTGGCACTTTGTGTCTTTTTTTGTAAAACAGCACCTGCAGTTTCTTGTTTCTTCTTCTCTAATGATGCTGCATTGTTTTGGTGGGTTCTATTAATCTTCACACATACCTTGAACTGTCTTGTAAGGGTTGCTCTGTTTGTGTTGCAGATGCCAGAGCACGATGGACTCCATTAATGGTATTATCTCTAATACCGGTTGTAGCTGTGATCGCAATTCTTATGGTCAAAAAAGAGATTCTAAAAGGTAGGATTCTAAAAGTCTGACGTTAAGACCAGCACTCACAGTGAATGGCAGGGCTCTGGAGCAGAGGGATCTAAGAGTGCGGGTACATATAGTTCCTTGAAAGTGGCGTCACAGGTAGATAGGCTGATCAAGAAGGCTTTCGGCACACACACCTTCATCAGTCAGAGTATTGAGTGTAGAAGCTGAGAGGTCATGTTACAGTTGTACAAGTTGTTGGTGAGGCCACATTTGGAGTATTGTGTTTAGTTTTGGTCACCCTATTATAGGAAGGATGTTGTTAATCAGGTAATCAGGCGCTGTTAGGCAGCAATCAGAGTGCAGCGAGGTAATCAGAGTGTAGCGAGGTAATCAGAGTGCAGCGAGTAATCAGTGGCAGTTGGAACGGAAAGGGACGTCACGACCGCGGTGCCACAGGTGCCACAGGTGCGGCCCAGGGTTGTCGCCGAGGGAGGAAGGACGGAGCCGCGGCTCGAGAGGCTAACAGGGGCTAAGAGGTAGGTCACGCACTGCAAGGGAGCAGTGGACCAGACAGAAAGAGCGGACGGAATTACCACTAGACAGCCAAACCAGTAGGTAATTTACGGCTGGGGTAAGTACTTTCCCATTTATAGGAGGTAGGATTATATAAATAAGGGGTGTTTTAATACAGTAATCCGGGTAGGGGATTCTTAATAGGACCAGTTAATTACTTATATAAGATGGGCGGCCAGGAGATGTGCCAATACTGTGAGATGTGGGAAATTGTCGACACCATTGATGTAGATGATCCCTACAGCTGCAGTAAGTGTTTGAAGCTAGCGGAACTCGAGCTCCGCATTGATGAGCTGGAGACCCAACTTCATACGCTGCGGTGCATCAGGGAGGGGGAGTATTACCTGGATGTTTTGTGCCAGGGGATGGTCACACCGACCAGTTTAACTAATTCAGTAGTTAGTGAGCAGGGAAAGGAAGGTGTGGCCATAAGCGAGGCAGGTAGGGGGAACCAGGAGGAGATGCGGCAGGAGCCACAGCCCTTGTCCCTGACGAGCATGACCGAGGCTCTTACTCAATGTGAGGACGGGATCAGGGGCTGTGGGAGGGATGAGCAACCTGGCTGCAGCACCGTGGATCAGGGGGCCATTCAAGAGGGGGGAGTTAGAAGAAATGCCGTGGTGATAGGGGATAGTATTATTCGGGGGGTAGATAAGGTTCTCTGCGGCCAGCAGAACATGTCCCGAAGGCTGTGTTGCCTACCCGGTGCTAGGGTTAAGGATATCTCTGCGATGCTGGAGAGAAATTTGCAGAGTGAGGGGGAGGATCCAGTGGTCGTGGTCCATGTGGGGACCAATGACATAGGAAGGACGAGGAAGGAGGATCTGCTGAACGAGTTTGAGCAGTTAGGGAATAAATTAAAAAGCAGAACCTCGAGGGTACTGATCTCCGGATTGCTACCTGAGCCACGGGCCAAATCGGCGAGGGTACGAAAAATTAAAAAGCTGAATGCGTGGCTCAAAGACTGGTGTGGGAAAAATGGGTTTGGTTTCTTGGGCCACTGGCACCAGTACTGGGACAGGGGGGATCTGTTCTGTAAGGACGGACTTCACCTGAACGGTGCTGGGACTGGGGTCCTGGCAAATCATATAACTAGGGCAGTAGAGAGGTCTTTAAACTAAGTAGCGGGGGGGAGGTATCAAGGGGGGTAATAACGGCAGGGGTAGAGGAAATAGAGCAGGGTATCAGTGGGGAAACGGAAAATCAAAATGTGACAGGAGGATCCAGAATGTGTGAAGATAAAGCTCTAGATGTAAAAGGGGCAAAAACAGAAAGGAAGGGTAGTAAAAATCATCTGAAAGTGCTGTATCTAAATGCACGGAGTATTCGAAATAAGATAAATGAATTAACGGTGCAATTAAGTACATATAGTTATGATATCGTGGCCATTACGGAGACATGGCTGCAAGGGGATCAGGATTGGGAGTTAAATATAGAGGGGTACTCGACAATTAGAAAAGATAGACAGGAAAGAAAGGGAGGAGGGGTGGCCCTTTTAATAAGGGAGGGAATAACGGCAATAGAGAGGAAGTATATTGCGTTGAAGGATCAGGATAGTGAAACAGCTTGGGTACAGATAGAGAATAACAAGGGGAAAAAAACACTAGTGGGTGTAATTTATAGACCTCCAAATAGCTGTGACGCTGTTAGTCAGAACATAAATCTGCAAATAGTTGACGCAAGTAAAAAGGGAACTGCTGTAATCATGGGGGACTTCAATTTTCATATTAATTGGGCAAACCAAACTGGGCAGGGTAGACTAGAGGAAGAGTTTATAGAATGTATTAGAGACGGGTTCCTAGAACAGTATGTCACAGAACCGACAAGGAGGGAGGCAATCTTGGATCTGGTCCTGTGTAATGAAGCAGGATTAATTAAAAATGTCATAGTTAGGGACTCGTTGGGAACAAGTGACCACAATATGGTCGAATTCCATATTCAAATAGAAGGGGAGCAGGTTGAAACTCAGGCTAGGGTACTTAGTCTAAATAAGGGGGATTATGAAGGTATGAGGACTGAGCTGATCAAAGTTGACTGGGATAGCAGACTCAAGAATAAGACGGTACATGAGCAGTGGTGTACGTTTAAGGATCTACTGTATAACCTTCAAGAAAAATTTATTCCTATGAAGAAAAAAAGGGGTAAGGGAAAGAACAGTCAGCCATGGCTCAGTAAAACTATAAAGGATAGTATTCGGCTGAAGGCAAGGGCATATAAGGTAGCTAGAGATAGTGGGAGGGTAGAGGATTGGGAAGCATTTAAAGGTCAGCAAAAAATAACTAAGAGATTAATTAAGACGGGGAAAATAGACTATGAAAGGAATTTAGCGAACAACATAAAAACTAATAGTAAGAGTTTTTATAGCTATATAAAAAGAAAAAGGGTGGCTAAGGTGAACGTTGGTCCATTGGAGGGTGAGACTGGAGAGTTGTTGGTGGGGAACATGGAAATGGCAAAGGCATTAAACGAGTATTTTGTATCAGTCTTCACCATAGAAGACACAAAAAATATTCCAACGCTGGATAAACAGGGGGCGGTAGGAATGGAGGAGCTAAATACTATTAAGATCACCAAGGAGGTGGTATTAGGGAAATTAATGAGACTGAAGGAGGATAAATCCCCTGGGCCTGATGGATTACATCCAAGGGTCTTGAGGGAGATAGCGGTGGGGATTGTGGATGCATTGGTGATAATTTTCCAAAACTCCCTGGAGGCAGGAACGGTCCCAGTGGATTGGAAAATGGCCAATGTAACACCTATATTTAAAAAAGGAAGTAAACAGAAGGCGGGTAACTATAGACCGGTTAGTCTAACATCGGTGGTGGGTAAAATGTTAGAGACAATTATTAAAGAAACACTAACGGGGCACTTGGATAAACATGACTTCATCGGACAGAACCAGCATGGTTTTGTGAAGGGGAAGTCCTGTTTAACGAATCTGCTCAAATTCTTTGAGGAAGTAACAACCCGGGTGGATAAAGGGGAACCGGTGGATGTGGTATACTTGGACTTCCAAAAGGCTTTTGACAAGGTGCCACATAAGAGACTATTGCTAAAAATAAAAAATTATGGGATTGGGGGTAATATATTAGCATGGGTAGAGGATTGGCTAACAAATAGGAAGCAGAGAGTGGGGATAAATGGTTCATACTCGGGATGGCAACCGGTAACTAGCGGGGTTCCGCAAGGGTCGGTGCTGGGACCCCAGTTGTTCACAATTTATATAAATGATTTGGAGGAGGGAACCAAGTGTAATATATCAAAATTTGCGGACGATACAAAAATGGGAGGAAAAGTAGGGGATGAGGAGGATAGGAAGAGTCTGCAAAAGGATATAGATAAGCTAGGTGAGTGGGCAACAACTTGGCAGATGAAATTTAATACTAATAAATGTGAAGTCATTCACTTTGGGGAAAAAAAATGATAGGGCAAGTTATTTTCTAAATGAGGTGGAGCTGCGTTGTAATGCAACGCAAAGGGATCTAGGGGTAGTAGTACATGAATCACTAAAAGTTAGTATGCAGGTGCAGCAAGCAATCAGGAAGGCCAATGGAGTTTTGGCCTTTATTGCTAGGGGGATTGAGTATAAAAACACGGAGGTCTTGCTGCAGCTGTACACAGTATTAGTGAGACCACATTTGGAATACTGTGTACAGTTCTGGGGTCCATACTTAAGAAAGGATGTACTGGCCCTGGAGGCAGTGCAGCGAAGGTTTACAAGATTAATTCCTGCAATGAGGGGATTGACATATGAGGAAAGGTTAAGTAGGCTGGAACTCTACTCTTTGGAGTTTAGAAGAATGAGAGGCGATCTCATTGAAACATATAAGATCGTGAGGGGCCTTGATCGGGTGGATGCACCGAGGATGTTCCCAATGATCGGGGAAACTAGAACTAGGGGACATAGTTGTAGAATAAGAGGGGGCTCTTTTAAAACTGAGATGAGGAAGAACTTCTTCACCCAGAGGGTGGTTAATTTATGGAATTCACTGCCCCAGGGAGCAGTGGAAGCAGAAACATTAAATATATTTAAGTCTAAAATAGATGTTTTTTTAGCTGCCAAGGGGATAAGGGGCTACGGGGAGAGGGCAGGGATATGGACCTAGGTATGGTTAGTATAGTAAGACCTGAGTGATCTCCTGGACAAGTGTCGATCGCCTGGATTGGGGTCGGAGAGGAATTTCCCGGATTTTTTTCCCGAATTGGACCTGGGTTTTTATCCGTTTTTTTGCCTCCCCCAGGAGATCACGCGGTTCTTGGGGTGGAGAGGGTTGATAGCGATATAAAGGGGAGGGTAGTGTCTTGTGTCTACTGTTTGTGGGTAAGGGTGTCTGTTTAGTGTTCAGCCATGAGCGAATGGCGGTGCGGGCTCGATGGGCCTGGTGGTCTACTCTCGCACCTACTTTCTATGTTTCTATGTTTCTATGTTAAGCTGGAAAGGGTGCAGAGAAGATTTATGACGATGTGGCCAGGACTCGAGGGCATGAACTATAGGAAGACGTTAGCAGGCTAGGACTTTATTCTTTGGTGTGCGGAAGGATGAGGGGTGATCTTATAGAGGTGTATGAGATCGTGAAGGGGATAGGATAAATGCACAGTCTTTTACCCAGAGTAGGAAAATAAAGAACCTGGAGACAGAGGCTTAAGGTGAGATGGAAAAGGTTTAATAGGAACCTCGGGGACAACTTTTTCACACAAAGGGTGGTGGTTGTGTGGAATGAGCTGCTAGAGGAGGTGATTGAAGCAAGTAATATCACAACATTTAAAAGATATTTGGATAGGTACACGGATAGGAAATGTTTAGTAGAATATGGTCCAAATGCAGGCAGGTGGGACAAGTGTAGATAGGGATGTTGGTCAGCGTGGGCAAGATGGGCCGAAGGGCCTGTTTGTGTGTTGTATAACTCTATGACTAACAGTTTAAAAATATTCAGTATGAATGTTGAACATATACATCAAACGTGAATGTAGCACCTTACCTAGGACCTTTCTGTGGTTGTGTATATGTGAACGAAAATAAGCACAGAACCTATTACTTAAATATAAGAATTAAACTATGTGTGTACCTTGAAATCCAGTCATCCTTCATTTAACCTTGATGTACCTAAAAACACCATTTTGTTTTGACCTCCCACGTCTCAGGAAATTGCTTAGTATGTGCAGAACTGTTACCTTTGGCTACCACCTTTTATTATATATATTCCTTTCTAAAGGTATGTCCTTTTATTCTGAGACTATGGCCTCTGGTCCTAGACTCTCCCACTAGTGCAAACAACCTCTCTACATTCACTCTACCCAGGCCTTTCACTAAATGAAATGTTTAACATTTCATGTTTATGGCAACTATGCAAATTGGCTGTAGCATTTCCTCCGGTACAACATTAGCTTCACTGCATAGGTATGTTATTGTTCACTGTTTGGGGGCATCATCTGGTTATGAAATATAAATGAATGAAAGAATTTAAGAATAAGTGGAATGTACAACTAGATGCACTTTCAAGAGTTGCATATCTCCAGACCTTTATTTACAGCATCTTTGCTCCGAGCATCACAGCCAATTATCTGTAAACAAAATATTCTAGATTAGTTTGTTTATTGTTAAGTGTACCAAGGTACAATGAAAAGCTTTTTGGTGCAAGTTATACAGTTAGCGGAAAGACTTACATGATTATAATCGAGCCGGCCAATACAGGATAAATTGCTATCTCCTATACTAGTCTAACCCAAAGACAAATTAATGCACAATATAGAATGTAAACCATTTAAGTGAATATCAATGGTGTTTGAACATGATGAAGGTTAACTATCAGAAAGGACAAACTTGCAGTTTGAGCAGCAGCTATAAACAGATGGTAATATATTAGAAGGAAAGCAATAGAGGAAATGATCCTGACCCCATCATCATATTTTATTGTATTTTTCCCAACCCCATTGTTTGCTTTTTTCAGAGTACATCTGTTTTTGATCTTATCTTTAGTTTATAGTATTTGTGTTTCTTTCTCTTAATCTCTTAATCTTATTTTATATTGATGAAATTGGTGGCTCATCTATTTTGTCTTCTGTTCTTATCTATTTATTAGCCCAACCACGCTGTACATAGTATTGTAAGCTCCCAACTTCAGTTTCTCCAACCAATGGTTATTATTGTGTGTATAATATGATTTCATGTTTAATTTTCTATTCCAATGAAGTATGCTGACATTCGGTATTTATTGATACATTTGTAACTGCCACGTTAATTTGGTATCTGCACTTTTCCTGCAGGTTGCACAGAGGTGATTAAGTGGGATTATAATACAGCACCTACAGGTAAACTTTTAAGCTCATCATGATACAGAAAGAGGCCATTTACCTGAATGAATGAATGAAAGCTTTATTTTCACATGTGACAAGTCACAGTGAAATTCTTTGCTTGCACGCGTTGCCAAGGTATGCAATATTCGGCCATGAAGGGTGCTTATAAAGTTACAAATTCCTCCCCCCCCCCCCCACCGGCAGTTCCCTTTGTTCTTCCACCCTCCCCCCCCTCCTTCACAGCGACCCCCCCATGCCAGGTCCCCATTGTTTTACCCCCCTCCCCAGTAACGACGGCCCCCCCATGCCAGGCACCCATTATTTTACCCACCCCTAGCGCCAGGTCCTCCTGCGTTCCTTCCCCCGGTAGCGACATCCTTACTTCACGTGTTCATCTAATCCGTCCTCTCCACAGCGCTGCCCAGTCCTCTCCTGAGGCCTCCGTCGTGCATGCCAGTTCCCAAGAGAGCAACCCCATTAGATCCATTCCCCATCTTGTTATTTCCTTATGCCCTCAAACAATGCTCTTCAATTTCCTTTGATTATTTTTTCCAATGTTCGTCTAATCGGTCATTTATAGTAGCCACTCACCTGCCTGAATATGTAGGTTGTGAATGTGAAACAAGTTCTTTCTATATAAATTAAAATCTAATTTGTGAAGGACTGTTCCCCATTCTATGTTCCAACATGTACAGAAAATATAGATTACAGTTAAGAGCACATCACAGTATGTTTATTTCTCGGGTCATTTTAATGCTTCAAGGGATTAGAGAACATTTGAAAATCAGGTGAATCTGATCACACCTAACAGAGAGAGAGCTTCCTTCACAGGTGCCAACACAACAACATCTCAAGCGCGAAAGTGTTTAATTGTCATATGTACCGACAATGGAATAAGGAAATTCTTATTTGCAATGGCATAACAGACCTGTATATATATACAATAAACCTTCATTATTACAGACCACTTTATAAACCTGGCGTGTACAGTCGGTAATATATACAATTTTAAGTTTAAAATTATTCTAATGTTCCAGTGTTTAATTGAATATCTAATCTAGCCTGAGACCTTGGAGTAATACATGAAGACTGTGACATTGGTCGAGTCGCTATTTTTTCTCAGATAGATATTAGAGATCCCATATGCCTTTCTGATGAATAATTAGGAGGTTCTATGCGCCTGGGCAAAATGTTTACATAACTCGAAAAGCATATTATTTGGTTATTCATCAAATCTTATCATGGGAATTTACATGCTCTCATACCAGCAGTGGTCCAAAGAGTACAATTATTATATTCGTTCTAAATGACACTAATGTTGGCCTAGACACAGAAACACGGAAACACAGAATTGATTGACATTGTCACAGGGTTAAGACAAGGTTGCCTTCTATCCCCCTTACTGTTTATTGTCACGATCGACTATGTCATGTGGAAGACAATGAACAAACCTGACTTTGGAATATTGTGGAGAACAGGAAGATGCCCCAGACCTAGATTTTGCCGATGACATTACACTACTAGCAGAGTCGAGACACACCCTTCAAGAGATGACAACCGCACTGGAGGAGAATGCATCAAAGGTTGGATTAAAGATCAGCTGCCAGAAGACTAAGACCATGCAGACTGGAGACCAGCAGTCAATAGACCAACTGATAATCAATGGGGAAGATGTGGAAAATGCCACAAGATTTACATATCTTGGCAGCATGTTCACAGTAGATGGAGATGTAGAGGTCGACATCAACTCCCGAATTGATAGCTGCATCAGACGAATGCAGCCAATATCGTCTAGTGGCAGGATATCCAAGATGCTAAAAGTCAAGCTCTTCCAGTCCGTGGTCCTCCCTACAGCCCTCTATGCCAGTGAGAAATGGAAAATCAATATGAAGATGAAAAAGAAATTGGATGCATTCCAACAACGCTGCTTAAAGAAGATCCTGAAGACTAGCTAGAGAGACCACATCACCTTCGTTTAGTCCTTCTATTATAGATAAAGCTTATACACAATGGGATAGACTAGGAATTAAAACGCTTGGTGACTTGTATGAAACTGGAAAATTACTTTCATTTCAACAATTACAAATAAAATATAAACTCGGAAATAATCAATATTTTAAATATTTTCAAATATGCGACTATTTGAAAAAATATACAAAAGATCATTATAATAACCCAGTAGATGTATTGGACGAGGCAATGCAGATAAAAGCGGAATCAGCAAACTTAATATCATATTTGTATAATATTATTTTAAATGTACAAATACCACCTACGGAGGGTATCAGAAGAGACTGGGAACAAGAGTTAGCTATTAAAATGTCAAAGGAAAGTTGGAATGAATACTTATTAAACGTGCATAAATGCTCGATTAATGTAAGACACACTTTAATACAATTTAAAATTTTACATAGATTATATTATTCGAAAACTAAAATTCATAAAATTTTCCCAAACGTATCATCTATTTGTGATAAATGTCAATCCCAAGAAGCTACTATAGCGCACTCATTCGTCTTCTGTACAAAAATTCAAAAATTTTGGAATGAAATTTTTGAAATCTTTACAAAGTTATTTAAAACAAGACTGATACCCAAAGCAGAATGGATTATCTTCGGAATAACGGAAGATGATCCAGAACTAAATGTGTTTCAAAAGAAATTAATGGACTATGGGTTAATAACTGGAAAAAAGCTAATTCTAATATTTTGGAAGAAGGCTCCAACACCAACTATAAATATGTGGATTTCAAATATGTTTGAAACACTACACCTAGAAGAGATAAGACTCCTCCTAGCAGGTAAACCAGATCACTTCCACCTGACGTGGTCTGCATTTATAGAATTATTACAAACATAGGGTGCAAAAGTACTTTAAAAAAAATAAAAAATTGAGGTCGGGTAAGGGGGGATGATAGTTGAAGAGTTGGTATGTCCTATTTACGTAATGCTCAAAAAAATATTTGTTTTTCTTTTTTTTTTCCTCTCTCTTTTTCTCTTTTTTTTCCTAGGGCCTATTTCTTAACTCTTTTTCTTTTGTTTTTAATTTCGCTCTTATAGGGTCTTCGTCCTTTTTTGTTGTTACATTTTCTACACTTTTCTACACTTTCACTTTTTCCTTCACTTTCTTCTCTCTTTCAATCTTTTCCTTTTCTAGTGTAAAAAAAAATTAATAATAATAAAGGGAGTACATTAATTGTAAGAAGATACAAATGACGAGTATTAATGTATGTGGTTGTAATGTAATGTACTTCTAATAAATAAAAATTAAAAAAAAAATAAAAAAAATAAATAAAAGATAATCAATGGGGAAGATGTGGAAAATGCCACAAGATTTACATATCTTGGCAGCATGTTCACAGTAGATGGAGATGTAGAGGTCGACATCAACTCCCGAATTGATAAAGCTGCATCAGACGAATGCAGCCAATATCGTCTAGTGGCAGGATATCCAAGATGCTAAAAGTCAAGCTCTTCCAGTCCGTGGTCCTCCCTACAGCCCTCTATGCCAGTGAGAAATGGAAAATCAATATGAAGATGAAAAAGAAATTGGATGCATTCCAACAACGCTGCTTAAAGAAGATCCTGAAGACTAGCTAGAGAGACCACATCACAAACGAGGAGATTTACCGGGAAACTTCGAGAAAGCCTCTCAGCCAGGACATAGAGGTATGCAGGATGAAATTTGCAGGATATGTACTCAGAATGTCACCAGAACGTGCACCTAAGATAGCAATGACATGGCAACCTGACGGAAGAAGGAAAAGAGGCCGACCAAAACTCACATGGAGGCGAATATTCCAGAAGGATTTGTAAGCCCGGGACGCTATCGAGGGTGGAAGACGTCGCATATAACCAAACAGAATGGTGAAAGTTTTCTGCCCACTGCACTCAACAGTGTGGGAGGAACTAAGTCTAAATAAGACAGGGCTGACAGTCAGAACCAATTTTCCCAGGGTGGAAATACTAGATGGCATACATATAAGGTAAGAGTGGCAAATTTTTATGGAGATGTGTGGGGCAAGTTTTTTTACACAGAGGGTGATGGGTGCCTGGAACAAGCTACCAGGGATGCTGGTGGAGACAGGTAGGATCGGGGCGTTGAAGACACTGTTAGATAGGCACATGGATATTAAGGGAATGGAGGAATATGGATCGTGTGCAGGCAGATGAGATTCGTTTTTCTTGGCATCAAGTTTGGCATGTCCACTATGGGCCGAAGGGCCTGTTCCACTGCAGTACTGTTCTATGCTCTAGGAGGCACTAAATCATTCCAATTTATAACGTCCAGTGTGCCGTAATGCTGTGATGCTTTTCTTTCCCCAGGCTCGCCTAGGAAGATCCTTCTTCTGTACTCAGTGGATCATAGCCGGTTTGAAAACCTGGTTAGTACTTTCGCATATGTGCTGGCCGATCTAAACATCAAAGTAGTTGTGGATCTCTGGAAACGTAGGGAAATCGGCATCCAAGGGACCCTGCCATGGTTCCATTCCCAAAAAGCTGAAATTGTAGAAGAAGGTGGAAAAATCATCATCCTTTTTTCCAAGGGGGCCAGTATAAAATGTAACGCATGGCTAAATTCCAGTGATGATTCTGAAAAACTATCTGACCCCTATGATGGATTCATGGCCGCCTTGAACTGTACGCTTCCTGATATCACAAAGGGGAATGTTTCTGGAAACTACGTAGTAGCATACTTTGAAGATCTGTTGAACAAGGCGTACATACCAGAAATATTTAGGAAAATGCCCATCTACAGTTTGCCATCGCAAGTTCCCGAGTTCCTCCAAGAGATTGGGTTACCAGCCAAATGCATTTCTGACCAGAAAAAACATGGCTGCCCATCAAACATCAGCACACGCCTCAGCAATGTCATCAAGGAGTGCCAGATATGGGAAGAAAGTCACTCAACTGGGTTCCATGAACTTAAGAAGTTCGAGAACATATCCAAAGAGCAACATGAAAGAGATGCATTGATACGTTTACCGCTGACGAAAATTAAAAATCTTTCAATAGTTTGATGATCCCTTCATGATTAATCTTTGACACGCTGTCACTTATAGCTTTGGTTAAAATCTAGGTCATGGCCAGGATTGAAAGAGTGTGACAAAGGGAAATAGTTGTAGCAGATAGCATATCAGAACAAGAACCTCAAGTTTATTCTGTTGACGGCACTCCAGTGACTTTGAAATGGATTACCTTTCTTTTGGTAAGGTTATGCAGCGGGTATGTTTTAAACATGTACTCTGGAGCAACAATCGATTTTAAAAGTCATAATCAAAAACTTAAAATAGATACAAATGCTGGAGTAACTCAACGGGTCAGGCAGCATCTCTGAAGAAAATGGATAGGTGATGGGACCCTTCTTCACACTTAATCAAAAACGTGACTGTGATGCAATATTAAAAATGATTTGACACTTTAATGAAGGGACTAAAACACTGAAAGTATTGATATTCTTGATAAATGAAGATTTATTGTTTGTCTGTCTACTAGGTTTTTGAAATTAAGTAATCTGTAAACACACTAATGAAAAACTGCTCTCAAAATCTCAGGGTGCTCAATCCAGCATTACTGAAAAAGACCTCAGGAAAACTTTACTTGCAACCACAATTCTTCTAATATCTTTTGCAAGAGAATCGGTACCAAACCCCAGTACCTGGTTGTTTTGTGACCAGAGTCTTTTATGTATATTTTGTATACAGTATAATTATTTTGTTAGCTCTTAGATTTCATTACAAACCCGGGACAGGAGATGTTGGAAATGGGCAACTCATATTTGGCTTCAGTTTATCTTTCATTTGGCTGATAATGATCCACTCTTGGTTCACCCTTTTATCCAGAAAACCAACTATTGTTCGAGATTAATGGAACCCAATTAAGCTAAAATGTCCTTTATTTACATTAGTTCAACATTTTTTGTTCAAGGATATTCCACTGATTTTCCGGAACTGCTATTGTCTCCTCCAACCCTCTCCTGACTTTCTGCAGCCTTCCACTTGACCATTGAGAACTGTTGTGCGACATCAGCAGAACATGAAAAAGGATGGTAAAAACGGTAAATGCTGGAGGAACTCAGCGAATCAAGCAGCAACTGCGGAGGGGATGGTCAGGTGGCATTTTGGGTCGGGACCCTTCAGATTGTTAGGAGTTGCGGGGAAGAAATTTGAAAAAGAGGTGGGGGCAGGACAAAACTTGGCAAGTAATGGGTGAGGGGAATATGATCAGTAAACAGTAAGTTACAAAGCTTAGAAGTAAAAAGGAGACAAAAGGATGTCAGATGGGGGGCAGAGAAGGAGCAAAATGTAAAGCCGGAAGAAGAAATTTAGGTGCAAAGGTACAGGATATGAATGTACATAGAAGGGGCAATGAGCAGCGTGACTGCCAGCAAAGAAATGGGAGAGCACCAGAGTGGGGAAGGAAAAGCGGGTATTACTTGAAGTTAGAGAAAGCAATGTTCATACTGTTGGTTTGTAACCCACCCAAGTGGAATATGAGGTGCTGTTCCTCCAGTTTGCACTTGGCCACACTCTGGTAATGGAGGAGGCCAAAGACAAAGGTCAGTATGGGAATGGGAGTTAAAATGGTTATCAACCAAGGGTGCAGATGCAGCACCATGGGGGGCAGCACGGTGGTGTTGCGGTAGAGTTGCTGCCTTACAATGTCAGAGACCCGTGTTTGATCCTGATTACGGTGCTGTCTGTATGGAGTTTGTACATTCTCCCCATGACCTGTGTGGGTTTTCTCCGGGAGCGCTGGTTTCCTCCCACACTCCAAAGACATACAGGTTTGTAGGCTACTTGGCTTGGTAAATTGGAAATTGTCCTTAGTGTGTGTAGGATAAAGTTAGTGTGCAGGGATCGTTGGTCGGCGTAGACTCAGTGGGCAAAGGGGCCTGTTCCGCGCTGTATCTCTAAACTGAACTAAACAAGAGATTTAGCAAGCCTTGGCGGTCAGAGCACATGTAATGATGGTAGCTGTTTTTTTTGGCAGTGATATACCTTTGTGCCGACGAAAACTATTGTAATTCAATCTCAGCTATAAAGTCTTGCAATACATTCTCAATGGTGGTCACGAGCACAGGGATGAGTTCAAAGACTGTTAGGAAATATAAAGCTGGACTGAAGCAGCAAATGCTGAGAATTGCAAAAAATCCCTTTTATCAGGTATTTACTGGAACAAGTTTCACCCTATTCCATTTACTAGTTATGTTATATTATTCTGTATATCTGTTTATTTCTCTCATTCATTTGTACACAAGAGTGTTCTATATTTATATAATAAAAATCTTAAAGTGCCAAATAAGCAGTTTCTCCAGCTTACACTGAGAGAATCACTAATTGCGGGTAATCTAAATTCTAGAGTACAATAATTACAATAACTTGCATTTATGTAGCACTTTAACTTGGTAAAATGAACTACAATAACATTAAAATTATGACTTGGACAGACAGATTTGTAAGTGCACAAAGCTATCAATTGTTCAGTCTGAGGTGTTTTTTTCATGAACTCATTTGCATTGCAAATACAAAAAAAAATGTCAATTGTGTTTCTTGGATAATGTGAAATAAAATGTTGGATTATTATACCTCTATTGGTTGTGAGAAAGTGACAATCCTTCCTGCTTTCTTGGTGTTATGTCTGTATTCTCTTTTTTGTGTGCTGCATAATGGCAAAAAGCATTTCACTTCACTACACCTGGGTGTATGTGAATGTGACTAATAAAAAAGACCTTGATACCTTGCTTGCAATTGCAGGATGAGTGCATTGCTAATTGCTAGTCATTAGCACATCAAACCTCTGCAGTGTCTCCATATAATTTTCACATCTATACATTTCACAGGAGGGTTAAATAAAACTTGGCTGAATGTTTCAATTGGAGGTGTTTGAGTGGTTCAACAGCAGATGGATCTGGGAGATCAAATTCACAAGGAATTAAAGCAGCACCCCTTTAAAGAAAAAACAGATAGATGCTAGATTAGCATCTGAGAGTCAACATGGAATGATAAATTCATCCAATGTGCACATTCTTGAGTTTCATATGACAGGATCGATATTAAGCAGATGCAATGGGCACGATGTCGCCTTGTGATTCTGTAGGATGGGAGATCCCCTTGAGATAGCAGGAGGATCGATGCCCCACAATTTTAAAGACAGTGTGAGAAACATAAAGCCCATGTGTTTACAGGGAGGGCAGTAGATGGCAGTGGAGTGCAGTTTCAAGGAAGCTTAAAAAAGCCCTGTGAACTTTTAAAAGATGGGGGTCCCATGAGTATAATGGAATGGAAGAGACAGAAGCCATGTGAGTTTAAAGGCACCTGGGAAGACACACACCTTTAAATTTAATGGAATGTGAGAAAAAAGGAGTCCCTAAGGCTTAAAGGAATGCATAAGATAACTGCGAGTTTAAAGGAAGCATGGGAGTCGGGCTCCATAAGTTTAAAGGCAGCTTGGGATCTACTGGATCCCATGTATTTAAAGGCAGTCTGGATAATACAGGACAATTAGTTTAACTGAGGGGAGTTTAATGTTAGTGTGGAAAATACAGGCTTTGGGAGTTTAAAGGCAGCATGGAATACATAAGCTCTGTATTTAGGATCTGTGTCCATGCTATGTCATGATGATGACACAATTTAGTAGAGCCGCTGTCTCATAGTGCCAGATACCCAGGGTCAGTCCCGACCATGCATGCTGTTTGTGTGGAGTTTATACATTCTTGCCTTGACCGTGTGGGTTTCTTCTGGGCACTCTGGTTTCCTCCCACATCCCAAAGAAATGTAGATTCATTGACTGCTGTAAATTGCCCCCAAATGTGTAGGAGAGTGATGGAATTGATAGAAACGTATGATTAGTATAGGTTTAGTGTAAATGGGCGGTTGATGGTCTATGTGAACCTGATGGGCCAAAGAGCCTGCTTCTATGCTGTATCTCTCTGACCCCATTGTGTCTGTGTGATGTTCCCAGATGCACACAATTAATTTATTGCCAATAGCTGGGAAACTGGATGCTGTGATTCAGAATCCACGGGCAGTGCACTAGTAGACCACATCATCAGGAAACACATCAGGTGGCTGATGATTCTTGTGTGTAGATGTAGTGCATTTAATTTACAAAAGGCCATAAGACATAGGAGCGGAATTAGGCCATTCAGATCATCAAGTCTGCTTCACCATTTATCCCTATCAATCATTCTCCTGACATCTCCCCATAACCTTTGGTGCCCTTACTAATCAAGAACCTATCAATCCCTGCTTTAAAAAATACCCATTGACTTGGCATCCACAGTGAATGCCACACATTCACCACTCTCTGGCTAAAGAAATTCCTCCTCATGGCTCATCTCCTACTCAGTCCCTTTACCTTAGACTTTAGAGATACAGCATGGAAACAGGCCCCTCAACCCACCCTGTCCACTAGCACTATCCAGCACACTAGGAACAATTTACAGAAGCCAATTCCTACAAACCTGCATGTCTTTTGTGTGGAAGGAAACTGGAGCAACCGGAGAAAACCCACGCGATCGCAGGGAGAACGTACAAACTCCATAGAGACCGCTACTAGTTTTACTTCAAGTTAACATCTTTCATCCTAAACCACTTTTCAGCTTCAACGTGGATTGGGCGCGTTCCCTGGGCCAGGCGCGCTCCCTGTCAGGCACGTTCCCGTTTCCAGACGCGTTCACGTTAACAGCGCGCGTTCACGTCACCGGGGCGCGTTCACTGCACCAGGGCGCGTTCACGTCACCGGCGCGCGTTCACGTCACCAGGCGCGCCCCCGCCCGCCAGGGTGACGTCACCGGGCGAGCGGCGCTGCCGGTTGGTTGCCCTCCTGGGGGGCGGGGCCGGGGGACTTGGCGACCAATCAGACGGCGGGGTCAGGGATCACCAACGCG
>CM075980.1:50839388-50898338 GCA_038087875.1 Malacoraja senta
GAGGAGAGTGGGGAGTGGGAGGAGAGCGGGGGAGGGGGCAGGAAGGGGGAGGGGATGTTAGAGGTGGAGAGAGGGGATGAGGGGAAGGGGAGAGGAGTAGGAGGGGAAGAGAGGGAGGGGGGAGGGATAGAGGTGGGGGAGGGAGAGGGGAAGAGTGGTGAGTGAGGGGCAGAGGGGTAGCGGGGAGTGGTGCAAGAGAGAGGGGAAGGGGGTAGGGGGGAGATGGGGGTGAAGAGGGGTGGTGGAGGGGGAAGAGAGGGTGTTGGAGGAGGGAGGGGGGAGAGGAGAGAGGGGGAAGAGTGGGGAGGGAGAGTTGAAGTAGGAGGGGTAGGGACAGTCCATCTGTTCCCCATTCCCTATCACCCCAATCCTCTTTCTCTATTGCCACACACGTGACACAGGCTGTGGGGTTGGGGGGAGGGGCTGGGCTGGGGCTGCTGCCAAGGCATATGTAAACGGATTCATTTCGATTTGTCACACGTGTCGCAGGGCGTCGCCGCCTGTGTGGGGGTGATAGTGAATGGGGACATTTCAAAATGTTAAACAAACCTCTCAGCAATAGAATGTAAATGAAGGTTCCGTTTTGTGATGTCACAATGCCCAATGCTGCGGGGGTTGGGTGGGAGGGTCTGGGGCTGCTGCCAAGGCATATGTAAATGGATCCATTCCGATTGGACATCTGTGACCATTGTGCATTGTGACATCACACAACGGAATCTTTACTAACATTCTATGGCTGAGCTGTTTTTTTAAACATTTTGAAATGTTTGGTTTGGGGGGGGGGGGAGAGGTATTTTATTTTAAAAAGCGTACGTAAACACGAACAAATTTGTCCTATTCGTAAAGATAAACGGTAACCTCTTTAGAAAACGGTTAAAAAAATATCGGCGGGTTTCCGCCGCCCGCGCGGGCGCGGGTCGGTATCAAAGGCGGGAAAGTCAAGCAGAACGTTGGACGTACAGACGTACAGCCGTACAGACGGACGACAGCCAGAGAGTTTTATATAATAATAGATAGATATGATGATATGGATGTATTTCTTTTTTCATATATGGTATTCTTACCGTCATTATCAGGTCCATCTGCAGTAGATACGTGTTAGAAGATTGTTCTCAAAATAAATATGTCAGATCTTCTATCAGCTATTTTCAGGAACTGTTACATTTAGTTTTATTGCACATTTGTAGAATGTTTTATTTGTGTGCATCATCCAATAGTAAAAGTAGATAAAAATGCTGGAGAAACTCAGTGGGTGAGGCAGCATCTATGGAGCGAAGGAATAGGTGACGTTCTGGTCAAGACCCTTCTTGGGTCCAATAGTGAAACTTCAGTTTTGAAGGAATGCCATACAGTTCCATTACTGAATGATAAATTGGTGATCAGCAAATATAAATAACGTACAAATGTTGGGACTAGACTAATGCAAGAATATTGAAAGACGAAAGAATTACTATTTGGCAAAAAACAAACTTTCAATAGTTCTAATTTTCCATTGTCCCCAGTAGCAATGAGCAGGATTCAGCTTGTTACATTATAATTTAGTATTTTATTTCTTTTTTTTAAAATATACAGTTCTGTTCTCCAGGAAAAAGGGGATACTTTCCTATTCATAATGAAGATCTCTTGGCTCCTGAGTCACAGGCTATTCATCTCCCCAGTCCACTGGTTCCTCCTCTGCTCTGTCATTCCTCTGCTACTTCTGGTGCCTGCTGCCACAGAACAGGATTCCTGCCAGATTTGCCAGCAGATTGCTGAAAACTTCAGAAAGGTAAGGAGCTGTGGTTGCTTGGCCACAAGAGAAAATAACAAAACATTTTTGTATCGCACTATTAAAAATACCAAAAATATCCCAAGGTACTCAATGGGGTGGTATCAAACAAAACTGTGACACTGAGCTATTTAATGAGATGGATGACAGAAGGTTTGATCAAAAAGATGGATCTCAAAAAGTGCCTATGGAAAGAAAGTGAGAAGCTGAGAAGCTTTGAAAAGAAACGGCTGCATGTGGCCATGGCTCCTAATGTTAGAGTAGTTATTTGAAGATGTTGAAGAGAGCAGAATCAAAATTGGGAGATTACAGACAGAGAAGTAAGTGAGACCATGGACAGGTTTAACAAAGATGAGAATTTTTTAAATAGTGTTTATGGTTTTGTCATTGAAGATCTAGCTTCTGGCTGATGTGGTTTTGGCACAGTCAGCTCGTTGAAGTGTCCATCGTTCCCACGTCTTTTTTTCTGCAAATTACTCATCCTCTGATTTTGAAGCATTTATGGACTCAAAATGTCAAGAGACCATGGAGCTGGTATTAAGTGAATTGTAAGTGCTTTTCTTCACTTTAAAATGGTAGCAATTTAAATTAATCCACTCTTTAATACTTAAAGATAGAAATGCTTTTTTCTCTCTTATTTCAGAATATTTTCTCTTTCTCCTTATGTTGCTGTAGCAAAAATAAATCTAAATGTCAGATACCTTGTATTAGCGATAATTATAGCTATTTCCAATAATAATCATTCGCATGAGAATTTGATTTGTATTTTGGGTTGTTTCTATTAAACAAAACCTGATTGCAGTTCATATTAATAGTAATAGAGCACTTTATTAATTGATGAAATGAAAGTGAAGGAAGCACATTTTTAGTTTTAACCTAACTCCACCTGAGTTTGGGTTAGCTATTTTACAAGATATTTGTCATTCTTTCTTCATCACCATATTCAGTGGCTAGAAATCAAGCCCCAAATGTTGCCAAGACCTGAGGGCCTGAGCTATAGGGAGAGGTTGGGCAAGTTAGGATTTAATTTGTTAGAATGCAGGAGGCTGAGGGGTTATCGTATAGAGGTATATAAGATCATGATGAGAATTGATAGGTTGAATGCACAGTGTTTTACCGAGGACGGGGGAATCAAGAGCCAGAGGACATGGGTTTAAGGTGAGAAGGTAAAGATTTAATAGGAACCTGAAGTATAATTTTTTCGGTCGGTGGTGGGTACATGGAGCAAGCTGCCGGATTAAGTAGTTGAGGCAATACTACAACAGTACTTAAAAGACAGTTGAACAGGTACGTGGATAGGAAAGGTTTAGAGGTATATGGGTCAAATGCAAGTAAATGGGACTAGCATAGATGGGGACATCAAGGTCGGTGTGGACAAGTTAGGCAGAAGGTCCTGTTTCTGTGCTGTATGATTTTATGACTATCTTCTGGGAAGAAGTTGAAATTCCTTAAAGATCTTGCAGCAATCGGGTGTGGAGCCTTTAATGTATGGGATGAACGTGAAAAGAAGTTGGCATTTGTGCTAACGATTTATTTCCATGCAGTATTTGAATTTTGTTTTCTTTCCCTTCAGCTGTGGTTTTCTGTTCACCAATATTGACTGGGCTCTCATCCATGTTCCATTTCCTGTGCTTCTGAACTCGATTTCTCTCCGCCTCACTTTCGGTCTTGCCAGTCACCATGCTCAATGGATCGTTCTACATCACTTTTGATAGTTCCAACACAATGCCACCACCAGGCATAATCTCCCCTTTCAATATCCCAAAGGGAGCATCCCCTCCAATGCCCTCTGGTTCTCTGGTCATATTCTTTGTCTTGCATCTCATGTTTCCATCATTCAGTATTTTAGTTTTCTCCCTGCCTCAGGGTATTTCATGTTTCGTTGATTGTCTCCAACTATTGACGGTGATAACTTTTTTGTTATTTACTAATCTTTACCAGTTGGAATTACTGCAAAATGGCAATTAATCTCTCCTGCTCACCATGTTATCACCAGCTTTTCCTCTTGCATATAGTTCTGCTATATAATAGTAACATTCCAAAGGACCCTCACATTATAGAAAATTGTGTTATTAAAGACAATGGGGAAATGGAGGATTAGGGGTTAGAGAGATCCAGTTGCACTAACAAAGTTATTTTTTCCTGCAGGATTAAAAAAAATAAAGGTCTTTTTAATAGCTATAAGTTTATTTTTGTTACAGCAAGCTAAAAGTACTAAAGGCTGTATGTTGTAGTGTGTCACAAGTATCATTCCACTAGTGTCAATACAAATAATTTCTTGTAATTTCAATAGCCACGCATAGTGAAGTTAGCAGCTATGTTCTTAAGAGATAAAGGTGCCTATGGAAACTGAACTTTTCAGCTGTTTTCTTTTGCTTGCTAATTTCCAAAATAAATTTTAAGCGGTTCCCTAGTTATAAATCAAAATTGTGCTGTAACCAATTTTGTCTATAAGGATCTCGACCTGAAAAGTCGCCCTATCCTTCTCTCCAGAGATGCTGCCTGTCCCACTGAGTTACTCCAGCTTTTTGTGTCTATCTTTGTTCTATTTAATGCATATAGTGTTACTAATTCAGTAAGAGTGTTTTATTGTTATGTGTCCCAAATAGAACAATGAAATTCTTACTTGCTGCAGCACAACAGAATATGTAAACATAGTACACTGTAAACAATATGATAAATGAGAGAGAAATATATAAACACACACACACACGCACGCACGCACGCACGCACGCACGCACACACACACACACACACACACACACACACACACACATATATATATATAACTATATATATACACAAATACTCAAAAAACAGACAATAGTAGTGCAATGATAATAATGGCCTATTGAAGTTCAGAGCTTATTTGAGGTTATAGTGTTTAGCAGCCTGATGACTGCAGGGACAAAACTGTTCCTGAACCTGGATGTTACAGTTTTCAGGCTCCTGTACCTTCTTCCCGATGGCAGGGATGAAATGAGTGTGTGGCCAGGATGGTGTGGGTCTCTGATGATGCTGGCTGCTTTTTTGTGGCTGCGACTCTGATAAATCCATTCGATGATGGGGAGGTCAGAGCCGATGGTGGTAGTGTTCAGTCACGTTATATCCAATTAGCATTATGGAATCATGCTTTATAGTGGAACTACCTGTATTCTCCATGCTCTTAACCCCTTTCTTTGCAATACAAAACTTGTTTTATTCTAACTTTAATTAGTTCTTATGAAAGATCATCCATCTGAAACATTAATTCCAATTCTCTTCCCAGAGATGCTGCCCGACCTGTCATTCAAGCATTTTCTTTTTAGATTTTAGATTTGCAGCAGCCTCAGTGTTTTGCTTTTGGGTACTTGGTTCTGGTAAAAATAGATGCATGATTTGGATTAATTGTAAGTTTTAAAAAACATTTGTTTATCAGGGAATGGAGAAAACTGCAAACAAGAATTTTGGTGGTGGAAACAGTGACTGGGAGAAGAAAAATTTGGCAAAGTATGAAAACAGGTAAGAGATTTAAGGATCATTTATTCATGTACAATACATATTGGATGCCTAATAAATTGTGGGTGATCAGCGGTAGGTTGTATTGGTTAATCATCATAGAGCTATATGGCACAGAAATAAATAACGATTGATTATGATTATGAAATGGGCACTTTGGCCATAGTTGCCTACCCACTTTCCAGTGCATGGCCTATATCCCTTGAATTTTATCCTATCCATGTTCCTGTCTTAGTGTCTTTTAAATGTTGTAATTGTACCTGCCTCTACCACTTCATCTGGCAGCTCATTCCATATACCCACCGCTCTCTGTGTAGGAAATGTTGCCCTTCGACCCTTTTAAATCTTTCCCCTCTCACCTTTGCCACCTTTTTTTAGATTCCTCCACCCTTGGAACAAGGGCTATTCACCTTGTCCATATTGAGAACATTTTCCTGTAGCACTTAATAAATTTCATCCCATCCAAGCCTTCAGACGTATGCTAATCCCAGTCAATATTTGGAAAGTTAAAATCACCACTACTACAAACCAAATATTATTTTAGCTGATTTATCCTTCATAGGATGTTTGAACCAAAATTGAAGTGGTAAACTACGTTTATTGATAATTCCTTTATCATAATAGAATATGCATCTGTGTTGCCATTACTTGTGGCCATGAAATACTTCACATGATGTTAAAATTTCACTCTGTACATGTACACAATATGCTGATTGATCTGCATCATCAGTTTTATAGTGGCTGCATGACTTTGCTTATCTTTACTTTTCTACTGTTTATCTTTTTTTTTTGCTTAATTTTGTTGCCCTGCCGTGTAGGTGCTTCCAATCTGCTGATGTATCGGTCGCTTTACTGTTACAGTAACCATTGACCAAAGTAAAGGCTGTACATGTTGGGAATCAGACAACACAAAGGAAATAAGAATGCAAATATCCTGGAAATAATAGATCTGGGAAAATGACTGGTGATAAGATGTACGGAGTTTTACGTACTGTCTGTACGGAGTTTTACGTTCTCCCCGTGACCTGTGTGGTTTTTCTCCGGGTGCTCCAGTTTCTCTCACCCTCCGAAGACGTCCAGATTTGTATATTAATTGACTTTGGTAAAAATAGTAGTGTCCGTAGTGTGTAGGAAAGTGTTAGTGTGCGGGGATTGCTGGTCGGTGTGGACTCGGTGGGACGAAGGGCCTGTTTCCGCCCTGTATCTCTAAACTAAACTTTTAAAAAAAGGTAGGACAACAGTATATGGTCCTACTTAATTAAAAAAATGTTAGATATTTGGGCTGGATTGGCTGATGATAGTGTCTGTCTTCGCTGTGCAAGTTCCAGACTTCAGCACCTTCACGTCGTGGAAAGCACGATGGGTGCGGAGTTTAACCTTCTGCTCTATTGTTGGCTCACCATTCAATCGAAGGGTTTAGTTTAGTTTATTTTATTGTCACCTGTACAGAGGTACAGTGAAAAGCTTTTGTTGTGTGCTAACCAGCCAGCGACTGGTCTGTAGCATCCTGATCTGAGGAGCTAATTATACCTTGTATCTGGCCCCTCAGGTTTACAGCAGCCAGGGCTCCCAACCAATATTTAAAAAAGGAAGTGCTTTGTTTTACTTGAACGATTACTAATATTTTCATTTTTTTTCCATACCTGCTTCTCAACGTCTGATCATTGGAAACATTTTGTGTGAAAAGGCCTACTGATGTCATGAGTGTCATAAGGCCACAGGGGTTGTCCATGGACAGGTTTTAAAACCTGAGGTCTACTTGCCCCTTGCAGTTTAATCTCCCTTTCAGAACACCCACTCTGGTGTGGCCATGGGGTTGTTGCAGTCAGACAGGTACAGAAGGTTTGAGCAATTGGGAGACTTGTGCAGGAGAGTGACATGATGTCCAGGCAAGACCTGTCACAGTGCTGGGCAATGCAACGAAGTTAATATAATCAATGCTTGTATTCTAATGAGAGCCCTTTCTAATTGCACCGTAGAAGCAGAAATGCAAGAATTAAACAATTGCTTGCAATGGAAGGGCCATATAGAATAATTTTGGATGAATGTATTAAGTTGGGCTGATAGCCTCCCTTGTTTTTTCACATCATTAGTATGTTGACACACTGTTATTAATAATTTTGTTAATTCTCAATTTTGCATCTAGTGAGACTCGGCTGGTGGAGATCATAGAGATGCTATGTGAAAGCATGAATTTTGATTGCAATAAGATGGTAGAACGCAGTGAGGATCATATTGAAAATTGGTGGTTCAAAAAGTGAGTACTTAACTCATCATTTTGCCCTTTGCTTTATCCTTATCAAAGTAAATGCATCAAAAGCTACCTCAGGGTAACAGGATGATTTTGCTGTTGGGACCAAGTGTCAGTTATCCAGATTTACTTGAACGATTAAGCAGTGCACTGAATATCTCTCGTTCTGACGACATGTATTCATCCTGTGGGCACTGTTAAATGCTAGCCACTTTGCACACCTGTATTTTACTGACAAGATTGTGTAGCACTGTGACATTTTATAAATATCTTAGATGTGTGCCTGTTCTCTTTGTGTGCTCTTAGTAGGATGACCAAAGTTGCAGATGAATGGAGCAGAGCAATGTATTCTATAAACTCGCATTCATGAGATGGGGATCTATATTTCTACAGCTAGTCTATGTTGACATTTTGCAGGCAGGAGGAGCATCCAGATCTATTCCAGTGGCTCTGTCTGGATACCATCAAAATGTGCTGTCCTGATGGGACCTTTGGACCTGAATGTCAATGTGAGTATAGGCATCTTATAAATAGCAAGAAATCGATACTCACACCCCAATCATCTTGCAAGTAAATATTTTTGTGCCTTTAGTCAAATGAACTGTGCTCCCTGTGAGCATATGTATGGATGGGGAATTAAGTGATGTTACCAGAGCCCAAATGTATAACGATTCTTTCTTTGGTTACTTGTTTTATCTAAGTGAGATGTGATGGGTTTTCAAAATACGACACAAAGCGCTGGACTAACTCAGCGAGTCAGCCACCATCTCTGAGAGCACAGATAGGTGACGTTTTCGGTTGGGACTCTTCCTCACCTGAAGAAGGGTTCCAAACCGAAATGTTGCATATCCATGTTCTCCAGAGATGCTGCCTGGATTGCTGAGTTGCTCCAGCACTTTGTGTTGTTCGTTTGTAACCCAGCTTCTGCAGTTCATGGTTTAAAATCTTTGGCACTACACTCTTACTGTAAATCCAAGCCCCTGTTTAACTAGGCATGTCTTATGCTAGAGCTTAATCTTGGTCTTTCCCGAGGGCTGAGGCATGAGAGCTGCACTAAAGGGCTCTTGAGATGGGAAATCTGACAAGAAATTTGGGCCATTTCATTTTATAGTTCAAAAGGCAGTGTGCTTTCCATGGTATTTGTGCTAACACTTGGAAAGGTCAATATTTTTTTTATTGCTGTAGCCAATTTCTTTCGGTTAAAGTTGGAGAAAAGCATAGAGTTTTGTTTTGTAAGGGCATTCCATTAATTCTGTGGGAAGCGTGGGGAATTTCTAACCCTTCAACCTTTCGGTATAAATTGTGGTCCTGATCAAAAGCCGAGTAGCAATTTATCTTAACAGAGGTCTTACACTTTGGTCTTCCCCATGGCTTCTCAGTACTGATGAAAGTTGAGTTATTTTTGCATAATTGGTTGCAGTCTATTTCGTCTTGCTGAAAGTGCCTTTTTAAGGTGCTTGTGTGCATAATTTAATTTTTTTCTAATTTAGATTGAATGCTTTACCTTCCTTCTAGAAATGGGTATGTGGATATTAGAACACATTTAGGTTGTTATTCAGAAGTTGCTTATGAAAGAGCAAAGCAGGTTAAGCCAGTATTGAGTTTTTTAACCGACTAAGAACAGAAAATGGTAAAATTATTTTTGTAGGAAATGCGGTTACATTGGTTATTTACTGTATAGCCACAGGTCCCGATGGTGTCAGCCCTAAGGTATTCAAGGCGTGTGCCAGCCAGTTGTGCGGAGTACACCAGCATATCTTCAACCTGAGCCTGGGGAGGGTTCCTGTGATGTGGAAGACATCCTGCCTGGTTCCTGTACCAAAGAGGATACGTCCCAGTTCCTCCAATTGCTACAGACTGGTGGTGCTGACCTCACACATCATGAAGTCCCTGGAGAGGCTGGTGCTCACTCACCTGCGACCTCTGGTTAAACCCTACCTGGACCCCCTGCAGTTCGCTTACCAAACAGAGGTGGGGGTGGAGAATGCAGTCATCCATTGCTCCTATGCTCACCTGGATAAGCCAGGCAGCACTGAGAGTCATGTTTTTTTTACTTCTCCAGTGCATTCAATACCATCCGGCCTGCACTGCTAGGGAGCAAACTGACGAAGATGCGGTGGATGCTCCATTGGTGTCCTGGATCACCAACACTGGACGACCACGGTTTATCAGGCTACAAAACTGTGTCTCACACATGGTAGTGATCAACACAGGGGCCCCACTGCGGACAGTCCTCTCTCTACCTGTTCACCATCTACACCTCGGATTTCATATACAACTCTGACTCCTGCCACCTGCAGAAGTTTTCGGATGACTCTGCAATTGTGGGCTGCATCAGTGAGGGGAGGGAAGCTGAATACAGAGGTGTAGTCAATTACTTTGTTGAGTGGTGTGGATTGAATCATCTGCAACTCAACACCGACAAGACAAAGCAGTTAGTGATAGACTTCAGGAGGAGAAGAACACCCCTGCCCCCATGTCTCCATCAAGGGCGTGGATGTGCAGTTTACCAAGGAGTACAAGTGCCTTGGTGTTTACCTGGACAGTAAACTGGACTGGTTCAAGAACGCTGAGGCACTGTATAAGAAGGGACGGAGCCATCTGTACTCTTTGAGGAGGCTCCACTCTTTCAACGTCTGCAGCAAGATGCTGCAGATGTTCTATCAATTGGTTGTGGCCAGTGCCATCTTCTATGCTGTCGTGTGCTGTGGTAGCAGGGCGAAGGCCGCGGACGCTAACAGAATCAACAAGCTCATCAGGAAGGCTGGCCCCATCCTGGGAGGGGAGTTGGATTAATTGGAGGTGATCTTGGAGGGGAGGATGCTCCTGAAACTGCAGGGCATCTTGGACAATACAGCTCACCCCCTCCATGACACACTGGTCAACTTGAGGAGCACCTTCAGCAACAGACTGGTTCCATCAAGATGCAGCACAGAACACCATAGGAGATCCTTTTCCCCTATGGCTATCAAACCCCCCCCCCCCCCCTTCTATCATGGGGTAGACTGACTTCCCTCCCAGTCCCCCACCCCACTCCCCAATCCTGGACTTCCCACTCATCCATTTAATTTCTTGTGTTTTATGACTGTTGGCAGACCAATTTCCCTCCTGGGATAAATAAGGTTCTATCCTATCATAATGTTGTGTACAGTAAATGCAAAAACAATTGTGGCCTTTTTGACTGGTTTCAGATACGTCGTACTGGAGCCTGAAGACAGCTTAAACTGTTATGTATTTCTGAATAAAACTCGGCATTTAAAAAAAATAATTACTGCTTCAAAAGTAATTATGTGAAATATTTTAAATTTTCATTCTTTTGCCCTTCTGCTCTCGGGCTAACTTAAAAGGGGAGTCTGATGTTGTAGTTATCATTCATGACATTGGCCTGGGCCAGAGAAATATGCATAACTTGCTTCTCCCGACCTCTCCCGTCAGTGTCTAACCATATGACCACTGATATCTGCACTGAGTTTATATAACTCATTATTGGAGATTATCCTTTCAACTGCCGAAGCCTTAAACGCCAGCTAAGCTACTCAAGATCTGGATCCTCTGAACATTTCTCGATCCAGCTTTTAAGTGTGTTAAACATTTGCCAATAACTCTTTTCCTTTTGATTACATAGTATATTTCAAGAGAGAGCTAGATTTAGCTCTTGGGGCTAAAGGAATCAAGGGATAGGAGGGAAAAAGTAGGAACGAGGTACTGATTTTAGATGATCAGCTATAATCATATTGAATGTCTTGAAGGGCCGAATGTCCTACTCCTGCACCTATTTTTCTATGTTTCTATATTAACAACATTATCATGGAATGCTCCTGTGAGGGATCTAGGAATGTACAACAATGTTAAATGTGCTGTGTGAATGGAAGTTGCAGGTAATATAGCAATGTTTAAGAAACATTTAGACAGGTACATGGATAGGGTAGGTTTAGAAGGATATGGGTCAAATGCAGGCAGGTGGGACATGTTGGTCGGTGTGGGCAAGTTGGGCCGATTGGCCTGTTTCCACACTGTATGGCTCTTAGGTTGTTATCAAGTATATTTCCATCCTATTGACTGAATAATTGACATAAGTTTTTTATTTCTCATTTTACAGCATGTATAGGTGGATCAACAAAGCCATGCAGTGGATATGGTAAATGTGATGGTGATGGAACACGGTTTGGGACTGGGCTATGTAATTGTAGTCAAGGCTATGCAGGTTCGATCTGCATGGAGTGTGCTGATGGATACTTTGAAGAGCTAAGGAATGATACTCACTTGATATGTCAAGGTATGTGATGCACATCTTTAATTCCATGAGCTTGAAGACAAAAAGAAATTAAAAATATCTTTTTAGACTATGAACATTGGTGACAGCAGACGAATAGATTGCAGGAGTGTTTTTTTCCAGTGGTATCATGTTCCTTCCATTTTGTATCCTGACAGTGATTCAGACTGGAATTTGGTTTCAACAGCACTGCAGGGCCTTGGATACCCGCGATCTATCTTTTTGGTATCAGATCTTCTACAATCCCTCTGCAGAAGGACATACAAATGCCAGGTGTTGCTAGTAGAAATATGATCCACATATCCTTCTCTATTTACATGCTATTTCACAGGAGAATGTCAGAGACTGTAATTACTCTTTTGAGTTCATCTGTCATTATGCCTCATTTGTAACCTGGATCACTCCGTGGAATGGGGTGGGTTTAGACCAGATTCCTGTTTTGTACTCGGCCTGTTTTTATCTTCCAATTTCTGTGATGTAGAATCTTGAACATGTTGCAAGAGAAAGGAGGTCATTTGACACATCGTGTATCAACTGGGTCTCTGTCAAACTATCCAATCGATTCCATCCCTGCTTTTTCCTTCTAGCCTTGCAGATTTTCTAAACATTCCTTCCAATTTTTATCCAATTCTTGATTGACAACCATGATTGAATCAGTGTCCACTTCATCTTGGGCAATGCTTTCAAGAACATAACTATTCACACACGCTGGTGTTGGCGAAGGTGTAGAGGAGGTTGACAAGAATGATTCTAGGAATGATAGGGTTAACATGTGATGAGCGTTTCATGGTACTGGGCCTGTACTCGCTGGAGTTTAGAAGGATGAGGGGGAGACGTCATTGAAACTTGCCGAATAGTAAAAGGCGTGGATAGAGTGGATGTGGAGAGGGTGTTTCCACTGGTGGGAGAGTCTAGGAGCAGAGGCCATAGCCTTAAAATACGAGGATGTCCCTGAAAAAAGGAGATGGGAAATTTCATTAGCGAGAGGGTGGTGAATCTGTGGAATTCTTTGCCACAGAAAGCTGTGGAGGCCAAGTCGGATATTTTTAAGGAAGAAATTGACAGATTCTTAATTAGTACAGGTGTCAGGGGTTATGGGGAGAAGGCAGGAGAATGGGGCTGAGAGGGAAAGATAGATCAGCCATGATTGAATGGCACAGTAGATTTGATGGGCCGAATGGCCTAATTCTGCTCCTATAACTTATAAACGTAATAAACTTTTAGCATTAGGTTTTCTTAAATTACGTCTTTCTGGCACCATACTTGGATCTTCTGCCAAACACTTTAAACCTGTATTCCCTGGTCAGTGACCTCTTCTGCTTTCCTTTATCTATCTAATTTGTTTTTTTTAAATATCTGCTCAAAGGAAAATGTTCTACTCTGATCTAAAGTACATTCCTCATTGTAATACCTACTCCAGTAAATCTATCCTGTACCCTCTGGACCCTTTACATCCTGGTATACAGCGACCAGCGTTGGATCTACTGCTCCAGCTGCAGTACAAGATTTGCCAAATCTTAGTTTATTTTACTCAATTCAAGAGTACCACTTGCATTGCAAACGCTGGGAACTGGCAGTCTCGATGAGAGGTTCCGATCCAAAATATCGACTGTCCATTTCCCTCCATGGATGGTACCAGATCCACCGAGTTCCTCCAGCAGCTTGCTTTCTTCTGGGTTGTTGATATATTGGTTTAGTTTTTATTAAGTAAGTTGCACCCAGTGCAAAGTCATACTTAACGAAGGTGATAATCACAGTCTGAGTGACTGTGTGTGGATCTCTTCTTCCTGCTGTGTCCTGTTGACCTCTGGTTCTCTCTCTCCCCTAATCTTTACTTAAAACACGTTTCCCCTTTGATCGTGCTGGCCAACACCAGTTTACAAAGTTCTCTGTCCTATTCCTTTCAAAAATACATTTTATATCATGACTTGTCCTGTCTTTTGCAGGTATCCATTCCTTGTCATTTTTAACTTTCTCATAGATTGAGCTAGTCCTTGAGTGGTTCCCTTGTGCTAATGCCCTAGAATTATTTCACAAATGTTACCTGCTTGAGCAACTTGGCCCTTTGGCTATTTCATCCGCTCCTTTTGTTCTCACTCTTTTATTGGTGTTCTGCACTTACTTGTTTGAAGCACAGTCCTTCATTAGAACTTCCATGTTAGTTTTATTGTGCTTGTTCTGTCCTGGGCTATCTGTCTGCTTCCAACTTAACATCACTATCCCGTAGTCTTCATTACTGCCCTGCTTTCAACCCTCCAAGTTTTAAGCATTCTGGTTCAGCTTTTTATTATACAGTTTAGCATTACTTTTCACTTAACCGTCTATCATGCTTCAACCTAGCATCACATTAATATACATTGTAGTCGCTTCAACGATCTTTGCAACACTGTTCATGGCAGCAATAATTAAAATGCTAAGACACATTGGAATACCTATTCAATGTTTCACTGTTTGATCAAGCCATCTCCAAATAATGGAGTTTAACCATTATTTTATAACACATCAGCATAATTGCCTTGGATAGGTCGATGTCCTAGGATCTAATATGCCTTACTAACCTTGAACATTTAAGACAGAATCTGATTTGATTTTGAGGATAATGCAAACAACTAATTCAAGTCCAAGTATCGGGCATTGTGCTCAATACTGCCCTTGTTATCCAAACATAACATTTTGAGAGAAAATGATACAGCATAGGATAAACAATTATTCCAGTTCTTCAAAGAAAGTGTGGTGGCGTCTTGTGGCTACGGCTCACCTGCAGTCCGCCTGTCTTTTTTTCTTTTTTTCGTCTTGTTAGAGTATGTTTTCGGTTTATTTTTAGTTGTGTTTATGTAGGGGAGGGGGGTGGGGGAAACATTTAACTTTTTAATCTCTTCCTTGAACGGAGACGCGACCTTTTCCTTGTCGTGTCTCCGTTTTGCTGGGGCCTAACATCGTGGAGCTGGCGGCCTCCAACCGGAATCGACCTGAGGGCTCCAGTCATAGAGCCTGTGGACTCACCTACTACTCACCTACCATCAAGGCTGACTCGGAGGCTGAGGTGGCGCGGCAGCGGCGACCCGACTGCGGAGCTTCGGAGGCCTCGGCCGCAGGCCCTGTGGACGGTAAAATCGGGAGCTCGCAGATCCCTGGTGGGAGACCGATTTCCGAGAGCTCCCGCAACGGCAACCTCGCCCGCCCTGAATCGCAGGGTTTGAATCGGCCCGTCGCAGGGCCTTACATCGCCCGGTGCGGCTTAATCGGCCGCGGGACTTACCAACGCCCGCCGGGCGCTTTAACATCAGGATCGCCTCAACACGGGAGAAGAATAATGAACAGGGAAGAGATAAGACTTTTGCCTTCCATCACAGTGAGGAGGTGTTTGGAGATTCACTGTGATGGATGTTTGTGTGAAACTGTGCTCATTGTGTGTTATGTTTATTTTGCTGTTATGATTGCAGGGAACGAAATTTCGTTCAAACCTCTGTCTGTTTGAATGACAATAAAGGCATTTTGTATTTGTATTTGTAGATTGCCATCAACATGATATGGGGATTTTATGCGATGTCATTCTGAGCTATTGTACAGAATTTTGCATTTCTCACTGTGCAAAAATGAATTGTTTCAGTGGACCCAGATGGAAGATCTTTATGCTTTACGAACCCAAGAGTACTTGATTTTAAGGAGAGATAAGAATCCCATTTATGAATTCTGGAAATAAGGTAGTTGCTTGAGTGCAGAATATCACTTTGTTGGTAATGACTCCTTCAGTAGCAAACATGAAGTGTGATATTGAATCCATTGCAGCTTTAAAAGTGCTATTCTCCAGATTGCATAAGACATTTTCCTCCTTACAGATATTGTGCTAAATTCCGTTTTTTTCTGTTAAATTAATGCTTGGCATTTTAATGTTTCAATGAGGTGTGGTTAAAAGTCAACCAATAACTTCTTCTATTGTTTGCTGTATTTCAGAATGTTACAAATCCTGCAAGAAGTGCACGGGTCCTGAAGACTATAAATGCCTAGACTGCAAAGTCGGTTGGTTCTTTCATGAAGACAAGTGTATAGGTAATCACTTATCCTTGTAATTCTTGTGCCTGTGGAGGGATATAGCTCGTATACTGGCAATATATGTTATGTGCCGCACAAGCTGTAAAAACAAAATATGCAATATAATTGCTGAAGGATTACAGCATTGAAAATTAGACACAAGTATGTCTTTTTAAAACATTTAAATCATTGGTTAAATCAATAAAGAGGAAACTATCTTTCACCTTCTTTCTGCTTTGCCCATTGACGATAATGATTACAGTGGCAAAGCACAGTTAATCTCAAAATTGACAGTCAGCTGAGTGGAAGACATTGTGCTCAGTTTAATTTGTGAGCTCTGGTCTTCCACCTAGTTAAGCAATTAAAAATCAGTACTTACAAACAGATCCACTGTTTTTTTTTGTCAAAGATCTTTGATAATCATTTCTAATGTTTTTGAATGAAAGGTAAATGTTGGCCAAGATACCAAGGATAAGTTCCATGGTCTCCTTCAGAATAGTTTGTGGAATATTTATGACCCTCCCATGACAGGGAAGATGGAATCTTAATTTAACAATCCAAAACACTGATATTCATACCACAAAAATGCCAGGTTGTGATTATCTAAAACAAGAGAGCCTTCAACCCTTGTTATTTAACAGCATTTACACTGACGAGTCACCCCACTATCAATGTCCTGGCGATCACCATTGACCGCTTGCTCATCAGGACCTAATGCAGAGTCACCACGGGTACAAGAGCAACTAACCGGTGGCTGGATATTCTTGAGCAAGTGACTGACCACTTGCCTTCTCAAAACAGGAAAGTTTTCAGGTCAACAGGCTAACATCCTATTCTCCTTTATTCTGCATCAATATACCTCCAATGGTGAAGACAACATCTCAACAACATTTGTGACTGTACAGTTTATTTGATTGGCACCCATCTCATGAACCTTAATTCACTCCATCCATCACTGGCACACAATGGCTACAGTGTGTAGCATTGACAAAACACATTGGGATTATTTGCCTACACTACTCTTGGCATATAAGAATGAAAATGACCGGCAAAAGAACAAAACCTAACACAAGTTTTTCTTTGAGCAACTGCAGCAATTGACGTGGATCTGAAGGGAACTGCCAGAGATAGTAATGGAGGAGTCAAATATGGTGCTTGAAAGGGAACTGGATAAGCATCTAAATGGAAAAAACTCACAGGATTTTGGGAAGTGAGCAGGTAGCAATGGCTAGAAGGGTCCCGTATAAAGCTTATACATATACACCATAACTTGCAACTTGCTCAAGTTGCACACTATCCTGACTTGGAAGTATATTGTTGTTCCTTCATTGCTATTGGATCTAATTGAACTCTCAATTCAACAGCATCTGGAGTAGCTTTTTCAGAAGAATTGCCACAGTTCAAGAAAATAGCTCACCATCACTTCTAGTGGACTACAGATGCTGTCCTTGCCAGCAACACGCGTCTGGAAAAATAAATTTAAGATTAGAGTTCAACACCAAATGGTTGTCGGATAGCAAGAGGCCATTCTGTCTGCCATGTCTATACCTGCTCAAGTACTGCCGATGCTGGTGTACGCAGGGATCAGGCAACATTTCTGGAGAACTTGGATAGGTGATGTTTCAGGTCAAGGCGCTTCCAGCAAGTGCTACACACTGCTCTATTGCCAAAATCCTGTGAGTCATTTGATTTAAATGCTTATCCAGTTCTCTCTCGAGCTCCGTATTTGAATCCTCCTCTACTACTATCCCCGGCAGTTCTCTCCAGATCCACCTCGGTTTCTGTAGCTATTCAAAGAAAAACTTGTGTTTTGTTCATTTGCCAGTCATTTTCATTCTTGGTTCTCTGCCGATGGTAATGTTTTCACTTCATGACCATGCCCTTAATTCGAAATACGGCCTTGCAGCCTCCTGGGTTCAAGGAGAACAAATCAAGCTTATCCTAATTAAGTTCCTTCATCAGAGAAATTATTTTAGTCTTGCACTTTCTTTTTAAGCACTTCATCTATTTCCTAAATCGCAAAGCCCAGAACTGGACCGAATATTCCAACTGCAGTTGAATCAGTGTTTTATAATTTTTTATCATGACTACATTGCTCTTGTACTCGAGATATGTATTAATAAATCCCAGGTCATCGTATCCTCTTAAATACTTTCTCAGCCTACCCTGTCACCTCAGCCAATGAATCACGCATATTAACTCCCAATCTGGCCTTTCTTGTACCCTTTTAGAATTGTCGCAATGAGTATAGCTTTTCTAAATCTTCCTTCTAAAGGTGACATTTTACATTTCTCAGTATTACATTTCTTCTGCCACTTATACGCCCAATCCACCAGCCTCTTCACACCTCCCTGAAGCCCTGTTATTGTCCACAAGCATCAGACTGGATATTCTGCAGCAGATCTATTGGCACCTTGGGCATCTTAACCATTGTGAATGGAGGCCAGTGCACCTTTGAATGGAAATATAGTCAAGCATTTGAAGAAATTATTTGCTGCTGTGGGAGAAAGCACGATTTGTATTAGATCACTTTTTTGTCCACAGCTAGCACTAGCATAATGAGTCAATTGACTACTTGCTGAACCACAAAATCTTTATTGGTTCTGTTTAATTCTTGACTAGTTGTAGCTAACACATCCACTATAATTGATTGATACTGTATGTGAGGAATCATTATCAACAGTTTATGCTAATCTGCACAATTGCAAAACAAAACTAGAGAATTGAAGACTCTTCGCTTCATCAGCTCTAGAAATCAACACGCAAATATATTTATGAAGAGATGGTTTCACTCCAATGTGTAAAACATTCTGGTGTTTACATGGAGTACAAATGAAGTCTAATACATTGCTCTTTCCGATCAGATATTGATGAGTGTGACCTGGAGTCGCCAAGCTGCAAGGCTGGTCATTATTGTGTGAACACAGAAGGCTCCTATGAGTGCAGAGGTCAGTGTTTCTGTCACCTTTTTCTGCTGAATCTTTTTATCAACTACTCTGTACATTTTACTCTGTGGCATACATATATTTCTGCTCGTACAATTATTTATAGAAAATGATTGTCTTAAACTATTTGCTCTCAGTCAAGTATACGTAGCCTTCATATGCAGGTTTAATTTAATCAATTTTGCTTTATAATCAATGTTCAAGAAGTCGTATGGTCTTTTCTACTCTTAATCCTTTGTGTTCATCAGTGTTGGATGATCTTCAATGACCCTGAGACAACTGGACTAACAACTAAGTAAATATCCGATGCTTCAGTTATTTACTTGACAATATTTATTGATTTCTGCAATGCAGTGTTTTCTCTTTTGCCGTGATTTTCCAACTTTAATGAACAGTCTGTGTATATCGATTTTTTTCAGGAGACTGAGATGTAACTTTGTTATCATTGGGGACTCTGGTACGCTACGCTGAACACAGTAATACTTCACATTTAAAAAAATACTTCTTTGGTTCCAATTTCAGGTTGTGACAAAGCATGTTTGACCTGTATGGGAGCTGGACCCAGTAGATGCAAAAAGTGTAATCAAGGTTATCAGATGGATGGTGCAAAGTGTCTGGGTAAGTGCAGCATTGTAATATTTGTTCTGGTCTTTGTGGAAGAATGGTGATTCCATGGAAAGGTTCAGAGGGTATGTGCTAGGTTGGTAGATTGGATGTCACATCTGGTAAAACTGCTGCCTCTCAGCACCAGAGACATGGATTTGATCCTGACTTTGAGTGCCGTCTATGTGGAGTTTGCACGTTTTCCCAGTGATTTTGTGGGTTTCCTGTGGGTGCAGTGTGTAGGATAATGTTAGTGTGAGGGACTCGATGGACCGTAGGGCCTGTATCCCTCAAACTAAAAACAAAATAAATTGCAATGTTTAAAAAACATTTGAACAGGTACTTAATAATAATAATAATAATAAATGTTATTTATGGGCGCCTTTCAAAAGTCTCAAGGACACCTTACAAAGTTTAACAAAGTGTAGAAACATGTAAGCGGAATGAAATAAATAGTAAAGACATCACGAGTACACAAATTAAAGCCAGAATTCAATCCCAAAACAAAAATCAAAACACAATATGGAAGAGAGAGCAGCGGCTGCTAAAGCGCGCCAGCGTCCACGCTCACCTCCGGCAGCCATCTTGGACACAAAATAAAATATCATTTACAGACAAAAATCATCCCCCCACAATGATTACCACTGTGGGGGAAGGCACAATGTCCAGTCCCCAACCCCAGTTCACCCAAAGTCAGGCCTATTGAGGCCTCCACAGTTGCCTCTACGGAGGCCCGATGTTCCTGGCCGTTCTCACCGGGTGTTGTTGCCCCGGCGTCGGGAGAGTCCTCGCAGCGGCTGGGCCACCTGGAACGGCCGATTTCCTACCGGAGTCCGTGGCACCTGAAGCCAACAAGGCCGCGCCGATTTGGAGCTCCGAGGCTCCCGATGTTAGGGTCGGCACCGCCACCCGCGGCTCGCCGGAGCTCCAGCGCGGCGACCCAGGCAAGGCATCGCCCGCTCCGCTCCGCGATAGCGCTCCAGCGCTGTGCCGCCACCGAAGCTGAAGGTGCTGGGCAGTCCCCGCCAGGAACCGCCGCTCCACGCCCGCTGGTAGGCCGCAAGGACGGGTCGACGAGGCAGCCCGGAGAAAAAGCTGCCTCACCGACCAGGTAGGGACCTAGAAAATAGTTTCCCCTTACCCCCCCACATTAAAAGTCAAAATTCCCCACGAGACAAAGACAAGAAAAGACAAGAAAAACTAAAAACTAAGTAAAAAGAAGTGAATTTAACGGACGGCTGCTGGTTAGCAGCCGTTCCCCAAGATAGCTCCTCCTCCTCTTAGATAGGAAAGGTTTAAAAGGGTGTCGGCCAAATGGCAGCAAATGGAATTAGCTGGAGTAAGCACGTTGGTTGGCATGGACGAGTTGAGCCGAAGTGCCTGCTTCCACATTACATAACTCTGACTTTGATTCGAATAATATTGTGAGGTTACCTCCACCACACAGACAATTTTGTTTTGTAAGTAAGAGTTATTTTTTTATCAAACTGCAATAGTTAAGTGGTCTTATAAAATAATGATGATAAAATTGCTTCCACTGAAGAGTAACTTGAGACATAACATCACATAATAAAAGAAGGATTTCTTAATGGCAGCTGTTTGGAATGGTAAAAACATTTTAAAAAGCAAGATCTAAAATAGTTTAGATACGAAGCAGAATAAATTGTGGGGAAAAAGAAATTTAAATATCTGCGTGCAGAGCAGAGGATGAGGAGCAAGGATTTCAGAGAGAGGCGCCAGACTGCCTTTTCTGAAGGGAAAGTGCTATCAAATTGTGTTTTTTTAGTTACGATGCAGGTTAACATCATAAAATTAAGAAGGGCATAGTTTTTCACCTGACAACAGCATAGAATTTAAAATAGTGTTGCAAATTGGCTTCCTCTTCTTTGTACATGGCCTGAAGTTCAAACGGCAATGGTTGAATGATTCTACCTCAGTTAATTAAAGTCAACCAAAGTTATCCTGACCCCCGTAGTTGCAGTTGTGTAAAAATTTAAGATTGTAACATAAAGGAGGCAATGCCATGATGCTCTGATTTCTAGCTGGAATGGAAATACAACATGTGTTCTCAGTTGTAGAAGCTGGAGGAGTAGAGGTGAATAGTTCATTCTCTCAATCTTGCATTGCAGATATTGATGAGTGCGACAGTGAGACACCTGTCTGTAAAGGTGGACACGAAGAGTGTACAAATACAGATGGCAGCTACATCTGTGGATGTGTTGAGGGATACTCTAAACAAGATGGTGTTTGTGCTGAGGACAAGCTGTCAGGTAAGTTTTACCTTTTGATCCAACATCTTGGCGCTCTATTGCAAAGCGCATTAGCAGAGATTCCTTTGTAAACGGTTCAAAAAACAATTTTTTTAACGTGGTAGCTCATTACTTCAATTAATGACGGGCTGATGGAAAACTTTAATTGAAACAAATGATGAAATGTACAACGGGTCAATTATTCAAGTGAAAGCGAAAGATGCACTTAACCAGCATAGAGTGGAGGATATTCATTCTATATCTGCGTTAAACCTTTGGAAATATATTGCTGGTGCTGGCATAAAACAGTTGTAATTTTTTTCTCTCACATTTTCTTTGTACATGATTATTCACAATTTAATCAGATAATACTTTGGTTGAAGTTGAAACAAGTATGATGGTGAAGCTATAAGAAGTTATTTTTATAATCAAGGATATCAAAAGAGCATATTTCGAAAGGGGAATCCATAAGCTGTAAATACAATGATTTCCGACTGTTCCATCTGATGTACTGTTGGTATAACAATACAGATGTATTTGTCTTATTATTGCAGTATTCAACTGCGTAATCAATAGAAGCATAAAGCTACAACTTTTTAATGATTAAGACTATTCTGACTTGCTTTCTTACTGCTAAACCTGACTCACTTTTTGTGGCTTTGAATTCCTTCATCATTCTTGCAAAATTGAACGTTTTTTTGTTTTAAAGTTTTATTATTTCATCTTTTACCTTACCCTTGTATGTACATCCCAATCTCTACTTTGTTTTCTTTCATAATGTTTAAAAGGTTTTTTTTATGCCCTTGCTTTGTTGTATTGTCTTTAAATATTCTTCACTGTGGCTGGCTGGCTGCTTAGTCTGTTTGATGATGTTACTGTTGTCAGTTGCCATGGATCCATTAAAAGATGATACCTAGAACTGATGCAAAAATCCATAATGTTTTGGTTGCCTGGTAGTTTATGTTTGAGATCAGTGCGAGTGCTGTCACCTCACTATTGAATACAGAATTCAGTTCCTTCAATTAAGAATAAAATGCCAGTCACTTAGTACCTCCAAGAAGAATTATTGAAATAAAGTATCTCAGGGCAGCTCAGTGGTGCAGCAGTAGAGTTGCTTCTTTACAGCACCAGAGACCCGGGTTCGATCCTGACTATGGGTGCTCTCTGTATGGAGTTTCTATATTCTCCCTGTGACTGGGTTTTCTCCAGGTGCTCCGGTTTCCACCCACACTCCAAAGAGGTACAGGTTTCCCCTTTTCCGGGGTTACGTCCGTGCCCGGGTGAGATTAGAAAGGGAATACGCCCTGTCCACGGGCACCCTGAGGGAGTTCCTGACCGCTGGGCTCCGCAGGGTGTTGAATGTATCCTCAATAAGGATTGTAACATAGTTGTATAGTAGTTTATTATGGATATATGTTTGTATTGTATTATGGTGGTGGGTTCTGGCTTGTTTTATTGTAGTGTAAATATATTGTTTTTTAATAATTTAATAAATTTTTTGATAGATTTAAAAAAAAGGTACAGGTTTGTAGCTTTTTGGTTTTGGTTAAAAATATAGAAAATTGTTCCTACTGTGTAGGATAGTGTTAGTGTACAGGATGATCGCTGGTTGGTGCGGACTCGGTGGGCCAAAGGGCCTGTTTTCGTTCTGTATCTCGAACATAAAGCTGAATAAAACAAACAATAGAAAACAATTTAAAGTGACTAATGAAGCCTTTCTCCATTTGTTCAAATAGCTGTCCCTGAAGAAGGTCTCTTTGACAATGTCACTGAAGATGAGATGGTGGTGCTGCAACAAATGTTTTTTGGTGTCATCATCTGTGCGCTGGCAACACTTGCAGCAAAGGGAGATATGGTCTTCACTTCTATCTTCATTGGCGCCATTGCAGCAACTGCGGGATACTGGCTATCGGAGAAGTCAGACCGTCTTGTAGATGGATTTCTTAAAGGAAAATAGTGACTCATTTAATTTAAGAGAAATGAATCAGACAATTATCTGTGGTAATAGTTGACTGAAAGAAAAGTGGCTTGTTACCCACAGACTGCTTTGGCAGAGACAGAGATTGGGTATACCAGTTGAAATTAAGAGTTTAAAAAAAAAATCTATAAATTATGAATTCAAATCAATCTATAAATTATGAATTCAACACAAACTGCATGTTTGAAAACCCAAGATTTATGTGCAGAAGGCATGAGTCAGGATGTCCATATCAGAACAACCCTCATGCTTGTACATTTTGGTGAATACAAAGTTCAGATAAATCATACCATGATGTAACTTTCTTCATAATCCACTAATTTATTGTAAAAAGCTGTTCTAAATTATTGTAAAACACTGTTGCATGGGCTTGATCCATATACTTAGTTATCAGAGGAAAAATATTCTAACACTTTTCAGGTATATCATGCTTCCATCCATAAAATATCTATTGTCAGAAAAATAGCCCAAGTTGAGCCAGGTGGATGGACAGTGGCTGAAGTAATGAACTTGTCTGTGTCCAGTTTCTACTCTTAGAGTGGCATTGGATTGGTCATTTATCTGGTGCCACTCTATAGGTTTTCTAGTATCTGGCCACTATATTGAGTCTAGAGTTCTCATTCATACATTTTTCTTTTTGAAAATTGTCTTAAGTGGGTGAGAATCGAGTACGTAGCCATTATCAGACACAAAATGAATATAGGTTTAGTTGAAAATGAAGCACGGCATAGTCTAGCAAAATAATGTGTTTCTTGGACTTTGAGAGTGGGATGGTTAGAAAATAATTCTAAGTAAGTAACCTGTTCTTTTTCTTGACCCACAGAAGTGATTTATGTTAAGAATTTTAAGTTTTAGAACCTGTTATTTAAGCAATAAGAGTTGGGATCGAATGAGCGTTGTATGGTGTATAATAGTTGGGTAATGACTAGCTAGCTAGCAAGCAGATAAATGAAGAGGATGAAGTATGAATGGGGCCAGAGTTGTTTTGCAGGTGGAAGAGTTGAAACCGTTACAGCATCTACAATGAGTCAAGTACTGGACTGGAAGCAGATGCCTGTATTATTGTGAAGCTCAAGAGAGATTTCAGAAAAAATCTGTTGATTATATAGGTCTGTACTTGCCTTCTAGAAAAGAACACTCTTGCTCTTTCATTTTAAGTTAGAAAGGGATATTCATGGGTTTAACACTGAAGTTCTTCAAAGGATCTCTGGGAGCATCTGGTCAAAAAAGCAACCTGCGTTCTCATTGTCTCTGAAGCTGTAATAATGGATATTTTATGAGTCGTATCCATAATCTCTCTGATATCAATCCATCAAATAATACAATGACATAACCACCGAGAAACTGGGACATATGCCAGCACTGGAAAAGACATTGGTATTTATGACAATGTTATTGATATGAGGTTTGCTAATCTCACTGTTACTTAAGCTTTTCTTTAATCATAAGGAATTTCCTTTGTAATGTGTCCATTGAAACTAACTTTGTGGGTTAAGATTCACAGACCCCAGAAGCTTTGGAATCTGTGGAAAATGTCTAGGCACACTCCTCCATTGTGGAGGACATCACTCAGTGGATATGTACTTTTCAACAGGACAAGTAGATATTAAGACTGATTTGGCTGATTTTTTGTTGTTGTTGTTGCCTATTTCCCCAAGATATGAGTTGCTAAATTAGTAACTCTGCACTCAATGCAAAGCCAATTGCTTGGGTTTGGGACATTTGACTGCAATTCAGTAGCACCCAGAACAATTGCAGGAATGTATGCATCAATTTGCGGGGTTGTAACTTGAAGAGGAATAGATTTCTGAGCTTCATATCAATGGAGTGGTGTTTATTACTGCCTTGATAGTCATTTTGAGATAAATGTTATATATTTTGTGTTTTCAGTTCCTTTTACAGAAAATAAGTTATGTTGTAAACAGAAACAAAGTGATGGATGTACAAGATGCCTCAATCAACTGCTGTGAAGAAGAAAAAACATGAGTTACAATGTTGTGGGTATGTTCTGAGGAAGGGCAAAGAGCTTGTAATTTATGTTCAGCAAAATACATCAATAACTTGTTATCACTTTGCTGATATTGTCAGCTTTATTCTGTATCTCCAGCATTTTATGTTGTGCTTTCATGCATTGGATTTTTTTTTCTGGTTTATTTTATATCTGTAATGATGTGATTTGCATTTGCATAATCTCTTGTTTAATTCCTTTCTGTAATATATCAGATATTTTCATTGTTGTGGTTTGAAGTCTTATTTATTGTTCTTTAACTTGTCTACCTAATTTATTATGCTAAATGGTTGGAAACAAGTCCCATTTCAATGGGATACCATTGTTACTCTTGCATTGATAAACTTTGAGGAACTGTGTGCAAAATCTTTTTTTTAAGTTACATATCAAGTTCTTGTATCTGGGCCCCCTCATTGAAGCTGTGTTACCAAAGTTGTCAACGTTTTAGTTTTAACAAGAGGTTTTACCTTGTCTTTCAATCAAACAATGCAAGGGGTATGGCAGAGTACTGGTTTAAAATAAGTAATTATTTATTTTCCCTGTACTTTAAGAAAGTACAACTAGCATTTTATTTTGACTTGATCGCAAAGGTTAGCTCTGTGTGTTATCCTTGTTTTTGAAAAAAAACTAATGGTTTAGTTAACAAATTGCACCCAAATTGCAGTTGTTAAAACGCTGCTGGAAATATCTGCACTGAAATTGCCTTTTGTATCTGCACTGAACTTGTCTTTGCCTATGTTCAACCATGGGGCTAAAATGGGATAAAACCCTGCCCCTGTCATTCAAGAGTTTGACCTGTTACTGTTCATTCTTAAAGTATGCAATTCATTCTATCTGGATCCCAAGAATGTGACACATGTCACAAGTCTTTGGACTGCCGGATCCAACTCCACTATTCTAGACAAAGGACTTTCAAAACGTGCATTAGAAAAGCAAAGTATGGAAATTAAGCCTTGAATACCCAATGATTTTAATTTCTGTTACCTACATAAAGTGATCTTGTGCATTATTTTGCATTATCTCTTTAAATAGGCATGTATGTGATTTATGTTAACATTTCTTGTGATGCTCTTGTATATCTAGGTAAGATGATAACCTCATGCGTGTATGTTTCCTGTACACGCAGGGTAGTTTAATATCAGAGATGTACAATGACATCTTCACTGGAGTATTTGTATACCTAGACATGCCAGAGTGCACGTTAATACAAAGTGGTCTGCATTTATTCATTCTTTATTGGATTTTATGGTTTCAAGCATTTGTAATGTATCCAGATGTTTCATTGGGAGCCTCCAACTCTCACACAATCCAACCTCTGGATGTTTTCCAGTTGTGTTTGAAATCGGCTGATCAATATTAGTTAATAATGGAGATAAATGGGGTTGGAAATTATATTTCTGAGGTATTCCTTTTTAATAATTGGGTGAGTCCAAATGAAATGGCATGTTGCAAAATATGGAACCGGGTAAAATCTCAAACATCTGGAACTGCTAGCACTGAAATTCTATTAAAAAATAAAATCAACATTTTGTGCTTATATATCCTTGAGACTGTGGTGCTTTTTATTGTTTGTTCGAAAAAACTCCTTGTGACACAGTTAGGACAGGAGCAGATTGAAACAAGGCTACAAACAGTTTGGGCAGCTGTGCTGATGAGGCGATGCATGGACTGTAATACAGTGGATTAAATAGAAGTAAATAACTGAATAACAAAGTTTTGTCACTAACCTCGTCCATTATTTTGAGAAGATCTTGACAGAGATTGTATTAATGTGGAAGTCGGACAACTGCCAATAACATTGTCAGTCAATTGTTTAAGAAAGAAAGTCTGAAGAAGGGTCTCGACCCTAAACGCTACCTATTCCTTCGCTCCTTAGATGCTGCCTCACACGCTGACTTTCTCCAGCATTTTTGTCTCTCTTGTCAGTCAATTGGGTTATTTGAAAATGCTGGCCCATGCTTCCATTATGTAATTTCTTTCCTTTCTCAAATGCACTTTGTATAGCTGAGAGGGCAATTGCCTTTTGCAGTAAGGGGTTTTGATTGTTTCTTTTTGGAAAGTAATCCATTACACACCCTCTGATGATACTACAAAGCTTTATGTTTTAATCAAAAAAACATAGTTCTCAGTTTTCAGTTGTGCTTGTATTCTTATAAATTTTCATTCAGCCCTAAACTCTTCAAATAAAAAAATTGTGTGCAATAAAAACAATTTGCATTGCCATTTGCAGCTGAGCTAATATTGTCCCCTCGAGGCAGGTTCCAAGTAAGGAGAAGCATTCTGCTCAGCTGTGTGATTTGAATACCAAACCAAGGGAAGAGAGTGGCGGTAAATTTGCAGATGGTGAAAATACAAGCCTTTAATTTGTATATGAAATCCAATTTTGTTTTTTGAACATAGCTGTGTTCAACATATTGCTGTCAGGAAATTGGATTGTTGCAAACAAAATGCTGCACTATGCACCCAATTTTACCTGGACCTATTTGTGCTAATCCAGATTAAATCTTGCCCAGTCTACATGGACCTCCTCATGGACAATCGTTCATGCACTCAAATGTACCACGCTCTCATTGTTAAGCATGTGACATTAGTAGGATCGTAAAGGGCAACTTTTTCACACGGAATGGCTGTATGGAATGAGCTGCCAGAGAAAGTAGTGTGAGGTAGATACAATAACAACATTTAAAAGACATTTGAAGAAACATGGATAGAAACGGTTTGGAGGGATATGGGCCACACATGGGCAAATGGAACTAGCTTAGATAGGGCACGTAGATAATCATGTACAGGTTGGTCCAAATGGCCTGTTTCTATGCTTTTTAGTTATCTCTTAGTACTCCATGGTCAGCAAGGCACTCCTGAACTGTAATCAATGTTGTAGGAAACTTAGCAGCCAGCTCGTCTACAACAAGGTTCCACAAACAGCCAAAAAAAGTCTCTCGCTGGAGAACATGGATAGGTGACGTTTTGGGTCGGGTCCCTGCTTCAGACTGATTTTGGGGGGGGGGGAGTAAGAAAGCTGGAAGGGAGGAGGGGCATATCAAAGTAGCAAGTTATATGGAGGGGGGGGGGTGTGGTTGATGGGCAGATCGTTGGACAAGTCCAGAGATGGCGCCTGACAATTCTCATCTGCAAAATAGTGCCATGGGCTCATTAACCTCCACCAGATGTTGCCTAAGTTTAGTGTCCTGTCTCTAATAATGTAGCCCCCTCCCTCAGAATGCACTGGTCTTTAGGTCTTTGTGCTTAGCTCTCTGAATTAAGAAATTAACATGGAACAAACGCAATAGTTTCACACTAACATCCAGTTGACGCTATTAGCCAGGACACTGGAAGAACTCCCCTTCCCCTGCTTTTGGAATGGTGCCATGGTATATTTAAGCTTGGTGTTTTAGTTAACATCTTGTTTGAAAGATGGCATTGTCAACGCTTCTAAGACTCCATTAGAGTGCCTGCCTAGATCATGTACTATGTATAGAAGTAGGATGTTTTATTCAATCATGACTGCTACACCGATGCTGACTGCTACACTAACGCTACAGATTATAGTGTGTAGGAAGGAACTGCAGATGCTGGTATACACCGAAGATAGACACAAAATGCTAGAGTAACTCAGCGGGACAGGCAGCATCTCTGGAGAGAAGGAATGGGTGACGCTTTGGGGCGAGCAGTCTGAAGAAGGGTCTTGCCCTGAAACATCACCATTCCTTCTCTCCAGATATGCTGCCTGTCCAGCTGAGTTACTCCAGCATTTTGTCTCTATTTTCGTTGCTGGATTGCTTTAAAAAAAAACTCAATTATCTGGTATGGCAACAGAACTCTAATTGGTCTTGGGACCGGTGAAGTAGTATAGGGGGAGAAGAGCAAGTCATTGTCTCTGCTCCTTTCCACCAAAAAAACAGCTATTGGCTTTATCCCACAGCAGGCGAGCCTACTAAAATAGCCTGTGTCAATGTGTGAACAAATGTCTTTCAGGCAAAGTTTTGTGCCCTTATGGCTGTATCTCCAAGAGAAGAGGAGACAGAATTGAGGGGAAAGTTTGGCGCTGAATGAAAATATTGCAAAACATTAATTGAGAAACGACTTTATTAAGAAAGCAAAACAGCCTTGTGTACATAAAGGTAAATAGTCTGAACAGTCCAATTCTATTTTAGTGTTCCACTCCAGTTGATGGGATTGTACTGCAACAGTTCACGCTCTCTGAGAGAATCCATGGATTTTGCTAACCTTTTCTCCTTCCACTGAATTTCCATCAGCTGAGAGGAATAAACAAAAGTGATAATAAGTTGATACAGTATTGCCAAGAATTTCTAAGCAAAAGTGCTTCACGGTTAATTTACAAGTAGTTTACTTAATTTACACAGCGTTTTAGAAGTAAAGTCACGGAGGTGATGTGAGGAGGGGGGGATATATTCCACAAAGCTGGAACAGTATAATGACTGGAATCACTTTCTGTAATTTTTGCTTATCTCTTCCCAGCGGGTATTACAACTGAAACATCCTATTGCCAACTAGAGAGCAGTCCTGACCTACCATCTACCTCATTGGAGACCCTCGGACTATATTTAATTCTACTTTACTGGATTTTATCTTGCACTATACGTTATGCCCATTATCCTGTATCAGTACACTGTGGACGGCTTGATTGTAATCATGTACTGTCTTTCTGCTGACTGGATAGCACACAACAAGAAAGCTTTTCGCTGTACCTCGGTACACGAGACAATAAACGAAACTAAATCTAAGATTATTAACATCCATCTGACTGAGGACAGAGACTTCAGTTGAAGTTGCATCAGAAAGACGAGGTGAAATTTATGCTGTTGGTTTGGAAACGTGTTCCCGGTGAGAATCTATTCATGGGTCAATGTGTCTGGACTGCTTTGCAAATGGAATATGCTTGGAGTCGCATGTTGTTATAGTACCTGCCTCAACTACCTCTCCTAGCACCACTGTGTGAAAAAGGTTGCCCCTCAAGTTGCTATTAAATCTTTCCTCTCTCACCTTAAGTTTCAGTTTAGTTTATTGTCACGTGGTACAGTGAAAAGCTTTTGTTGTATGCTATCCAGTCAATAGAAAGACAAATCATGATTACAATCGAGGCAATTACAGTGTAAAGATACATGATAAGGGAATAACAGTTAGTGCAAGGTAAAGCCAGCAAAGTCCAATCAAGGATAGTCCGAGGGTCACCAATGAGGTAGATAGTGGTTCAGGACCGCTCTCTAGTTGTGGTAGGATGATTCAGTTGCCTGATAACAGCTGGGAAGAAACTGCCACTGAATCTAGAGGTGTGCGTTTTCACACTTCTATACCTTTTGCCTGATGGGGGAGGGAATGGCCAAGGTGCAACTCGTCCTTGATTATGCTGCTGCCCTTGCCGAGGCCTATGCCTGTGCCCTCTCGTTCTTTATTAATCAACCCTGGAGAAAAGGTTGTGCATCTCCACCCTATCTATGTCCCTCTAGTTTAGTTTAGGTTAGAGATACAGCATGGAAACAGGCCCTTCAGCCCACCGGGTCCGTGCTGACCAGCGATCCCTACATTTTAACACTATCCTACACACACTAAGGACAATTTTTACAATTACCAAGCCAATTAACCTACATACTTGTACATCTTTGGAGTGGGAGGAAACCGAAGATCTCGGAGAAAACCCGCGCGGTCACGGGGAGAACGCACAAATTTGTACAGACAGCAACCATAGTTGGGATCGAACCTGGGTTTCCGGCACTGCAAGCGCTGAAAGGCAGCAACTCTACCGCTGCGCCTCCATGCCAACTCTGATTCTGTACAACTCTGTAATATCATCCTACAGTCCTTGCCTCCCAAAATGCTCCCTATCACTCAGTCCCTCTGGTCCTGGCAACATCTTTGTAAATTTTTTCTGCACTTTTTCTCCATTTTATTCTCTAGTAGCGTGACCAAAATGGAACACAATACTCCAGGTGTGGCCTCTCTTGTACAGCTACAAAATAACATCCCAATTTCTGTACACATTACCTTTACTAATGAAAGCCAGTGTGCCAGAAGCCACATTCACCACCCTATCCACTTGTGGCACTGCTTTCATGGAACTATGTACTTGTATTCCTTAGTCTCTCTGTCCTGCAACATTCCCTAGGCCCCTACCATTTACTGTGAAAATGTTTGCCCTGGTTAGACTTCCCAATCTGCAATGTCACACTTATCTGAATTAAAGTCCATTTGCTTTTCCTCAGCATACTTGCCCAGCTGATTATGATCTGCTGTAATTCTTGATAACCTACTTCACTGATGATGATACCACCTATTTTTGTATCATCTGCAAAATTGTTAACCATGCCTTAAACATTCTCATCCAATCCTTGAAAGAGATGATAAACACAACGGGCCCAGCAATGATCCCTGAAGCACAGGCTTCGAGTCTAAAAACAACCTTCTACCGTCATCCTCTGCATCTTACCATCAATCCAATTAAATATCAAAAGCTATTTGCGTACAGTTACAAAATAACCATGTTATTGCATCCACCAACAACATTCAGTTTCTCCATTTGCTATTGTAATGTGGCAATAATCCATGACTTTAATAAATTGCTAGAATACAGCTAATCAAAGGCATTTTCCACAACACTACCAGAGACTGGCATCTTAACTATCTAGAAGGATAAAAGCAGTAGTTAGACACTAGCACCTCCTATTTGTGCACACTCTTGACTGGGAAATATGTTGTGATTCTATCATTATCACTGGGTCAAAATCCTGGAAATCTCAACCAGATCATCCATGCATTGAGTCCATTATGCAGTTTAGTTTAGTCTATTGTCACGTGTACCGAGGTACAATGAAAAGCTTTTGTTGCATGCTATCCAGTCAGCAGAAAGACCATACATGATTACAATCAAGACATTTACAGTGTATAGATACATGATAAGAGAATAACATTTAGTGCAAGGTAAAGCCAGCAAAGTCCGAGCAAGGAATAGTCCGAGGGTCACCAATGAGGTAGATAGTAGTTCAGCAAACTGCAGCACTTCAAGAAGACAGCTTGCTACAAGTTTTACAAGGATAATGACATATGGAAAATAAACCATCCACATTAATAATTTTTGTTATAGTTTCTCCCGCTATATTAGTAGCTTAAGTACCAAGTATGGTTGACATCTAATTTAGCTCGAGTCGGTTTAGCGTTCAGTTATGTCATTGATGTTTGAAGATACGGTTCACAGGCAAATCTTTATAATCTGTCTCACCTTCTTGTTTTCATCGCGAAAGGCTTGAAGAAAACGAGAGCGCGCGCTTTGCTTTTCGAGGTCTTTAAGAACTGCCTGCCTTTCCGCCTCGCGTGCTTCCTCTCCCTCTTTGGCGCGCTTGAACAAGGCGTAACGCTGTGCCTCCCACTGTTGGCTCATCTGCCATTTTAGCAGCTGCCTGATCTCGCGCCTTCAACAAGCAATTTTGGAAAGAGACTTCATTAGCTCGTCGGCAACTTCTGTTTTATGACTGAATATTACAGACCTCTCACTTGCCAATGCATCCAACCAGAAGGAAAAAGAAGTTTAAAGGTCACATTTAACTTGTCTTATCTGCTATTTTGCAGAGTGAACCCTTTCGATAATGAGACTATCTAGTCTTTCCTAGAAATGGAGAATCACACATCAAAGAAACAGGCTCTTTGGCCCATCATATCCATGCTCACCATCACACACACGAATGCCATTTTTTATTCTCCCTATATTCCCATCAGTTCCCCCACGAGTCTAACATTCACCTGCCAGTGAAGGGTGACATGCACATTTTTGGGATGTGGGCGGAAACCAGAGCACCCAGAAGAAGCCCAGGAAGGTCGCAGGCAAAACGTGCAAACTCCACACAGATAGCATGAGAGGTCAGGATTAAACCCATGTTGTGGAGAGCTGCGAGGTAACGGGTTTATAGGATTCACCACGGTGCTAACCCTTTATCCCAGGATGAGCATTTCTCGGCCCTGGGCCTGTACTCACTGGAGTTTAGAAGAATGAGGGGAACCTCATTGAAACATACAGAAGAGTGAAATGCTTGGATAGAGTGGATGTGGAGAGGTTATTTCCACTAGTGGGAGAGTCCAGGACTGGCGGTCATTGCCTAGAATTAAAGGACATTCTTTTAGGAAGGAGATGAGGAGGAATTTCTTTAGTCAGAGGGTGTCAGAGGTTATGGGGAGAAGACAAGAGAATAGGGTTAGGAGGGAGAGATAGATCAGCCATGATTGAATGGCAGATTAGACTTGATGGACCGAATGGCCTCATTCCACTATTCCTTATGACCTTATGACCCTTCTTTGAAAGCATGTGATAGAAACAATATAGATTCCCTCTTTTTATAAGTAAGATAAACAAATTTGAGCATATTTCAAATGCTTTGGTGTCTGTACTGAAACATCTACAAATTAGAGTAACCAAGCAGGAATTAGTATAATTATTGTTGCTTTAGTTAATCTTTAGTTTAGAGATGCAGCGCAAAAACAGGCCCTGCGCATTAACATTACCTAACACACACTAGGGACAATTTACACTTATACCGAGCCAATTAACCTACAAACCTGTACGTCTTTGGAGTGTGGGAGAAAACCGAAGATCTCGGACAAAACCCACGTGGTCACGGGGAGAACGTACAAACTCCGTACAGACAGCACCCGGAGTCGGGATCGAACCGGGGTCTCTGGCGCTGCAAGTGCTGTAAGGCAGCAGCTCTACCGTTGCGTCGCCCCTTTGTGAGGAAACATTGCAGAAAATATGTGTAAAATGGGGCGAGAGAACTTACGTTTTGTGATAGTTGAGGGACGTGTTGTATAATGAGGTCCCCACCCTCAGCTTCAGATAACATTGTGTGAATGTTTACGACCATCTGAATGGGGAGACGAGGCTCCAGTGGAGCAGAGCTGCCATATTCCAGTGAGCAAACCGAGATTATCCATTTCAGTCCTTGGACAGTTGCTGACCACACATTCTGACACAAAACTTTGAATACTACCACTACGCCAAGATAACGCTACTTGTCTGATGAAGGCCCCGACCCAAAATGTTACTTTAGACTTTAGAGATACAGTGCGGAAACAGGCCCTTCACCCCACCAAGTCCGCGCCGACCAATGATCACCCCGTACTACCCTACATACTAGGGACAATTTACAATTTTACCGAAGCCAATTAACCTACAAACCTGTATGTCTTTGGAGTCAATGAATCACCTGAGCATATTCTCTGGGGATGCTGCCTGACCTGCTGTTACTTCGGCACTTTGTGTCTCTTTTTAACATTACTTGATCTGGGTTATCAGGAATGAGGATATACAGAAGCTTCAGCCATGCCATGAATTTTAAACCTATTTAACATGGATATTCACCAGATTTCACTGGCAACAAGCCATCTCTTCCGGATGCTTGTTGGTGCATTCATTTCCAGATTTGTGTGTACTGCAACAAGGAAATATAGTAGGTGCTAAAGCTCAAATACAAGACTTCTCATCTGCCATGGCACCTCATTGCAGGACCATCCATAATATATTGAGCTAGGAGTGGCCTCAGCTTTACACTAGGCATGGTTGATAAACCTTGCTCAACACCACTCATCAAATGGGATCACTGACCTTCAGTGTTAAGTTGGGGTGGAAGATTGCAACCTTCACGTGGTCCGCCCTGTTTCGACTAATGCAATCAACTCGACGTACTCAAATGGAAGATCAAATAGAACAAGTTGTCCTACAACTTTAGGCTGTGCATGCCACACGGAAGAAGAAGAAGTGTTAAGGTAAGTGTAGGGTTTGTTCCTCTTATTTTAATGGCACAGTGGTGTAGCGGCACAGCTGTTGCCTTACACCACCAGAGACCCGGGTTCAATCCTGACCGCAGATACTTGTGTGTACATTCCCCCCGTAACCTGCCTCGGATTCCTCCCACACTCCAAAGATCTACAGGTGTGTAAGCTAATTGACTTGGTATAATTGTAAATTGTGCCTCGCATGTGCAGGATAGTGTTAGTGTAATGGGGATTGCTGGTTGGTGCGGACTTGGTGGCCGTAGGCCCTTTCTTCATTACTTTGATTGTTTATTAATGTCTCTGATGATGTGAGACATTTAGACGCAGTGGACAAAAGCCTCAAACAGTATGTGCTGCCGGAAAGCTTTCATGATGGTCTGTGGATGGGATCAGAGTCCCCACCATTGAGTAACAAGTCACAAACTATTCCGCTCCATTAAAGCTGCAGCAGTGAGGGTGACCGGATCTGTGAGGTTGGCTGGACATGAAGAACATCTGGGGACGATAGGTAAGTGGGACTTGCAAGAATTACAGGTAAATGAGGTGCAGGCCCCATGCGATCTGGCCCATCACCTCACCCAGAAACATCTTGCAAGCTGCTTCTTATGCTCTTACCTATACTCCTCCTTCTCAGCCACAGAACCGTAAAATGGACGCTGCCAGCCCTGGTGATACCTACAAGGCAACAAAACATTGATCACCTTCAAGTTGGAACCGTAATGTTGCAGAAAATCAGATGTACATGTTAAATCAACCATGGTTCATCAATACTATAGAAAAGCTTTCTACAAGCAAAATTGTGCACAAATTATAATGGGATATAGGTCCCATTAAGTTAAAACTATGACCATCTTCATGTTCGTCAGGAAATGCTGCTATTTATAAACAAAGGTAAATTGTCTCAAATTCAATAAAATGGAACAAAGCTCTATTGTCCTACTATGGCGGGAGCCTGGCTTACTCTTTCATGATAGACACAAAGTGCAAGAGTATCTCAGTGGGTCAGGGAGCATCTCTGGGGAGAAAGGGTGGGTGACATAGAAGGGTCGGGACCCTTCTAATGAGTTTAAAGAAGGGTTCCTACCCGAAACGTCACCCATCCGTTTTCTCCAGAGATGCTGCCTGACCTGCTGAGTTACTCCAGCACTTTGTGTCTATCTTTGGTATAAACCAACACCTGCACTTCCTTGTTTCTACATACACTTTCCTGAGATCCCTTTCACCCCAAATGCGAGCATCGTCAAATCAGTTCACTCCATGCATCGTTAAGAAGAAGCTGAAAATATTCTGAAGCTGATCAAAGCAAATGTTCCAATATATTCGATCAAAAATCAGCAAATTATACTGGAGAAAACCAAAAAAAAACATAGATGAAATAATAAACTGAAAACTCTGAAAAAATACTCAGCAGGTCGGTGATCATTTTAATTTATTATAGTTTAGAGACACACAGCACAGAAACAAGCCCTTCAGCCCAGCAGGTCCGTGCCGACCACCGATCCCCATACACTAGCTCTACACTACACACACAGCACAGAAACAAGCCCTTCAGCCCACCAGGTCCGCGCCGACCACCAATCCCCATACACTAGCTCTACACTACACACACAGCACAGAAACAAGCCCTTCAGCCCAGCAGGTCCGCGCCGACCACCAATCCCCATACACTAGCTCTACACTACACACACAGCACAGAAACAAGCCCTTCAGCCCAGCAGGTCCGTGCCGACCACCAATCCCCATACACTAGCTCTACACTACACACACAGCACAGAAACAAGCCCTTCAGCCCAGCAGGTCCACGCCGACCACCAATCCCCATACACTAGCTCTACACTACACACACAGCACAGAAACAAGCCCTTCAGCCCAGCAGGTCCACGCCGACCACCAATCCCCATACACTAGCTCTACACTACACACACAGCACAGAAACAAGCCCTTCAGCCCAGCAGGTCCACGCCGACCACCAATCCCCATACACTAGCTCTACACTACACACACAGCACAGAAACAAGCCCTTCAGCCCAGCAGGTCCACGCCGACCACCAATCCCCATACACTAGCTCTACACTACACACACAGCACAGAAACAAGCCCTTCAGCCCAGCAGGTCCACGCCGACCACCAATCCCCATACACTAGCTCTACACTACACACACAGCACAGAAACAAGCCCTTCAGCCCAGCAGGTCCGTGCCGACCACCAATCCCCATACACTAGCTCTACACTACACACACAGCACAGAAACAAGCCCTTCAGCCCAGCAGGTCCGTGCCGACCACCAATCCCCATACACTAGCTCTACACTACACACACACTAGGAACAATTTCCAATATTTTAACCAAAGCCAATTAACCTACAAACCTGTACATCTTTGGAATGTGGGAGGAAACCGGAGCACCCATATAACCATATAACCATATAACCATAACAGCACGGAAACAAGCCATCTCGGCCCTTCAAGTCCGAGTTGAAAGGTAGAAGCCAAGCACAGGCAGACTTTATTCAGAACTGCTATAGATTTGGGAGCAGCAGCAGCAGGAGATTAGCAAGAGATACGACTGATTGGCTCTGGCCCGAGTGGGAGGAGAGAAGTGAGTCAGAGGGGGGAAAAACAGTTGAAAAGTAGAAGCCAAGCACAGGCAGACTTTATTCAGAACTGCTGTAGATTTGGGAGCAACAGCAGCAGGAGATTAGCAAGAGATACGACTGATTGGCTCTAGCCCGAGTGGGAGGAGAGAAGCAATTTATCCGTCAATTTAAGCAAGACGGCTCTTAGCGAGTGGCAGTGAGTGAGCGGCCTTGTGAGGGAAGTGCCCTGTGAGTAAAGTGTGAGTCTTTGGCTCGAGAGTCTTCGGCGAGGAGGCTGAGGAGAGGAGACCACGCAATACGCTTGAGAGGTAGAGACGAAAGAAGGAGATGTCAGGCAAGCTGATTCAGTGTGATGCTTGCAGTATGTGGGAGGTCAAGGACACCGCTGGTGCCTCTGGCTGCTACAAATGCGAGAAGTGCATCCAGGTAGAGCTCCTGAAGGGCCGTGTTGGGGAACTGGAGAAGCAAGTGGATGACCTCCGGTTCGTCCGAGAAACGGAGTCGTTCCTCGACAAGTCCTACAGTACGATTGTTACACCTAAGGTACTGGAAGAGAGAAGGTGGGAGACGGTGACAAAGGGAGGGAAGCATGGAATGCCAACGTCCCCGGGTGTTGTACCTCTTGTGAACAGGTTCACCCACTTAGAAGCTGTTGGGACAGAAGACGTGTTTACACTGAGCGTCGGACTGGCTTGCGATGCGAATAGGGCTGTTGAGCCAAAACCAAAAAGGCCTAAGGCAGGCAACGCCATTGTAGTGGGAGACTCGATTGTGAGAGGTACGGACAGGGGTTTCTGTGGCAACAGACGGGATGCGAGGATGGTGTGCTGCCTTCCTGGTGCCAGGATCCAGGATGTCACGGACAGAGTGCAGAAAATCCTCGAGGGCGAAGGTGAACATCCGGAAGTGGTAGTGCATGTCGGCACAAACGATGTCGGAAAGAAGGGGATGAATATTCTGCAGCGTGACTTTAGAGAGCTCGGAAAAATGCTGAAAAGCAGGACCTCCAGGGTTCTTATCTCCGGTTTGCTTCCAGTTCTTCGTGCTGGCGAGAGCAGGAACAGGGAGATACGGGACCTGAATGTGTGGCTCAGGAACTGGTGCACGGGGCAGGGATTTAGATTCTTAGATCACTGGGATCTGTTTTGGGGTAAGGGGGAACTGTACAAAAGGGACGGATTGCATCTTAACAGGTGTGGGACCAGCATTCTGGCAGGCAGGTTTGCCACTGCTACACGGGTGGTTTTAAACTGAATAAGGGGGGTGGGGTGTCGAATGGGATAGTGGAGGATGGAGTTAAAGGGAAAGGGTTTCTTAAATGTGTGAGCGTAGAGACAGAGGAGTGTAAAATGAGGGTAGAAGCAATAGGTAGCAAGGTGAAAAGTAAAAGTGGAAGACAGACAAAACCAGGGCAAAAATCAAAAAGGGCCACTTTTCAACATAATTGTATAAGGGGTAAGAGTGTTGTAAAAACAAGCCTGAAGGCTTTGTGTCTCAATGCAAGGAGCATTCGTAATAAGGTGGATGAGTTGAATGTGCAGATAGCTATTAATGACTATGATATAGTTGGGATCACGGAGACATGGCTCCAGGGTGACCAAGGCTGGGAGCTGAACATCCAGGGATATTCAATATTCAGGAGGGATAGAGAGAAAGGAAAAGGAGGTGGGGTAGCGTTGCTGGTTAGAGAGGAGATTAACGCTGTGGAAAGGAAGGACATTAGCTTGGAGGATGTGGAATCGGTATGGGTAGAGCTGCGAAACACTAAGGGGCAGAAAACGCTGGTGGGTGTTGTGTACAGGCCACCTAGCAGTAGTAGTGAAGTTGGGGATGGCATCAAACAGGAAATTAGAAATGCGTGCGACAAAGGCAAAACAGTTATAATGGGTGACTTCAATCTACATATAGATTGGGTGAATCAAATTGGCAGGGGTGCTGAGGAAGAGGATTTCTTGGAATGTATGCGGGATAGTTATCTAAATCAACATGTAGAGGAACCAACGAGAGAGCAGGCTATTTTAGACTGGGTATTGAGTAATGAGGAAGGGTTAGTTAGCAGTCTTGTTGTACGTGCCCCCTTGGGCAGGAGTGACCATAATATGGTTGAGTTCTTCATTAGGATGGAGAGTGACATTGTTAATTCAGAAACAATGGTTCTGAACTTAAAGAAAGGTAACTTTGAGGGTATGAGACATGAATTGGCCATGATTGACTGGCAATTAATTCTAAAAGGGTTGACGGTGGACATGCAATGGAAGACATTTAAAGACTGCATGGATGAACTACAAAAATTGTTCATCCCAGTTTGGCAAAAGAATAAATCAGGGAAGGTAGTGCATCCGTGGATAACAAGGGAAATCAGGGATGGTATCAGAGCGAAAGATGATGCGTACAAATTAGCCAGAAAAAGCAGCATACCAGAGGACTGGGAGAAATTCAGAGACCAGCAGAGGAGGACAAAGGGCTTAATTAGGAAAGGAAAAATAGATTATGAAAGAAAACTGGCAGGGAACATAAAAACTGACTGCAAAAGTTTTTATAAATATGTAAAAAGAAAGAGATTAGTTAAAACAAATGTAGGTCCCTTGCAGTCAGAAACAGGTGAGTTGATCATGGGGAACAAGGATATGGCGGACCAATTGAATAACTACATTGGTTCCGTCTTCACTAAGGAAGACATAAATAATCTGCCGGAAATAGCAGGGGACCGCGGGTCAAAGGAGTTGGAGGAATTGAGTGAAATCCAGGTTAGTCGGGAAGTGGTTTTGGGTAAATTGAATGGATTAAAGGCCGATAAATCCCCAGGGCCAGATAGGCTGCATCCCAGAGTACTTAAGGAAGTAGCTCCAGAAATAGTGGATGCATTAGTAATAATCTTTCAAAATTCTTTAGATTCTGGAGTAGTTCCTGAGGATTGGCGGGTAGCAAACGTAACCCCACTTTTTAAGAAGGGAGGGAGAGAGAAAACGGGGAATTACAGACCAGTTAGTCTAACATCGGTAGTGGGGAAACTGCTAGAGTCAGTTATTAAAGATGGATAGCAGCACATTTGGAAAGTGGTGAAATCATTGGACAAAGTCAGCATGGATTTACGAAAGGTAAATCATGTCTGACGAATCTTATAGAATTTTTCGAGGATGTAACTAATAGCGTGGATAGGGGAGAACCAGTGGATGTGGTGTATCTGGACTTCCAGAAGGCTTTCGACAAGGTCCCACATAAGAGATTAGTATACAAACTTAAAGCACATGGCATTGGGGGTTCAGTAATTGATGTGGATAGAGAACTGGCTGGCAAACAGGAAGCAAAGAGTAGGAGTAAACGGGTCCTTTTCACAATGGCAGGCAGTGACTAGTGGGGTACCGCAAGGCTCAGTGCTGGGACCCCAGCTATTTACAATATATATTAATGACCTGGATGAGGGAATTGAAGGCAATATCTCCAAGTTTGCGGATGACACTAAGCTGGGGGGCAGTGTTAGCTGTGAGGAGGATGCTAGGAGACTGCAAGGTGACTTGGATAGGCTGGGTGAGTGGGCAAATGTTTGGCAGATGCAGTATAATGTGGATAAATGTGAGGTTATCCATTTTGGTGGCAAAAACAGGAAAGCAGACTATTTTCTAAATGGTGGCCGACTAGGAGAAGGGGAGATGCAGCGAGACCTGGGTGTCATGGTACACCAGTCATTGAAAGTAGGCATGCAGGTGCAGCAGGCAGTGAAGAAAGCGAATGGTATGTTAGCTTTCATAGCAAAAGGATTTGAGTATAGGAGCAGGGAGGTTCTACTGCAGTTGTACAGGGTCTTGGTGAGACCACACCTGGAGTATTGCGTACAGTTTTGGTCTCCAAATCTGAGGAAGGACATTATTGCCATAGAGGGAGTGCAGAGAAGGTTCACCAGACTGATTCCTGGGATGTCAGGACTGTCTTATGAAGAAAGACTGGATAGACTTGGTTTATACTCTCTAGAATTTAGGAGATTGAGAGGGGATCTTATAGAAACTTACAAAATTCTTAAGGGGTTGGACAGGCTAGATGCAGGAAGATTGCTCCCGATGTTGGGGAAGTCCAGGACAAGGGGTCACAGCTTAAGGATAAGGGGGAAATCCTTTAAAACCAAGATGAGAAGAACTTTTTTCACACAGAGAGTGGTGAATCTCTGGAACTCTCTGCCACAGAGGGTAGTCGAGGCCAGTTCATTGGCTATATTTAAGAGGGAGCTAGATGTGGCCCTTGTGGCTAAAGGGATCAGAGGGTATGGAGAGAAGGCAGGTACGGGATACTGAGTTGGATGATCAGCCATGATCATATTGAATGGCGGTGCAGGCTCGAAGGGCCGAATGGCCTACTCCTGCACCTAATTTCTATGTTTCTATGTTTCTATGTGCCGAACACTTCCCCCCCCCCCACCCCCCTTCTTTCTTCTTACTTCCCCCTAGTCCCATCTACCTGCACTCAGACCATATCCCCCCATTCCTTTCCAGTCCATATACCCATCCAATCTATTTTTAAAGGATAAAATCGAACCTGCCTCCACCACTTCCACTGGAAGCTCATTCCACACAGCTACCACTCTCTGAGTAAAGAAGTTCCCCCTAATGTTACCCCTAAACTTCTGTCCCTTAATTCTCAAGTCATGTTCCCTTGTTTGAATCTTCCCTACTCTCAATGGGAAAAGCTTATCCACGTCAACTCTGTCTAACCCGCTCATCATTTTAAAGACCTCTATCAAGTCCCCCCTTAACCTTCTGCGCTCCAAAGAATAAAGACCTAACTTGTTCAACCTTTCTCTGTAACTTAGTTGCTGAAACCCAGGCAACATTCTAGTAAATCTCCTCTGTACTCTCTATTTAGCTGACATTCTTCCTATAATTAGGCGACGAAAAATTGTACTCCATACTCCAGAATTGGCCTCACCAATGCCTTGTACAATTTTAACATTACATCCCAACTTCTATATTCAATGCTCTGATTTATAAAGGCCAGCACACCAAAAGCTTTCTTTACCACCCTATCTACATGAGATTCCACCTTCAGGGAACTATGCACAGTTATTCCTAGATCCCTCTGTTCAACTGCATTCCTCAATTTGCTACCATTTACCATGTACGTCCTATTTTGATTTGTCCTCCCGAGATGTAGCACCTCACATTTATCAGCATTAAACTCCATCTGCCATCTTTCAGCCCACTCTTCCAAATGGCCTAAATCTCTCTGTAGACTTTGAAAATCTACTTCATTATCCACATCACCACCTATCTTAGTATCATCTGCATACTTACTAATCCAATTTTCCACACCATCATCCAGATCATTGATGTACATGACAAACAACAGTGGACCCAACACAGACCCCTGAGGCACCCCACTAGTCACCGGCCTCCAACCTGACAAACAACCATCCACCATTACTCTCTGGCATCTCCCATTCAGCCACTGTTGAATCCATCTTGCTACTCCACCATTAATACCCAACAATTGAATCTTCTTAACCAACCTTCCATGAGGAACCTTGTCAAAGGCCTTACTGAAGTCCATATAGACAACATCCACTGCTTTACCCTCAACAATTTCCCTAGTAACCTCTTCGAAAAATTCAAGAAGATTAGTCAAACATGACCTTCCAGGCACAAATCCATGTTGACTGTTCCTAATCAGACCCTGCTTCTCCAGATGCTTATATATATTATCTCTAAGTATCCTTTCCATTAATTTGCCCACCACTGACGTCAAACTAACAGGTCTATAATTGTTAGGTTTACTCTTAGAACCCTTTTTAAACAACGGAACAACATGCGCAGTACGCCAATCCTCGGGCACTATTCCCGTTTCTAATGACATTTGAAATATTTCTGTCATAGACCCTGCTATTTCTACACTAACTTCCCTCAATGTCCTAGGGAATATCCTGTCAGGACCTGGAGACTTATCCGTTATCATATTTTTCAAAAGTGTCCGCACCTCCTCTTCTTTGAATCTCATAGTTTCCATTGCTACTCTGCTTGTTTCCCTTATCTCACATAATTCCATATCCTTCTCCTTGGTGAATACTGAAGAAAAGAAATTGTTCAATATCTCCCCCATCTCTTTTGGCTCTGCAGATAGCTGTCCACTCTGACTCTCTAATGGACCAATTCTATTCCTTGTTATCCTTTTACTATTAATATAGCTGTAGAAACCCTTTGGATTTACTTTCACCTTGCCAAAGCAACCTCATATCTTCTTTTAGCTTTTCTAATTTCTTTCTTAATATTCTTTTTACATTATTTATACTCCTCAAGCACCTCATTTACTCCATGCTGCCTATAATTATTGTAGATCTCTCTCTTTTTCCGAACCGTGTCCCAATTTCCCTTGAAAACCATGGCTCTTTCCAATTTTTACTATTTCCTTTCAACCGAACAGGGACATAAAGATTCTGTACTCTTACAATTTCACCTTTAAATGTCTTCCATTTCTCTTCTACATCCTTCCCATAAAACAACATGTCCCAATTCACTCCTTTTAAATCCTTTTGCATCTCCTCAAAGTTAGCCTTTCTCCAATCAAAAATCTCAACCCTAGGTCCAGTTCTGACCCTCTCCATAATTATATTGAAACTAATGGTATTGTGATCACTGGACCCGAAGTGCTCCCCAACACATACCTCCGCCACCTGCCCTGTCTCATTTCCTAACAGGAGGTCCAGCACTGCCCCTTCTCTAGTAGGTACCTCTATGTAGTGCTGCAAAAAACTATCCTGCACACATTTTACAAACTCCAAACCATCCAGCCCTTTTACAGAATGTGTTTCCCAGTCTATGTGTGGAAAATTGAAATCTCCCACAATCACTACCTTGTGCTTACTACTAATATCTGCTATCTCCTTACATATTTGCTCTTCCAATTCTCGCTCCCCATTTGGCGGTCTATATACCCCTATAAGTGTTGCTACACCTTTCCCATTTCTCAGTTCCACCCAAATAGCCTCCCTAGACGAGCCCTCTAATCTATCCTGCCAAAGCACTGCTGTAATATCTTCCTTGACGAGCAATGCAACACCCCCACCTCTTGCCCCTCCAATTCTATCACCCCTGAAGCAACAAAATCCTGGAATATTTAGTTTCCAATCACAGCCCTCCTGCAACCATGTTTCACTGATCGCCACAACATCATACTTCCAGGTGTCAATCCAGGCTCTAAGCTCATCCACCTTTCTTACAATGCTCCTAACATTAAAATATACACATTTAAGAAACCCACCACCACTTATTCTCTGTTTATCTTTTTCTTCTTTCTTTCCTACATTTTGGGTCCGAGTGCTTCCCTTCTCTGCCTCCTGCCTCCCACATTTTCTACTAGCTTTCTCTATTTGAGTCCCTCCCCCCAACCATTCTAGTTTAAAGTCTCCCCAGTAGCCTTTGCAAATCTCCCCGCCAGGATATTGGTCCCCCTCGGGTTCAAGTGCAACCCGTCCTTTCTGTACAGGTCACACCTTCCCCAAAAGAGGTCCCAATGATCCAGAAATTTGAATCCCTGCCCGCTGCACCAGTTCCTCAGCCACGCATTTATCCTCCACCTCATTCCATTCCTACTCTCACTGTCGCGTGGCACAGGTAGTAATCCTGAGATTGTTACCTTTGCGGTCCTTCTCCTTAACTCTCCTCCCAACTCCCTAAATTCTCCTTTCAGGACCTCTTCTCTTTTGCTGCCTATGTCGTTGGTACCTATATGTACCACAACCTCAGACTCCTCTCCCTCCGATTTCAGGATATCTTGGACGCGTTCAGACACATCCCTGACCCTGGCACCAGGGAGGCAAACTACCATCCGGGTCTCCTGACTGCGTCCACAGAATCGCCTGTCCGACCCCCTAACTATAGAGTCCCCTATTACTATTGCCCTCCTCTTCTTTTCCCTACCCTTCTGAGCAATAGGTCCGGTCTCTGTGCCGGAGGCCCGGCCGTTGTCGCTACCCCTAGGAAGGCTGTCCCCCCAACAGTACTCAAACAGGAGTACTTATTTTCAAGGTGTACAGCCACCGGGGTACTCACTAGTCCCTGCCTCTGCCCCTTGCCCTTCCTAACCGTGACCCACTTGTCTGCCTCCCGTGGTCTTGGAGTGGCCACCTCCCTATAACTCCTTTCTATGACCTCCTCACTCTCCCTGATCAGACAGAGGTCATCGAGCTGCTGCTCCAGGTTCCTAACACGGTCCCTTAGGAACCCCATCTCGACGCACCTGGCACAGATGTGGACGTCTGGAGGGGTATCAGACTCCATGACCTCCCACATCTGACATCCAGAACAGTAAACGTGGTTTTCTCACCCGGAGAAAACCATGTGATCACGGAGAGAGCGTACAAAATCCATACAGACAACACCCGTAGTCTGGATCAAACTCAGGTCTCTAGCACTGTAAGGCGGCAACAATACTGCCAATGTGCTAGTCCCCAAATTGTAATGTATGGAGAGAAACAGAACTAGTTTGAGGCACAAACAACTGCAGATACTGGAATCTTAAGAAAATCTTAAGAAAAACATGAAGTTTTGGAATTACTCAGTCGGTCAGGCAGCATCTCTGGAGGACATGGATGGGCGATATTTTGGGTAGGGACCCTACTTTATTATTTATTGGATATCTTTCATCATAACCCTTTGATGAAGTGTCATTGGCCTGAAATATGACCTTTGTTTCTCTCTCCAAAATGCTGCCAAACTCACTGAGTATCACATTTAAGAAGGAACTGCAGATGCTGGAAAATCTTCTACCTTCACTGTCTACCTTCACTGAGTATCACACTTTATTAGAACGCTAGAGATATGTGTGCAGAACCAGCCAATATGATCCAGTACAACATGACATTGCATAGACTGTGTGATTCCTAACCCATACGCTTTATTACAAAATATAGGATAGATTTAACCTCACCAATCATCACCTAATCAGTCTTTGGATAAAAAAGAAATAAAGAAAGCCTCTGAAGATAGACACAAAATGCTGGAGTAACTTAGCGGGACAGGCAGCATCTCTGGATAGAAGGAATGGGCGACGTTTCAGGTTGAGACCCTTCTTCAGACCTAAAGACCTGAAGAAGGGTCTCGAACCGAAACGTCACCAATTCTTTCTATCCAGAGATGCTGCCTGTCCTGCTGAGTTACACCAATATTTTGTGTCTATCTTCAGTGTAATGCAGCATCTGCTGTTCCTTCCTATACATTAAGAAAGCCTCTATTGGCCTTGTATCAATCATCACTAAAATCATGGAAGTCGACTGTGGTGACTTATCAACAGTAGCACACCAATGTAGGAGCCAGAGACTGCCGACTCTGCAGTGAATGACTCCTCCACTGATCCATCAGCCTGTTGCAGGGCTTAAGCCAGTGTGTCATGGAATACTGACCACGCTCATGGCGGGCAAAACTTTAACACATTCATAATCTTTAATACTATCTCCAACATTGGCACTGAAGGTAATGTCCAAGTCTGTGACCATCTATATTAAACGCTGCCACTTACGACTGTGATTTTTGGCCATCTTACTCAGAGTCCCCCTCCGCTGCACAGGACAAGAGGATTTTTCCCATCAATGAAAAATAAAAGAGTTATTAGTGTTTAAAAAATGTCGAGATTCTCTCTCCTGAAGGCCACGCCCCTTCCGGAGGGACTATAAAACCCGGAAGTGTGGAGGTGCCTCAGTTCTCTGCAAGATGGGGGAGCGAGAGGTCGCAATTCTGTCTGAGCTGTAAATAACACTGAACACATGTTTACTAAACTGTAAGTGGTTTTATTGACCTGTGCCCTTAATGTGGTTTGAAAATGTAGTTTGCAAATGCAAAAGTGTGTTTTGGTTTGAAAGTGTTAAAACTGTGTTGCCTTTGGTTTTGAAAGTGCTAAAGCAACCTGTGTTGCCTTTGATTTTGAAAGTGCTAAAGCAAGCTGTGTTGCCTTTGGTTTTAAAAGTGCTAAAGCAAGCTGTGTTGCCTTTGGTTTTGAAAGTGCTAAAGCAAGTTGCTTTGCCTTTGGTTTTGAAGGTGCTAAAGCAAGCTGCCTTGCCTTTGGTTTTGAAAGTGCTAAAGCAAGCATGCCTTGCCTAAAAAGAGCTGCCTTGCCTAATTAGAGCTGCCATGCCAAATTAGAGCTGCCTTGCCTTCTATATAATTATAAGTCTAATCTTGACCACTTCCTGTTTGCGCTTTATATTGATTTTAGAAAGAACGCTACCACGTACGGCTGTGATTTTTGGCCATCTTACTCAGAGTCCCCCTCCGTTCATCAGGTGCCGAGGATTTTTCCCATCGATGAAAAATAAATGAGTTATTTGTGTTTAAAAAATGTTGAGATTCAAGATGGGGGAGGGAGAGGTCATGACTCGCTGTCTTTGGTGGCCTTGCGCCCTGCTTGAAATGGTATGAAACTGCACTTGAATTTGGTGCCCTTGCTCCCTGCTTGAAATAGAATTTCAAGGAATAGCCGTGAGTCAACTGCGAGCCCACCAGCCGTGAGTGAGTGAGCTGCCAGCACAACAGGCTTGAGTGACTGAACCGCCAGCCCAATATCCATTCGTCCCACAATGTCCATATTAGCCCTCTGGAAACTAGTCCCTTCAGCATACAACACCCATACTAGCACTCCAGAAAGCCCCCCCCCCCCCCACTGGCCACCAATATTGGAATAGGTGGAGAGGTGGAATATTGTGTTGGGGGACCAGCCCTCCCGTGTGGAGCTGGGACCCAACGGGTCCCACTTAATCTAGTTGAATATAAATTCACCGAGAGGATGTGCTGTAAAAAACTATTGAACACGGCACAGTGGCACAGCGGTAGAGTTGCTGCCTTACAGAGCCAGAGACCCCGGTTCAATCCTGACGAAGGGTGCTGTCTGTATGGAATTTGCACATTCGCCTTGTGATCACGTGGGTTTTCTCTGGGTGCTCCAGTTTCCACTAACACCCCAAAGACATACAGGTCTGTATGTTAATTGGCTTCTGTAAATTGTCCCAAGCGTGTAGGATACAACTGTGTAGGGGTGATCGTTGGTCGGCATGGACACGGTGGGCAGAAGGGCCTGTTTCCATGCTGTATCTCTAAACTTGCTCTTTGATAGACCTACAGAAACTTTCACAAAGACAAGAGTAGCATCATCATGGGAACATCATCACCTCTTCAAGTCAAAGAGCAACTTGACCTGTAAATATCCAAACCACCGGGTGGCGCCGTCAGCGATGGCAGCCTCGCCACCAGTCTGTCTGTCTTTTTGTCTTAAAAAAAAATGTAGTGCGTTTTAAAAGGTTGTGTTAATGTTCTCTGGTTTGTTTTATGTGGGGGGGTGGGGTGGGCGGGTGGTCGGGGTAAACTTTTTTTCAATCTCTTACTTTGTCGGAGATGTGATTGTTTTCCGGATTGTATCTCCGGTCACTCTGCGGCCCAACGTCATGGAGCTGGCGGCCTTGCTCGGGACCGACTTTGAGCCCCACCGCTGGGCCGTGGACTTACCATTGGAGCCGATCCCTTGCCTGGGATCGACGCTTCAACCTCGGCCTGTGGATTTCACCATCGGCGACCTCGCAGTCTCGGGTAGTGACCGATGTCGGGAAGCTCCAAACGACGCAGATGGTTTCGACCAGCCCCGACCCGGGGTCAGATCGCCCGGCGCGGGCAGCTGAGATCCTCCCGATGCGGGAGCTTGATCGTCCCGAAGCGGAGGGCCCGACTGCTTGCTACAGGAGCCAAGATCGTCCCGTCAACGGAAGGCTCGAGGCCTCCGACCACGGGAGAGCAAAGAAGGGAAGAGATTTAACTTTTTTTTTCGCCTTCCATCATAGTGAGGAATGTGGAGGAGTCACTGTGGTGGATGTTTATGTTAAAATGTATTTTGTGTGTCTTGTTGCTTTTTATTGGTATGACTGTATGGCAAATCAAATTCTCCATATGTTGCAAAACATACTTGGCTAATAAAGTATGATTATGATTATGATTTTTTATGATTATGAAATATAAATCATGCTTGATTCAGATCCTGGACTCACCGACCAAATGCCACAACAGTTCATCAGCAGCATGGAAAGGTAGAAATATCAGACCACAGAAAGAGTCCATTCAATCCAGTGAGTCCATGCTAGCTTTTCATAGGAAAATCGCAGGACTCTATGTGTTACAACTCAATGGGAGATGGGTATATGGAACGAGCTGTCAGAGGAAGCAGTTGAAGCAGGTACTATAACAGCATTTAAAAAGCATTTGGTCAGGTACATGGATAGGAAAGGCTTTGAGGGATAGGAACCAAACAGGGGCAAATGGTTCTAGCTTAGATGGGGCATCATAGTCGGTATGGACAAGTTGGGCCTAAGGCCCTGTTTCCATGTTGAAAGACTCTATACCTCATCAAATTCTTAAAATGTTTTAAACTTGCTGCCTATGGAGAAACATTTAGCTTAATTTAGTTTAGTTTAGTTTATTGTCACGTGTACCAAGGTACAGTGAAAAGCTTTTGTTGCGTGCTAACCAGTCAGCGGAAAGACAATACATGATTACAATCGAGCCATCCACAGTGTACGTGATAAAGGGAGTAATGTGAATAACGTTTAGTGCAAGATAAAGTCCAGCAAAGTCCGATCAAAGATAGTCTGAGATTGTCCAATGAGGTAAATAGTAGCTCAGCACTCTGGTTGTTGTAGGATGGTTCAGTTGCCTGATAACAGCGGGGATGAAACCAGCCCTGAATCTGGAGGTGTGCGTTTACACACTTCTATACCTTTTGCCCGATGGGAGAGGGGAGAAGAGGGAGTGGCCAGGGTGTGGCTTGTCCTTGATTATGCTGCTGACCTTGCCGAGTCAGGGAGGGGTGTAAATGGAGTCAATGGAAGATAAGTTGGTTTGTGTGATGGTCTGGGCTGTGTCCACAAATCGCTGCAATTTCTTGTGGTCTTTTGATGGAGCTGTTCCCAAACCATGCGGTGATTTTTCCCGATAAAATACTAACCTCCATCTGCAGCTCACCATTTGGAGGAGCAGGAATCATGGAGCTTTATCTCACCAACCAAATCAGAATGTCAAAAGACTAAACTATAGAAAAAGTTCAACACTGCAAATCTAGCTAATTTCTTGACATAACTGCAGGATAAGTAGAGCACACTAGAGGGCCCCTCTGCCCATATAAAGAGTCTACTTAATGTTGATCCTCTGTTTATTGTTTTACACAGTCAGTATTATAAGAAAACACTTGGGTCTTCACATGATATTTCTTTGCATTTCTTTCAATTTTGCCTGTAATTTCTTCAGCCTGACATATCAATCAGAATGTATCCTTAATGTCCAAGTCTTAATTCTTATGTGTTTTTCTCACTCAATGGCAATGTGCAAATCATTAACCAAATTATACACCCTCGTAGTTTTAATAGTGTGTTTGTACTTACCATAAATAGGCATCAGAAACGTATTTCAAATATAAAGGTTATTGCTCAGCTGTTTGCCCTGACTGGACAAACCACATTTAAATCTGTATCTAGGCTACCAAATGTTGCTTTAGTTTAGTTTATTACTGTCTTGTGTACCAAGGTGCAGTGAAAAGCTTTTTTGTTCCATGGTATCCAGTCAGCAAAAAGCCTATACATGATTACAATCGAGCAGTCCACACTGTACAGATACAGGGTAAAGGGTATAACGTTTAGAGCAAGATAAATTCCAGTAAAGTCTGATTAAATATAGTTTGAAGTTCTCCAATGAAGTAGATGGGAGATCAGGACTACTCTCTGGTTGGTGAGAGGGTGGTTCAGTTGCCTGATAATAGCTGGGAGGTAACAGTCCTTGAATCTGGAGATACACATTTTCAAACTGCTGTACCTCTTGCCTGATGGAAGAGGGAAGAAGAGGGAGTGACGGGGGTGAGACTGGTCCTTGATTATGCTGGTGGCCTTGCCGAGGCAGCGTGAAGTGTAGAGGAGTCAATGGAAGGGGGATAGGTTGCACTGGGCTGCATCCACAATTCCCTGCAATTTCTTGGGTCTTGAGGGAATAAGACTAAATGTGACTGAGACCATTTTTCTTGACAAACTGAGGTTGAAGGGCAAATGAATGATACTGGATAGCTGAAGATAGTAAGAATAAATGGTCAGATCGAAAATATAATGGTTAACCGCTAGTAACCTTTGATTTATCGCACTTGGCAATAAACCAAGGCATAAATCTGTGACGTTGTTTACCTTGTGGCAAAATATTGGCAAACTCTGCATCTTTTCTGATATTGGAAATGCAGAGTTGTAATGATGCTGCATTAGAGAATTATATCATATCAGAGCATGCTCTGAGTAATTCTCCAACCAAACTTGGGCAGGATTAGTCACAATCATAGAATCATACAGCACGGAAACAGGCCCTAGGCCCACCTCGCCCATGCCAACCAGGATGCCCATCTCACATAGTCCCATTTGTCTGCATATAGCCCCTATCCCACCAACCCTTTCCTATCCATGTACCTGTCCAAATGTCTTTTCATGTTGTTATTGATTGGAGTAGAGTATGCTGGCAAAAGCCTCTGTTTCCTATTCATGCATGGGATTATTATGCCCTGTGATTATCTCCTTCCAGTGGCCCCTTCCTCTTGTCAGTCAGGTGGGAACTATGTACTGTTAATGAAGGCATAGCTTTAAAAATAGTGGAGAAATGGGAACACAAAGAATTATTGCCCCCCCCACCCCCACCACCAAAAAAAATAAATCAATTTCAACAACAGTCTTATCAAGTAGCACCTGCTCGGTAATAATCTGCTTCTTGGGGTTTCTAAACCGCATCCTAGCCTTCGTCCAAACATGAAGCTTGACTGAGAGTAGATCGATTGGGTAGTCAAAAGATGGATTGGATTTGGGTCCCAAGTCTTGAGCTGCCTGAGTCTATCGTATTTAGACACACAACAGAATGGAGATATGCTCCGTATGAAGATGGGATTTAATCTCAGCAAGGAATGGAATGGAATACTTTATTGCCACATGTGACAAGGCACAGTGGAATTCTTTGCTGCATACCCAAGGTATACAATTAGTCGCCACATAAGGGGCGCTGACAAAGTTACAAAGTACCCCTCCGCTCCGAGTCCTCCATTGTTCTCCCCCCCACTCCCCTTCCCCCCTCCCGGCGGCTCCCCCATGCCAGTTCCGCCATTGTTCATTGTTGTTGCCCCTCCCTCACGGTGGTCCCCCTACACAGGTCCCCCTTTGTTCTTCCTCCCCCTCCCTCACGCCAGTCCCCTCCTGCCCTAGTCGCTTATAATGATATTACCAAGCAAGGAATGGGATGAGGTCGGTATCTTGGTCATGAGAATGCCGATGCATTACCTACCGACTGCACGTGGCCAGTGGTTGCTTGGTGTGTTGTGTGACTAGTGCCAGTGTTTGAAGAAATGGAAGTTAGTTTGTCATTAGGTTTACCTTGCCACACATATCCCATGCAGGAAAGTTCTTTGTTAAATAGAGCTGGAAGCTAATAAAAGATCATGTTGACAGTTGACATACAAAACCTCTTTTCACAGCAACTGTAACTAAGCAACATACTGTAGCCTGGAGATTAATTTAATGATGTTACATATCATCTCACATTAAAGGCATTGCAACAGAACCTCCGAATTTTCCTGGCAAATAGATGATTCCTCTCGTTTCAAATATGGTGGGTCTCATTTTCTTTTACAAGCAATAAAACTTTTCAATGTTGCTCATGCAATTTACTGCCTTTTCATTTAACTCTTGTCAATGATCTAGTAACCCCAATAAGTTTAAGTCTGCTCATTTATATACAGTATTTCATAATTCCAGTCATTAAACACAGGCAATGACTGTTCTGAATGCCTTTCAGATTTCTCTATGTGAAAGATGCCACACCAATACAATTTGCTGCTGAGAGTTTAACAAGTCTATTCACAATAATCCCATGCTTAAAACAACACTCCGGCAATGAAATTCCACTGGAGCTGTGCCATTGTCGTTCCTCAAACTTTCTTCATTAAGTTACAAGGAATGGCACTTATCTTACAAAACCACAGGCTAACTAGTCCCTAAACCAACAGTCTTGTTCCGCAAATGGACACAAAGTGCTGGCATAAAGGGCCTGTCCCACTTGGCTGTAAGTCGCTCGCCATTTACACGACCTGCTAGCGTGTGGGTAGCACGGGACGGGCGCATGGAGTGGTGTGGAGGAGTGTGGACTTCGTCCTGAATGAAATCTTTGCGCGCCGCCGGCCTGTCGCGTAACTGACGGCCAAAGTGGGACAGGCCCAAGACCCTGACCCTGCGCAACGTCTCACCTCCAACAGCAGCAGAAGCAGGCAAACGATCGCCGAACTTGGCCTGGGGCTCACGGCTGTTGCGGATCCGGATCCGTCCCCACTCTTATTCCCAGAGCGGGTCCAAGATGATTGGAGATAGACACAAAATGCTGGAGTAACTCAGCGGGACCAGAAGCATCTCTGGAGAGAAGCATGGGTGATGTTTCGGGTCGAGACCCTTCTTCAGACTGAAGAAGAATCTCGACCCGAAACATCATCCATTCCTTCTCTCCAGAGATGCTGCCGGTCCCGCTGAGTTACTCCAGCATTTTGTGTCCATCTTCAAATGACGTCACGCGCTCCAGACGGCTGTGCGGACGCATGATGACGCACGCGACTGTCGTGCGTCAGTCACTACAGGCCTGTCGTGTAAATGACGGCCCAAGTGGGAGGACAAAGGGTTTAATTAGGAAAGGGAAAATAGATTATGAAAGAAAACTGGCAGGGAACATAAAAACTGACTGCAAATTTTTTTATAGATATGTGAAGAGAAAAAGATTAGTTAAAACAAATGTAGGTCCCTTGCAGTCAGAAACAGGTGAATTGATCATGGGGAACAAGGACATGGCAGACCAATTGAATAACTACTTTGGTTCTGTCTTCACTAAGGAAGACTTAATTAATCTGCCGGAAATAGCCGGGGACCGGGGGTCAAATGAGATGGAGGAACTGAGTGAAATCCAGGTTAGCCGGTAAGTGGTGTTAGGCAAATTGAATGGATTAAAGGCCGATAAATCCCCAGGGCCAGATAGGCTGCATCCCAGAGTACTTAAGGAAGTAGCCCCAGAAATAGTGGATGCATTAGTGATAATTTTTCAAAACTCTTTAGATTCTGGAGTAGTTCCGGAGGGTAGCTAATCTAACCCCACTTTTAAAAAGGGAGGGAGAGAGAAAACGGGGAATTACAGACCAGTTAGTCTAACATCGGTAGTGGTGAAACTGCTAGAGTCAGTTATTAAAGATGGGATAGCAGCACATTTGGAAAATGGTGAAATCATTGGACAAGGTCAGCATGGATTTATGAAAGGTAAATCATGTCTGACGAATCTTATAGAATTTTTCGAGGATGTAACTAGTAGAGTGGATAAGGGAGAACCAGTGGATGTGTTATATCTGGACTTTCAGAAGGCTTTCGACAAGGTCCCACATAAGAGATTAATATACAAACTTAAAGCACACGGTATTGGGGGTTCAGTATTGATGTGGATAGAGAACTGGTTGGCAGACAGGAAGCAAAGAGTAGGAGTAAACGGATCCTTTTCAGAATGGCAGGCAGTGACTAGTGGGGTACCGCAAGGCTCAGTGCTGGGACCCCAGCTATTTACAATATATATTAATGATTTGGACGAGGGAATTGAATGCAACATCTCCAAGTTTGCGGATGACACGAAGCTGGGGTTAGCTGTGAGGAGGGTGCTAGGAGGCTGCAAGATGACTTGGATAAGCTAGGTGAGTGGGCAAATGCATGGCAGATGCAGTATAATGTGGATAAATGTGAGGTTATCCACTTTGGTGGCAAAAACAGGAAAGTAGACTATTACCTGAATGGTGGCCGATTAGGAAAAGGGGAGATGCAACGAGACCTGGGTGTCATGGTACACCAGTCATTGAAAGTAGGCATGCAGGTGCAGCAGGCAGTGAAGAAAGCGAATGGTGTGTTAGCATTCATAGCAAAAGGATTTGAGTATAGGAGCTGGGAGGTTTTACTGCAGTTGTACAGGGTCTTGGTGAGACCACACCTGGAGTATTGCGTACAGTTTTGGTCTCCTAATCTGAGGAAGGACATTCTTGCCACAGAGGGAGTACAGAGAAGGTTCACCAGACTGATTCCTGGGATGTCAGGACTTTCATATGAAGAAAGACTGGATAGACTCGGCTTGTACTCGCTAGAATTTAGAAGATTGAGGGGGGATCTTATAGAAACTTACAAAATTCTTAATGGGTTGGACAGGCTAGATGCAGGAAGATTGTTCCAGATGTTGGGGAAGTCTATAACAAGGGGTCACAGTTTAAGGATAAAGGGGAAATCTTTTAGGACTGAGATGAGAAAAAAAAAATTTACACAGAGAGTGGTGAATCTCTGGAATTCTCTGCCACAGAATGTAGTTGAGGCCAGTTCATTGGCTATATTTAAGAGGGAGTTAGATGTGGCCCTTGTGTCTAAAGGGATCAGGGGGTATGGAGAGAAAGCAGGTACAGGATACTGAGTTGGATGATCAGCCATGATCATATTGAATGGCGGTGCAGGCTTGACGGGGCCGAATGGCCTACTCCTGCACCTATTTTCTATGTTTCTATGTAAGGCAGCAACTCTACCGCTGTGCCTCGGTGCCACACGTTCAATAGGTTCTGCTGTCCAACCTGTTGAATTATGAAGCCATTATCTATCAGGTTCTTGTTATAACTGAATTACATCTGTTTCTGTATCCCTGCAGTCTAAAATAGTTTTGTCAGAGAAAAGCTCAACATGTTCACTTGATATCTGTCTGCCTGCCCTTTCACATATTCAGCAAGAATATGTTAGTGCCACCAACATAGGAAAAGAGGTGAAGTAACACCCAAATGAACATGTTAAACGTACATCCATTATTTGACAAATACAGGCCCACCACCTATTGTCCGGCACCCTTGGTTCCAGAGCCTTGCTGGATTATCCATTTTGCCGGACCATCAGTGGTCAGTGCCTTGGGGGGCCAGAGATAACAGCCCGCAAAGTTGGCTGCGGAAGTCGGCTATGGGAATGGATCTGCTGACTCCAGCCGGGCCGGAGTTCCAGAGCCCTGGCCACAGGGGGCAAATTCAACCATCTGATCGGCCGCAGAAGTCCCGGTGAGGTCGATATCGGCCAACTCACCCGGCCTAGGGACCATGTTTTTGGGGTGATTTCCGGGAGGGGGAGAGGGGGATTTTGTCTTGATTTGGGGGGTGGGGGGGGGGGGGGGGGGCAGGGGGACAAACCATCAGTTGCCAGAAATCGGTGATGGACCGGTAGTATATTTTAAGCTGTAATTCTACCCAAGGTACAGCTTTATTTGCTTCAGTGTTATTCAAACTTGCAGGTTGTTCAAGCTTGGAATGTTTGAATTTCTATCGTTAATATATATTAGGACACTAAGGCCCCCCAGGCTGGCATAGCTTCTTTGAAGCCAGAGATGATGAAACTTTAAAATGCCTTCGGCTAATCCTGTGTTATGCCATTAAATTCTGTTGTGGAACATTGTCAAACGCCTCATAAATATTAAAGTAGGTAAGTACAGTATAAACATTGTGGTTTTGGTGCCTACCTGTTATACTCTTTCTGTCGCATCACTAGAGCCCGCTGTTGATTATGGTGGTGAGCTGCAAAGGTTTCTAGACTGACTGTGCGTCTTTTCACCCCGGGTGGGTGGAGAGGATTGATACGTGGACCATGCTGTTAACGACAAAAAAGACCACACCGTCAGTCCCACAACCAAGATCTTCACACATGCTGACAAAATGGTTGAACGATCGACGTTCCAGCCGCATCATCTCTAACTAATGTCTTAGCACAGATAGGGTAGGTAGTAGGTAACGTTTCCCAGTAGCATAGGTATCCAAAGGTCAAGGGTGTAGGTTTAGGCCATGGGGTAAGAGTTGAGAACTTTGGACACGCTGTCTGAGTGGGTGGTGGGGCAGATACACTGACACATTTACGAAGTGTCCAAACAAGCACTCTAATTGTCAATGCATAGAAGGCTACAGACTTCATTAGTTCGTAGTTCTAGGAGCAGAATTAGGCCATTTGGTTCACCAAAACAACTCCACCATTCAATCATGCTTGATCTATCTCTCCCTCTCAACCCCCATTCTCCTGCCTTCTCCTCATAACCTCTGAAACCTGTACTAATCAAGAATCTGTCAATCTCTGCCTTAAAATCTCTATTGACTTGGCCACCACAGTGGCAATGAATTCGACAGATTCACCGCCCTCTGACTAAAGAAATTCCTCCTCATCCCCTTTCTAAAGGTGCATCCTTTTATTCTGAGGCTGTGCCCTCCAGTCCTGGACTCTCCCACTAGTGGTGTTGGAAATGGGATTAGTATAGATAGTTGTTTGAAGATCGACATGGGCATGTAGGGCTGGTTTCTGCACAGGATGACTCATTGACCCTATTAACAACAGAAACATCTATTTAAAAGAGCAGGAGAAACAAATTAAAATGTCTCCCAATAAAAGCCAAAGATGCTGGGATCACAGATAGATCAAAAAAGCTTTCAGCACATTCTATACTCAACACAGAGTACTGAGTATAGACGTTAGGTGGTCATGTTACAGTTGTACAAGGCACTGGCGAGGCCACATTTAGAGTATTGTTAAAGAAGGAACTGCAGATGCTGGAAAATCGAAGGTAGACAAAAATGCTGGAGAAACTCAGCGGGTGAGGCAGCATCTACGGAGCGCAGGAAATAGGCAACGTTTCGGGTCAAGACCTTCTTCAGACTGAGTATTTAGAGTATTGTGTTCAGTTTTGGTCACCATGTTATGGGAGATGTTGTCAAGTTGGAATGGGTGTTGTGAAGATTTACAAGGAGGTTGCCAGGACCCAAGGGCCAGAGCCACAGAGAAGTTGAGCAGGCTTGGACTTCATTCCTTGGAATGCAGGAAGATGTGGGATGATCATATAGAGGTGTTCAAAATTATAAAAGGAATAAATTGTGT
>CM075980.1:50898538-50958538 GCA_038087875.1 Malacoraja senta
GTTTCAATGAGATTCCCCTCATCCTTCTAAAGTCCAGCGAGCACAGTCCCAGAGCCATCAAAAACTCATCATACGTTACCCTGACCATCTAGTTTAGTAATGAACTTCAGGGAAGGAAATTTCCCATCTTACTCAGTCAGGCTCATGTGTGACTACTGATCCACAGGTCTGGTTGACTTAACTGACTCCTTTGGTTCAGGATAGGGAGAAGCAATATTAGAGAGAAACAATAGACAGTTCAGGACAGACAATGCACTGTGGTGGGTGTATGGAACGAGCTGCCAGAGGAGGCAGTTGAGGCAGGTAATATAACATCATTTAAAAGACATTTGGCCAGGAGAGATTTAGGTGGATGGGCCAAATGTGGGCAAATAGAACTAGCTTGGGCATTGTGGTCGGCATGGACGGATTGGACCTGAGCATCTGTTTCCATGCTGTTAGACTACACATGCTGGCTTTGCCTGCATTTCCCAAATCCCAGGAACAAATAGAAAAAATATATAATAGGAAGGAACTGCAGATGCTGGTTTATACCAGACGAAGAGGATCCCGATCCGTAACGTCCCCTATCCTTTTTCTCCAGATGCTGCCTGACCTGCTGAGTTACTCCAGCACCTTTTGTCTGGCAAAACTTTGAAGTGTTCTATACATGAGGAAACACAAATTTCTTGCACCACTTGCAATTGGTTTCCAGAATGATCCTTCAGCTAAAGAGCTGAGCTAGATCTAATGAAAGCTACAAAGTAGTGCACGAGGCAACCGTAACAACCTGGTGTTACCATAACAACCACTAAGCTGTAATGAACGGTGTAGGAAGGAACTGCAGATGCTGGTTTAAACCGAAGACAGACACAAAAAGCTGGATTAACTCAGCGGGACAGGCAGCATCTCTGGAGGGAAGGAATAGGTGATGTTTCGGGTCGAGACCCTTCTTCAGACTCGTGTGAATGTCACCCGTTCTTTCTCTCCAGAGATGCTGCCTGTCCCATTGAATTACTCCAGCTTTTTGTGTCTAAGCTGTAATGGACAGATCTACTTTAAGCTGTGATTGCTTTCCTAACATTGCAGGCCGCTGATAAGATGCTCACCTGATTGACGGAGAGAGGGATGCAAGCCTGGCTGACGTTTGGAAGGAAGAGTGGTGTCCCGGTGAAGCTTCTCCGAGAGAAACCGATCCTCCCGCTACCAGCCAGCGGCGTGCATGGCAACGACATCCGGTCTGTGGAAGCCAAACAAGAGTCGAATCAAAACTAGTCCTGCTGACCACACCAGCAACCCACCCAGTCAGCACCATGATGGCTCCTTTTCTTTAGAAATACAGTGTGGAAACAGGCCCTTCGGCCCATCAATCTACACCGACCAGCGATCACCCATACACTAGTTCTAACCTACACGCTAGGGACAATTTACAGAAGCCAATTAACCTACAAACCTGCACGTCTTTAGAATGTGGGAGGAAACCAGAGCAATGGGAGAAAACCCACGTTGTCACAGGGAGAACGTACAAACTCCGTACTGACAGCACCCATAGTCAGGATCAAACCCGGGTCTCTGGCGCTGTGAGGCAGCAACTCTACCGCTGCGCCACTAGACCGCAGGTACAATTACATCATTTAAAATACTTTCTTTCCCCAAAAATAAACTTCATTCAGACTAAACTAAATAAACAAAACAAAAAACTGTGCAAAACCTCTTCAAACATTCTTAGTGTCCGTACATTCATTAATGTTATACTCAGTAGTGCTCGCACCTATCTTTGAACAAAAACATCTTTGCCCATCATGTGACCCCCTGAGGTGATATCCCTTCCCTTGTTTGAGGGGTGTCTCCACCAGACTCTGCCCCTCAATGTTCAGCAGCGGAAAGACCCTAGACTGTGGTCCTCCCCCTCAGAGCCGGCCTTGGGCTTCACCAAGCTTCAGCGAGTCCCTCAGCATGTGTTCCTGCAGTCTGCAATGGGCCAGTTGGGAGCATTCCCTTATGGACATCTTGCTGTGCTGGTAGAGCAACAGGTTTTAGGCAGACCAAAGAGCATTGACAACATTTAAAAGACATTTAGACAGGTACATGTATAGAAGGGTGTACAGTGGTATGAGCCAAATGCAAGCACATCATACTAGCTCATGTAGGCCCCTTGGACATGTTGGACTGGGCATGGACACGTTGGGCCGAAGAGCCTGTTTCTGTGCTGGAAATTCTATGATTCCATTAAGGTGCAGTCATTAACAACTACTTAATTAACATTAACATGGATGGAACAGTGGTGCAGCTGATAGAGTTGCTGCCTCATGGCACCAGAGACTTGGGTTTGATCCTGACCTTGGGTGCTGTCTGTGTGGAGTCTGCACGATCTCCCTGTGACCATGTGGGTTTCCTCCGGGTGCTCTGATTTCCTCTGACATCCCAAAGTCTTGTAGGTTGATTGGCATCTGTAAAATTGTCCCTCTTTTGTAGGGAGATGTAAAACTGGGATAACATAGAACTAGCATGAATGGGTGATCGATGGTTGGCTTGGACTCAGTGGGCTGAAGGTCCTGTTTCCATACAATTAAACAAGTGTCCAGCAACTATGATTCATGTTGAATCTTCAAAATGCTTCCCCCCAGGGGCTTGTGGAAGTTAGACCATCGTGAGTATTTAAGGAATTTGTTTAAGAAGGAACTGCAGATGATGGAAAATCGAAGGTAGACAAAAGTGCTGGAGATACTCAGCGGGTGCAACATGCAACTAAAAAGCTTTCCCCTGTACCTCAGTACATGTGACAACAATAAACTAAACTAAACTAAAAAGTTGAGTTTCTCAGGACTGTGTGTGACTGGATTTCATGCAACAAAAAAGCTTTTGACAGCACCTCGGTACACATGACTAATCAATTAAACTAAACTAAACTAAAAAGTTGAGTGTCTCGGGACTGTGCGTGACTGGATATCACGCAACAAGAAAGCTTTGCACTGTACCTCAGTACAAGTGACAAGAATAAACTAAACTAAATGGCCCTAAATAGTTGAGTGCCTTAGGACTGTGTTACTATTGTAGGATTGATAGTTCTGACATTAAGGGACTTGTGTTTTAACAGCACCAATAGCAACTCTGTGTACACTTGGAAACTGTTTTATTCACCGGTTAATTGTAACATCGTAAAATTAGAGTGGAAAGCAACAAAAAGTACAGGGTTCTTTGTTGGAGAGCACTTCTTTGTGTTGTAGTGATTTAACACAGGGATGAGTATAATGTAAAATCTCAAAAATTACAGAACCTGAAAAGGTATAAAACAAATACACTTAAAAAATGTTGAATTGTAAAAACAATGAACTGCAGATGTTGATTTATAAAAAGAAAAAGACACAAAGTGCTGGAGCAACTCAGAGGGTCAGGCAACATCCCTGGAAGATATGGATAGGTAACGTTATGGGTTGGGACCCTTCTACAGACTGATTGTGGCGGGGGGGGGGGGGGGGGGGGGGAGAAAGCTAGAAGAGAGGACAAGGCAAAGCCTGGCTGTAGGAGGTGGGGGGTTGATCGACTGCAGGATGGACATTGGCCATAGATGAAAATAAAGGTGCTAGACAAAAGGATTGAATGAGTTGTGAAGCCAAAGGAAAGAATGTAGGGGGGAGGGGGAGGGAGAGAGTAGAAATAGGTGTGAGTCCAGGTGGGGCACGGGTGTGGGCGGAGAAAGGGGGATGTGTCGAATTAAATGGGAATGGGAGTGGGGTGGGGGGGCTGTTTGGGGTTACCTAAAATTGGAGAATTCAATGTTCATGCTGTTAGGTTATCAGCTACCCAAGCGGGTGGGGGAAGGGGGGGAGGTGGGAGGGTGTTGAGAGGGGGAGGTGGGGACGGAGAAAAGGGGAGGTGCGTAGCGAGGGGGGGGAGATGATCGGGGAGGGGGGGAGGGGGTGCGGAAGGTGGAGAGTGGAGGGGAAGCGAGCTAGTGAGGGGAGGGGGAGGGGAGGGGAGGGGGGGGGGCAGTTGGAGAAGGGAAGGGGAAGTTGCCAGGATAGATCCGCTGTGATAGAGCATCAGATATGATGATGTAACGCGTGGGACTTGAAGGTGGGAAAAGTAAAGAGACAGCGAGTAGGATATAGTGTTAGCAGAACCTGTATGATGGGAAGATAGTGTAAGCAATGGATCTACAGTCAAAGTTGTTGGCAGGTATCAGGATGTCTGATAAGGAACTGATCTGTCATTTTGTTAATGTTAATTTTAAATCCCCGCAAATCGAAACTTTTCTCCCTAGATGCTGCCTCACCCGCTGAGTTTCTCCAGCATTTTTTGTCTACTAACAAGCCAACCTTGCTCTTTTCATCTCCCCGACGGTACATAAAAAACGTATATTTTAATATTTTAAAAAGGGCTCGATTACAATGACCGGATTCTTATCGACTCTCTCTTTTTCTCCTCTGGAGTTATCCCGCTTTATTGTCCAGTGCTGTTCAGGTAGCGGTCGACTAGTTGCAGCCCAAACGTACAGAGGAATGGGAACCCTCTGTAAACACAGGGCGGCAATTAGAACACATTTTTAAGAAGTCTCTGCTCAGGTCTCCAAAGGTGATGAATGTACAATAATCAAAGTCATGTTACACGCCCCTGATGTTGACTTGAGGCGCACTTTTGCGGAGTTTGCGAAAGTTTAAGAAAGTTTTTTTGTTGCTACTTACTGGATCCCGGCTCCGGCATCGCCAGCATCTGTGTTGTGCCACGTGACCGGTCGCTGCTCTGGAGACAGTGAAATTGACACTGAAATCAATGAATACAGGCGTCCAGAGAGTGCGACCGATTTATACACAGAGTGTAGGATAAAGTACGTGAAATAAACACGGACTCACCACATCACAGAGGAGCCACAAGCAGGCAGGCAGAGAGACCCCAGAAGTATATCATTTCGGTGGCAAGGAGAGAGGGAATTGTAGAGGTGAGAAAACACATGCGACCCAGTCAATGGAAATTTGGCAGAAAGAGTGGAGATAGAAATCTAAACAACAAAAGAGATACGAGTAAGTTCATAAGGTATAGGAGCAGAATTAGGCCATTCGGCCCGTCGTCTACTCCACCATTCAATCATGGCGGATCCATCTTTCCCTCTCTCTCAACCCCATTCTCCTGCCTTTTCCCCATAACCCCTGACACACTAATCAAGAATCTGTCAATATCTGCCTAACAAATATACATTGACTTGGCCTCCACAGCCTTCTGTGGCAATGAATTCACCACCCTACGACCAAAGAAACTTCTCCATCTCCTTTCTAAAGGTATGTTGTTTATTTCTGAGCCTATGACCTCTGGTCCTAGTCTCTCACGCTAGTGGAAACATCCTCTCCACATCCACTTTGTCCAGGTCTTTAACTATTCGGTAAGTATCAATGAGGTCCCAGCGTCACCCTTCTGTACTCCAGCAAGTCCAGTGCCGTCAAACGCTCACCATATGAGTAGGCAAGGAAACATGGAAGATGTAAAGCTTACACCCCTTTGGTATATTGCAACTGAGTATCCTACAACCCAACAGTATGAACATTAAATTCTCCAATTTTAAGTATAACACCCCCCTCATTCCCTCTGTATTTCCTGTGCCCCCAATCCAGTACACACCCATTCTCCCAGTATCTCAGACACCCTGCTCCATTACCACATTTGTATGTTCCTCCTATAGTCAAGTGCTTTGTTTCACTTTTATCTTCCCCTCCTCTCCCCCCCCCTTCCCGCATACCACCACCCATACCCCTTCCTCTGGCTTTACAGTTCACTCCTCTTCTCTCCTTATCTGACATCCTTCAGTCTCCATCTTATCTTTTGTCACCTACTCCATCCATCTGCCAATTACACCCCATTCTCTCCTGTATCCACCTATCACTCGCCAGGCTTTGTCCTATCCTCACCTTTTTTTCCCAACTATCTTCCCCCGACCACAATCAGTGCCGACCTGAAATGTTACCTATCCGTTTCCTCCACAGATGCTGCGATTCTCAAAACAATTTTGGATACAAAGCCACACACAACGGAGAGAAACAAGGATTAGAGTTTGTTGTTTTAAATCAGAGGAGAGAGAAATAGAGTAGGGAGTAACAGCAGTGGAAAAGAACAAAGCAGCAGATGAATACAGTGAAGAACAGAGTGGGTTACAGAGATGAGAATAGAGGTGGCAGGGCACAGACCAGAATAAAGGTAAGAACTCGTAAGGTAAGAAAAGATTCTGACTGTCCACCCTATCTATGCTTCATAATTTTATATATCTCCATCAGATCTCTCTTCATCTGTGGCATTCAAGAAACAAATGATCCTTGTCTTCTTTTAGCTAATATCCTTTAATCCAAACAGCATCCTGGTAAACCCCTTCTGCACCCTCTCCAAAGCCTCCACATCCTTCCTGTAACAGGTCAACCACACACAACACGGAACTGCACACAATATTCCAACGGGCAAAGGAATGTGAAAATAGATCACAGCAGGTGGCACGGTGGTGCAGCAATGGCGTGGCTGCCTTACAGCGCCAGCGAGCTGGGTTTGTTCCTGAATATGCGTGCTGTCTGTTTGGAGTTTGTACGTTCTCCCCGTGACCTGCGTGGGTTTTCTCCAGGTGCTCCAGTATCCTCCCACACTCCAAAGGCATACAGGTTTGTAAGTTAATTGGCTTTGATAAAATTGTAATTTGTCCCTAGTGCGTAGGATAATGTTAGTGTGCGGAGTAATCGCTGGGTCGGCACAGACCCGGTGGGCCGAGCGGCCCGTTGACGCAATGTATCTCTAAAGTTTAAAGCAGGAAAATAATATTGGCCAGCTTCTGACCAGGTTGGCAAAGTCAAACGTGCAGACGCTGGAAATCTGATATAAATTCTGATGGTCATTGAGTCACCCACCTGAAACATTGATTGTGTTTCTCTTCACAGAAGCTGCCCGGCCTTCTGAGCATTTCCACCAGCATTTTCTGCTTTTATTTCTGATCAGTTTGGGTGGCAACACATTTTCTATGTGAATTATTTTAAATAACATGTTTTACTGTGAACCTGCTACTCATTTGCCAGTTCCAGAATGAATGTGCAAGAACATGAAGAATAGCCTTCAATTCCAACTGTTATTTCCCATGGGGTTTTTTGGCTCTAGTTTTTCCCCTTAAGGGATCAGACTCCAGCTGTGTAAATTCCCCAATAATCAGGGGGTACTTGCTGTATTTATTTATTCAGTCCCAGTACTTAGCTGCTGCACCAGACCTGGCATGCTCCATCCCCGCAGATGTGGCTATGAACCGTGAGATATTACCCTGCAGACTCGTAAAGTTGTATACATCAACAGAAACACAGGGCATTGCTGCCAGCCACAAACCTGTCCATAAATCCCTTTCATTACTAGTTGCTTATTTCCTCTTGCTTTTCAACATTCTCTCTCTTCTCCTGAAACTGCTGACTCTCCCTCAGACCGAGTCTCCTGTGCCTCATCCAACCGTATGTCCTTCAAAGATAGGCACAGAGTGCTGGAGTAACTCAGCGGGACATGCAGCACCTCTGGAGAAAAAGGATGGGTGACGTTTCGGATCACGAGCCTTCTTCATGTCCTTCATTTCTGAATTCCCACCCCAACACTTCTCTGTCTCTGCATCTCACTCTTCACCACCACTGAGTCCATCTGCACATCATGCTGGCTCGGAAAAACAGCCAACTGATCATTCTTTCTTCTCCCACCACTCCTGTTAGGCAGAAGATACAGAAGCTTGAAAGTGCGCACCACCAGTCTAGGAACAGCTTCTTCCACTCCTTTATCAGGCTATTGAATGATCCTTCCCTATACTAGGTTATTGTCCGATTCCCTTCTACCACATTGCAGATATTGAACTTTGTCTTGGGAACTGGTGCACTACAATGCTGAGAATTATATTCTGTACTCTGTATCTTCCGCTCTGTACTATCTATTGTACTTAAGTTTGACTTGATTGTATTTATGTGTAGTATTATCTGATCTGATCTGATCATGCAAAACAAAGCTTTCACTGTATCTCGATACACGTGAGAGTAATAAACCTAAACCTAATTATTTTGGTCATAGTCATAGGATCGCACAGCAATGTAGAAGGCCGTTCAGCCCACCATACCCACGCTAACCATTAAGCACCTATTAGCTCAAACCCATTTCTATTCTCACACATTCTCATCAACGTCCCCTTGGATTCCACCATTCACCTATACACACTGGCACAGTGGCACAGGGGCGGCATAGTGGTACAGTGGTAGAGTTGCTGCCTCACAGCGCCAGAGACACAGGTTGAATCCTGACTGCGGGTGCCGTCTGTACGGAGTTTGTACATTCTCCCCATGACCAGCGTTGGTTTTCTCCGGATGCTCCGGTTTCCTCACACACTCCAAAGATGACTTGGTTTGTAGGTTAATTGGCTTAGTAAAACTGTAAATTGTCCCTAGTATGTGCAGGATAGTGCTAGTGTACGGGGATCGCTGGTTGATGCAGACTCGGTGGGCTGAAGGGCTTGTTTCTGCGCTGATTCTCTAAACTAAACTAAACTAAAGCACAAGCAATTTACAGTGGCCAATTAACCTAGCAACTTGCACATCGTTAGGATGTGGGAGGAAAACCAAGGCATCTGGAGAAAACCCACATAGTCACAAGGAGGACATGTAAACTCCACGCAGACAGTACCAGAGGTCAGATTCAAACCCAGGTATCGGGAGCTGTGAGCCAGCAGTTCTATTGCCTGTGCCATTAGGATTTGCTTAAAGCTTAAATCTGTGACAAAGCAATGAGACACCTGGCCTAATATTTCTTTCTTTAACGATATTCACTTAAGTCTGCTTTACACCTTGGAAAGTGTTGAAACAATTTACTTCACTAAAGACTGTGCAAGTTAAAATTATATGTTTGGACTTTTTTGACTGAAGCCAAATTCACGATCTGGAGAAAACCTGCACTCACATTTTCCTGTAGAAACAAGGAACTGCAAATGCTGGTTAATACACAGAAGGACACAAAGTGCTGGTTAACTCAGCAGGTCTGGTAACATTTCTGGAGGACATAGATAGGTGACCCTCTTCTGACTGATTGCGGGGGTGGGGCAGGTAAGAGTCGACACAGGTGAGGGGGGTTTTGGGCAGGCTGATGGTTGGAACAAAGGCCAGGGATAAAAACATTAGGTATGAGACAGGGTTTAAGTTGTGGATTGTGAAACCAGGGGGAGGAAAGTGTGTGTGGGGTGATAGGGGGGAGTCCAGGTGGAGCTCAGGGGAGGGAAGTGGGGGAGAAAATAGAGGGGTTATTTAGAGGTTATCTGAAATTGGAGAATTCAATGTTCATATGCAGAATATGATGGTGCTGTTCCTCCAGTTTGCTTGTGTCCTCACTCTGGCAATGGAGGAGGAGACAGAAAGGTCAGTATGGGAATGGGAACAGGAGTTAAAATGGTGAGCAGAAATGGTTGCCAGAGTTTACGTTGCTTCTCAGTGATGTACAGGAGGCCACATTGGGAAGAGCAGATGCAGTGGATGAGGTTAGAGGAGGTGCACATGAACCTCTGCCTCACATGGAAGGAATGCTGGGGTTCCTGGATGCTGTCAAGGGAGGAGGTATAGGGGCAGGTGTTACCTCTGTGGTTGCAGGGGAAGGTACCTGGGGAGTTGGTGATTTGGATGGGAAGGGATGAGTGAACCAAAGAGTTGCGGAAGGAGCGGTCTCTGCGGAAGGTGGAAAGGAGTGGAGATGGGAAGGTGTGAATCGTGGTGGGATCACGTTGGAGGTGATGGAAATATCAGAATACGATGTGTTGGATGCGGAGGCTGGTGGGGTGAAGAGTGAGGACTAGGAGAACTCTATCCTCATTCCATCTGGGGGAGGGGGAGCAAGAGCAGAACTACAGGACACAGAGGAGAAGTGGGTGAGAGATCCATCTATGACAGGAGAGAAGCTGCAGCCAGAAGCAGCGAGAACGAGTATTGGCTGAAAGAAGGTGAGTCAGAGGGAACGGAGATTTAAAAAGAGAGCCAAAGGCACGGGTTCAAGTAATTTACAAACTAGCCCTAAAGTAGTTGAATAGGTAGCAGATCAAAGGATGCACAGCTGTAGCGGAGCGGGCTTGTTGGGAGCGGCCTTGGGAGGTAAAGTGTGAGTCTTTGGCTCAAGAGTCTTCAACGAGGAGGCTGAGTCAAGGAGGCTACACGATTCAACATTTGTGATTTTTGTCCACTGAAGAAATGGCAGGCAAGTTGGTACAATGTGTTTCCTGCAGGATGTGGGAAGTCAGGGACACGGCTGGTGCTTCTGACAACCACACCTGCAGAAATTGTGTCCAGGTGCAGCTCCTGAATGAATGTGTTGAGGAACTGGAGCAGCAGCTGGATGACCTCAGGGCCATCCGGGAAAACGAGAGTTTCCTGGACAAGACCTTAAGTGAGGTTGTCACACCGAGGATATCGGAAGAGCGAAGGTGGGTGACTGTGAGAAAGAGGAGTAAACGTGGAGTGCAGGAGATCCCGGTGGCTGTATCTATTGAAAACAGGTACACCCTCTTGGGTGACACGACAAGATTGAGTGTTTAAGAAAGAACTGCAGATGCTGGAATAATCGAAGGTAGACAAAAATGCTGGAGAAACTCAGCGGGTGAGGCAGCATCTATGGAGCGAAGGAATAGGTGATGTTTTGTGTCGAGACTCTTTTTCAGACTGATGTGGGTGTGGGGGGCGCGTGAAGAAGAAAGGAAGAGGTGGAGGCAGTAGGCTGTGGGGGAGCTGGGAAGGGGAGGGGAAGGAGGGAGAAAGCAAGAACTACCTGAAATTGGAGAAGCCAATGTTCATACCGCTGGGGTGTAAACTACCCAAGCAAAATATGAGGTGCTGCTCCTCCAATTTGCGGTGGGACTCACTCTGGCCATGGAGGAGGCCCAGGACAGAAAGGTCGGATTCGGAAAGGGAGGGGGAGTTGAAGTGCTGAGCCACCGGGAGATCAGGTTGGTTAATGCGAACTGTGCGGAGGTGTTGGGCGAAGCGATCGCCAAGCCTGCGCTTGGTCTCACCGATGTAGAGCAGTTGACACCTAGAGCAGCGGATGCAATAGATGAGGTTGGAGGAGGTGCAGGTGAACCTCTGCCTCACCTGGAAAGACAGCTTGGGTCCTTGGATGGAGTCGAGGGGGGGAGGTAAAGCGACAAGTGTAGCATTTCCTGCAGTTGCAAGGGAAAGTTTCCCATGTGACCATAGTGGTGGGAGACTCCATCGTCAGAGGTGCGGATAGGAGATCCTGCAGCAGCAGGCGAGACTCCAGGATGGTGTGTTACCTCCTTGGTGCCAGGGTCCATGACGTCTCAGAGCGGCTGCACGGCATCCTCAAGAGTGAAGGGGAGCAGCCACAGGTTGTTGTACATGTTGGCACAAATAATATAGGTCGGAAGAGGAAGGAGGTTCTGCAAGAAGAAGTTACGGAATTGGGCAGAAGACTGAAAGGCAGGACCTGCAGGGTAGTGATCTCAGGATTGCTTCCAGTACCTCGTGCTAGTGAAGGTAAAAATAGGAAGATAGAGGATATGAATGTACGGCTGAGGAGTTGGTACAAGGGGCAGGGATTCAGCGATCATTTGGGATCTCTTCCGGGGCAGGGATGACCTGTTAAGATAGTTATGGATAGGGATGGAGAGGGTCCATGTGTTAAAATGCTCCTGGGGTAAGGCCAACTTTGAGGGTATGAGAGAAGTTCTCGCTCAAGTTGACTGGAGCAGGTTATTTGAGGGGAAAGGAACATCGGTCAAATGGGATGTTTTTAAAAGTGTACTGACGAAAGTTCAGGATGTGTACGTCCCCGTTAGAGTGAAGGGCAAAGCAGGCAAACGTAAGGAAGCTTAGCTGACGAGCGAAATTGAGATGCTAGTCATTAAAAACAAGAAGGATGTATGGGACAGGTATAGGCAGCTGGGATCAAGTGCATCCCTGGAGGAGTTTCGGGAGCTAAGGAGTATACTATAAAAGGAAATCAGAAGGGAAAAAAGGGGCCAGGAGATACTGTAGCTCTGGCGGGTAGCAGTAAGGACAATCCCAAAAGATTTTATAAATACGTAAGGGGGAAAAGGGTAACTAGAGAGTGGGATCTCTAAGGAATCAAAGCGGTCACTTCTGTGTGGAGCCACAGGAGATGGGCAAGGTCCGAAATGAGTATTTCTCCCCTGTATTTACCGAGGAGAAAGACAGTAGGACGGATGAAATTGGAGCAGTCACTGGAAGTGTCTTGAGATCAAAGAAGTACGGAAGGTACTGTTGTGTTTGAAGGTAGACAAATCTCCTGAGCCTGATCATATATATCCGAGGACATTGCGGGAAACTAGAGAGGAAATTGCGGGAGCCATGGTTGAAATTTACGAGTCGCCCTTAAATACAGGAGAGGTGCCGGAAGACGGGAGGGTGGCATATGTTGTGCCTCTTTTAAAGAAGGGCTGCAGGGAAAATGCTGGGAACTAGAGCTTAACATCTGTAGTTGGTAAATTACTGGAGAGTATTCTGAGGGATAGGTTATACAGGCATTTGGATGGGCAAGGGATTAGGGACAGTCAGCATGGTTTGTACATGGGGGACGTCGTGTCTCACAAATTTGATTGTTTTTTTTGAAGACGTGACCAAAAAGGTTGATGAGGGCAGAGCTGTAGATGTTGTGTACATGGACTTCAGTAAGGCATTCGACAAGGTTCCGCATGGTAGGCTGCTCTGGAAGGTTAGATCGCATGGGATCCAAGGAGAGATAGCTGAATGTATAGCAAATTGGCTCCATGGAAGGAAGCAGAGGGTGATGGTGGGAGGTTGCTTCTCAGTCTGGAGGCCTGTGACTAGTGGTGTGCCTCAGGGTTCTGTGCTGGGCCCGTTACAGTTTGTCACCTACATCAATGATTTGGATGAGAACATACAGGGCAAGATTAGCAAGTTTGCTGTTGATACAAAAGGTATTGGTTTTGCAGATGGTGAAGATGGTCCAACAAGCGACATTGTTTACATTGAATAACTTGGCACATTACTAAAGTGGGATAACATAGAACTAACATGAATGGTCAATGGTCAGCATAGGCTCAGCAGACTGAATGGCCTGTTGCCTTGCTGACTGTAAAAAGTATAAAAGTAAAAAAATCGGACTGTAAAAAGTATAAATCCTCAAATGCAAGAGATTTGAGAAGGAAATTGTAACAACGGAAAATACAGCCAACAAGTCTGCAGGAATTCCCATCATGTTGTCCTTCAGAAACATGGACAATGTACAGCGGCCTGGAGACACATCGCCAATGCTGTGTAATGAAACTTTGATAGTCTGGCACGTTGAAGCCCTTGGAGATGCTGGAATCCTGTGTAAAGCATAAAGTGCTGGAGACACAAGCAATTGCTGATGCTTGAATCTTGTGTGGAACATAAAGTGATGGATGAACTTAGTGGGTCAAGCAGCATCTGTGATTACATGGATAGGTATAGACTCAGGTCAGAACCCTTCTACGGACTAATTGTCTGGATTATTGGATATTACTTCTATCAATACTCGTGCATATTTTTATTTCGCCTTTTTTTTATGTTACCCGCTGGTACAAATGAAATTTCCAGGGGAGCTGGTGAGCTTAAAAGGAATGGGGGAACATACAAGCACTGGCGACCCAGAGTCTGGTTGCAAATGTACCCACCTTCTTGACCCTGACCCTGACCCTGGTTTCACACCCAGCCATAGACTATGGTGCCAGTCACCACCACCCCCCCTCCCTCCCTCCCTCCCACCAAGTCGCTAGATCCAGCTGCATTCCCATTTACTCCCCCGACTCACATTTTGAGCGAATGAGTGAACAGATGCCGTACCATCAGGATTTCTGAGCAATCTGACCACAGATAATCAGAGTTTTACTCTATCTGCAAAACTGCTCAAACCCACTCTCGGTCCTCACCTTAATCCCAAAGTGGGAACAATAAGCAGCATCCATCCGCTATAAGCAGATCATCAGTCAACCCAATCTGAAGAGGGTCCTGACCTGAGTCTTTGGCTCAAGAGTCTTTGGCGAAGAAAGAGGCTGAGGAGAGGAGACTATGCCAAAAGTTGGAGAGGACGAGACGCGGTGAAGATATGATGGGTAAGCTGATTCAGCATGAGGCTTGCAGGACATGGGAGGTCAGGGATAGTGATGGTGCCTCTGGCTGCTACAACTGTGGAAAGTGTGTCCAGGTTCAGTTCCTGAAGGACCGTGTTGGGGCACTGGAGAAGCAGCTGGATGACTTCAGGACCATCTGGGAAAATGAGAGTTTCGTGGACTGGACCTACAGTGAGGTTGTCACGCCAAGGATACTAGAAGAGTGAAGGTGGGAGACTGGGAGAAAGGGGAGTAACCGTGGAGGGCAGGAGTCCCCAGTAGCTGTGCCAAATGAAAACAGGTACACACTTTTGGGAGCTGTCGGGACAGATGACACTTCCAGTCCGAGCAACGGACAGGTCGGTGGCTCCAACCCTAGCGATGAGACTCGACTGGTGAGACTGACGTCGGGCTGAGCTATAGTGGTGGGTGACTCCATTGTCCGAAGAAAAAGACTCCTGAATTAATGGGAATGAAAGTTCGAGAAGAGATAAGAGAGTAAGGTCAGGGCCAATAGTGACTGGTGTGAGAGGGGAGGTGAATACCGAAGTTAAAGTGTTATATATGAATGCACGAAGTATAAGAAATAAAGTGGATGAACTAGAGCCCAGTTAGAAATTGGCAAGTATAATGTTGTGGGAATTACTGAGACATGGCTGCAAGAGGGCCGGGGCTGGGAACTGAATATTCAAGGGTATACCTCCTATCGAAAAGACAGACAGGTGGGCAGAGGGGGTGGGGTAGCTCTGTTGGTGAGGAATGAAATTCAGTCCCTTGCGAGGGTTGACATAGAATCAGGAGATGTAGAGTCTGTATGGTTGCTACTGGACCCCAAGAAATGGAGTTTGTGGAGTGCCTCCGTGATGGATTCTTAGAGCAGCTTGTACTGGAGTCTACCAGCGAGAAGGCAATTCTGGATTTAGTGTTGTGTAATGAACCAGATTTGATAAGGGAACTCGAGGTAAAGGGGCCATTAGGAGGTAGTGACCATAATATGATAAGTTTTAATCTACAATTTAAGAGAGAGAAGGGAAAATCGGAAGTGTCAGTATTACAATTGAACAAAGGAGACCATGGAGCCATGAGGAGCTGGCCAAGGTTGACTTGAAAGATACCCTAGCAGGGATGACAGTGGAACAAAAATGGCAGGAATAATACTGAAGGTGCAGGAACAGTTCATTCCAAAGAGGAAGAAAGATTCCAAGGGGAGTAAAGGGCGACCGTGGCTGACAAGGGAAGTCAGGGACAGTATAAAAATAAAAGAGAAGAAGTATAACATAGCAAAAATGAGCGGGAAGCCAGAAGATTGAGAAACTTTTAAAGAGCAACAGAGGATAACTAAAAAGGCAATATGGGGAGAAATGATGAGGTATGAAGGTAAGCTAGCCAAGAATATAAATACTATAGGATAGTAAAAGCTTCTTTGGGTATGTGAAGAGGAAAAAATGAGTTAAGACCAAAGTTGGACCCTTGAAGACTGAAACAGGTGAATTTATTATGGGGAACAAGGAAATGGCAGACGAGTTGAACAAGTACTTTGGATCCGTCTTCACTAAGGAAGACACAAACAATCTCCCAAATGTACATGGCCAGAGGATCTAGGGTGGTGGAGGAACTGAAGGAAATTCACATTAGGCAGGAAATGGTGTTGAATAGACTGATGGAACTGAGGGCTGATAAATCCCCAGAGCCTGATGGTCTGCATCCCAGGGTACTTAAAGAAGTGGCTCTAGAAATCGTGGACGCATTGGTGATCATTTTCCAATGTTCTATAGATTCAGGATAAGTTCCTGTGGATTGGTCGGTAGCTAATGTTATCCCACTTTTTAAGAAAGGCGGAAGAGAGAAAATATGGAATTATAAACAAGGTAGCCTGACATCGGTGGTGGGGAAGATGCTGGAGTCAATTATAAAAGATGAAATAGCGGCACATTTGGATAGCAGTAACAGGGTCGGTCCGAGCCAGCATGGATTTATGAAGGGGAAATCATGTTTAACTAATCTTCTGGAATTTGAGGATGTAACTAGGAAAGTGGACAAGAGAGAGCCAGTGGATGTACTGTACCTGGACTTTCAGAAAGCATTTGATAAGGTCCCACATAGGAGATTAGTGTGCAAAATTAGAGCACATGGTATTGGGGGTAGATTACTGACATGGATAGAAAATTGGTTGGCAGACAGGAAACAAAGAGTAGGGATAAACGGGTCCCTTTCACAATGGCAGGCAGTGACTAGTGGGGTACAGCAAGGCTCGGTGCAGGGATCTCAGCTATTTACAATATACATTAATGATTTAGATGAAGGGATTAAAAGTAGTATTAGCAAATTTGCAGATGACACAGAGCTGGGTGGCAGTGTGAACTGTGAGAAGGATGCTATGAGAATGCAGGGTGACTTGGACAGAATGGGTGAGTGGGAAGATGCATGGCAGATGCAGTTTAATGTGGATAAATGTGAGGTTATCCACTTTGGTGGAAAAAACAGGAAGGCAGATGATTATCTGAATGGTGTCAAGTTGGGAAAGGGGGAAGTACAATGAGATCTGGGGGTCCTTGTTCATCAGTCAATGAAAGTAAGCATGCAGGTACAGTAGGCAGTGAAGAAAGTGAATGGCATGTTGGCCTTCATAACAAGAGGAGTTGAGTATAGGAGCAAAGAGGTCCTTCTGCAGTTGTATAGGGCCCTAGTGAGACCACACCTGGAGTATTGTGTGCAGTTTTTGGTCCCCAAATTTGAGGAAGGGCATTCTTGCTATTGTGGGAGTGCAGCATAGGTTTACAAGGTTAATTCCCAGGATGGCAGGACTTTCATATGCTGAGAGAATGGAGCGGCTGGGCTTGTATACTCTGGAATTTGGGATGAGAGGGGATCTTATTGAAACATATGATTTTTAAGGGTTTGGACACTTTAGAGGGGGGAAACATGTTCCCCATGTTGGGGGAGTCCAGAATCAGGGGACACAGTTTAAGAATAAGGGGTAAGCCAATTAGAACGAGAAAAAACGTTTTCACACAGAGGGTTGTGAATCTGTGGAATTCTCTGCCTCAGGTCTACTCCTGCACCTATTGTCTATTGAAACCTCATCTATCCATATTCTCCACAGAAGATGCCTGACCTGCTGAGTTATGCCAGCACTTTGTGTCCTTTTGTGTAAACCAGCACCTGCAGTTCCTAGTTTCTACATTGTGACTGCTCCCCTGTGAAATCTCCTCAAACTATGCCTATTTTGAACAACTTGTCTGTGTGTGAGACCCTCTCTCACTGCTCCTCCTCTGTGATTCCTGCTGCTCACCTGCTCAATGACCATGTTCTGACCCGGACTCACTGCCACAGCCACGTGTGCTTCTTCAACACTTGCCTGCGCCGCCATCATGTGCCTCGTGGCATCCAGCTCCACTCCCAGGCCTCCCAGTTTGGACCCAACCAGGATTTAAGGTACCAGGATTTAAGGTACATTTCTCCTTCTGTACCCTGAGTTCTACACTTTAGTTTAGTTTAGTTTAGAGATACAGCGCGGAAACAGGCCCTTCGGCCCACCGGGTCTGCGACGACCAGCAATCCCCGCTGTGAGTGATTTACACTCTCTGCTATGGTCCGACACCAGCAGACCCTCGCTCTGACTCTCCCACTGCTCCAGTCGGAAGAAGGGCCCCAATCCAAACCGTCACCTACCCGTGTTCTCCAGAGATGCTGTCTGGCCCGCTGAGTTACTCCAGCAGTTTGTGTTCTAATGAAACGCAGAGATACTGTATCTTGAATTTATCTGCAGTATTTTATGCATAGATTAATGTTTACTTGGTCATTTTGGCTAAAAGGCTGAAAAGGGAACAATTCAAATAAAATCAAGGTAATAAACAACTCAATACCCACCCCCCCTGCTTGCAAAACTACGATTTTCATTGATCAACATGGACATCAACATCAACAGTTTATCTGAGGAAAGTTGCAGGATAACCTTGGCATGTCGGCTTTTGACCTTCATCAGTCAAGGTTTTGGGTATAAAAGTTGGGATGTTATGTTACAGCTGCACAAGGTGCTGGTGAGGCCACAGTTGGAGTATTGTGTTTCAGATTTGGTCACGCTGTTATGGGAAGCTGCCGTTAAGATGGAAAGAGCGCAGAGAAGATTTATGAGATTGTTGCCAGGACTTGAGGGCCTGGGCTATAGGGAGAGGTTGGGCTGGCTAGGTCTGTATTCATCGGAGGATGAGAGGCGATCTTATAGAGGTGTACAAGATCATGAGGGGAATAAACAGGGAGTCTTTTACCCAGAGTAGGGGAATCAAGAACCAGGGAACATAGGTTTACAGTGAGGTAGGAATCTGAGAGGCAGCTGTTTCACACAGAGGGTGGTGGGTATATGGAATGTGCTGCAAGAGGAGGTAGTTGAAGGAGTAAAACAACATTTAAAGGGCGTTTCGACAGGTACATGGATAGACGGCACAGTGGTGCAGCGCCAGAGATATGGGTTTTTATCCTGTGCAGGTGCTGTCTGCGTGATTTGTACGTTCTCCCCGTGACCCAGTGGGTTTCCTCCCACATTCCAAAGATGTACAGGTTTGTAGGCTTCGGTAAGAATTGCAAATTGTCCATAGTGTGTAGAATAGTGCTAGTGTACGGGGATCACTGGTCGGCACGGACTCGGTGGGCCGAAGGGCTTATTTCCACACTATATCTCTAAACTAAACTAAAGGCTTAGAGCAAGGTTCCCAACCTGGGGTAAATTTACCAGGTACATTTCACCTAACCAGGGGGTAAATTTGTTGATTTTGGATTTGTACATATTTTTTCTCATTGACAGACTGTGTTTGGTTCTGGTATACTGCTCATCATTAGTTGTTCATAAATAAGTGAAGTAACATGATGTGCTATTAAAGTCGCCAGGGGTAAACGGGACGAAAAAGGTTGGGAACCCCTGGCTTAGAGACATAGGTGACAAACATGGGCAGGTGGGACTATTGTAGATGGGGCACCTTGTTCAGCATGTGCAAGTTGGGCCGAATGACCTGTTTCCATGCTGTATGAATCTAAAGGATTACTGGCTAGGAAACCAATGAGCATTTTAGCAGAAATTCCTGCCCTGATAGAGAAGCATTGTTCTATTTCAGTCCACTGGAAATCACCTTTAAGACGCAGGGAAATTGGATGTGTTTGAACACACACCTCACCCATATCGATTCGGCACATTCTCATGAATTATATTCTGCATTTACATTATATGGGCAGAAGATACGGAGAAAGAAGCTGCACAACCAGCAAAAACATTTTGTTTATTTTGTGAACAAAACGTAAAAAAGTATACTTTTACTGTCTTGTAAATTTGCTATAAAACAACAAAGGCAATATAGAATCATTACAGGTGATTTTGACAATGACCACTGTGCTTGATCTGTACAAAGTGTTTCGCACAGAACACCACGCACAGGAATGCCACCAACAAGGCATCAAATATACAACATTAGTGCTAGGATAATTCAACACTGTAGACAATTCCAAGTGAATAGTCCTCCTTTAATGGAGCTTCGGGACCAGCACTCTAACCCAGTACACAGGGCTGGAAATTGTCATGTTAATGTCAGTATGGCTGACTCTTCGTCTCTAATGGCAGTCATGCGGAGCGTGGCTCTCAGTCTCATATTGGGGTCCCCTTGCAATGAATAACAGATTGACCGCCATCTGTGGCACTTGCCTTCATCCCAAAGTGGATGCTGCAATCAACATCCATCTCGTCAAATCTGTGAGCACAAAGCTTAAAGAAAATGAAACACAGTGATACTGCATCTTTCGTTCATCTGCAGTATGTTATGCAATCAAAAGCCTTAAACTGGTATAGAAGAGATTAAGGCCTGCTTGGTCACTTTGGCCAAAAGGCTGAACTGGAAACTATTCAAATAAAATGGAGGCTTATCTTTCAAGGAGCAAATTATCCTTTTGGAATAGAAATTGGAAGGCAGGCAGGCTCCTTAATGTAATATAAAGGAGTTATGCTATGTTATTGATTAGTGTTTGACATTTCGCATCCATTATCTCGATGAACGTCCTCCACAGACTTCAACAAATACTTGCTGAATTAACCATCACAATACTGCAGTGTTTTACCCAGAGAAACTATTCAGCCTTAATAAACCCAGTATGAAAGTTGTCCACGAGAATATACAGGAAAAAAATATTCACAAACAATTATACTCAACAGTAATATCTAACTCACAGGGGATTGGCTTGTTAAAATGCATTTTTAAATCTTAAACATTTGAATATCACAAAATCGTATTCAAGCTGCAAGAGTATGAACAAAAATGAGCTGCAGTTCAAAAAAAGAAACTGCTTCTTCCTTCTTCTTCCACACAAAACCATTCCCCAAATAGGAAGGCCTCACACATGCATATTCTCCCCATCCCCTTCACTGTAATATGCATGCCACCCACATTATTGTCACCCTGCAGAGTCGAACATTCTCACCCCTCTATCAACATCCATCTCCCTGTCAATTCAAAAGTGAAATACTTGTGAATCCAAAAATAAAGCAGCGAATGTCTGAAATATTCAGCAAGGCAGGCAGCATCTATGGAGGGAGAAGCAGATTTAGCATTTTCAGGGTCAGCACTTTTTATCGTATTTCTCTTCAGCCGTGATGGAGGTCATTCAGCTCATCAAACCAGGGCATTTCCACCAGTCTCATTCCCTCACTTATTTCTCTGTGATCTATTCACTCTCACATCCCCATCAATCCCCTCTTTGATTTTCCTGCCACCCATCTGTACTGCTCAGGGGTAATTAACAGCAGCCGATTAACTTACCAGCATGTTGTTGAGAGGTTGGAAGGGACTGAAGTAACCAGGAAGATCCAGGCGGTCACGGGGAGAACGTGCAAGCTCCACACAGGCAGCACCAGAGGTCAGGATTTACCCTAGGTCGTGAGAGCTGTGCCACCCTCTTTTCATCGGGGGGGAAAACAGACATTAATTTTGTTTCTCCCTTCACAAATGCTGTCTGACCTGTTGATTGCTCTGGCATTTTCTGTTTAAACTCCCCACTAACTCGCAACCATGCACTCTTTGTTCCGCATACGGCTACACATATTCATGCACTTTCTTCCATGCATACACATTATACCACCTCCCCCGAATAACACGCTCAGTAACAATAGTATTCCTCTGACACCGCAGGCAGACAAATGGAACAGGTTTCTGCTGCCAACATCACGATTCATCTCCAACTACAGTTGCTGATGCTGGCAGTGAATAACAGGGCATTAACACTGTGGTTATGAAGTTCAGAGTCTCGCAAACAACTCCCTCCATGGTGATGTTGAGCTTTAGTTAAAGTAAGTGCAAGTTTATGTTCCATGCAAACAGTGCATTTTCAGGGGCCTTTGTTCAGGCAGCTTTCAGAAAAGCTCTCCAATAAACCATCCATCATGTTTTGCTGATGATTGTAAAAGATGGAGCCATCCGATCATATTAAATATAATACTGTACTTCAAAGGTAAGCAAATGGTAAACAGCTGTTTTTGTTTTTAACTGGGCCGCCGTTACCAACTATGAATATTGCTTTTTTGAAAATACTGCACTAAGGTTTTCCCAGTGACTGGGACTTTTGCAAACATTTATTTTTTGTTTAAAACATTTTAAAGTGTATTCGAAAACAAGTCATGGTGGCTAATAAAGCTTTATAACGCTGCCTTCTCTTAAGTCCTCCATCCACATTCAGGTTCAAGGGAAGGCTGGAGAAAAGTCTGCAATCTGTTTTGAAGAAATCTGTGGAAATATCTGTCAGTTCCTCCAGGTATCAGTTCCTGGAGATATCTTCTCCTCTCCTCACCTCTCCCTCCATAGATGGCATTAGGCAGCAGGAACATAGGTTTGAAGTGATTGTCTCTATCCATTCTTCCAATGGATTCTATAGCAATGTAATTGTATCCTATTTATATTTTATTAAATCTGACTTGCATTGGTGATGTTGTGTACACTGATATCCAAATGATGCAGCAATATTCAAAGATGATTGTCTCTTCAACCTGATTGTCTGTATTCTGTAGGGGAACTGTGGAGAGTAACAGTGATGTTTGCTGTGCTTGGAGCTAATTGATACCAATAGCCACAGATGTGGGGAGGTAGGTAGCTGGAACAAGGTGTAGCAGGACATCCTGAACAAAGCAGACGAGGCTCAGAACAGTCCTTCCGAGAATTATTCCATATTCCAGTCACGCGGCCATGTTGAATTTTGTGGTGTAAAAACAAGGAACTGTAGGTGCTGATTTACAAAATGTTGAATTTCATGTCCAATACCTTTCACCTCATGTTGAAACTAAATGAAGCACAAAGTAGAATGGCCCAGTGTGAATAGAACCTATTACATTGCTGTCATTTGACCAACGTCAACTGACCTACTGAATACAACACTATAGTGCTCCTATGACTTATGAACTCCATCTTGATCTAATATAGGCAAGCTCACTGTGGGCTTAAAACTGTTGGATACATGTCAGCAATTGGATTTTGATATTCTTTCCTTTTCTGGTTAGCTCTCATCCTGCTTTCTCACCCCTCACATCAGTCATCTTCACTACGCATTAAACCCTGGCCCAGTAGATTCTCAGATCAAACCATTTCATAAAGCTGGGCGTGTGTAAGCCAGGGGAAACTTGCCAAATCATTGTCAGTTCAGAGTGATAAATGCTTTGCCATCAACCGTTCCTTTTAATAAAGGCAAGGATTCGCGAGAAGGAAGGTTAAAGTCAACGATGGATGGGAAATGAAAATAATTCACTGCATGTGTGAAACACAAATGACTGACATTTCGAACTCAATTTCATCTGTGAAAACAGACCAAGGAGATTCATTTTGGATTTTCTTCGAATACGTTAACTACTGCTGAATACAATGCAAGCTGAGTAAAACCAAGATGCAAACTGGGTGACAGCTGGTGATGCCTTCAAAGAATATGTCTAATCAGCTCAGAAGCAATGATTTGTGGCTGTTTCCATTCAGTTGTGAGATCCACCAGATGAGGGCACAATAGATTGCGATTCCAGTTTGATTTCCTGCCTCTCTCACTCTGCCTCATTCACTCTCTGCCTCTCACTCGCTTTCCCTCTCTCATGCCTCTGGCATAATCTGGGCACGATGGGCTGAATGGCCTTCTTCGACGCTGTGTCATTCCAGGATTCTGCTTCAGCACACATTAACTCCTTACTCCTCCTTACAGAAATGTTCTACGGAAAGGGCTGATGGCAAGGTCGACCGATTGTGAATAGTTTGTGGTCTCATGATATGGTCCTGGAAAAAGCTTGCTGTATCCATAGGAAATCTGGCATTTTGATTTCTCTGAGGCAGATCGACAAAGTGCTAAATCTTTACAGACATTATCAAAGGAGAGTGGTATTAGATTGAGGTTTTTTTTTTTTTTTAAACACAGAAAATAATGGCACCTATTTAATACCAATAAAAATCACCCTGTAAGTATTTCTGCTTAATCTGCTTTCCCCATGATATTAAGGTTTGCGATATTTCCAGACCTGCGTATTGGACTGCAGAAATCACACTGTGTGTCACATGGATGAACTACAGTTGAGACAAAGTGAGTTTTGGAAGCTAGTGCATTAATGAATCAGGGAAAAGGACTTTGTACCATAACGTACATACTTGGTTTCACAACCGCACGTTGGTCAAATTTCATGGAATAAGGATGAAGTCTCGACTGATCTTCTCTCCCCATTTTTCAGTCAGTGACAGTGAACATGGGACGTTTATAAAGCCAGTGACCTTATCTTCACGCAGATCTGTTACTTTCCTCCTGTGTAATTGAGGAAGATCAGATCTGTGTTAGAGTTCAATAGTATCGCTGGAAAGGCTGACGTCGTCAATCACTCTGATCTCTATGAAGCTCTTTTGTGCTTCGAGATCAAGGTCTTCGCTCTTCAATGTTATGTCAGGGTTGTCCAAACTCTTGTCTTGCGAGAGAAGGCTCTCGCTCGCGGGATCGGCAGAGGGCATGCTCTCCTCCGAAGAACGCTCGCGAGTCCATGTGTACCAGTGGATCCCGAAGGATGTCCTGGAAATACTGTCCAAGGAGCTTCCCGAGGCAGATCGGTGGAGCCTGCTGGATGCCTGGGTGCTGTCGAGTTCCTGGACGGACTGCTTTGATGTATCCATTTGGTTGTTGTTTAGCGAGCTGCTTTTGGCCATGTTGTACAAGCAGTCAGGGTCACTATTCCGGCGTCGGAAACCCAGCGAAGCCTGTGTAACGTTAGTCTGATCCGAAGCTTTGGGCAACCTAAACGAAGAGCGAGAGTCTTCTATGGCTAGGTGGCTGGCATGTCGAAGACTCGAATTGTTAAACAGGCTGTCTCGGACAATGTGCTCTCTGAAGAGCGCTTCATCAATGCTTCTGCTGAGGTTGATGGGGGAAGGCGGGCGCAGGTCTAACTCAGTGAGGGACACAGTCGACTCTTTCTCGATGCAGATGCTCGTAAATGAGCGGCCTATCAACAGGTTGTGAGATTTGGGCCCCAGGACGGGTATTTTGGGCCTGTGATCCAGCGAGATAATGGAACCGTTGTTGCTGAGGTAACTCTTGGCAGGTTTGGCGCCGTTGGTACCGTTCATCGCTTTGAGAGGCATGGACTCAGACTGGTTACGGAGAAGGTTCTTGCAGATGTTGTTGCTGGTTACCCTGTCCTGCGTTCCATAAGACCAGTTGAAGCAGTTATTAGGGTAGTCACGCACCTCACTTTTCCTGTAGTGGTGGAAATATTGGACAATCTTCCTCCAGCAGGTGTGGCCAGGTTGGGTATGTTGTTGGCAGAACGTATACGAGGCCACAAAACTCATGGCAATGGACATTGCAATCTCAAAGCTTCGATACCAAAACTGAAGGAACCACCATGTCCAATAGAACTGCCCTTTCTTTCCCAATAGTCCATAATTCCAGAGAGTGGCATAGACCTGCAGAGCACAACACAGGAACCCCAAAACAGCGGCGATTGCCATCACCCTCGTGGAGATTAGGAGTTGTTTTAATGCTCTCCCTTGAATCTGCTGATCGAGTGGTTCTTCGTTACCGATGGCCGATTTCTGAATCGGCTGCAGGGAGGTCTCAGGGCGACTCTTGAGCTTGCGATAGCTGAGGAAGAAGGCGGTGAAGAGGAATGAAGCCCAGGAAACGGAGAAGACGTGTAGGACCACGTTCACAGCGGGGTTGACCAAGAGGAACAGGAGATCGCCGCTTATCAGCACGACAAAATGGGCAGACGCAATCGTGGACAGGACGGTCGGACTCTGGAGTTTCGACGAGAGCATTTGAAGGCTCCCCATCTTCAGCAAGAGCAGAGTGAGGATGCCAAAGGTAGTGACGAGGAGGGGAAATGTGATGTTGTACAACACCAAACCACTCACCAGGGGCAGTTTGGCTTTGCTGCCGTATGGATCAAGAAATAAATAGAGTGCTCTTAGGAAGGCCAATACAAATAATATGGCATGAGCCGCCATGAGGTAGCCGAGGTCTGGAATGTACAAGATGGGAGAGCCAATTAAATTAATAAGTGATATCACCATGAGGATAACAAACAGCACTCCTGCCCCATAAATGTGCAATTCCCAAGCAAATCCCAAAGTCCGTTTCATGTCTTTCCACTGGGTGAAGGTTTTATTGATGGCACAGTCTCTATCCTGTGTGGGGCAGGGTTCAAAATGGGAGCTGATTTTATTTGAGCGACTGCCAACAGTTGTCCTGGCGTCAGTAGTGTGATTTGGCTTATGGGCATTGATTGGCGTGATCTGTTTGCGTCCCGGCCCATTGCGAGGGCCCTGGTCTTTGGGAGAAGTAGTGTTGACACCAGCCGTAGTGTTGGATGCTACTTTCATGGTCGGTGTTTGGGTGGCAGTCCCTGAAAAAGAGAACATCAGTTCTATTATTGTGGGGATTCATGGCCAGGATCATGCCCTTTAGTAAGGGAGGGGGGGGGGGGGTTCATCTCTCAGAGCTAAAATACCAAAGGATAAAACATTTACATTGGCTATGTATAGCATGTTATTGTCACATGAAACTAGGTACAATGAAATTCCTTTTTTGCACACAGTTCAGTAAAAAATCTTATTATCCAGAGGCAGAATCCTACTTAAGTACAAGAGGGGAGGCACAGTGGCTCAACGGTAGAGTTACTGCCTTACAGCACCAGAGACTCGGGTTCAATCCTGACTATGGGTGTTGTCTGTACAGACTTCGTACATTCTCCCCGTGACCGCATGGGCTTTCTCCCGGTGATCCGATTTCAAAGACGAACAAGTTTGTAGGTTAATTGACTTCGGTAAAATTGTAAATTCTCCCTAGTGTGTGTGGGATAGTGCTAGTGCACGGGGTGATCGCTGGTCGGCATGAACTCAGTGGGCTGAAGGGCCTGTTTCCATGCTGTATTTCTAAAGTCTAAAGTGTAAAAAAAACATATTACTGAGGCAATACACTCAAAATATTTCTGGTGCCATTTTGTGTGATTCAAGTTCAAAGTTATTAATTATGTCGAGGCTTAACTTTGCAAATGTTATTTTAATTGCAGTAACCTACAAGTACATCTAAAACATTTTGTAAGCTGAACATCAAAATCATTTTTCATAAGTTGGTTTTCAACTATTTACTGAAAATCTGAATGATGCATTCACCTCCTCCCTCATGTCTATTTGATGAGGTAAACTGTATCTATTCTGGGCAAGTCAGCTGAACACAAGTGTTCTAAAAACTGCATTTTAAATATACGCTCAGAGATCTGGTAGCATTTTGGTATTGGACTAGTAACTGAGAGCACATGCCACTAGTCCAGAGATGTAAATGCAAGTCCCACCAGGGCAGGGCAGGCATTTCAAGTTGTTGAGTAAATAGGAAGCTAGAACAACACTAGTGATCATGAAACTACCAGACTGTTGGTACTACTCAAGTATTTTTCGAATATAATGAATGCTAATGATCTGTGCCATGCTTGGGCAAAATACGCAACGCCAGAACACATGAACAGTTACCACCCCGTGTCAAAACCATCCAGAAGACCTGCTGCAGCCTTTCAAGAAGATGACAGGAATAATTTTCAATCCTTTCTTGAGATTGTAAACCAGTTTAAAATGCATGGATCGAAAATCTAAAGCCCCTGTCCTACTGTACGAGGTAATTCACGAGTTCTCCCGAGTTTTCCCGATTCGAACTCGGAGAATGTCCGTAGCGGGTCCGTAGGAGTTCGTGGATGTCTCGCAGCGGCTCGTAATGCTAATGGTAGGTATAAAAAGTTTAACAAAAATTCATCATGAGTATTTTTTTACTTGTGGACATTTTTTGCAGGGATGAAAAAATGTCACGAGTTACCGGATGTCCCGAGTACCTACCGTTAGCATTACGAGCCCATCAGGGGAAGCCCGCATGTGTAAGATGGAAATGTAGATGCCGGTTTAAACCGAAGATAGACACAAAAAGCTGCATCATAGGACTATCAATTGACATCTCTCCGTCTCCATTACAGGAGATAGACTATCAACTGGCATGTAGTATAAACCTACTGAGTCCCACAACTATCTAGACCACACTTCTTCCCACCTGACCTCCTGCAAAGACCACAGAGTCCATGCCGACCAGTATTCCCCGTATACCAACACTATCCTCCACACTAGGGACAATTTATAATTTTACTGAAACAAATCAACCCACAAACCTGTATGTCCATGGAGTGTGGAAGGAAACTCGGAGAAACCCACGCGGTCACAGGGAGAACGTACAAACTCCGTACAGACAGCACCCGTAGTCAGGATCAAACCCAGGGCTCTGGCGCTGTAAGGCACACTACTGCTGCGCCACTGTGCCGCCCCTTAAGGGCCTGTCCCATGGGCATGCGACTCCATGCGGCAAGCGCGACCTAACCGCAAGCGGGGGCCGCGCGGAGGTCGAGTGATCCCCGCACAGGGCCGGTCCCACCAGCATGCGGCTGCATGCGGCAAGCGCTACCAAACTGGAAGCGGGGGCCGCGCGGAGGTCGAGTGCCATCACGACAGTGCGTACGGCGGTGAGCCGGTGCGCACGGCCTCGATGCAGCTGCGTCCGGCGTCGATGCAGCTGCGTCCGGTGTCGAGGCGATGCGCACGGCCGTCGATGCGGCTGCGTCCGGCGTCGAGGCGATGCGCACGGCCGTCGATGCGGCGCGCACGGCCTCAATGCGGCTGCGGGGCGGCAGGCCGTTGCCGCACGGAATTTCTGAACAGTGTCAGTTTTTCGGAGCCCCGCGCGATGTCGGGACCAGCTCCGCACAACTCCATGTGGCTCCGGCGATCGAAGTGGGACCGGCCCCGCGACCTCCGCGCGGCACCCGCATGGCCCCCGCTTGCGGTTAGGTCGCACTTGCCGCATGGAGTCGCATGCCCGTGGGACAGGCCCTTTACGCTCTTGTAACTAATGCTTGCAAAAGATGTGGGGATGCACTCTAAGCTTCTCATGTCTGTTTAAAAGGAGTCAATGAGAGTTGTACTCAAACTCCGACAAGACAACATTATTTGCCCATCCCCACCTCAATCCTTGACAAGTGACTCACCTGGCTGCAAAAGAGAAAGTCGATGTGGGGTTTACAAGGAATAACCCACTCACCTTCACTGTTTCGGAAGCGTGCTGGAAATGGATACAAGTATTCTTACACAGCACCATCTAGGCCACCCCCACCCCAATGGAAAGAGTTAATTTTAGATAAAATCTTTTCACCCAAACAGGATATTAATTCATAAATCTAAATCTTCAGAATTACACCAATTATTTTGATTATGCTGATCTGATCAGATCTCCCTCAACCTCCCACTCTCGATAATGGTTCCATGGATGGTTGCCCTTGTACAATACCTCACAAAGTGACCCTATCAACTTTGTTTCTCTTTCCACAGATGTTGTCTAACCAGCTGAGTGTTTCCTTCCCTTTTTGTTTCCATATAGTTTCTATGGAACATCTTAACGCTCTAATGTTACGCTCTTGTGACCAGCTTGGCTTCCGGAGACTTGTTGATGCACACTCGGGACAATTTACAGAGGCCAACTAACCTACTGCCTTTTGGGATGCGAGAGTAAACGGAAATGCCTGGAGGAAACCCACACAGTCACAGGGAAAACGTGCAAACTTCAGACAGACAGTACCCAAGGTCAGGATTGAACTCAGGTCTCTGGTGCTTTGAGGCAGCAGCTCTACTAGCTGTGCCTCCTTGTAATATTACCTGCTCTCCACTATTGAATCGAAAACCCGTATTTAAATGGAAAATTTGTTGTCCAGTAACAAAATAGGTGTGAATTTCCATTAGGGTTTTCCCCCCAATTTCAACAACCAAACTCCAAAGATTGAATTCCAGGCCAGGAGCATCTCACAAATGAAAGCTCAACACGACCCACTTGCAAGAAGTTCCACCTCACAACAAGTCTTGTCTACAGGTTCTACTGACATCAGGCACCCGCCAGCACCCGGTCCCCACCCGCAACAAGTCCCGCCCACAGTTAGTCCCGCCCACAACAAACCCTGTTTGCAGGCCACACCCATAATGAGGTCACGTGAAACTAACTCCACAAACACCAAGTCCAACTACAACCAACCTCATTCATAATAACCCTGCACAAAAAATTCCACTCACAAGAACCCCCACGTACCAACTGTCCTCCACTGACCTATAGATTATTTTCCATTTAAACAGAAAAACAAAGGGCAATAGAGTCCATCACAATGAATAGAGTCATGTTTACCAGTCAAGAGTTCAGAGTGTTTTAGCTTATTCTCTCCATGGCATCCTCTTGTCTGAGACACCCATATCTCATGAATGAAAAGAAAAAGCACCCACCTGGATCTGATTTGGGGATCTGATTAATCCCCAAACACAAAAGATTACACATCTGTATTTTTTTATAAACATACCATCTCTTTAGATTCATACCAAGCTTCCTGGACATTGGTAATTCATACAAGAAGCACAAAGGTAGAAATCACTTTACCAATTATTCAAATCCAAATGACATCAGGAAAAGTTGACTACGTTTTAAAGATCATTAGTTTCCTGATCACATAAATGTCCGACAGGTTGATATCAAGGAACAATCGAGTGGTCTCAGACTCAATTGTGTAAAAAAGAAATGGTAAATATCCATGGGAATGCTGCAGTTTTGCGGCAGTAAAACTAGTCTTTCACAGACAGTGGTAACAAGAGACCACAGCATGGGAAGGGATGGTGCCTGTTCTTGTGCAAGTGTCGCTGGGGTTGGCTGTGATAGCTTGCAAGTGCATTGAACATCTCCTGTTTACTCCATATGATAGCCACACAGGGAGAAGGTCACTATCTGATGTAACAAAGCTATTGAAAAGCTAAAACAAGTGCCAGAATCTCAGCTTATTTTGTGCTGGCCAAAATATGAACAGTCGGGCACAGTGGTACAGTGGTAGAGTTGCTGTCTCACAGCGCCAGACACCCGGGTTCAATCCTGACTACAGGTGCAGTCTGTATGGAGTTTGTACGTTCTCCCCGTGACCGCGTGGGTTTGCTCCGGGTGCTCCGGTTTCCTCCCACACTCCAAAGATGTGCAGGTTTGTAGGTTAATTGACCTGTACATTGTACCTGGCGTGCAGGATAGAACTAGTGTACGGATGATTACTGGTCGGTGCAGACTCGTGGGCCGATACCTCTAAACTAAAACTAAACAAAATATTCATTTTAAGTTGTGTAGGGTCTCGACCCGAAAAGTCACCTATTCCTTTTCACCGGAGATGCTGTCCGACCTGCTGAGTTATTCCACCACTGAGTCGCTGGGTTATGGAATAAACACAGGGGCCATAAGCACCTCTCTGGCCCCAGAAAAGGCTCAGGGCTGGCAAAATCACCTGGCAACTAAAATGTTTTTTGGACGTACTTAAGAGGCTAAACTCAGACAAGGAGCCCATCTGCAGGAATGAAAGATGCTTGAACTGATAGGATACTTCACTGCATCTAAGGTTTGCTGATGCAAAATCCAGTCCAAACCTGATGCACATTCTGATTAAAATACTTATCAATGACACACCATCTGCTAGCGTAAGCAAAGGTGGGAAGAAAATATAAACTCCTTATGACTGGGGATGTAACAGTAACCCTTCATGCTCAGAAATGTACTTAGGGGAATGAGGGAATCAATGCTGATCAATGGTGTGACTGGCTGTAAAACAGACCAATCCTTTAACGTCCAGTGCTGTACTTGGGAGTGGAAGAGAGTAATTCGATAGTCAATGCTCTGACCAAGAATTAGAGAGTATCCATTTAAAATTCAGTGTGTGATGGAGAAAGTTACAATTTAAAGTTCACACACAAAAATAGAAAATGGTGAAAATACTCAGCAAGTTAGGAAGCATCTGTATAAGGAAAACAGTTAGTTTTCGACCCGAAACGTCACCCATTCCTACTCTCCAGAGATGCTGCCTGTCCCGCTGAGTTACTCCAGCTTTTTGTGTCTATCATCGGTTTAAACCAGCATGTGCAGTTCCTTCTTACACAGTTAGTTTAGTTTAGTTTTGAGATACAGCGCTGAAACAGGCCTTTCGGCCCACTGAGTCCGCCCCAACCAGCCATCCCCGCACACTTTCACAATCTTACATTCTAGGGACCATTTACATTTATACCAAGCCAATAAACTTACAAACCTGTACGTCTTTGGAGTGTGGGAGGAAACCGAAGATCTCGGAGAAAGCCCACGTGGCCATGGGGAGAACGTACAAACTCCGTACAGACAGCACCCATAGGTAGGATTGAACCAGGCAGTAGCTCTACTGCTGCACCACTGTGCCGCCCATGTTTTGGGTTCCAGAGCTTTTGACAGAAAATAATTATATTTTCATAGTGTAGAGTGGGGGAAGGGGTGGAAGAATAAAAGGAATATCTCTGATAAGGTGAGACCAAATGGCTTAATGTGGCACTTAGAGGGGTACAGCATGGAACAAGTCCTTCAAGCCAACTCATCCACACTGAGGTAGAACCCCCATCCAAGCTAGTCACATTTGTCCTCATTTGGCCCATATCCCTCTAAAGCTTTCCTATCCATGTACCTGTCCACGTTTCTTTTGGAAGTTCAAAGCCCATTATGCAGTAGTTCGCTCGCCTCACTTGGAAGAGTTTTTCACTTTGAATGATGGTGCAAGACTGGGATAGAGAGCGAGAGTAACCTTTCAAACTTACATTGATAGGTAAGAAATATCAAAGTGCGGGAAATTTCAAGGACTAGAGGGCATAGCTTTAAGGTGAGAGGGGCAACGTTTAAAGGAGGTGCGCAAGGCAAGTTCTTTACAGACAATGGTGGATGCCTGGAACGTGCTGCCAGGGGTGGCGGTAGAGGCAGATACGATTGGGGCATTTTTAAAGAGTCTTTTGGATAAACACATGGATATGCAGGGAACGGAGAGGTGCAAAAACATACAGGGGTTAATTGATCATGGGACCATGTTTGTCATGGATATTGTGGATCATGGGGCCTGGTCCTGTGTTGTACTATTCTATCGGTAGACACAAAATGCTGGAGTAACTCAGCGGGTCAGGCAGCATCTCTGGAGAAAATGGATAGGTGACGTTTCGGGTCGGGACCCTTCTTCAGTCTCAAACGTCATTTTCTCCAGTGATACGGCTTGACCCACTGAGTTACTCCAGCATTTTGTGTTTATCTTTGGTATAAACCAGCATCTGCAGTTCCTTTTCATTATATTCTGTACTATTCTATGATCAATGTAATGTTCAGCACCATGACTAGGCATGAGTCTCACCATCTAGTTGTTTGGCATTAATAAATAAAACCAACAATTGTGAAGAGCATTTTAATCGCTGTCAATTGAGCTTGTTTGTACAGATAGCAAGTGCGGAGGATTGTTATTTGATAGGCATGAGGTAACCAAGCAAGTCATAAAGAGCTACGTAGGCTGACATAAAGATCAATTAACCCAGGGCACTTTTGTTTGATTTGAAATGAGCCGAGCACATTCAAAGAAGATGGTTGAACCAGGTTTTGAAACTCCTTCACTCAGACACCTCAACGCGAGCAAAACAAAGGATTATTCTGTACTAGAGATAGACTAGTTGCTGGAGTAATCTCTGGACCTAACCCACCCCCTACTTTCAGTCTGTAGAAGGGTCCCAACCCAACAAGTCACCCATCCTTAGTTCTCCACATTGTAGATCACACCTTCCCCAGACAACAATGGGCCTACCAGGCACCCAGACAGAAGATAGACACAAAAAGCTGGAGTAACTCAGCGGAGTCAGGCAACTTCTCTGGAGAAAATGAAAAGGCGATGCCACGGGCCGAGACCCCTGCACAGACTGAGCTCAGTCTGAAGAAGAGTCCTGACCCGAAATGTCATCCATCCTTCGGTGAGTTACTCCAGCACTTTGTGTCTCTCTGGTATAAACCAGAATCAGTTCTTTGTTTCTACATTATTCTGTACTATATGCACTCACACGAGGGAAAGATTTTTAAATTAACAATACGATAGGCTAAAATGTTTGGGGTTCTAACATTGATAGAAGTTGCAGGGGTAGAGTTGCAGCCTTACAACGCCAGGGACCCGGGTTCGATCCTGACTACGGATGCTGTCTGTATGATTTTTGTATGTTCTCCCCGTGACCTATGTGGGTTTTCTCTGGGAGCTCCGGTTTCCTCCAACACTCCAAAGACGTATGGGTTTGTAGGTTAATTAGCTTTGGTAAAATTGTAAATTGTCGCTAATGTGTGTAGGACAGTGTTAGTATGCAAGGATTGCTGGTCGGTACAGACTTGGTGGGCAGAAGTGCCTGCTTCCGTGCTGTATCTCTAAACTAAACTAAACTGAGACTGGTGAGATTGGCTCTCTTTATTTTTTGACAAGATATTCTTGCAAGTGCTGTACCTTGCAGAATTTGATACTGTTTACATCCTAAATCAGTTCCAGGACCTTGTGAGGACTGAAGATGATCAGATCACAGGCCCCCTTGGGAGTGCAGCTCTGGTTTAGCTGATTCACTGTGAATCAGCAGAAGCCATCCAACTCTACAGCAAGGGCATGCGGTCAATCCAGTCATAGGAAGCAAGCAGCTGGCAAAGCAGCCTCAGCAATGCAGGGTATAGAGGGGCTGCGGCTTGCCTAGTGCCACAGGGCCTCAAACGCAGCTGGTTGTCGGATCATTTCTATGATCTTTCAACAGATGTCGGCGTCATTAGTAAAGGCCAGTCCCTACATTGAGTGACTTTCCAGATTATTTCCGACACCCACACTACGCAGTTAGGTCAGACACAGACGGACGGCAGGTTTCATTCCCTGATGGATGGCACAGTCACGCAGCAGGTAGAGCTGCTGCCTCACACACCAGAGACCCAGTTCAATCCCAACCTCGGGTGCGGTCTGTGTGGAGTTTGCACATTCTCCCTGTGACCCTGTGGGTTTCCTCTGGGTATTCCAATTTCCTCCCACACTCCAATGACGTGTGGGTTTGTAGGTTAATTGGCCGCTGTATATTGCCCCTAGTGTAGGGGGAGTGGATGAGAAAGTGAGTTAACATAGAACATATGATCCAATGGTTGGGGTGGACCCAGTGGGCTGAATGGCCTGTTTTATGCTATATATCTAAACTAAACTAAATTGATACAGTGTAGGTTTTGTCAGAGACCTGATGCAGCTGAGATATTAACGCTCTTTTTAAATGCTAAAGGCTGCTTTACGCAAATGTACTTTTCATGATTTTAAGCTTGTGCAACAAGTCACACTGCCATATTATCATCGGTTTCTAAGACTAAATGTTCACTAATAAGAAGTATGCTGCACTGTGCAGGATCCCACTGCAGGAGACCTGATGGCGCTCCATGTGGACACAGGTTGAATCCACTTTCCCTAACAGCACTAAGTTTTCCCTCCGCGAGAATCTGCTTCACATCAAAACAAAATCTATTGCAATCACATTCCTGTCGCAAGCCCAGCTGAAAATATGGATTGTACCTGGATTTCATAAAGTGGCTGTAAGTTCAGCCAAGAGCTTGATTGAAAGCTACGTGGAGTATAAATTCTTGCAGTTCAACAGGTTTAAATACATAGTTAGCATGTTCCCTTTAATTCCCCTAGGGCTGACCTGGACTCTCTGAGCTTTGGTTCACACAGCAGTGTGCTGGAAGCTGGAACTGTGGAGACGGCTGGGAGGGAGAGGCAGATATACAGCTTGCGCTGCTTAAAGTGTCGCTTTAAGTGGACCTGGTGTCCATCACTTGTGCCGCCGACATTCCAACCATGTCTGAACCCAGCACCCGTGCCAAGAACGAGCAGACGCTGTCCATCGGCTGGGACACACACGGCACAGTTCTGGGTTCTCTCAGCCCACAGAAAACATGCACTGTCTGATTAAATACCATACAAGGTGGAAATCTGCCTTTGGGAGCCTGCACTAAACATTCTTACAGCAACAACCCATTATGTCACCCACCAGAAATTTAGTTTAGAGATACAGCGCGGGAACAGGCCCTTCGGCCCACTGGGTTCATGCCGATCAGCGATACCCGCACATTAACACTATCCTACACCCATTAGTTTTAACATTTACCAAGCCAATTAACCTACAAACCCGTATGTGTTTGGAATGTGGGAGGAAACCGAAGATCTCGGAGAAAACCCACGCAGATCACGGAGAGAAGTACAAACTCCGTACAGTCCACACCACTAGTCGGGATCGAACCCGGGTCTCCGCCGCTGCATTCGCTGGAAGGCAGCAACTCTACCGCTGTGCCACCGTGACTGCCATCGACTGCAATCTTGTTCCATAGACAACAACGGTGCTAGATATTGGGATAGGAGTAGATGAGCCACACTTTCATGCCTATTTAATCCCAGTGTTTAGTGTTTAGTTCAGTTTAATTTAGAGATACAGCACAGAAACAGGCCTCTTCGGTCCACCAAGTCCGTGTCGACCAGCGATCGCCCCGTACACTAATATCATCTTACACACTCGGAACAACACAATTTTTACCAAAGCCAAATTACCTACAAACCTATAGTCTTTGGAGTGTGGGAGGAAACCGGAGTTCCCCAGTAAAACCCACGCGGTCACAGGGAGAACATACTAACTCTGGAGACAGCACCCATAATCAGGATCAAACCCATATCCCTGGTGCTGCAAGGCAGCAACTCTACCGCCACGCCACTGTGCCGCCCTAAGATAAATCTTATCAAAGATAAATCTCTACTCATTGTCCATTTCCCTTGGGGTACTTACGGCTCATCTCCAAAATACTGCAAGTTCTTACAGTCCATAAGATTGGCCAACAGGCTAAGCTTGCCTTCAGCTTGTAGGTTTTTTAATAAAGGAAAAGCATAAATTGTAACATTTCTGGGTCAAATAAGAAAGGCACAAAAAGCTGGAGTAACTCAGTGGGACAGGCAGCATCTCTGGAGAGAAGGAATGGGTCGAGACCCTTTATCTGAAGAAGATACCCATTCCTTCTCTCCAGGGATGCTGCTTGTTCTGCTGAGTTACACCAGCTTTTTGTGTCTGTTTTCGGTTTAAACCAGCATATGCAGTTCCTTCCTACTCAAATAAGGAAGGGTTGTATGGACCTTCCTGCTCTCTGTCAATGGATATTTTTAAGGCGGGGATTAACAGATTCTTGATTAGCAAGGATGTCAAGAGTTATGGGAGAAGGCAGGAGAATGGGGTTGAGAGGAAAGAAAGATCAGCCATGATTGAATGGCAGAGTAGACTCGATGGGCCGAATGGCCTAATTCTGCTCCTCTGACTTATGAACATGATTTCCTGAAGCTGATTTAATGGCTTATCAATGCGTATTCAGTGGAGATGCAGAATTTGAAAGCAGTCAGAATGGATTTGACTGATAAATCTTTGAGCTGCTGGTGAAGTGACTGATTTTTAGTTGGTAGCTAAAACCAACTAGCTCACCCTCTACGGAAATATTTTCTATGCCCACATCTAGCTCTTATGCTATTAGTATAGATTAGTGTGTGACCATTGGGTTCAGTGCAAGAGTTACCATCACAATTAAGTTCCGGATTAAAGCAACAAGATAATAAACAGCATAATCAAGCAGGTTCAGGCTTGAGTATAAATTTACACTGGGTAGCCTTGCCAATGCTCCTTGTCTTGGGGAAACCTACTCCAAAAGAGATTAAAGTTAATCTGTGATGACTTTTAAACTACAACTATAAGTAGGCCTGCTCCAATGTGACGGCTGTGTTCCTAAGGAACCACAGGTTTTAGAAAACTGCATGATGAAAACAATGGTGTAAATGGGGACAAAGGGGGTTATAGCAGCTATGCTTGGCCAGACCAACCCTGCAACACCACCAGGACAACAGAGCTTCATGGTCAGGTCAAGATCCCTGCACTTACAACAACTCGGACTTGAAAATGGCACCAAACCTGCGAGGCTGTATACTGTATCAGTGTGCTACTGCTATACATTTGAACTGTATCGGAGATGTTTATCTAATATGCATCTAATATACATGCTTATGTATAGTAATACTTGTACTGAACTGTATACAAAAATGAATTTCACTGTACCTCGGTACATATGACTAATAAAGTACCATACCATACCAGGGGCTAGAGTGTTTCAGACTTGCAATAACAAAGTTATTTCCCCCCCTGGTATTTTCAAGAACAAAGATCTTTTTAATGTTTTTTTTGTTATTGCTAAAAATCAAGCTAAAAACACTAAAAGCCTATGTTACATTGTTTCACAGAGTATCATTGCACAAGTGTCAATAGAAGCGATTGGTTGTCAATTTCAATGGCCAGTGAAACTGATAGGTTATGTTCTGAAGAGACAATGGTGTCCGATTACTGCGGGGAGGTTACATAGAAACAGTTTTTTCTTCCCCAGACTGTTTTACCCCCAAGACAGCTTTTTTCTGCTTGTCATTTCCAAAGTAACTTTTAAGTAGTTCTCTACTTCCCGATTGAAATCGTACTATAACCAATTCAACCCTTGTAATACAAATTGTGTTCCCTGATTCATCAATTGTGTGTTTATTCAATTAGTGTTATGGTAGCACGCGCATGGCAGGAGTACCTGTACATGTTTTTGGATCCTTGTCATTCCCTCACCCCACTTCGTAACCATCAGTTTCTTGCTTCCATCCTTACCAGAAAGTGCTCAGACTCTTCCAGTTCTTCACTAAGAGAGTCAGAGCCAGAGCACAAAAAAGAACACAAGAAAGAGAGAGAAAGAGAGAATCTTTTTCATCCCCATCACTTAATGCCTATCATTATCTGCCTTGAGAAAGCCATGGCAAATCATATCTATAGACCGCTGCATTCTGCATAATGAAGTACACCACTCGAATGTGAGGTGGATTTTGACCTAGTAACCCTGAAGATGCCAATAGATGTACGTCTAGAACACAGTGTCGCTTTATGGGAATGCTAATACATCAAAAGGAAGACAAGCAAATTGAACAAACATAAAAGAAAATAGGAAATTATAAATGGAAAAAAAAATGTTAAGCTACACAAATTCCAGAACTTTATAAAAATCCACAAATATGTTCATCGAATATTTTAGAGAATCTCCTGTGGCATTGGCAACACCAGCAGGAATGTAACGCTTCCTATTTCCTTAAGATTTTAGTTTAGTTTAGAGATACAGCGCAGAAACAGGCCCTTCGGCCCACCGAGTCCGCACGTACCAGCGATCCCCGCACATTGACATTATCCCACACTCAAGGGACAATTGACACACACACCAAGCCAATTAGCCTATATACCTGTACGTCTTTGGAGTGTGGGAGGAAACCGAAGATCTCGGAGAAAAAACGCACGGTCACGGGGAGAACGTACAAACTCCGTACAGACAGCACCTTTCGTCGGGATCGAACCCGGGTCTCCGGCACTGCAAGCGCTGTAAGGCAGCAACTCTACCACTGCTCCACCATGCCAGTTTTCTCTGGGAGTTTTCACTGGCAACAACAACTGGAGGTTGAAGAGGGCCTAAATGGTGTGACAACCTTCACAGGAGATCTGCATGCACAAGGCAAGCAGCTGTGCATTACTTAACCAAGCTGAGAGAAAATAAGTTACTGAGTAGTGAATTTAATGTTAAAGCAGGTGGAGAAAGTAAGCCCAACAAAAAGACAGAAAGAATGGATTAAGAAAAAGAGAATTAAAAGATTTTCTTAAATAATAAAGCTAATAAATAACCAAGTGTTATTATATTAATAAGAGTATATGACTAGTGATCATAGCCTTAGAATTAAAGGACTTTCTTTTATGGAGATGAGGAGGAATTTCTTTAGTCAGAGGGTGGTGAATCTGTGGAATTCTTTGCCACAGAAGGCTGTAAAGGCAAAGTCAGTGGATATATTTAAGGCAGATATAGATAGATATAATGGTGGAGTGGACTTGATGGGCCGAATGGCCTAATTCTACTCCTATCACATAATATGATTTAATGATCTTATGAATATTACATAATAATAACAAATAATTAAGTTGTTGAAATAAATAAATTTCACAATTGTACAAAGTTAATTTTCTATGCCAGAGGTGATTTTGTAGTAAATTAGGTCTATCTACACATAACGAAAACTCTGATCTTGTGCTCTTCCAGTTTGCGGGATTTTTCTATTTGCGCAAAAAAGGTACGCGATAACGCTATGATTTTTCGGCAGGTTACTCGCCGTTCTCCCCTTCTGCGAGTGCAACAAGTTTCGTTCCGATCGGTGATATATTGTAAAAGTTATCGAGGTTTAAAAATCTTTTAAAACGCACGTGCGCAGATTCCTTCACTCTGCCCCACCGGCGGCGGCCTGTCCCGCCTCACTCACAAACTCCTCTATCCCCTCCTCACAGTAACTTGTCTATCGTCTCGCCAACCACCGGCTGCTGGGGGGGGGGGGGTTCAGTGGAGGCCCTGGTCCCGTGTCTCTCTCTCATCACTCACCCCTCTCCCCCGCCCGCCGTCTGCGGTAATGGCGGTCCCGTGTATCCGTCCCCCCGGGTCCGTCTCCTCCGCCGCCACCATTGTGGTAACTCACCCTCACGGCCATCTCGGAGGACATATTCTCCACCAGCTCATTGAAACTCGTGGTGCCCACTGCGACGAACACCGACTCCATCTTCCCCCCCCTGCGGCGGCAGCGAGCAAGCAGGCAGGTGGGCAGGGTGGCAGGGTGGGGAAGGGCCGAGTGGCGGCAGCAGCGGGCGGGTGGGGCGGGGACGGGCCAAGCAGCGGCTGAGCCGGAGAGGGCAGAGGGAGGGTGCAGGGTGGCCGAGCAGTTTGCACAGAGTTTGAGTAACTCACACACACACACACACACGATGCAAACTGGTCCAATCGTCAAGTCAACGGGATCTAAAACACAGCTAACAATGAATGACCTGTGGAGGAAGGAACTGCAGATGCTGCTTTTTATGGATGGAGGGAGGGAGGGAGGGAGTGACTGAGGGTAGGGGAAAGGAGAGGGAGGATTTCACCTTGCCAGAGATGCGATTGATTTTCGCATCGCATTCTCCGGGTCGCTCTGCGGACTTCAAGAGTCAAGATCGTCCCGTCAAGTCAAGTCACATTTATTTATATAGCACATTTTTAAAAAAAACTCTCGTTGGCCAAAGAGCTTTACATTTGTTATAAGAATAGCACAAACAAAACAAACTACATACATATATACATGTAGCCCTCACTCAGAAGACGTCAGGAAAGGCTTGGGAGTATAGATAAGTCTTTAATCTTGACTTAAAAGAGTCGATGGAGGGGGCAGTTCTGATGGGAAAGGGGATGCTGTTCCACAGTCTAGGGGCTGCAACCGCAAAGGCGCGGTCGCCCCAGAGCTTATGCCTAGACCGCGGGATATTCAGCAACCCCAAGTCGGCCGATCTAAGGGGTCTGGAGGTGTAGTGGTGGGTGAGAAGAACTTTTATGTAGGTGGGGGCAAGCCCATTGAGGGCTTTGAAGACATGGAGGAGGATCTTGAAGTTTATACGGAACCGCACAGGGAGCCAGTGGAGAGAGGCCAGGATCGGGGTGATGTGGTCCCTTTTTCGGGTGCCCATCAGGAGACTCGCTGCAGCGTTTTGGACCAGTTGCAGGCGGGACAGGGAAGATTGGCTGATGCCAGTGTAAAGGGAGTTGCAGTAATCTAGGCGGGAGGAGATGAATGTGTGGATGATCTTTTCGAGGTCATCAAACTGGAGGAATTGTTTTATTTTAGCTATCGTCCGAAGCTGAAAGAAGCTAGCTTTTACCACGGCATTGACTTGTTTGTCAAATTTCAGTGCCGAGTCAAATATCACGCCAAGGTTTTTGACGTGAGGTTTGAGTAGTGGGGTAAGGCTTCCAAGGCTGCCTGCTATCATTTTGATTGAGTCCGGGGGGCCGAGAAGGATGACCTCAGACTTACTCTCGTTTAGTTGGAGGAAGTTCTGGGCCATCCAACACTTTATATCCTCGAGGCAGTGGGTAAGGTTAAACAGATTTGATTGGTTTTTGGGCTTCAGGGGGAGATAGTTGTGTATCGTCTGCATAGCAATGGAAGGAAATGCCGTGCCTTTCAATGACTTGGCCTAAGGGGAGCATATACAGGGAGAAGAGAATGGGGCCAAGGATGGAACCTTGTGGAACCCCACAGCAGAGATTAGCTGGGGAGGAGAAAGAGTTGCCTATGTTAGTCGAGAAACTCCTACCTTTGAGGTAGGAGATGAACCAGCTCAGGGCAGTGCCATCAATACCAACCCCGTACTGGAGACGGTCAATTAGGATGGTGTGGTCGACAGTATCAAATGCTGCGCTGAGGTCAAGAAGGAGCAGAATTGCAGTCGCCGGAGTCAATGGTGAGCAGTAGGTCATTGTGTACCTTCAACGGAAGACTCGAGGCCCCCAACCGGGGAAGAACAAAGGGAAGAGAACTTAAACTTTATTTCGCCTTCCATCACAGTGAGGAATGTGTAGGAGTCACTGTGGTGGATGTTCATGTTAAAATGTGTGTTGGGTGTTCTGTTGCTTTTATTTGTATGACAGACTTGGCAAATTAAATTCCTCGTATGTTGCAAAACATACTTGACAAATAAAGTACTATTCTGATTCTGATTCTGAGAGGTGAGGGAGAGATTGAGGGAGGGGAGGAGGAGAGGAGAAAGATCCTGGGGAGATGAGGAGGGAGAGTGAGGGGATTGAGGGAGAGGAAGGGGTAGGGAGGGAGAGGGGGAAAGTGGGGGTGAGGAGAGTGGGGGAGGAGGGGGAATAGAGGGAGAGGAGGGCATTGGGGGAGGTCAGGAGGGATAGTGGGGGGGGGAGATAGAGGGAGGTGAGGAGTGGGGGATAGAGGGAGAGGAGTGAGGAAGGGAGGGGAGAGGAGTTATGGAGGGAGGGTGGGAGTGTGTGAGGGCAAGGGAAAAGAGAGGGAGGGAGAGGTGAGGGAGGGATTGTGGGAGGGGAGGAGGAGAGGGGAAAGAAGAGGGAGGGCAAAGAGGAGGGGGAGGGAGTGCTGGGGGATGAGGGGAAATGAGCCGTGCCTGCACAGTTGGGGGCTACGCGTTAGTGGCGCAATATTGCGTTAGGGGGCCGGGTTGCATTGGGGGATCGGGTGAGTGGTGAAATATTGCTTTGGGGAACGGGTTGCGTTGGGGGTCCGGGTGTGACAGGGACCCAACGGGTCCCACTTGGTCTAGTCATGTCATTAAAAACTAGTGTACACTGGGATGGGACGGCAGCTTCAGGACGGATCCAGGCATTATCTGTGGATTTTGGGCCGGGACCAGGCATTTGTTACTTTGTGTTTTATTCAAGATACCCGTATCTGCAGTATCCTTGTGTCTTCAGGAGTGCTTAATTGGCATCTATTGTCTATGTATAACTGTTTCACATCATTGCATGTACTTTAGTTCCAGTTGGATGTATAACCTGTGACAATGACTTCCTGAGGTCCCTATTTATCATCCACTTCTCCAGCCACCAGAGGTTGCTCATTTGATTTACTTTTAAGTAACATTGAGAACGGCTAGTCTCACAGATGTTTCCACAGCACAATCTGGCCTACTGCATCATGCAAAGAAGGACGTGTACTAAAATATGGCTAGAACTTGTACTTGACTTGCACATTTGAAATTAAATTGCAAAACTCAGCTATAGATTATTCTGCAGTTCAGAAGTAAGGGAGGCACAGTGGCTAAGCTGGACAGCACGAGGGACCAGAGTTCAATCATGACCTTGGCTGCTGTCTGTGTGGAGTTTGCACGTTCTCCCTGTGACCGCATGGGCTTCCTCCAGGATCTCCGGTTTCCTCCCACATCCCAAAGACATGCAGGTTTGTTAGTTAATGGCTTCTGTAAATTGCCCCCAATGTGTAGAATGTCAATGAAAAAGTGGGATAACATAGAACTGGCATGAACGTGTGATCGAGGTCAACATTTGTCTTGGTGGGCCGAAGGGCCTGTATCTCTAAACTAAATTAAATTAATGGAAGATAGACACAAAAAGCTGGAGTAACTCAGCGGGACGGGCAGCATCTCTGGAGAGAAGGAATGGGTGACTTTTCGGGTTGAGTCCCTTCTTCAGACTGGTTAGGGATAGGGAAAAACGAGAGATATAGACGATGATGTGGAGAGATAAAAAATAATGAATAAATGATATGCACAAAAGTAACAATGATAAAGGAAACATGCCATTGTTAGCTGTTTGTAGGGTGAAAATGAGAAGCTGGTACAACTTGGATGGGGGAGGGATAGAGAGAGTGGGAATGCCAGGGCTATCTGAAGTGAGAGAAATCAATATTCATAGCACCGTAAGCTGCCCAAACAAAATATGAGATGCTGTTCCTCAATTTGTGTTTAGCCTCACTCTGACAATGGAGGAGACCCAGGACAGAAAGGTCTGTGTACGAATGGGAAGGAGAATTAAAGTGTTTAGCAACCAGGAAATCAGGTAGGTTTATGAGCCTGTCCCACTTAGGTGATGTTTTCGGCGACTGTCATAGTCGTAGCAGGTCGCTGACAATGTCTACAACAACCTACCACCTAGTCGACGTCAAGGTACCGACAACTGGCGACCCATTAGGACGTCCACACCTATGACAACCTACATCCACCCACGACAAGGTAAGACAATTCAGTCGCCGGTACCTTTCGCCGGGTGACTTAGGTTGACGTAGATAGTCGCCAATGGAATTCACCAAAGTCAGCACCAGGCGACAACCTACGTCATCCTGGCGACAATCTACGACAACACCTATGTCAGGAGAAGTCAAGCTAGGCTCATTGGCATCAAGCCAGCTGTCGCCAAAAACCTTTAAACATTTCAAAATCCAGCGGCGACCAGAAAAACGCTACGATTCTTTGGGCGACTGAGGAGACGACTCACGACCATACAGGCGACACCCCGGCGACCATGTGGCGACAGCCTAGTCGCCTGTAGTTGCCTAAAAAAATCGCCTGTGGGACAGGGGCATTAGTTTGACAGGTCAACATGGAGCTGGAAGTCACAGCTTATCTGGTAAATTGCAAAAGAGAAGAGATTGAACGACAGCCCTTTGAATTATTTAATGCCTTGTAGAATGGGAACAACATGCAGGAAGCATTCAATGTCCTCAGTGCAAAAATCATCATTTGGAATAAAGGAAGCTGCTCTATTCTTCACACCAATTGTAGCTGCCAATTGTTTTTTGTTGTTCTACCCACAATGGTTGGCTGTAGCCATTGAGAATGTGAAGTCAAGTCTGAGTGTGAATACCACCGAGACAAGTTTGACTGGCTGTGTAATATGTTTGGCTGTGATAAAGTTCAACTGAGAACCACCAGAGAGAAATATTATAAATATAACTTAGAAGTATGCAACAGTGTGCAGTATACAAAAGATCTCTTTTAGGATTCATTTCAACCCAAGACTCCCCTTTAAGGAAAATAGGCCGAAGTCAACATGGTTTTGTGTGGGGGAAATCTTGCCTGACTAACCTGTTGGAATTCTTGGAGGAAGTCAATAGCAGGATAGACAAAGGAGAGTCAGTGGATGTGGTTTATCTGGATTTTCAGAAGGCCTTTGATAAGGTGCCGTATGTGAGGCTGCTACAGAAGATGATAGCCCATGGTGTGAGAGAGCGGATGCTGGCATGGATAGCAGGTTGGCTGGAGGGCAGAAGGCAAAGCGTGGCAATAAAGGGGGCTTTTTCTGGTTGGCTGCCAGTGACTAGTGGTGTTTCGCAGGGGTCGGTGCTGGGGCCGCTACTCTTCAGGGTATATATCAATGATTTGGATAAGGGAATTGAAGGCTTTGTGGCCAAGTTTGCAGATGATACGAAGATAGGTGGAGGGACAGGTAGTGTAGCGAAAGCAGGAATAAAGGCATAGCCTATTTGCTAAATGGAGAGAGAATTCAGAAATCGGAGGTGGAAAGGGGCTTGGAATTGCTGGTGCAGGAATCCCAAAACATTAATTTACAAGTCGAATTGGTAGTAAGGAAGGTGAATGCAATGCCTGCATTTATTTTGAGAGGACTGGAGTACAAAAACAGTGATGTAATTCAGAGGCTTTATAAGGCACTGGTCAAACCATGTTTGGAGTATTGCAAGGAAATAAAAAGTGGTCATCCAATTAATTCTTGGATCATTACAGAATTGATCAGTAAAGGGAGGTGTGGAGGTGGGCAAACATTGTTAACCATGTTTGGCCTCTATAACACCCTGTCCAATATTACCAGTTCTCTGAAGTGAATCAGCTGGACACCTGATTGTTGGATGTCATCTGTTTTCTTGTGTGTGTGTGTGTGTGTGTGGGGGGGGGGGGGGGGGGGTCTCTGAAGTCTTCCTAATGCAGCTTTTGTTAAAAAATAATAATTGTAAAGCTTTAATTTATGCAGATAAATAACTATTACAATACAGGTGCAATAGGAAATGATCAGAGAACCGTTGCTGGGATACTGTAGGAGGGAACTACTGTAGGAGGCAGCTTTTGCATGTGGGAACCACAATAATGGAGTTCTGTAGACCTAAAGGAGAATTTTTAATCTATGTCATAAGATTTCCCTTCTGATAGCAGTCTGCAGGAGAGACTAGACACAATGAACTGCAGGTGCTGGTTTACAAAAAAAGAGTTTAAAAAAGTTTTGGAGTAACTCAGCGGGTCAGGCAGCATCTCTGAAGAACGTGGATAGACAACATTTCAGGTCGGGACCCTTCAGGAGTCCGAAGAAACATCCCGACCCGAAATAGTGCCTATCCACGTTCTCCAACCACGATGCTGCCTGAGCCGCTGAGTTACTCCAGCACTTTGTGGGTATGTGAGAAGCTGTCTGCCCTTGACACAAGACCTCGGCTGAAGAGAAGGTAAGAGGGGACGAAGGGAGAATGACAAAGCCAATGGGGGAGCGGGGGTAGGACGAGGTATCATTGCCCGTTGCCATGGGGGAAGAACAGAGAGGGGCAGATCGCTGTGTCGTAGCTAATTGAGGGCTACTGGCAGAACTGCTCAATCACAGGAAGGGAAATGGGAAAACTTGTTAAAACTGAAGGGCACATTCCTGTGTAACCTGCTCCTCCAGTGAGGCGGTAAACACACCAAACTCATGGATCCAACACTTCTTGCCTTGACAGATTTTCCCAGGCCCCAGGAAACCAGGCCAACACGAGCTAACCATAAACAGCATGTTAAAATAGAAGCACACAGTCTCATAAAAGCTTTCACTAATTGACACACATCCTGAGAACAGATTGGCCATGAGTGGAAGCTAATTTGCCCTGCAGGTGGAGGGCAGGTTTGATGTTATAACATCTAATCTGAAGCCATCTGCTGTTTAGTTTAAGAGTGGAGGTTAAAATTATCTCTGTAAACACATACAGAAGATTAAGGTGCATGAGATCCATGGTGAGGGTAGTTTGAATCCAGAAGTGGCTTAACCAAGGAAGACCAAGAGTAATGGTGGAAGGGTGTTATTACGCTTGTAGCTCTATGAGCAGTGTTGTGTGGCATGGATCTGTAGGAGAGCACCCCTGTTGTTCGTGATATATCGCGCTGGTCACAGAAGTGGATCTACAATCACGCATTACAATCGCTCCACTCTTTTAAACCTCTACTTCCACAGCAGCATTTCTTACTTTAACTGTGCTATTCCCTTTATCATGTATCTGTACACAGTGGATCAATTCTCATCGTGTGTTGTCTTTCTGCCAACTGGTTAACATGCAACAAAATCGGGGGAAACTTTTTTTCAGGTTCTTACCTTCCTGGAGATGTGATTAATTTTCGGATCACATTCTCCGGGCTCTGCGGCCTACCATCGCTGGAGCTGGAGGCCTCCTCGGACTGTCGTGAGCCCCACCGCGGGGCGCGGACTTAACATCGGAGCGGATCCCTTGCCTGGGATCGCTCCCACTACGACCACCGCAGACTTACCATCAAGGGCTCGCAGTCTCGGGTGAGGCTAGTCAGGAGCTCCAACGCCGTAGAAGGTTCGTCCAGCCCCGACGCGAGGTTCGATCGCCCAGCGCGGGGGTGCTGACATCCCCCCGATGCGGGAGCCGAACGCCTCGACGTGAAGGACCTGAACGCCGCCAGCTATGGCAGTTAAGATCGTCCCATCAACGGGGGCTCGAGGCCTACGACCGAGGAAAAACACAAGGAAAGGACTTGAACTTTATGTCGCCTTCCATCACAGTGAGGAATGTGTAGGGAGTCACTGTGGTGCATGTTCATGTTAAAATGTGTTTTTGACTGATCTGTTACTTTTAATAGTAAGATTAAACGAGAACTTACTAGTTTGAAGTTTGATCTTTATTTTATGAGGAGTTACGATGAGGGACTACGTGAAGAAGACCCAGTCCAGCCGCACACGCGTCAATCTTCAAAGCAGTGGTGTGAAATCACAGAAAATAATTACTGAAGTATGAAAGTAAGATACATGAAGACTAGAACTACCAGTTGACCTTGATGAGGGGTGGGAGTGGAGGGCACGTAGTCCCTCATCGTAACTCCTCATAAAATAAAGATCAAACTTCAAACTGGTAAGTTCTCGTTTAATCTTACTATTTTACTTCGGAGTCACGTGAGTGACTGCGTGAAGATTTTAAAGCTCTGTGATTTCATGCCGTAGATTCAAATCCAGGCGTCTCACTGCATTGATTGACTCTAAATGAGTAAAGCAATGAACAATGCATAACGACAACAGATGCAATCAGTTAATGGTTAATTTATCACAACAATAGTAACCCCTTTATCACAAGGGGAAACTTAATACTGAATCCAAAACAGCACCACCAAATAACCACAGGTACTGTAATCTCCTTATGGTAATACTTGTGAAACGTCCTTTCACTTGCCCATCCTGCGGCCGCAAGGATATGGTTTATTGGAACATCCAAATCCTTGGCCGCCGATGTTGATGCCACCCTGGTGGAATGAGATTTAAATTTGTCAGTATCAATACCTGCATCAAACAACACCTTCTTCAGCCATCTTGAAAAAGTCTGAACCGACCCTTTCTTTTGCGGTTATTTATGGCTGATAAAGAATGCTGATACTGCACCTCTTAAGGTTCTGTTGGCTTTAATGTAACATCGTAAATGTGATACTACACATAGACGTGGATCCATAGGATATGCTGAAAACCCCAACTTACATCCTGTGACTCCAGGTCTACTCTGATTAAGCAAATCATAAACATAGAACGTAATAGCATCTGCTGCTATTTCCATCATGTCTATTCGTAGTTTCTGCAATGTTTACACTCTCTGTGCTGAAACCAGTGCCCTGAGCATGACTACCTTCAAAGTAATTTTGTCCAAGGACAGCGCTGCAATAGGAGTCCATTGACGAAAGAGCATTAGCACATCTCTTACATTCCAGATTTCTGTATACCTGTGTCTAGGAGGCTTAGAATTGAAAATTCCCTTCATAAATCTACAGACCAAAGGGTGTGACCCTACAGGATTTTGTTCTGATTCCCTCCATAGATATGCCGAGAGGGCACTCCTTGCAGTATTGATAGCACTATAGCTTAACTGCCAATCAAAATAAAAAGTTGAAAGAAACTCTAACACGTCTGAGATGTCTGCAGTGTGATATGTGATGGGGGCGGTGTTAGATGTGAGGAGGATGCTAGGAGGCTGAAAGGTGACTTGGATAGGTTGGGTGAGTGGGCAAATGCATGGCGGATGCAGTATAATGTGGATAAATGTGAGGTTATCCACTTTGGTAGCAAAAACAGGAAAGTAGACTATTATCTGAATGGTGGCCGATTAGGAAAAGGGGAGATGCAACGAGATCTGCGTGTCATGGTACACCAGTCATTGAAAGTAGGCATGCAGGTGCAGCAGGCAGTAAAGAAAGCGAATGGTATGTTAGCATTCATAGCAAAAGGATTTGAGTATAAGAGCAGGGAGGTTCTACTGCAGTTGTACAGGGTCTTGGTGAGGCCACACCTGGAGTATTGCGTACAGTTTTGGTCACCAAATCTGAGGAAAGACATTCTTGCCATTGAGGGAGTACAGAGAAGGTTCACCAGACTGATTCCTGGGATGGCAGGACTTTCATATGAAGAAAGACTGGATAGACTCGGCTTGTACTCGCTAGAATTTAGAAGATTGAGGGGGGATCTTATAGAAACTTACAAGATTCTTAAGGGGTTGGACAGGCTAGATGCAGGAAGATTGTTCCCGATGTTGGGGAAGTCCAGAACAAGGGGTCACAGTTTAAGGATAAGGGGGAAGTCTTTTAGGACCGAGATGAGAAAATCATTTTTCACACAGAGAGTGGTGAATCTGTGGAATATTCTGCCACAGAAGGTAGTTGAGGCCAGTTCATTGGCTATATTTAAGAGGGAGTTAGATGTGGCCCTTGTGGCTAAAGGGATCAGGGGGTATGGAGAGAAGGCAGGTACAGGATACTGAGTTGGATGATCAGCCATGATCATATTGAATGGCGGTGCAGGCTCGAAGGGCCGAATGGCCTACTCCTGCACCTATTTTCTATGTCTATGTTTTTATGTAATATTCTGCCTTAAGCAAAACACCTCCCATTTCCTTATGTAAAAAATGTACTGCTTCTGGGTACTATCCCTCCAGGTTTCCGCAATAACATCCACAGTACGATCTGGTAGTCCTCTTCCGAGATATGGCACTCCTTAGAATCTGCAAACCAACAAACCAATACGATTTTGTAAAGGATGTGAATCATCAGTTATAGGGTGCACAAACAGGTTAATTCTGTTTGGGAAAATCATAAGGGGCTTTGTGATCATTTTTAACACCAGGGGGTACCATGGTTGTGTAGGCCAATCTGGTACCACCAATACTCCCGAAGCAGAGTCCTGTTTGATCTTCTGTATACACTGACTAAATGAGGCAAAAATGGAGAAATGCATACAAAAACATTCCACCCCAATGCAGCGAGAAACATCCACCGCTACTGCCCCAGGATCAGGTTCCCATGACACATATTTAGGTAATTGGTGGTTAAGTCTGGATGCAAACAAGTCAATCTCTGGCATCCCAAACCGCACAACAATTTTATTAAATTTGTCACGATCCAACATCCATTCTATATTGTCATTGAATTTACGTGACCTTGAGTCTGCAACTATTTTGAATCTACCTGGTAGGTAGATTGCCGAAACCAAATATTTCTGGTAAAAACACCAGGTCCAGATCACGTTAGCCAATCTATCACAAGATTCTGACTTAATACCACTCAAATGATTAACATACGTTACTATTCCGTAGTGTTGTCATCTATACCTAAACATGCAAATTTTGCATATTAGAGCAATAAGCTTTAGGTCCGTAAAATATTCCTAAAAACTCTCAGTAAATGATCCCTTGTTCTTGGATCAAAGGTACTTTCTCCACATTCCATCTACCTCCACAGCTGCAAATAGTATTAGTAACACCCCAACCTAGAGCACTAAATCAGTCTGTAGAATAATGGAAGGTGTTTCAACCAGAATCTCTCTGGAAGCATTTGAGACACTCATGATCCACCATAGTATTTCAGTAATAACTGCAACTGGCAATTACATGGGCCTTCAAAATGCCCTGAATGTATCCTCAATGTCTGTACCTATGCATGCTGTAAATGCAGATAATGCAGCGGTCCAAACTGTACAGCCGGAAATGAGCAATTAGTTTGCCAAGCAGGCTTGCTACCTGCCTAATTGAGGGTTGGTGCTGTGTAATGAGCTTAATACAGCTTTCAATTAACTGCAGCCTTTATCCTTGGGTGGAGTCACTACCATGTGTTCTGATTTAATAGTGAAACCCAAGTAATCAATTATTGTGCTTAGTAATAGTTTGGACTTAACTGGATGGATAATAAATCCCAGCCGCTTGAAAGTGAGCTTGATTCTTGACACTGATGCTTCTGTTGTAGCCCGAGTGTCTCCTACAATCAGAATATCCAAATAGGCCATTACCAAATGGCCCTGAGCTCTTAGTAGTGCTAAGATTGGTTTTAACAATTTGGTAAATAGTCTCAGAGCTGAGGTTAAACCATAAGATAATGCTTTAAATTGCCATAATTGACATTCAGATAAATTTTAAATATCTATGATTATTACCATGTATAGCCACACAGTAATATGCATCTTGAATATCTATGCTAGCCATATAGCATTATCTTGAAATTAGTTGTATAGCATTGGCAAATGTCTCCATTTTAAAATGTATTTTTTATACTGTACAAAAAAGGGTTAAGACTTGTCAGATCTAGAATAATTCTACACCCACCATCCTTATTTGCTCTAAGAAAATACTCGACACAAATTGGTGGTGTTGGTGAACTGACTTCTCAATTACCCCTTTTTTACACAATATTTCAAGTTTTGCCTGAATCTGCATATTCTCTTCTTTTGAGAAAATACGTGTCCGGTTTGAAATATGCTGAGTAGGAGGATCCAAATATGGGTAGAATTCAATTCTAAACCCCACAATACTGTACAGTATAAATGCATCAGATTGCTATTCTTTTAGGAAGAATTGTAATCTTCCCCAACTTGTAAGTGTGAAACATTAATGTCTCCTACAGGACCAGACCCACCTACCTCGGGGTTTGCCGATGGCAATTGTTGTCCCCTGATCTTAGTGGGAATACTGTAACCTCCACGTACCTCAGGAGCAGTGCGCCAATAACACAAATATGGGAAAGACCGATTTGATCCTTCACTGGCCCCAGTCACCTCACGTCGGTAGGGAAACTGCCTTCAATTTGATCTGCCAAGCACCGGTGGCTTCATCGAGGTCTTTTACCCTTTTTGGCTAGATTCTTTCCAAAAACAGATTAGGCAATTGAATATTAGATGGTTTACAGAGCCTCGCAAACCTAGGGTATATGTTAGGTCTTATAGCACTTTTACAAATACAGCTTATTTCAAAGTGCGCACTACACACAAGTGCTAAGGTAACCTTGCTGTGATGCAGACACGTGCTCTCCATCCAAGCCTCTGGCCAAAGCCGTAATGCCTGAACCAGCAATTTCAACACCCAATGTAATTTTTTCACCTCTGAGACTGCTAGCAGTGCGCAATTCTGCGAGTTTCATATTTTATGACAGCTCATCCATGGTCAGTACCTGGAGCTGCTGGGAGAGCAAGTAATTTATTGTCATTGCTAATTTATCTCCCAATGGTTCCCCTGACAGTCTGGGAACGGCAAATTTTATATTGTGCCAGACCTGGTCCTTTAGGCTCTGTTATCTGGTCCTCATATGATTCGTCATCTGAATCTTTGCTGCCCGTAAAATAATCCTCCTCATGGAGCAGGCGAACTGGCATCCTGCTTCAGGTGTTTCTAGTGCTGGCACTCCCATAGGCCTACGCATAGCAAACCCTTTTCCAGGTGCTCGCCCCGCGGGCTCTCCTGTAGGCCCACGCATAGGCAGCCCTCTTTCAATTCCTGCTGGCGCTGGCACTCCTGTAGGCCAACGCCTATACTGTCTTCCTTCAGACATTGTTGGCGCTGGCTCTCCTGTAGGCCAACGCATAAAATCCCCTTATTCAGGCATTGCTCACGCTGGCTTTCCTGTAGGCCAACGCTGAGCCGGACCTTTCCAAGTACTCCCTGCGCTGGCTCTCCTGTAGGCCAACGCTGAGCCGGACCTTCCCCAGGCACTCCCTGCGCTGGCTCTCCCGTAGGCCAATGCGGACCCGAATAGACAAAATGTCTGCCTGAGACGGGGAACCTCCGGTCTGACTCCTCAGAGTCTGCTGGCCTGACCTTGCGCCCTAATGGCGCTGCAACGGTATTTCTTTAACCATTTCTAAAGTCGATGGCCTTGCTGCCACAGACTCCTCAAACGGGCGCCCGCTACTCGCAGACCCGCGGTCTTTCTCGAGTTTACCTGCGGTATGCCCCCTGACGTCCTTTCTCCATTCTAACTTGTGTTGCATAACTACAAGTTCTCTGAAGAAAGCGACCTGAAAACGAAGGTAAAGCACTTACCTTCAGGCTTTTTACTTACCGGTTGGAGGAGCTCTGCTCCTCCACACGCGGTCGCTGCGCTATGCATCTGATGATATGACGCGTGTGCGGCTGGACGGGGTCTTCTTCACGCAGTCACTCACGTGACTCCGAAGTAAAATTGTATGACTGTCCTGGCCAATGAAATTCCTCGTATGTTGCAAAACATACTTGGCCAATAAAGTGTGATTCTGATTCTGATTCTGATGGATAGACACAAAGTGCTGGAGTAACTCAGCGGGTCAGGCAGCATCTCTGGAGAAAAAGGATGGGAGACATTTCAGGTCATGACCCTTCTTCAGACTGAAAGTAGAGCGTGGAGGAGGGGGGGGGGGTTGGGAGCGAGATGAAGAACTGGAGGCGAGAAAAGTGCAGCTCAGGCGCATTGTTGGCTGGGGAAGGTGTGATCTCAAGAGATACGATGTGGAGGACAGTGGAACTGGTAAAATGACTAGTGTGGAGGAAGAGAGCAATGAGCAAAGAGGGAGAGGAGGGAAGCATAAGATGAAGTTACTTAAAATTAGAGAATTCAATGCCTATACCGCTGGGTTGTAAGCCACCCAACAGAAATATGTATGTGGCTTCACTCTGGCAGTGGAGGAGGCCCAGGTCAGAAAGGTCAGTATGGGAACGGGAAGGGGAATAGAAGTTTTTGCCAATTGGGATATCCTGTAGGATTAAGTTGACCGAGCATACGTGTTCATCGAAACAGTTGCCAAGTCTGCGTTTGGTCTAGCTAGGAGCCCACATCTGGAATGCAGGAGATGAGATTAGAGAAGGTACATGTGAACCTCTGTCTAACCTGCAATTCTTTGATCCTACATATATATAGGTGGGTTGGTTAATAAGTTTGCAGAGTGCAAGGTGTTACACTTTAGGAGGTCCAATGTAAGAGTACACAGTTAATGGCAAGATCCTTAACAACATTTATGTACAGAGGGAACCAGGTGTGCAAGTCCATAGCTCCCTGAAATTGGCAACACAAGTAGATGGAGTAGTAAAGAGGGCATATGGTAGGCTTGTCTTCATCGATCGGGGCATTGAGTATAAGATGCAGAAAGTCATGTTACAATTTTACAAAACTTTGGCTTGGCTCCATTAGGTGTTCTGGTCACCCTATTCCAGGAAGGCTGTGGAGGCTTTGGAGAGGGTGCGGAAGAGATTTACGAGAATGCTGCCTGGTTTAGAAGGTGTTAGCTATAAGAAGAGGTTGGACAAACTTGGATTGTTTTCTCTGGAGCATCTGATAGAAGTATCTAAAATGATGAGAGGCATTGAAAGGGTAGACAGAAATTAGTTTAGCCCGGCATCATGTTCACACAGAGATTTCCTGTGCTGTACTGTTCTATATTCTCTGTTCTCAGTGGGCCATTCGGCCCACCAATTCTTGTTAGCGCTAGGTACTTGAGGCAACCCTGTATCTTTCCCTCACAAACCTAAAAAAAAAATGTTTTTCTTTGGGTAGTTTAGACTTTAGAAACAGGCCCATGTGACTTTAGACACGTTAGACTTTAGAAACAGGCCCTTTGGCCCACCGAGTCCATGGCGACCAGCAATCACTCCGTACACTAACTAACACTATTCTACACTTTAGGGACAATTTACAATTTTACTGAGCCAATTAACCTACAAACCTTGGAAAGCAGTGACAGGATCGGTCAAAGTCAGCATGGATTTATGAAGAGGAAATCATGCTTGACTAATCTTCTGGAATTTTGAGGATGTAACAAGTAGAATGGATAAAGTAGAGCCAGTGGATATGGTGTATCTGGACTTTCAAAAAGCCTTTGACAAGGTCCCACACAAGAGATTAGTGTGCAAAATTAGAGCACATGGTATTGGAGGTAGAGTATTGACATGGATAGAGAACTGGTTGGCAGACAGGAAGCAAAGTGTAGGAATTAACGGGTCCTTTTCAGAATGGCAGGCAGTGATTAGTGGGGTGCAAACAGGGAGAGTGTACAAACTTTGTCCTGACAACACTCGTAATCAGGATTGAACTCGGGTCCCTGGCGTTGTAAGGCAGCAACTCTACTGCTGCGCCACTGTGCCACCCCCGATTACAACAGTCAGGGCCGGCCTTTAGCCAATTGGACCAATTGCTCCCAATTAGGCCCCCCGCCTAAGGAGGCTCGTCAAGTACACACAACACATTGCAATATATATGTAACACCACATTGCAGGTTCTACAGAGATTTCTGTGGTTTCTGTAAATATAAGACTAGGGGACATCGGTAGAGCATATTTGAGTGGCAGTAAGAAGAGGGGTGTAGCCAAGGCAAAGAAGGCCGAAGCAGAAAAGGAGAAAGGTGCATTAGATAAGTATTTCAGCAAAACTATCTCAGAAAATGCAGACGAGCAACTGGAGCGAAAACACAGTGAAGATGACACCGAAGGAAGCCAGTCTGGAGAAGTTATGCAAGACAATCAAAGTGGGAATTTATTTACTGAAAGTGAGATCAGCCATTTTGAAAGTGTTGAATTTGACAAACAAGGAAACTCGCCTGTTGACATGACTGCTGGTGCCTCTGAGGCAAGGGAGAACGGGATTCAAAATCTGCCAGTTTTGTAGAATTAACAGATGATCCTGCAACATGGCAAAGAAATGACGAATCAGAGTGTCAGGGACTATTTAGTGAAATAAGGACCACCTACAATTATAGTAGAATTTTTCCCCAAGAATGAGAATGGATCACGTTTTTCAAAATTTCACTGCAAAAGAAAATGGTGAAATTGTAGATCGTCCATGGCTATTATACTCTGTATCAAGTGATAAAATCTTCTGTTACTACTGCAAACTTGTTGATAATAACGCAGCAAGTGCACTTGCAAGTTGTGGTTTTAATAACTGGCCGAACATTCATACAAGACTAGCTGAGCATGAGAACTCCAAAAAACATTTGCAAGCTATGCTCAGTTGCTGTGAACTGCAGCAAAGATTATCTGCTGAAAAAACTATTGATGAAGTGGTAGAAAACTAATCAGACAAGAAGCAAAATGCTGGCATCAAGTTTTTGAACGACTGGTAGCCACTGTACAGTTCCTGGCAGAAAGAAACTTGCCATTCCAGGGATCTGATGAACACATAGGAACACCACATAATGGACATTTCATTGGTGTTATTGAGTTGCTGGGAAAGTTTGATCCAGTAACGCAAGATCATCTGCGAAAAATCCAGAATAAGGAAATACATGATCATTATTTAGGAAAAAGAATCCAGAATGAGCGTATTAGTATAATGTTCTCCAGGAAACCTTTTTGTGAATCAAGGCTGCTAAGTATTTTGCAGTAATTCTCGACTGTTCTCCGGACATCAGTCATCAGGAGCAAATGTCGATGGTAATTAGTTATGTAGCTGATGGTGTACAATCAAATGCTCCAGCAGGAGTATATGAACATTTCATCAAGTTTTTAGTGGTGGAAAGTAGCACAGGTAGCACACCCTTCTACATGAACTTGACACATTAGGGCTGGATGTTGAAAATATCCGTGGACAAGGGTATGATAATGGTGCCAATATGAAGGGACACACCTCAGGTGTGCAGGCACGACTTCTACAGAAGAATTCAAGAGCTTTCTTTACACCATGCGCATGTCACAACTACAACCTCGTTTTGAGAGACATGGCCAAGACATGTCCCGATGCAATGACTTTCTTTGGAACTCTGTAGCGTATTTACACCCTTTTTGCATCCTCTACTAAAAGATGGACTGTTTTTAGAAAACATGTGACAGGTCTGTCTGTGAAACCTCTCTCTGAAACACGATGGGAATGTAGAATGGAAAGTGTCAAAGCTGTACGGTACCAAGCTGCTGAAGTTTGTAATGTACTAGAAGAGTTAGCAGAAAACACGGATGATGCTCAAGCAAAAAGCGATGCTGAATCGTTAGTCAGTCAAATGAGAGATTACAAGTTTCTGGTCTCACTAGTTTTCTGGCACTCCTTACTCTTTCAAGTAAATTTTTGTGAGTAAGGAACTTCAGAGTGATACCATGGATGTTGCTATAGGGCTTTCTTCATTTCAAAAGCTTTGTAACTGGTTAAAGACATACAGGGAAAAAGGTTTTGATGAAGCCTTGATTGACGCTAGTGATCTTGCCAAAGACCTAGATGCTGAGCCCGTATTCAAGACTCAGAGTAAGCGCTTACGCAAAAAAAGAAAATTATTTGATTATGAATCTGCAGATGAACCTTTGTCAGATCCTTTGTCAGAGTGCAATGTTTTAATCAAGTGGTAGATAAAGCACTGCAAACACTTGAGCCACGGTTTGAACAACTGAAAAAGTATCAACATTTATTTGGATTCTTGTGCAATTTTCAGGACCTGTCCAAGAAGAAAATGTGCAGCAGATCGGGAAATGACATTGACAGAGGTCAAGCTGGGACAGGAAAAAGATCAAGTTAAAACCACAAAACTGGCTGATATATATGGATACATGCTTTGTGAGGAAATGGAGGTACGAAAGCCAATTCTGCCACCAGAGATTCAAAACCCCATGGAAATGCTTGAATTCCTTACTTGCATTTCCGCATTTCCAAATTTATTAATTGCTCTTCGGATTTTCTTGACAATCCCAGTGACTGTGGCATCTGGAGAAATTAGTTTTTCCAAGCTGAAACTGATCAAAACTTACTTGAGATCATCAATTCAGCAAGAACAGTTGAACAGTTTGGCAATTATGCTGTTAAACTGGAGTTTAAACTGAGACAAAATTTTAAAATACTTTGGAGAGAAAAAAAGCAAGGAAGATAACGTTCTCATAATAAAAGGCAATAATATCTCATTTATAATTTATGAATGTTAATAGAAATCCCCAAAAGATAATTTGTTTCTGACAATGCACTTAAATTCTGATTTTTTTTTTCTGAAAAAAATAAAATATTTTTAATAAATAATTTCACAGTGTGGGAGGATGGGAGGGCACCAGACAGTTGAAACTGAGCAACATATTGCAATGATGTTTTGAGTACAGACACCACATCTATATGTGGAAAACACCACTCAACTTTCAATATATGTCTGGATTTGGATTCACCAGCTTCTGGAGAGAAGCGGCCAAATGCAAATTTTTTAATATTTGGTTTAAGCGAGCTCTCGTGGGGAAAGTTGGAGAGAGTCAACTTGGGAGGGAAATCAAGTAGTTAAATCATAAAATCCATGGTTTTATAGCAAGTCTTCCACTCAAAAAGGTCTGCAGTAATTAAAGCCTGAAAGGGTGGGATGAGGCTGAAGCCCAAAATGTAATGCCTGGACTGGTTTTTCACCAATGGTCATTGGTTTTCCAGGATCTAGTTAATTAAATTACTTTTTTAAACATTTCACAGTCACTAAAACAAATGGTAATGTAACTATGTACTTTTCAGAGGTGATCTACACATTTTGTTTGTTACTTGTAGGCTTACATGTATGCAATTTTATATTTAAATGTAGCTTAGATCTGTTTGGTCCATTAACTCGCAGGCACTTTTTAAGCGCACATTTTGATTACTTTCCATTCTACCATAGAGATATAAAGTCTATAATAGACTTTATTTATATTTCTATGATTCTACAGACCTTGGCTGGGAACCTGGGGCTCACCAAAATTGTTCCCAATTGGGCGCCCGCACCTCCTAAGGCCGGCCCTGACAACAGTTCAACTTAAATAACAAATTGTTTAGAAAGGGTTTGCAGCTGTTCTCCAGCGTCTCTGGCAACCTGCGTCTGCACTATGTAGCCAGAGAAAACAAGTTAGCCATTTCCTGGTTGAGGAGAGGCTTCCAAGTCTGTCTGAAAGATATGAAATCAAATCCTTGCTTGAAACACATTTAAAGTGATGGAACCACAAAACAAAGCCAACCTTGGCTCAGACATCCAGCTTCCCACCATTTCCTCACTCAAACAGTTAGATCACAAGTAAGACATGTTTCTGGAAGGAAAAATGTCTGGAAAATGTCTGACTCTCTTGATGTCTGCAAGTTTGGACAGCCAGTGTCAGGTATCAGACCTGGTTTTAGAAGATCTTACGCCTTCCAATTATTTGAAATCACTTATGTAGCAAAGCTGGCCAAGAACAACCACTGACGGTCACTCTGCAGGCTTCCTCTGCCAACATTAAAGTCTCAGTAAAGGCAGGTTTAACCTGACTCTCTACAAGGAGAGCTCCTTGAAACAGAGGGTCCATAGAAGGCAGGAGGACCAGCACTTCATTACAAAATTCCAGATCATTTACATCCAGCAAAGACAGACGAGGTTTAACCTGAACAGCAGAGTGAAGGCATGTGGAGGAAAATGAGGGTCTTGTATTTATGTGGTACATTTCACAATTTCAGCTCACCCCAAAGCACTTTATAGTTAATTTGGTTTACCTGGCATATATCCAATGATATAATACATAGAAACATAGAAAAATAGGTGCAGTAGGCCATTCGGCCCTTCGAGCCAGCACCGCCATTCAATATGATCATGGCTAATCATCTAAAATCAGTAATCCGTTCCTGCTTTTTCCCCATATCCCTCGATTCCTTTAGCCCTAAGAGCTAAAT